>CM060888.1:136995467-137692967 GCA_030762935.1 Hymenopus coronatus | reverse complement strand
AGCATGCAGCGATCGGTTTACTGGGGCGAAGAAGCATCAAACTAATTAGTATTATTTATCTTGCTAGGAGTAAAGCAGATCGGAGCAGCGTAATTATGCATCAAAGTGATAAAGTCTTTAAAAGTGGTGACAATACGTTTGAAAATGTCCAATTTTTCCTTTCTCTACACGTACTATCTATATAGTGAATAGAGAAGATATTGTAATGCTCCCAGAAAGTCGATATCCAGATTTCAGATAAAGTCTTTAAAAGTGGTGACAATACGTTTGAAAATGTCCAATTTTTCCTTTCTCTACACGTACTATCTATATAGTGAATAGAGAAGATATTGTAATGCTCCCAGAAAGTCGATATCCAGATTTCACCGGAAATATATGTATAAAAAACAAGTATTTTCAGAAAAAGGTCCGTGTGTGTCCGTGTGTCTGTGAACACGATAACTCAAAAACGAAAAGTCGGTAACATACCAAACTTGGTATTTAAGTTTAGTATCTTCCAGGGATGCGACACGAAGATTTTGAGAAAAAATCCCCCCACCCCAAACTACCCTTTACATGGAACCTTTTATCGAAAATTTTGATTTTCTCAAAAATGGCTCTATTGGTTTTGATTAAAATATCGTATATTACAGATATTTAGATGATAAATAAAATGTATATTTTGGATTTTCTGGGAATAGCCTCTGAAGACTATTTTACTATGGGTGAATTTTACGGAATTTTACATAACTGCTAAATCGTAAGAGATGGACAAAAACTTACCACACAACGCATTTGGAGCACATTAAAACACACAATTTATATTCTATACGTTTTGTTCATGGAGTTGACGTTTTTGAGATATTCCTAGGTTTTGGTTTCAGCTTTGAAAAAACTTAACTTTTCTCATACAGGAATTTGTGTCAACTCCTATCCGCACAAACAAAGGAACTTTAGTTTCATAGCAACCAACTTTTAACTATCATTTTAAGCTATGATACTCCCTTATTTCGCTTCTATTTACAAGGAAGCAAGTAATAAGACTATTTCTGCTGATTTTCTGCTAATAGAAGCATAAGCTTTTTAACAATAATTTGTTGCAGAGATGTAGAGAAAACCATGTGAATGGAACAGATGACATTTTTTATTGGAGCACTATGATAGAATTGCTGTTCAAGATGTTGTTAAATTGAAATCGAAACAATGGGATTTCGGTGTCTCAGACGTTTCGTCTGGAACTGGCATTCAGGTAGTCATGGGTTCGATTCCCGCGGCCGACCTCTCTTACCCACATTTTTTTTTCTCCCTTGGTTGCTTGGCCAGGCATTCCTCCGAACATCCCATCACATCATTCTATACCGAGCGGCCTCTTGTGTTGTGGTGGCGCCCTACTTTGGTGGTGAAAGCGCTATGGAGATACAGATTTTGTGTGGCAAATTGGCTTTGGAGTCGTCTGCGCAATTCAGAATGTTCAGACAACCCTAAGACACAGGATCCTAGCGCTACCCGCGTCCTAGGCACCCACTACGGTGACTTTCTCCGCGGCCCTGGGAATATGCTCATGATGGCTGCAGTATGAATCAACTCCGGAATGTACCAACCAACACTTAAAAGCTGTTTCACCACTTCTGACTTAATACTGCTGGTTTAACCATCATGCAGATGTGGATTTGTTTAATACACAGTCTGATACACTAAAAGTTTTGCTGAGGGCAAAAATAGAATCTTCACCATGAGTTCCCGAGAACTAAAGTGCGAAGTGAAAATGCGTGCATTATATCAGGGCCTATTCTGCGACCAGAGGCATCATAGACAACTTGATATAAAAACACAGTGCCATTAAAAGCAAACGCAGGTATAGTACTGTAAATACTAACACTACTCAACCTTAACTGGAGGTTTCCTGAAGCGAGTGAATCACAGTTCGAAAATTTAAAATGAAATAGTAAATAATATGAAAAATAAAAGGAAAGAAGGGTAGCTGGATTCAAGAGATACTTAACACAAGAGAGACACAAGGAATGATTTCGCAACAAATGTTATAATTTTAAACATTTATTTTTAATGGAGGTAAGTTAAGAATGCATATTTACAAATTTTTCTACGCTGCAATTGTCGCCAAGATCAAGACTACTGCTATAACCAAATGGTAAAGGGTTCTACCCAAATTTACAAAATACTACAATCTTTAACATAATGAGAGCATGTTTTAACTATAGAGACATGAACTTTAGAAATGACCAACTTCGGTTCACAAAGCCTATACTAAACAACTGCAGGAAAATGAATCTGCGCCATTTTAAATCTCATGCATACTTATACTTCATAGCCGGTCTGAGTGGCTCAGTCTTCAGATCTCAAGGTCGCGGGTTCAAACCTGATCCTCACCGATGGTTTTTAAGTGTGATTAAAAGCGACAACACCATACCTGTTACAGGTATGTAAAAGAATTGCAGTGCGAAATTTCGCCACACGATACGATTTTGGCAATGGGTAGCATCATTAACAAACAATATACCATCCCCCCCATTCCATGTTCAAGTTTCCCCACATTATTCTCACCTAATAAGTAGCCCCTTATCTACAAACATTAACATACGTTTTCCCGAACACAGACAGAAAGACAGGAAGAGTGAGAAAATCAAAATCTACAATAGACTCTCAAAGACACAAACTAAATTACTATAGTAACATGTGACAAACACTCGTTTATGCTCTAAATTTATAAAAAAAAGTAATTTTTACAATGCGTAATCGTATTTGAAAATGCCTTATGCTAAATAAAAATATGAGTGACACTTCATGTAGATATTATTTTATCCACATGGGCATTTTTAAACTCAAGGTAATTTCAACTGGGTTCAGTTTGGTAAAATAATTAATTTATATTTTAATTATCTAAATTGAATTTTGCGGTATGACACTTTTTTTGCCTGCATTTTAAATAATGTACATTTTATCATTTTGATAAGAAATTAAAATAATATAAGGTTTAACAACAAAAAAATGACATACTATAGTTTATATAATATTGTCTAGCGCTTTGCATTTAAATTTAAAAAAGAGTATCTCATTGAAAAGTTTACAAGTGTTTGTCAGCATTAATAATGTACTACATAATTATTTATACATCCATAGCTAAGAATAAACCCTCTTACATTACATTATTGCAAGTACATAAATGTATATGGTCACTAGAGGAGACTAGAATTAAACTAAATCTAGCACCTATGCTAACTATAGAATTAGGTATTCACATCGCTTTGCCATCAGTTTTGATCCACATGTTATTATCCTCCTTGTGGATATGTTAGTCACAAGAAAATGAACCGTTTTAATACTATGGAGCAGGTATGCATATAGCCCATAGCAAGATTGGTGTTCAGGAAGAGTCAGATGAAAGCAAAGGTACGGACGGATACGAGCCGGATGTGCCGTAACGGTAAGTGTCCATATTGTACTGACTGTATGACACTCAACGAGCAAATTGAGTAGAAAATAAAAAAGGGTTTTAAACTCCCTAACATTCTGCACTCACACACTCACACATTTAATAAAGAATGGCATCAGATAGCCTTTATAATATATCTTTATTAGTATACAGCAGAAGACCTCTATCCCTTCCCCGAAAATCTCACATCACCACCACAAATCGGGAAAGTAGAGGTCACCACCATATCATTAGAAATAACCAATATTTAAAACAACCATGATAGACTGTAACAATGGCGGGAGGTACAGTTGTAATGCGCACACATTCATATAACATCTTTGGTGATTATTAATAGTGTTCTTTTTCATATTTCATCTTACAAAGACAGTCACGTGTGCAGACTTGCAAGTTGTTAAATCTTGACAAATCATCTTTTAAAATAGGATATGTTTTACGTATGTTATAACGAATAGGTATATTTTCCTTCCACTTAATATAATCAATAATTATAATATTAAATTCGTGTTAACAATACATTTACTCATACGTTCACACTTAAAATTTGTTGTGTTGTAAATGCTCTCTATCCAGAGCAGTAGAATGAGATACCTGGTGTGAGACATTCCTTATATTGCGATACTACAACATTAAAATGTCATTAGGTACAGTCTCACGTAATATGTCAGCTCTGCTTAAAACATACATATTTTTAAAAACATTCCCTCCATCTCCTTCCCACACACACACACGCACCACTTACCACATCCTTTGTTGCTTTTATTCAGATTACAGACTTTGTGCATGTGTACGCGTGTGTTTGGAGAGATAGAGGGATTCACACAATCACTATGCATTTCAAACTAAATGAGTTTTTAGGTATCACATCCCAGGCATTATCAAGAGAGTGTTAAATAAAACGTTATAAACATATTTATACCCATAAAACAATGTATCAAATACTGAAATATCTCAGATTGGTACGGAAATTCGATATGCACCTAATATTTTGGCTACGTAATTTGGATAAAAGGGTTCGCCTAGTTCGGACAACGATCACCAGTTTGCATCATTCAGTTAATTTGGAATAACTTTAGGATTGTACCGAAATTCATGCGTCTGTGAACAACGCCTTAGTCATTCGTCAAACGTCCACTTATATAAATACGATTCCCTTTAAAGTGTTTAAAATTACCCCCAAATTCCGAAAAATGCCAGTAAAACTTGAGTTTTACCAGAAAAATTTAGGATCTCTTTCATTGTTCGAAAACAACCCTCAATGTTCACAAAGTCCATTCTTTGATAACTGGTCGTGATGCGAATCCCTATTAACTCTAACTTCAGAGGCTTTTTGTGATGAAAAACTAAAGTGAGACTACGTTTTTTACAATGCCAGGATATACGGAAACTGCACACTTTCATCTGGAAACTACACACCAGCTTTCCATACTTTTAGTGAAAGTAAATCGAAAAATCTGAGATTTCCCTCCCATGGGTCTAAGTTTGACTAGAAAAAGATTTACAAATTAGAATAATTGACTAATAATAATTAATTGCTTTAATACTTTGGTGTTGAAGAGAACCTACAAAAATAAACATTTTTATCTGTTCATTTTTTTTTCCAAACGGAGGCAGACATACTGTAAAAAGTAAAAAATATCCAGGTCGTTATTCTCTTGGCCAAAAATAACTAGAATGTTATCTTTGTGCGTTCTCAGACAAATATTCTTGTAGTTCCTGGCGTACAACTAGGCAGCTGAATATCGAGAGGAAGATATTACAATGTCTTTATAATAAACAGCGACTCTGGGAGAGAAACACGAGACATGGGTATTTTTCACTATAAAAATTGCAGCTCAATTTGCAACGTCTTTGTGACAATCACCCTTGTTAGCTTAATGTTAACTAATTTTATTTACATTCTTTTAAGATTTAAACCACCCATAAAACGAATGTAGAATGCTTATTCATTTCGTTTCTCATTAAGTTTTTCCTGATTTTCATTAATGGGTTTTATAACTGCGGCGTTTTGTGCAATTGACAGCTCTACACTCTAAAAGAGATGCTTTGAAAACAGTAAAAAAAATATACAATTGGGTGTATCAGCATTAAAACCTAAGAAATCGAGTACTGCAGATTGTTAATATATCAACATGTGTAGTTTCCAAGTCTAGACCCTGTTCCTTACAAGCTTCCCCTCCGCGCTGCCCTGTAAACATCTTCAAATAGCGAGCAGGATGAAACGCCGAGAGTAATATCAACACTCCAGTGTGCACATGATTTCCTCATCCTGAAGTGCAACTTTAAAATGGAAGTTCCTCCTATCTATTTGTTCATAAGAATTTATACGCAACTCTATTAAATAATCTATTTGATTCATTCTGTTATGAAAATGGCAATATCTTTGAGTATATTAAAATAAATGAGATATTATTTTCGCTCAACAACCTATTCCAAGGTGAGTGATTAGTGCACGTGACAGAAGAGATACGCAACAGGGTTTAGACATTTTTGTGTACAGTCTCCGGGTCCCGCAAAACCAAACTACAACACCCTATATACTTACGCGTGCATATGAGAAAAACAACAAGACGACAAAAAATACTCACAATTCATTATGATCAACTAACTGAAATGAAATACTTCAAAACCTTTTTGAAAAATAATTTTCGGAATGCAAGCATTTAGCATCAAAGATATTAAAATATAATACTTATCACGCCCAAGTACGAAAAAGGCAGAAGGGATGACTAATAGCATTAAAGAAAACAGGATTTAAGCTACGCAATAATACCAGTACTCTATCACTACAGTCACACTTTGCAAATGGGGTCTGGGATGTAATCTACAGTAACAGAAGCTATCAGCAATATCTATGCTGCGCTAAGAATGTGGATTTCTGTAGCCAGTAGAACTACAACTGGCATGGCGGCTTCCTTCTGAGGAATTAATAGCAACTTTCCGTCATTAGCATAGGCATTTCCAATTTAACGAAGTAATACTGAGTTTTAAAATGATCCTTCTAAAGGATCCTGGAATTCTTGTTTCAAATCACATTACTACTCTGGAATTTTCTATTCCGTGTGATAGTAATCCACAATTACCAGAAATGTATACATAAGACAAACAAACATCTGAATAAATTCTTTTGTGTTCTGTTGATTTGTTCTGATCCTCTCACATTTACATCATTTACAAAATTACACATATAACCATTATATAACAATACTTGGTTTTATAAAAAGAATATCAATGCTGGCCACATAAAATTATATAAAATTATTTTCAAAAGTTAACAATTTAGCAATAAAGTTATCTTGCTCAAGTGAGACAATGTTCTGCATTACTGCTTTTTTCTTTTAGAAACTAATCGACGTAATGAATCTCTTTCTGGAAGGTTAAAGTTAGAGTTAAGCTCAAGACTGGCCCACCATGTTCATGTTAACGAATTCTCCCAGAAGTATTCTGTTATCGGGGACAACACCCACCACACCTGAGGAAAAAACAGAACACATGCGGAAATGCAAATCAAAATGTAAAGCTACAACTAAGTAAACTCAAAATTAACAGGGTAGTAAATATGTTCAGGCCTTGAAAATGAAGCGCTTGAAAATTAATCTGGGTACCTCACAGTTTTCCTAACTAGCAGTCACAAGTTAAATATTCAAGTGACGTATATTACATCTCCAGGTATTTCAGTGAAAAATGTCTTAAATTTAGAACAGCTGCTTGAATTAAAAATCAGCGTACCTTCCATTCCTCAAAATCTGCTATTAAAATGATCATCTCTTTTTTTTTTTTTTCTTTTTTCAATATCAATACCGTCGTCCTGTGCATGCATATGCAAAGATAAATAATGCACCTTAAAATCATAACTTGCAGATTTGAATCAAATTACTTAATAAATAACACCACACCTTTAAATTCATCTGCCGATAGGCTTGACCTGACAGTAATAAACCTTTAAGTGACTCATCAGAAAGACAGGGAGAAACAAACGCCAAACATGAGATGCTCCCTCCCACTTTTTCGGGAAAAAAATTAACTAAAATCCGATTCTCACAAAATGTCAGCGAAAGAACACAATTTAAATTTTGAAAGCATCGGTGTTATCTTTGTACTAGTGCTTTAAGGACACTTACACGGGCATTTGGTTTACATTTTGAAGTTTTGATGCATGTGAATATTCCAAATCTTCCGCTCAATTTGGTGAAACTTTTATAGCAGCTCACTAAACCAAATGGTATACAGATATTAAATAATGCTGCGTAGCACTTTTCTTTAGAATCTTCAGTCACTCACGTTGATTAAATGTCAAAAGCGGCTTTTTGTTAAGATTAGAAAGTTTCGTTACTGACAGATGAGGAAGACACTCCGAGACTTGGACATTCTGTACAGTGTAAAAGAGTTTCAACATAATTAACAATCATTTTCTATACGTTTTATAAAACTGTAAACTTGTGATTAAAACTTCTGAAATCGCACAAATCTTTTGCAGTTAAATAAAATTTATTTTAATGAAAAATATTCTATTTATAATGTGAGTTTGTTTTAAATTAATACCATTATTTTTCCATAAATGTTTAGAAATTATACTTAAAAATCAACTTTCTTTCTGATTAACAAAACGTTATTACTTTTATCAGTCAATTGTAAAAGCGCTGCAAAATACCTAATTATTTAAGCAGATATTTAGATAATGGGCAAGAATTAGATAAACATTAATACGTTATAACTTAATGATAAAGATTATGTCTTGAGATTATTATGAAAGGGTTCAATTCCTTAGTAACTTCATATTATTTAGCTTGACCTTTAAAAGCAAATCTTCAATCCTAAAAACGAAACATGGAAATTTAAATACAGATAGTGAGAGAGGGCACCTACCATCCCTCTTAATTTCAACTTTGATTAGGAACAAATAATTTTCCAATAAATCACTTTAAATGCTTTGGCATAAACCAATAGGAAAATAACACTTATAACATACAAAATAATTCACATATATATAGTATTAGTATAACCCCTAAATAAATTAGAAGTAAGATATAGGAAAATCAACTGCTGGATTCAGATGATCCCTGAAATTTTGCACAGCACAGACATTTAGATTTATTTGTTCATCTTTTTGCCTCATAGACTTAAAAAAATATTTTCAAGCACTTCATATTTCATTTACCTTTAAAATAATTTGAGATCACAAGATGGCTGAGTCAGATTTCAACTTTATGTAGGAAGTAGAAATCGAGAAGAGACTACATTTAAGATATAATAAATAAGAGAGTAGAGAAGCAGAGAAATTAAGTATATGTATCTACTGCAAAACATATGAATTTAAGTGATATGAAACTATTTAATTAGTCAAGATATACATTGGCTATTCTAAATTGTTGAATATTTGAGAAGTAATATAAAATGCAACTTAGCCAACTCATGATATAGGAAAAAGCCATGCGAGAGGCCACCCAGAACACAGAACACAAAAGTAGAAATGTCACACTATCACAAAACCCTATCTTGTTTGGGTGAAAATCGGTAGAGGACACAACAGCTTAAATACACTCACACACTCATGCACGAAAATTTACATACTGGCGGTTATTGCTTTCCAATACACGATCAAATATTAACTCTTAGAAGATCTACGACGATTAACTCCTCGACAACATTTAACAGTTGTCTACACAGAAGTTTAACTACTGCTACAGAATTTCTAACATTACTGAAAAATCTTTACACTTCAAACCCCCTACATCTAGTACTACCTTGCTTACAGTGTACAGTCATATTAACTCTAAGTTTACAAGTGTTACCACTAGAGAGTGCGCATGTCTGCATCAACAGCTATTTCTTTCTTAACCAGCTTTCACTCTAGGTACGCCAAAATAAAGAAGCAAATAGACGAAGCCTATTCCCACCAAACACTAAACTCCTAACGAATATTCTCAGTGAATAGTTACGAAGCACTGGGAGGCTCAATATACATGCATTGCGAAAGCAATAATACAATAATATATACATTTATAAAAAGGCAGCGGATTGTAATAAAATTCTTCTTTATTTAACTTCCTTCAGATGACTTGAATATTTTTATTTGAAAACCAGGGATTTTGGTTACGTCTGCCTAAAAAGCTACTTGAGGCCCATTATTTTCAACTCTTTTGTTCATTACTGTTCCTACGAAAAATAATGTTAATCCTCATACAAAAAACCTGTGTATGTTCATGTGCAAGGAAAATGACGAGTAAAACTTTCGCTTTTTTAAGTTAAGTGCGACCTTATGGTTTTTAGAACCAATAATTTGTGCACCTTTTCAGCTATGAAAACTAATGGCCGATAAAGAAATATGAAACACAATGAACATCTCTAACATTGGGTGTTCAATAATTTGAAAACCATTGCTTTTATCATTCTTCAGGAAGATTTAAATTTTCGAACGGAGCATCGTTGTATATATAGAAAAAGTAAAAAAGGAAACATTCTTTCAATGAAACATCACAGCACGGATAATAAACAAGGCAACAAATTATAAACGCGACTTCATTATCCCAACATGGAAGGACTGTGCTTTCAAGGACGGGTCGTATTGTTAGTGTTGATTGTTGTGATTACAATGCAATAATCGAATACAAAATAAGTGAAGGATATCACAAACGTAGTGTTTTCACACATGTCAATTACACATGGTTTTGATATCCTTGAAGGAGGCACGTATTCACTTGCTCTGGTCAAAAATTACATATTGCATTATGAACATAAAACAGAAACAAGAGGCTTTAAAAGAATCACTAGAAAGCGTAGACAAACTTGTATGCAGTATCACATTTAAAACAAAAATCGAAATGCAACATATTTGGCACATAAAGGTAAAATGGAATAGCGTTACATATCATATGATGATAAACTGCTTGGGGCATGTAATACAGATATAATAACTAATCTTCTGCTTATGTTTGTATCTGATACAAACCAGTAGGATGTAATAGAAATTAAGAGAAAATTGTAATTTTTGTATTTTTAAAAGGGAACCCGTGTATTTGGTGAAGCACAAAATGACATGTATATTTACCATTTTCAACCTCTTTTCAAAAACTTAAAACAAGTTTTGATTTTTAACTGAAAATTTTAACAAATATTCAAATTACTCCACTCCGCTGCTTTTGGTCGTAGAACATTGCTATCCCATCTTTTCAATATTTTAATAATAATATCAATATAAATTTTATTTTGCCGATATGACTTAATTAGGCTTCTTCACGAATCTAAACAGATCTTATCACAAATGAAATGAAGTACATAACTTTTATTGAATGCAAATTTGAGCAATAAATTTAAAGCGAACATCTTCTAAAAACGACTGAAATAATAGCGGGGACATAAACTGATACTGACAGCAGTCATTGCTTGAAACTCAATTGGGGGGGGGGTGTAAATTTTAAAAAAAGTTTTATTTGTCTTTTAATCACCCCAATTAAATAAACTTACAATAATTTAAATTACTTATTAACCAAAACAATCTATAGATTTATTAAACTCTGGGTCTTAGTATAATATAGTACAATAGAATAGATATTAATAATCTCACAGATGCTTTTGTGTTTGTATAAAAACACTATTTTAATTGAATTTAATAAAACAACGTATCCAAGGATTACAAAACTGAAATAAAATAAAAAGCAAAATATTCCAACGCAACTTGATAAAAGTACTAATCAAAAAATATATACAATCGTTCTTGCGAGCCAAAACCACCTTACTGCTATGAAAACAAAAGCAACGAAAGTGCTATTAAAAACAATAACGTGGAATAGGCATTTGTTAAAATGCTCTATTAGTAGAAATAGTATTACATAGATATTTAAATGCGAGATAGTCTTATTGTCCAAATGCTATACCGTTATTAATTAGGAAGAAACCGCAAGAAGAGCTAGAGAAAGACTATAATGAAACAACAATTATTTATTTGAGTTTCTCTTACCATGTTTTACAGTAAGCACAGCTCGACTTCTTTTGATTGCAGCGTTGAGAAACTTGACATGTGTGTTATGGTAGCTGACAGCATTGTTGTCCGCACAGATGAAGGCAAAACAAGTGTCACTTGCAATATGAAATGTTAGCCTTTGAACAACTTCACACATTTTGAACAGTTAAAATTAGCCAGTAATCATGAGAACTATTATAGTTAAAACATTATCTACAACAATTAATCGAAACACTGATCAGTAATTTTTGGTAAGTTTAAAAGCGAGAAACTGTAAACTCAGTTGTGAAAACGGATTTCTGTTTTAAGTTGGCAATTGAGATAATTCCGATTACTGTGAATACGTGCCTGCTTTGAAGGAAACACGGGGGTTTAAGCCCAATATGGTGTTCTGTTAACAATGCCTCCCCCACCTCATGTAACTCTTCAGACGCAAATGTATCCGTTAAAAATATATCAAATATATTTTCTCCATTCAATGCGCGCAAAATAGTCGAAAAAACACAACCGACTCAACCAACAAGCAGCAAACATTAACAGTTAAAACTTCACACGACATATAATATGGACGACGTGCGTGGCGGGTAGGTACTTAACTCACGTTAAGCTATAATCACGATTAATTAAGCGCATATGTGTGTATGTGTACTTTTGTCCAACAAGCAAAAGGACAGGGCAGGAAGAAAGCTAACCTCTTTACGACAGCGTTGCTTCCTATAAGCTACTTCTCACAAACGTTAAATCTCTTGCTCTCTCGTTTAAGCTGTCGTTTTTTTAATAGGCCGCTAGATTAAAAATGTCCTACATTTTCACACCAGTTAGGTCCATTGCGAGAGATTTTAAGTCCTACCCAGTGCTTTTGCTGACTTCTGCAAAGCGAAAACCAAAGTTGAATTAATTAGAAGTTTTTATGTTCATCTCCTCCTCAAATATATGATACAAACTTCAGAGGGACTCACCTTTGGATAATGTATGAAGAATATATAGGCATTAATAATGAAGAACAAATGCACCAACTCTTATCTTATTATTGTTAATGGAAGTTTTTAGTTACTTATATACGATAAGTGTAGCATATATAGTTATTAAAAGTAAATAAATAATGTGCAATAGTTCAAAATAAATAGTTCAATATATAGCACTTCATGAAAATTGTTTGAGCATTTGATAAAACAGATCATAAGCTACATTCCCGGTGAAATGCTTTTACCGCCTTAAATATTTTTGAACTTTCACAGCATCCTGCATAAAGATTTAATTTTTTTCTGATTCACAAAACAAATAGCGTTCTTATTAAATAAATGTATTTGCAGGTTATATCCTAAATTTAAGACCGTTGTTTCTATTTAAGGTGGTAAAGAACATGACCAGCAGAAAAACTTCAGCATGTCTTCAATATTATTGCCCGCAACTAATTCTTTGCGCAAAAAATTCAATGCTTTCATACGAAGTAGCACTGGGAAGACTTCAGAATGAATTCCACATTTAAGCTAGAGTTAACACCTACAGACCTATACACATTTACACACTTTATAGTAATACCGGACTAGAACTTTCCTACTCGACATCTATATCCCTAGAAATTCACAGTTAAGTATACGAATGTGTTTTATTTACGATTATTTCTAACTTAGTTCTCTTAACATACCTATTCACCTACAAAATCTGAACATTTTTGACCACTAGTTATGTCAGAGGAATGATATTCTTTAGTTACTAACTCTAATGTAATTTTCCTAAGTTTTAGATTCTATTGTCATTTTAAAACAATGTTGATCATATTTTCCCGCAGTACCGGTACTGTAAAAGCAGTACATGTGTTGTGTTGGTGTGCCTGCGTGTGTTAAACCATGTCTTCTAGAAATACATAGACACAGCATTCATATCAAACCATTTCAGAATTTAACAGTGACTTGTGAACAAGCTACACTTCCACAAAGGGATTTTCAATTGAGTGTTCCAGTTTGATCATTTTCGCAACTAAATTTACATTTTATGCTAAGAATTTTTGGATATTATTGTTTATCAAAATTTGTCATACATACAAAATGTATCACCGTTTGCTTGCCAACGATTTTATTTCACGCAACTTGACAAGTTAAAATTACAAAAACAAAAGCAAAACAAAACAAAAAAAACAGGGGGGGGCAAATTGACATTGTGGGGAGCCGATTGGTCTGAAATTTTGTTTTAAATTTCTCACTTATATCTAACTGTACTAAAAAGTTAAGAAATCAGATATAATACTAAAAACAGCGGCCCTGAACTCTAATTCAGCTGAAGATCCGATTTAGGATACAATGTACATTATATTTAATAAAAGGGAAATTAAACATGTATCTTTCGCGAACATTCAGAAACAAATAACAGTGAAACATTTATTAAAACGGCAAACATAAAATGGGAGAGATTTCTTACTTGCATCAGGAAAGATAAAAATTAAAGCAAATTCCTTCATTTTCAACTTAGCCATATCAGGTTAGGCTAATCTTGGTGGATGCTTTTTTTCTTGGGCATAATTTTGGAACAAGTTCTCAGCAGAATTTGTGTTCCCATTTTTTGCCTTTATATAAATTGCTGAATTAACAGTTGTATGGTGTGTGATATTCATGTATATATAAAAGTAATGAAAGGAAACAAGTACTTCTAGCGCTTTAAAATAATCACAAATCCTGTAAAACAAAGTGTAACAATAATACTAGCAATCACCCACCGTACATATGCAGTGTATCTTGTCAGCAACTTAAATTGTTACTTTTGCTGTATGCTGATTGCATTTGAAAATGTTCAAAATGTAAAGCGAAAGAAAAAGAAAAACGCTGAATGTTTCAGTAGTTACACTCCTTCAAAAATGTAGTTTTGTCGAAGAGGGAGCATCAATCTATGATTTAATTTGTTTAATTGCATTTGAAAAACCCCTACTTTTATTTCGCAGGAAATAAGACATATATTCGAAGCACCAAAGCAAGGAATGTCTCAGCAAGGCTGGAGGCGAGTAATTTGGGAACAAAGCAGATTTAGTTGCGCTACTAACGAAACATTCGATTGAGAATGCAGGCAGCTTGAAAATGACATGTATTTTATGATATACACACGAGTAGAAGCCTAAATTGCGCTTGATGCTCATCAGCACCGCTCTCCTGAAAAGTGTGTAGCTGCCACTTTGACAAATCGACTGCCGGCCTGTAGATGTCAGGGTTAGTGCTGTGCTAAGAAACAAGAACATGGTCGCTCTCACACACACACACCAACACACTCATGTTAGTCTGGCGTGTTCACAGAGGCATGGCATGCACATTGGCAGCGGCGGCGGCGGCTGCAGCAGCGGCCGCGCTGTACACCCCCAGGTGCTCGAGTGGGTATGGTAAGAGGGTGAGCGGGTGGTTATGGTGATGATGGTGATGCAAGCTCGCCTGTAAGTGATTACCTGCAGGGTATGGAAGTCCGAAGCTAGGGTAGCCCGAGTAACCGCGTCCAGCCGCGTACGCCGCGTATGCGGCAGCGGGGAAACCTGAAACACAAGACAACAAGCTTACAACCTCCACCAGCTAAAACAGGTACATTATTTTGTATGCCACTTTCTGCCATACAAAAGGAAGTTTAAATAACTGCACCTGTAAGAAATTACACCTAAAAATTAAATTGGTTGAGAATCAATAATTTTGGTTTAAATCTCACCCTAAATGGGACATAAGAACCTTCAGTGTTGTCATCTCCGATAAATCAAATAAATCAAAATTTTAATTACGCCCTATAACCCTGCTGGATATAACAATGTGAAAGAAGCAATAGTTAATTTGTTATGTGAAAATCACCGTCAACGTTGC
The DNA here is from genome assembly GCA_030762935.1 of Hymenopus coronatus. NCBI lineage: Eukaryota > Metazoa > Arthropoda > Insecta > Mantodea > Hymenopodidae > Hymenopus > Hymenopus coronatus. The sequence continues at coordinate 137,677,750 of CM060888.1, read as the reverse complement.
TCAGGAATCGTTTCTCTCAGAATATGAATATTTTTTAACCTGAATGAATATTACAGGTGGCCGGGTTCGATCCCAGAAGATCACACGTGGGGTTTGTAGTGGACGAATTTCCCCTGGTTCTCCGGATTCCCAGCCATTCATTCCACCAACTGCTCCATCATCAATTTTACGATCATTTCATATCATCCACTTCTTCACTTTGATACCAGGCAACGGGCTGATGAACCATTCTGGCATCTCCCTGATCCAAAGCATCTGCTCCTTACCAGGCATCCGACCCAAACGCTGGGCACATATGAGGAGGGCAAGAAAAAAGCAATTACAATGTTTACTTAGCAACTCGTGTAAGGATGCGAGCTCTGACAACTCCTGCATCTCCAAGTATAGGCGTCAATTTACACACCACTGTTTCTTTGTGTATCATTATTTATGCTCATAAATCGAAATTCAACGTACTTACTTAACTTATCATTTTATTTGTATTATATTCCATTCATTATTAGAAGAAAAACAAAACGAACGTTACTTACGAATGTATCGAGAATTTAGATATAAAAATCCCATTCACATGACTTTCTCTACATCTCTGTAACACATTACTGTTAAAACGTTTACTCTTCTACTTCATGGTAACCATTGTGCTAACCATTAGCAGAAATGGTCTTATTCCCTGCTTTCTTGTTAAGGAGAAGCGTAACCAGGTAATACAGTTGGCTAAAGCGAAGGTCAAATCTTTTAAAAGCTCCTTGCCATATGGTTGAAATCCGTTTCTATGCATGGCCAAGAGTTTACAAATTTCCGTGTGACAAAAAATTAAGTATTTCATAACTGAAACCATTAATAAGGAATATTTCAAAAAGGATTAACTTCATGCAAAATGTATGCAACATAAATTGTGTGTTTTAACGACATCCACATTTTTTGTGTACTACGTTTATCAGTTATGCAAAATTCAGAAAAATTTACCCAGAATGAAGAGCTCTTTAGAGGCTATTCCTGAAAATTCAAGATATACATTTTATTTATCAAGTAAAAATATTTAATACATGGTATTTTAATTAAAATCCTTAGAGATATTTTTGAAAAAATCAACATTTTCGAATTTTTTTCATGTAAAGGGTAGTTTGGGATGGGGGATTTTCCTCAAAATCTTTGTATCGCATCCTTGGAAGATACTAAAGTTTAATATGAAGTTTGGTATTTTACGCAATGTTCATTTTTGAGTTATCGTGTTCATAGACATATGGACACACACATACAGACCTTTTTCTAAAAAAAATATTTTTGGATACAGGGGACCTTAAACGTGTATTTCCGATGAAATCTCGATATCTAATGTTTGATTGGAATACAATACCATCTCTATACACTATGTACAGAGTACGTGTAGAGAAAGTAAAAATACATAAATTGAAAATAACTAAGCTTGAAATTTCAGTTTAGTTTAAGAAGGCCGCTGGGATGTACAGAATGAGGATTCAAGCCGTAAAACTGCTTGGGCCATTAGCGCCCTATGTTTGCTTCATCTATGAAATTTTTAACAATTAGCCAAATGCTTTATCACTTCTCTTAAGTTTTCATTTTTTTTAAATTATTAATTGGTACATTTGCATAGCCCCCTTTAGCATTTATGGTCATAACCGGGGCTTGACTTGTGAAACAACTTTAGGTTATTTTATCTTTTTTAAATCATTTCTGTTTTTAATCACACTAATATACATACTTTCAGACTCAGTGGTGGGGGAAATGATTCTGCTTAAAGAAACCCCCCCCACTCCAGCCGGGAATCGAACCCGTGACCACTATGAGTTAACTTTTTCTTCCTTCTTCAGATTCTTAGAAACTTCCGCCTCTCGTCTCTCGAGTTTCTTTTTCATTTGTTTTTCCCCCGCTTTCTTCTAATTTGTTAATAATAATAATAATAATAATAATAATAATCAGTGCAACTAAATTGATGTGTTTTTACACATTTGATAGACACGCCCTCCCTCACTTAAACGTACAGTGCGGGGCACGGAAATGAACAACAGCTGTTTAGGTGAATAGCATCACTGCTCTGCCACGCCCCCATTCAGGCTATAGCAAGACATAATTGTAACATGCGCTTGCCCTTTGTTTCACGATAGCGGAGGGAACGAGAGGCCCAGAAAGTTTTAGGTACACTGAAACATATAATTCGATTGCATTTTATCTTAATTTCATAATTAATATTACTAATCCTTTCCAAATAATGAAAAATGCAAAGGTTTGCGTGTTTTCGGGGGAATGCGCTGAGGGATGAAGGAAATTTATCTGATTTTTATGTGTATTAATTTAAAATATACATTAAACACATTCATTTAGAGTAATTTCATTCAGCACAAAATAACTCGTAAATTAAAGCGACATACAAAATATACCTAGTATACAAAAACATGCATAAAGCATGTTTAGTTAAGTAGACAACCATAAGAGCGAAACACACAAATGAACATGGAATTAATGTAAGCTAATGTTCAAGTAATAAATGCACGGTTCCTTGTAACAGCAAAACATTCTGCCAGGAAATGGTGTTGACAACCCTTCCTTACCCTTTGCTTTGCACTAATCCCCATGGCGACGCCCTTTGTTCATTGGTCATTGCCTATGTAGGAATTGAATACAAACCAATACAATATTGACAAACCCAACTAGTGAAAAGTTTCGCCAACATTAACTAAAGAAACATACAAAAAAGACACTAACAGAGACGCATATTTCCGTATACAGCCGAGACCAAAATTAGTGCCGATGCGCTTCGTTTCCTATAGCGTTTTTCTTTATTTAATGTTAATTTCACACCTCGTTTTAGAAATATAATTATTCACATTAGGCATATAATGTATTTTTCGTTACAATAGAAAATAACATAGATAAAAGAAAAACTACTCGATATTGGAAAGCTCATTGAATTTTCAAAATAAATAAATAAATCGCTGGAGTAATACAATGAAAGTGTCTATCTCCTCTACATACGAGTTATCTACAGTTGTCAAAACTGAAACCTACGGTATTTCACATCGATAATTGTTCTTTGTGATCAAATGATGTTAAAATTAATAAGAGTCCAATTTCTTATGAAGCCCTCAAATAGATATACAAGCTAGAGTTTAGTGTTAAAAGTGAAAATATGTTCTGTTAAGTTACTTACAAAGAATTTCAGAAAGACGTACAAAATGTAACCCTTTTTTTCTTTCTTCTGGTCAAGCAAAGGGACGGAATTGCACATCACATAAAGATTTGATTTTCAAATCACATATGTAACTAAAGCATTGCTAAAAGTTCTTATCTGATGAAAAAGGTTAGAGATAGCAAAATACAATGTTTACGAATAGTTTGTGGGGTAGAGAAAGGCATGTGAATGTAGCACAGCAGTGGGCTCAAAGTTTAGTTCCACATTTTTATTTCTACGTGTTTCATTTTAAACATTCCAATTCAACACTTATATACGCTATGCTGGCACTTTATTTTTATTGTGAATGGGTCAAAGAGTTTACACAGCAGAGATGCGGCACTGCAGCACTTTGGTAGCCGAGATGGAATTATAGTGCCAGGTTAGCGTTTAAAACTAATGCCGCATTTTCACCAAATGATGAGCGACGCTTTAAAAAAAAATATTTGGGATGCTTTGTGGTTTTGTTGTGTGCCCAAAACTGCTTTTTCTTGCAATTCTTTCCCTCAAAATTCCCCTGCTAGAGATGCAATTCCAGGAAGATTTATGTTACACGAGAACACAAGCGGGCATAAAATAGTATTCTGTGACTGCTCATTCTTGGAACCTTCAAAACATCACAGAAAAATGAATACTGTAATCACACCACATATCTGCGAGATACTATGATACTTTAAATTATTAGGCTGAATAAATCATTCAAAAGCAATACATTTACATTCTTAAAAACACTTTTATTTCAGCAAGAAATAAAGAATAAAGCTATTTTTTTTTTGTAACTTTCAAAATTATTTGTAACAGTAACTCCAATTATAATTGCATGATTATTCAGACCAATACTTTTTACTGCACTTTGCATTTATTTTCTTTAGTGATTATTTTTAAATAAATTATGTAATGCAATCATATTAAGAATGCACTTTATGCTAAGGATATATTTACAAAGATTAAAGCATATTACAGTTATTTATCTCCGTTTTAGTTTACTAATATTTAGTAAACCTTGTCACATGACGAAGATAACATCAATTTCATTTTATAATTAGGGACTAAAAGAGAATTTGAACTATCATTAGCAAATGTGCAAGCTGTAAAGATAAAAATACGTTTTTAATATACTAAAGTATTTAGACTGTAAAATAGAATGCCCACGAATTCACTCCCCACTTTATCGCGTTTTATGGATAATCGAAGTAATATTTGCTAAGTAAATTTCGTATATTGCTCCTCATCAGAAATTCACTCACTGAACTCATGAAACGTGCTCAAATGGCTTAGGGAGGAAAGAAACCAGAAGTGGCAAGTTAGTCTCCTGTTAGTTAGCGAGAGCTAGATGTAAACATAGAGAGCAAGCTAGTGCGAGCTAATGAACTTCGTTACGTGCACTAATATAAACACTTCTTACACCTATGGGATAACAACAATGTGGCTAAGAATATGTTGTTTTGTTTGTACGATTCTGGAATTCGTGGACATGCTGCAATTATAAAGTAATTTCCAGTTTTATTACACATATATAATGGCAGCACAGAGAACAAATTAACATAAAATATAGAGCAATATGTACTTAATACGTACCGTCAGGTAAGGTTCCAAGCGACCACATAAAATCTAGAAATGCAGAAAAAGAGAAAAGAATATTAGAACATCATATTAAGGGCAGCCTCTCTCACATCTACCATGCTAATATACATAAGATATGATTCGCGACTTGTTATATGGTTTAGTTTTCGTTAAAGTAGTTTAAAATCGGTTTTAGAAACTCAAGAAAGGAAAAAGGAAAATAAAAGAACTGAAAGAAAAGACTCTAAAACATTTGTATTTTATTTTTTTTCACTAAACAAATGTATTTATGGAAGGTAAAAACATAAAAATATATTGTTAGCATCCATGAAATTTCATAACAGCTATTGCGATGCGTGAGCTACGCTAATTGCATTCTATACTATTAGGCAGGAAGGTCGGAATACAGGGCAGGACATGGGTTGTCTGGCCGCATTTATTTCACGGCATTTTATAATTCATGAGGAAACCTATTGAAATCTGAGATATTTCTAGTACAGGTGTGTCTTCTATGCGTCATCCGCTGCCCACAGTTTTCTTGCATCTGCAGAGCACACAGTCCACCAAGCAATTGCTAGATACAAAAACGTAATGCATCTGCAACGGCATATTTATTGGCCTTCTTCTTCTTCTTCCCACATCTGCTAAGGAAGAATACAGCATGGTTTCTGTTATTTGTATAATTAGAGACACAATCTCAAGGAAGGTCATCTGCAAGGAGCAAAGAGACAAAGTAAACTGAATCAAAGAGATAGTTTCATATCCTTCCACCCATTAATTTATTAACTTACTAGAAATGGCTTTAGTTTAATGATCGAGAGGTTCTAATAATCATTATAAGTCAACTTGGTTTTATAAAATTGGTGGAAGATCGGTGTATTAATTTGTTCATGATTTCAGGAAAGCCTATTTACCTACTGTAATTTACCTCCATTATGTCTGTAAACGATTCAGAAAAAAATCACTAAATATTATGTCTACTTCAAGCTCAACAGATTTTAACTGATGCAACCTTCAACGCGGAAATGTATTGTTTATCATTCGTTTGTGATAAAAGTTATTATTTTACAATAAATTTATAGGTGTAGTTTTAGAGGAATTTAAATTCAAATACACTCTCTATACTTAATTTTTTACAGTTACACTACTTTGTATCCTCTCTTATACTAAATCACAACCTATACTTATTTTGAAAGAAATTGTGACAGAATAGCCATTTGATTTATTTCAGTTTGCAATATCTGATTTAGAGGCTTTTAGTTCAGTTTTATGTTGTTTGATAAATGATATGCTTACCTACGACTAGGCTTTTAATTCAGGGTGTTTTCCATAGGTTTTCCTTAAACAGCAATGAAATGAAACTGTGAGCTCTATAACAGTTTAAAATTTAAAGAAATACGATAGATAAGAGCTCTTCATTTGAGACGATGTTCGTTGATTAGACGCATTTCTTCGGCGTCTATGATGAAAACGTTGCAGCAAGGAAAGCGATGATCTTCTTGAAGATTTCTTCTGCTGACATCATTTCTTTGTACCACTGTTGCTTCCAAAGAGATGGAAGAAACAAACCCCTCAATGAAGGGGATAGATATGGCGTGAAATGGGTTGGATTTTTCTACTGTGGTTACTACATGAAACTAATGTCTAAATCTACTCGGGCGGAGTCTAATAACGGATTTATGTTTTCTAAACTACGGCAGCTAATTCTACTAGTGATGTTTTGATAAAATTACAACAAAGTAAGGATAAGATTTCACAAAAATTATTTTATTCTACGTAATGTTTTGTACAAGTCCCGAATTCCTACTAAAATTCTAACAACACACAACATTTCTTTCTGTTATTAGTTATATTAAGTTATGACATTAAGCCCAAATTAATAATAATTTCACAACATACAGGGCCTTTTAAAAGTGTGTTTGAAATTTAAGATAAGTGCCAGAAAGGTTATCCCTACTGACTGGTAATGCCAGTGGTATATTTTACAATTTACAGTAATTTACAAGTACGTAAAACTCATACTCTTAACACAGAAAGAAAACAACACTGGTTAGCAACTTTCTAGCTATACAGTATATATCAATATTATATAATGTGTGTAACATTTGAATTATTAAAATATCTATAAGATAAAACTAACATTACTAATTAAGTACAATGAAGTAAATACATCCTTCACCCACGTAGACAGGCAGCTGGAGGGAACGGACAATGTTCAAAAAATATAAGTCATCAAATGCATTAATAATAGGAAAAATGTATAAAATAAATACATCTCTTTTTAACATGTAAAAAAGTCTACACACTATAAATAAGTATTAATTTCATCTATTTAACTATAAGATTGTATCTCTCAAAAGTCACATGGTACTGCTGATAGAGGCAATTCTACTCTCATATTATTTTTAGTGAAAAAACAACAAAGTCTGTGACCCTTGGCTACAAATAAAGCTACCTATATCTATGTAGAAAGTCCTAAAAGTGCTAATGTTATTATCTACAAGTTATATTTTGATATGACTTGATGTTATGGCGATGTTCTGCTAATTAGCATTACAAACTCTATCACAATTAAATGTTAATACTACACGCGAGAAATACAATCACTACACTAGTCGATGTATCCCGCTAACATCACGTGACTTACTGTGAAACAAAAATGGCACGCCGCTGTCCTCTCGGCGCCCTCCTGCGCACAAACCTGGAACCGAGAAGGGGGCTCCCCCAACTTCCCCTTTTGAAGAATTTTAGTTTGAATTCAAACACAGTCTTCATACGTTTAGACAACAACACTGTCTCTAGAATATTATCAGAGTTATATATTATAGACAATTATGAAATTTCATGAAAGTTTGTTAGTCAAAATATCCATGTTATCTGGAGGCGTGATTTAAACAAATTCAATTTCGATGATTTAAATTTCAGATTTTGAAACTTAACATGAAAGTTAAAATTATGGCTATAATGTTTTAATTCTGAAACCGTACTGAGCATTCTTTAGTAATTTACAATTACATCTCTTTCAGAGATACTCAAAAGCTATAATTTCTTAAAAACAGTTGCCATAATTTTTCCCTTCAGATTAATGACAAAACTAAGCAATTAACACCACCGGGATATTTATACATCTTAAGTTTTGAACACATTAACTGAGACAAAATGAACGAATAATACTGACAAATACAACAGTAATAATTATTATGTTTACATTGATTTTTTATTTGTATTACCATAAAACTTTGAATTCGCAATGAAAATACCAGACAGTGAGTTTAGTAACTTTGCTTTCTCTGTATGATATTTTCATTTTAAATACCATAAGCTTACGTGATACTCTATTATTGTTATTATTATTATAGTCACAACAAAAACATTATTAACACTGGGACTTTAAAGCCGCATATGAAATATCAAGAGATTTATTGGTGTAGAATTACATCAAATAATTTACTTGTATGTACACATTGACAAATAAGTTTTTTAGTGCAAGGTAAAAGCCATGGGAAGATATATCTTGCAGTGATATTACTCCTTTTGCCAAACGGCGGGATTCTATTTGCCTCCTAAACAAACAGCTCAATATATCGACTTTGATTTTGCGGTTGTGAGTATATACATAAATGCAAACAAAGAGAGTAAAAAGCTCTCTAAACGCTTCACTTTACATTCTATGGCTGTCAAATAAATCAAAAAGCAACTTAAATCGTAATGGAAGGTTAGAATGCATTGGTTTAATTAGGCTAATGCTGGGGTTTAATACCTTCAACCTAAAAATACCTCATTTGAAAAGAAATAATATAGAAGAAAACAATGCAATGCATTAAATTTGCATATAAAGTAACTTGTATGTGTTAGAAAACTAAAAACAGCAAACAAAATTCCAAAGCTAAAATGAAAGTATTTTAAACCCCGAAATCAAAGTCGACATTTTAAACTTGTCTGAATTCGAAACTGCAGGGCAACTAGAAACAACATGGCAGAAGGGCGGTGCAAGCTCGGGTATCATTTGTAAGGGACTCGTCACGTTCAGTATTATAAAAATAAAACAGAAGTAACCCCTCAATTGAACCAACTCTAGGCTACTAATTGACTAGTCTAGGACTACAATGTTCGGAAAACATAAACACAGCTTCTTACTATCGCTACATTCTACAATACAAGTCTTTCATACTTTTGATTTCAAAAAGTGCTCACTCCCTCCCTAAGTCTAAACAAGTCCTGATTTTATCACTGTCACTGACTTAAATATAATATACAAATCACCACTTACAAAAATAATAAATAATTTTATGAAAATCTCTTTATACTATATAAAATATTTAACTAACGTATATTAAATATATTGATATAAAACTCTAAATCTATTTCACTACTCTATGGCAAAAGCTATCTTCTTTGTTTTAACGGACGTTGTTAAGCAGCAGGTATTAAATACTTCTTTCCATTGAAATGTCTAACTACAAAAAATCCCTTATTTCAACACGCCCTTTAGTGACTACAATTTGTAAAATTTCATGGAAGCGTAAATCAATATTTTTGCGCTCTTAAATATCTCTTGAACAACTGAACACATCATAGTGGTATAAAACTGTTATTCTCTTTGTCTATCTCCTAACGATATAAAACCAAGCTATCCTATATCTACAACTACCCTTCAATTCCTGAACAGTTCAAAAAGGCATTTCAGGTGTCACCTCTTCAGTAACAGTGATGAAACCAGGTCCTGGCAATACTACACTTAACAAACTTACTACGCAGTCTTCAATTCATTTTCTACTTTTAATGAGGCCGCTGCGGTTCGACTAAATATGAAACAAAGCTATTTGCTAGTTTATCTACCTATCTGTCTAACAGGAATCACAGTTTTATCCCTGAACATAAGTGACGTTGTTGGGGTGGGAGTGAGAAGGGTTGCGAAGACTCCTACCGCCTTCAGACGGAACACAACTTTCCGTTTGGTGTCATTTCTAAAGGAACTAGAACATCTTCTGGTGGAGAAACATTTGTTTCCTCTTTTGGAATCCAGAAGCACAGCAGCAGGTCAGACGAAGAAATCTGTGGCACACATCTGGTAGATTGGGATGGCAACGGAAGACACACAAGCAACATAATAAGGGTAGCTTACAATTGTGAGGGTAAAGAACTTGAAGAGCCAATCAAAAAGTAATGGAATTACTTGGAATGTGCGATTAAAGATGAGTCCACACGTTAGCTTTGTTAACGTTAACAATGGTTAACTGACAATGTTGAACAGTTGGCGCTAACTGCTTAAAATAGGTTCATGGTTATTAAATTCAGGAATTCATACATTGATGCAACTTTTGTGAACAGATTCATTTCATTAACTGCTCGAAAGTTTATTAACTTATATTACTGCCCATACGCTATGTTCGTTTCACAATAATAACATTTAGCATAGAGTGCAATTGCGGGACTTAGAGGCATAGCGACTGTTCTAAAACACTCCTTTGTGTACTTTCTGTTAAAGTGTTGGATAATTTACAATAACGCAGCCCTTATTGGAATGTTCACAAAGCTGCTGCTACGTTAGCTTAAGTGTGGACTCACCATAAGGGGCAGATAAGATACAACCTGAACAAGTGTGCGTTGATGAAAAGTAATTTCTTTACCCACACCTTTGAACTCCATTAAAGTCAACAGAAGCAGCAGCAGCACAAGAAGAGGAAGAGGAATAAGAATAAGAAGAAGAAGAAGAAGAAGAAGAAGAAGAAGAAGGCTAGTATCCTATCTGTTCCCCAAAAGATTCGCGCTGAAGTTGCAATTGCGAAGGTCCACTAAACCAAAAACGCTCACTGTGGACCGGGCAGCGTGGTGAACATGGGTCATAGTCCCACTGCAGCAGGAATGGCAGGATGGTACATGGCGGAAACGTCTAATCCCTGGACCCCCAGCAGATCGCTCATGCTGTACGTGAGGGCGGCGGCCGTGGCCGGGTTATGGTGAGGTCTGAGGACGGCCGCTGTGGCGGCAAAGGCTCGCTTACATGACGCCGCGGCCTGCACCGCCCCTGCCATGCTGTACAGGGCCGAGGGCGCGTACTGGAGGCAGTTGGGATTCGAGGCGGCGGCCGAGGGGGCGGCAGCCATGGCTATGGGAACCATGGCAGTATGGAGACCCACCCCCACCGCGTGCGGGGCCGGCACCGAGCCGTGGTGAGCTGCTGCTCCTCCTCCTCCTGCCCCCGCGGCGACGGCGGCAGCGGTGGCGGCGGTCGGGAGGGGGTACGGTGTGTACCGGTATGGGTTAGCCGCCAGGCTGGAAGCCGCCACCGGACCCCCTGGCCCGGCGGCGGTGGACAGACCGGCGGCAGCAGCCACGGCGGGTGTCAGCATTAGCAACTCACCGTATGCGCCTCGACCCGCGGCCCGCGTCTTCGCCAGGTTCGCAGGCAGCATCACTTCCTTGGGTTGCGCCTTCTTGCACTCCACCTGCAAACAAAACACAGTCGTGTTGTTTAATAATATCAATAGTTGTTACTTCTAGACTAAGTACTAAGTAAGAGGTTAACCATACTAGGAAGAAAACATGACTGTAGTGAAGCTCAAGGTGGGCGCGAGCAGCAGGAGGCGCGAGCACTTCAAGCAACGTACGAACGAGCGTATTGTTATGGTAGACATCTGTATGTGCACAGTTACATATACAATATGGGAGCAGCAATGCGGTCTAAACCTTTAAAATATAATTTCGAAAATATGCACTAAAAATGTTAACTGTAAATGCACGATGTTTTGGAAATTGTAAATAAGCCGTAAAACCATTAGATGCTTTCAATTTAGCCAAGTCTCAGAGTTTAGTTACCCGAAATTCGTTATCTCAGGACAGGGCAAAATCTCGGGGTAAAACCGTATTCGAATAACACCTACCGAATTTCGAACTCGGGATTCTCGGTACTTCACACCACACCGGTTAGGGGATCATTCAAATAAAAGGATACGCATAACATTGAAAACTTAATTTTAAAATTAAACAAGGTAAAAATTATCAAGTATTGAGAATTTCGTAAAATATGAACATCTATCAGCCTATTGCAATTAAAATAAAGCGTATTATACCATTTCGTTTTATACACTGCTACACTACTCATTGCAATATTTTATAATTGAAATTTCGCCGTTCTCTTTGCATAAAATGTGAAGATTTTTTCTTCGTAAAATTTGCGAGACATGTGTGGAACAGGCTTCTTTCCAAGTTAAAATCTTTGTGTAACTGTCACAATGTATTAATTTTGGAGAGCCACAAATCCGCGATAACAAGTGTTGGCGTTAACGCGCCGTGAAATTTCTTGCGCACGCGCGCGTCTGTTTATTGTCGCTTGGCGTGATGTACTACTGGGAAAACGTGTTCGTCGAGATAAGGCATCGTCTGCGGCTTCAAAAAGTGATGAAATTATTCCTGAATTGGAACGGAAAGAATTTTAGTAACCCTTTCACAAAAGTGAAGCAACATTTTATTACAATAATGCTGTGAATAAAGGTATTAACACGTAATATAAGCAAAAATGTAGGATTCTGTCAGCACATAATTCCAATATTTTTACTGGCTTCTGTACTAGAGAGTGGCTTCCGTAGGATCAATAAGTATATGTGGCATGTCATTAGACACAATTTCCGTAATAAGCATAACGGAAGCATAGTATTCACAGCATAAAATTATATATCTAATTTTCTAACAAAAAAAGTTTAAGCGTTTCAAACATATACTGCAACATATTTTGGAAAGTTTGATTTAACCATTAATCGTTTCTCTTTTGAGGCATATTTTAATAATTTACATGGCATTACTATTTGGTACCTATGTACAGTTATACGAAGATTGACAAAAAACTGCTATTTCATAAAATTGCGACATTGCTCCTCCATAAAGCAATATTTGCTTTCTGAAAATCCTGAGAGAATTTTGTGCGTTTTCGTAAAGCTCCTACGGCCACTTTTGGGGGTTATATAGTGAGCGTATTTCAGAACTTTAATACAAGAGAGTAAATAACGTATTTCAGTTAGTGAGGCTATAACATTATTCAGCCCTGGCTTCAAATAATTAACACATGAAGCTATTAGTTTTCCCGTTAGCCTATGACGCGTTTTAGTGGTTAAAATTTAGAACTTCCAATACCGCGTACATATTATATTAATTTTTGCGATTTTCACTTGTCAAATTTGATTTTAAAATTTGAATGTTTTAAATGTCTAACATATTTGAAGATTTTCTTCTTCCTTCACGCATTAGACATTACTGTCTGTAGCAATCTACAAATCGTGTTCATGCCATCGTTTCTAGGTTTCCAATATTCCTATCGGTTTGTAACTCTTAAACTAAAATGGTAGCTTCTCTATATCCATTCTTTAAATATGGCTTCTCCACTTGGTATTATATTCTTTTGTTTTATCAGGTTATATATAATTAATATGTAATCTAAGTATATACATGTATTAGAATACAGAAAGCTATAGAATCTGAATCAGAATAGCTGATTTTCACATGTATATTTTTGTGTCTGTATATTGGGCAACAAATTTTAGGTCCCAACCACTTCTTTTGGCCTCGGCAAGCGAACATCTGGTAGTAACCAACCTCGTTTTGTGTCACCAGGTTAGCAGCACTTACATCATCATCTTCATCTTCTTCTTCTCACTACCACTTTTAGTCCCATAACAATATTGCCATTTGGATCCTGCACATTGTACATGTCTTTATTTTCGCTCCCTTTGCATAATATTGGCAGTTCAGCGAAAAGTGTCATTTTGTTTATTTATTTATTTTCTTACACTAGAAAGAAGATATGCCGGCATTGACAAAGTAGCAGTTAACATTTTGTCAAATGAAATGCAGCATTTGGGCAAATGCAAAATCACGCGTATTAATGGACGTTACATACAGGTTTTAACCAAATTAGACAGTCTTGTATGGTCTTGAGTCCAAGTACAAACGTGAGTTTGTTGACTTATTTGATCCTACCACAAATGTTATTCTCAATATCGATATTTTGTTAAAGAACAATCAGACACATGGGAAAGAACATAAACTATTGTAAAATAAATAAAGATTTACAATTCAATAAATAGAGGTTTAATCACATTTCTTTAAAAGTTTTCTGGTATTAAAAGACTGTTATGAGAAACAGTTGAGTCATTCCACGGTAAACACATGTTATTGCCTGCGGTAATAACAATTATGGTCTAATTTCCAAAATTTTAGTTGCACGTAAGTCTATAATTACGGGTGCGATTCCAGGCGGGATCGTCCGCATGTGGGATTTGAGAGGGACGGATTTTCCAGTTTCCTCCACCATTGTGCCTTCTTCATTCAATGTATCATCATTGTCATCGCCTGCGGTGCCATAGTAAAACTGGGTGTTAAACACTTAAAACAAATCTAACGTGTTCCATTCACATGACTTTCTCTACATCTCTGCCTCAAATTATTGTTAAAAAGCTTGTGCTTCTATTTACTTCATGCAAATCGAGCAAAAATTAGCAGAAATAGTCTTATTTCTTGCTTTATTGTAAGTAGAAGCGAAATAAGGGAGTTCCATAGGTTAAAGTGATAGTCAATCTGGTTGCTATGTGAACAAATTCTTGTATGAGAAAAGTATAAGTGTTTCACAGCCTGAAACCAATAACACTGAATATCTCAAAAACGATCAACTCCACCATATATATATATATATATATATATATATATATATATATATTACATAAATTGTGTGTTTTAGCGTGCTCCACATTTTTTGTATGTTAAGGTTTTGTCCATCTCTTAGGTTTAGTGGTTATGCAAAATTTCGTAAAATTCATTCAGAATAAAGTAGTCTTCAGAGGCTATTCCCAAAAAATTCAAGATATACATTTTATTTGTCACGTAAAAATCTGTGATAGGTATACGATATTTTAATCAAAATCGTTAGAGCCATTTTTGAGAAAATCCAAATTTACAAAAAAAAGTTCCATGTAGAGGTTAGTTGGGAGAGAGGGATTTTCTTGAAAATCGCATCCTTGGATGATACCAAAGCTAAATACCAAGTTTTTGGGTTTTTAACGGATTTTTCGTTTTTGAGACATGCTGCCCGCAGACACACACACACACACACACATACACACGGACATTTTTCTAAATTTTTTTTTTTTGATTCAGGAGGTCTTAAAACATGTATTTCCAGTGAAATCTCGGTATCGAATTTTTGGGTGCATTACAATACCTTCTCTATACAATATGTACATAGTACGTTTAGAGAAAGTAATAATTATCTGCCATTAAATTCATTGCTAGAGGACGTCGTTTAATATTCCGAAAATGCTAATTACACTGGAGTACCCCGAATCATTTTGCTGCAGTGACAAATGGCATTACTGCAACATATGAAGTAATTTCACACAGGAGCTTCTGAGAACGCAGTTTGCTGGTTGAAGCGCTGAGTCTGCCACGGAAGTTGATAGGCATGGCCGCACAACGTTGCAATGAACATGAACACAATGCTAACGATTTTGGCCCCCAGCTGCTGGTGTTGTGTCTGTGTGCTTTAGTTCAAATCAATCGCTCAATGTTGCTCGAAGGGTCTTCGCGAAAGTTTCATATTGCACAACTAAAAAGAATGCGAAGTTTGCTAGTGTCAGTCATTTTCTGACGAACTCTTAATATGCCCAGTATTATTGATGCAACCTTGTTTTCCTGGGGCTGCACAAGTAGCTTTATAACCTCGAATCATGGTTTAATTAATTGTTCCCTCTCTTTTTATGAAATAATTTACAATTATCAAGTAGTCTCTATGGTGAAGCATTTTAACAGTCCAGTTATTTCTAATCGTGAACTGGTATTGTTCTTACTTAATAAGTGAAGAAGTGTAAAGTGACGGAGGACAAAATTGTCATAAAGGAACGCTAAGCGTCTGGAGGAGTTGAGAAGTCGCTTGATTTAAGTAATATCATAAAACATTTATAATTTTTAAAACATGTATTTGCGTTTCTTTTTTATTTCTTTGACACGTTTTTAGAATGCACATAGTAGCTACAGAAGGTAGATATCATATTCCATCCAAAACATTCGTTATCGAGATTTCACCGGAAACACATGTTTTGAAATCTAAAAAAAAAAAACAACAATTTATAGAGAAAGTTCCGTGCTCACGGACGCGCGTGTATGTGTGGATTTTGGATAAAAAAATACTATATATTTAAGATATTTTCGTGACAATTTGAATTTTCTGAGAAAAGCGTCTCAAGACCTCTTCATGCTGGACAACTTTTGCGTAACTGCTAAACTGTAAGAGGTGGAAGTACAAGCAGCTACATTAAGAATTCCATTGACTTTGTAAGCAAACTCAAACAGACATTCTAGTCAGTTTCGATGTCACCTCTCTGTTTACAATGGTGCTCATTCCTGAAGTTTTAAATTACATTAATGATCTTTTCCCGAAAGATATAGTGGAACTGCTCAGACAGTGCCTCACGAGCACCTACTTCCAGAGGAACAATGAATATTTTGAGCAACTTGACGGAGTTGCTATGGGTAATCCGCTAGGGCCTGTAGTAGCTAATTATTTTATGGAACATGTTGAAACTACAGCTCCTGAAACTGCTAAGAAAAAGCCGACTTGCTTGTTTCGATATATCGACGACATTTTTGCGATATGGCCTCACGGGAATGCTGAACTCCAGTCTTGTTTGCTGCATTTAAATAATATAAACCCAAAAATCCAATTTACGATTGAGATAGAACACGACAACAAACTCCCATTTCTAGATGTTTTGGTGACAAAAGAAGCAAACGGCAGGCTCGCTCATTCTGTTTACAAAAAACCAGTTAGCTGCGATCAATGCTTGCACAAGGACTCCAACCACCATCCACAACAAAAACGAGGTGTCATTAAAACTTTGGTTGAACGTGCCAAAAATATCTGTGAGCCGCAGTATTTAAATAATGAGCTTAAACCACTGGAACAAGTTTTCGCCCACAATGGCTATTCTAAAAAAGAATTTGCACGTGCCATTCATCCTAACAAATTTCAAAAAGAAAACACTAAATCAAATTCAAATAGAGCTAAGGTCTTTCTGCCATACATATAAGGTGTCACTGACAGAATAAGCAAATTACTAAACAAACAGAAAATTAAAACAATTTATCTTTCAACACGAAAATTAAATCAAATTCACAAACCAGCTAAAGACCCACTGGACCCGCTCTCTACCGCCGGCGTTTACAGAATACCCTTTACATGCGGCCATTCTTACATAGGCACAACGAAACGAAGCATAAAAACCCACATCGCCGAACACAAAAGATGTTGTCGCCTCGGCCATACTGACAAATCTGCCGTTGCAGATCATGCCCTTGTCTTAGACAAACATGATATATTATTCGAAAAAACAGAAGTCCTCGCAACTACCAAATTCTACTACCCCAGAATGGTCAGAGAATCCATAGAAATATACAAACATCCCAATAATTTTAACAGAGAAGACGGATTTAAGCTAAACCAGACCTGGATTCCTGCCTTACAGCATCTTCGCACCGGCAAACACAACAGCCAATCAGAACACAGCAGTCAAATTACTCCCCTCCCACTACCTCAACAGTATATATTGCCGACCTCTGTTCCATGAATTTCCAGTCGTTAGCCGTTCCTACCCAGGTTCATCCTGAAGATGTTTTAATTATTTTGATAATTTTAATTTTCGACCACGGCCTACAAGCCCGGATATGTTATCTTTTACCAATAATAACACCGGCCGTGAAAGCCTACGAGCATATTTAATATACAATCAACTGAAGAGACAATACAAGGAGAAAATCTAGACATGTCCACAATTTCAGTACGTTCATATACAATGTTAGGCGGAAAATTCTGCCAAAACTGCCGACAAGTATAGAAATGGTTCACAATGTTCTGAAAACATATAATGTGAAAACTGCTGATAGGACAGAATTGTTGCTACACAACGATGCTGAAAAAAATGCTGTAATATTTTGAAAATCCGAAAATCTTGGTACTCAGTCAATGTGACACAATACATGTTGATGGAACTTTCAAGTCTGGCATAACATTTTATACCAGCTATTCACAATCCATGATCTTTTTAATGGACATTATATTGCATTGATATTTTCTTCGCCTTCTCAGCATGTCTCTTCAACCATTATGTACAAATGTAATAACTAGGCTTGAAATTTTGTCCATCAAGATCGTTTTCTGACTTGGAAGAAAACATCATGAAAGCTGGAAGTGAAGTTTGGACTGATATTGAAATCTAAGGATGTAAATTTCATTTAACGTAGAACTGGTGGCGGATGATACAATATTTGGGGCTTGCATATGATTACTACTGCGGAAATGAAATCGGAAATTTTCTATCCTACATATTTGATTTACCAATGCTAGATCTTTGACATAGTTGGTGACTGTTTTGTCGGGAATTTCATGTCCGCAATGCCTATCTCATAAAGTTACTATTTAGTCGGAACTTATATAGACGAAAAGACACATTTCCTCTTTCCATTTGGGCATCACAGTATTCATGGAACTAGCAACGCTTATGTAAGTTTCTGCAGTGAGTATAATGATCAGTTCTACTGCTACAGCCCAGACTTTTGAAGTACTGAAGCAAATTCATCTGGATACTAAAATTGCAATCAATTGCTCAAAATGAAAGAAAAAAAAAAGGAAAGGGACTTTCCACACTTGAAATACATGCTGCAGCAATCGAAAAATTGCATAACTGAAAAAATTTCAAGAATGCAGTAAGTAAAATTCATTTCTTATAAAATCAAACCTGGGAGTACATGGAATACGAAAAATGTTGCCGACCTATGTGCATATTAGGGTAATGAATACAAGTTTGTAAATGTACATATATATATGTATATATATACATATAGATATATATGTTTAACATGGCATAAATAACGAAGCAACTAAATATAGATGCATGACGACTTAATTACACAAAAGAAACAAGGAAAGATACAAATAATGACGATGCTAAATAATGTGGAATCTTTTTGGAATGTGAACCAGTTCGTCGTCTCCTCGCGGTGCACCCTGGGTAACGCTAGACGAACTAAATAGGAACCACTAATTTAAAAAAAAAAAAAAAAAAAAAAAGCAATAAAGGGTACCATTTCTATTGATATCGGCATCCATGTTTCTTTAATTATAGGATATAAAAGCAAAACAAAAAAGTTTAATATAGGTATACCTCTAGATTCACAAACGTTGACAATTCTCGCGAAAGTCTATTTGTGGTCAAATTATTATATTTTAAACTTAAATGCATTAACTTAAACTTAAAGCATAGCTCAAAAACAAACAGTCGGATGAATATCAAAGCTTATAAGTTTTGTAATTTTAAGTATAGGTTTTCTTTATTTATTATTAGTTTTTCACAAAATTACAGCGAAATGTAGTTATCTATTTATTAATGACACTGTCAAAAACAAAACAAAACAAAAAAAAAATTACACATAAAAGGACAAAGTGCATAATCATTATAGCCAATAAAACACACTTGTGTTGATAATGAGTTCAACTTCTACTTACATCACACCGGCACATTACTTGCTGGCTATTAGACCGAGACCGGTTCGGGAGGAATGAAGGTTTACCTGGATTTGGGAGGAATGGCTCCTGCACCCGAAGAAAGTTATCTGAATGGAACACAACCATCTTTTTGTTAAGATTAACCTAGTTGGTGGTTTGCCTTTAACCCTGAAACCTATAATGGTTTTATTTACAGATACTTTATCTCTGATGAGAGATATTAGGTTAATTGCTAAATTTATTTAGTAAGATCAGCTTCTGGGTTTAGTATGTCCAATAATTCATGCCTTTTCCTACCTGGAGCTTTGCATTTTAATATTATATGAGAGGCAGTTTCTATCTCTACAAAGTGGTTCTTCTTTGAAGATTTCCAATATATGTCTTCTAAATCTACAATGTCCTGTTCAATAACCCTGTTATCAGGTTTATTTGAGATCTGTTGAGTTTTACTATAACTTCAGTTAATAAGGAAGATGTTCTACGTTGCTTATCATGTTCTTACTGTGCTTGCATCCTTCCGAGTACCCATTTTTGTTGATGATAATGTAAGTATAATACACCCATCAATGGTTTTTCGAACAAAATGTATAGTGTTGTTAAAAATTGGTTTAGGATAAGTGAAGGGTTGCCACGGTATCTGCTTTTTCATTACACAAAATTCCCTTGTGTCCTGGCACCCACTTGGAGTAACCAGGTTGAATGAATGAAACTTGTGAGCCAGGGAGCCAATATTCCAAGGGAAACCCCCGGCATTCGGGGTGCATTTCAACCAGACCGAGAATAGCACTCGGGAGCTCTTGGACTTAAAGCACTGAGTTATACAGGGTGTTAATGAACTACACCGAAACAATTTGCCATATTGTGCACGTGACTGATATAAGTAATTTGAGATCGGCGATGCATGGTCCCCGGATAAACATAACGCAACTACATAGCGTTAAATGTGTGGGTCTCAGGTGCTGATAGGTCGGTGTTAAAGCAAAGCAGGTTGAAAAAATGGCTTAGAATGTCCTTAAAACTGCTGCCCGAGTATAGAAATATCGATTTTTAGCAGCTCGTTACTAGCGTTCTCAAGATTTAATCTCGCAAAAATATGTAAAATCTCGAACTAATCACCTGACAGTGCGACACTGAGCATTCACTAACTACGTGCTTGAGTACTAATGTAGCCTACTCTGGAGGCCTTTTTCAACTGTTCTGGGGGCTTAATGCGTAACGCGGGAAGCTGCTATCCCAAAGGTCGTAAGTTCGATTGCTGTCATAGAATAAATGTTTTTTATTATTATATTTTTCATTCCAGACGAAGTGCCGCGATACGTGGCGTACTGGCACTTCAAAAACGTATAGCCGTTAATTCGAAATGTCAATAAACAGGCCATAAGTCTCCTATCTCAAATTACTCATTTAAGTAATCTACATATTCTGTGAAAATATTTCGATATAGCTCATTAACACCCTGTATATCTACAGTTACTGCTCATATTGGGAGCGGATATGCTCCAAAAATGTGAAAAAGCGATTAGGAACATAATAGAAACAATAAATTTCAGATACTTTGCCTTTCATGAAAGCAGACCGGCAGCCATATCTAACTTGGTTATTTATCATTTAAACTAAGGGTACATTCTTAAATATTCTATTAGAAATATTTTACTCCACCAAACAATTCTAAGTCAAAAGTTCACCGGAAATATATGTTTTGAGGCCTTCTGAACCGCCCCCTTCCCAACATTCTTACAAAAAAGATTCGCGGGCGCAATTATTCCTACCAAAGCTTACTATATTATCTACTTCATACTAGTCAAGATAAACTTTAGCGGGTACCATCATGTTACTTAGCTTCTGATAAGTAGAAATAAGGGTACACGGTACCTAAACCGATATCAAATCTTTTAAACCCTGGTTGCCATGAGATTGAAATAAGATTTTCTTTGCCGGTCAGGAGTAACAACAAAAGAAAAAATCTGATGTGTACCATCTACATCTCTGCAACAAATTATTCTTAAAAAGCTTATACTTCTATTTACTTCATGCTAATCAGTAAAAAATTAGCAGAAGCAGCCATACTACTTGCTTCCTTGTAAGTAGAAGCGAAATAAGGGAGTACCATAGGTTAAAGTGATAATCAAAAGCTGGTTGCTATGTCACTGAAGTTCCTTTGTTTGTATGGACAGCAGTTGACAAATTCCTGTATGAGAAACGTATAAGTTTTTCATAGCAGAAACCAAAACTAAGGAGTGTCTCAAAAACGACGAACTCCACGAAAATAATATATATAACATAAAGTGTGTGTTTTAACGTGCTCTATATTTTTTGTGTAGTAAGTTTTTGTCCATCTCTTAAGGTTTAGGAGTTATTCAAAATTCAGAAAAATTCATCCAGAATAAACTAATCTTCAGAGGCTATTCCCAGAAACTTCAAGATATACATTTTATTTGTTTAATATACGTAATTTTAATCAAAATCGTTAGAGCCATTTTTGAGAAAATCAAAATTTCGAAAAAAGTTCCATGTAGTTGGGGGTGGGGGAATTTTTCTCAAAATCTTCGTGTCGCATCCCTGGAAGATACTAAACTTAAATACCAAGTTTGGTATTTAACTTACTTTTCGTTTTTGTGTAATCGTGTTCACAGGCACACGTCACACAGACACAAACACACACATGGACCTTTTTCCCAAAATGCTTTATTTAGATAAAGGGGACCCTAAAACATATATTTCCGGTGAAATCTCGGTATCGAATTTTTGGGTGGAGTGAAATACCTTCTCTATACACTATGTGCATAGTGCGTATAGAGAAAGTAAAAAGGACAACTTCCCATTTGAGAAAAGTTAAGTATTTAAAAATTTAAACCACTAACAAGGAATAAATCGGAAATGATTAACTCTACAAAACATGTATGTCATAAGTTGTGTGCTTTAACTTTTCTACATTTTTTGTGTTGTCTATCTCTTACGGTTTACTAGTCATCCAAACTGAAAAGCTTTTCAGAGGCTCTTTCCAGAAAATTTAAGATATACATTTTATTTGCCATGTACATGTTTTAAATATACGGTATTTTAATAAAAATGATTAGATTCATCTTTGAGAAAACCAAACTTTCTCCCTGTAAAGGGTAGTATCGTGTGGGGGTGTTCTCAAAAATATTAGTGTTGCATCCACGGAAGATGCTGAACTTAAATATAAAGTTCGGTATTTAACTTTTCGTTAACTTTGACTGTCCACAGAAATACATATGCACACACGAACCTCTTTCTAAAAATGATTTTATTCAGGAACCTCAAAATATGTATTTCCGTTAAAATCTCGATATCGAAATTTTGGGTGGAATACTCCTACGATGCCTGATCTATCAACACAGTCCATACGTGTTTGTGAAAGTAAAGCTCTAACATTCCCGTTCTGCAAACAAACTATTCGGAAAAAAGATTATTACGTTAATTGATATTAGTCGAAATGATGTTATTGCTTAATCCCCTGAAAGTAGATTGGAAACAGGCGAATACACTACGTTAAAGCGATAACAAATCTTTTAAAAGCTGCCCTTTGCGACGACATTTAAATAAAAATCTGATGTGTTCCATTCACATGGCTTTCTCTACATCTCTGCAATAAATTATTGTTAAAAAGCTTATTCTTATATTTATTTCATGATAATCGAGAAAAAATTAGCAGAAATAGTCTCATTACTTGCTTCCTTGTAAGTAGAAGCGAAATAAGGGAGTACCATAGATTAAAGTGATAGTCAAAAGCTGGTTGCTATGTCTCTGAAGCTCCTTTGTTTGTATGGACAGGAGTTGACAGATTCATGTATGAGAAAAGTATGTTTTTCAAAGCTGAAACCAAAAACAAGGAATATCTCTAAAACGATCATCTCCACGAAAAAAATGTATAAAACGTAAATTGTTGTTTTAACGTGTTCTACATTTTTTGTGTGTTAAGTTTTTCTCCATCTCTTCCGCTTTAGCAGTTAAGCAAAATTCCGTAAAATTCATGCAGAATAAAGTAGTCTTCAGAGGCTATTCCCTGAAAATTCAAGATATACATTTTATTTGTCATATAAATAGATTTAATATATGAAATTTTAATCAAGATCGTTAGAGCCATTTTTGACAAAATCGAAATTTTAGAAAAAAAGTTCCATGTAAAGGGTAGCTTAGGGTGGCAGGGGGGGTTCTCAAAATCTTCGTGTCGCATCCCTGGAAGATAGTAAATTTAAATAACAAGTTTGGTATTTTACCGTTTACTTTTCTTTTTTGAGTTACCGTGTTCGGAGACACACGGACACACACACACGGACCATTTTCTGAAAATACTTTTTTTGGATACAGGGGTCCCTAAAACGTATATTTCCGGTGAAATCTCGGTATCGAATTTTTAGGTGGAGTGCAATACCTTCTCTATACACCATGTACATAGTACGCATAGAGAAAGTAAAAAGGAATAAAGACTTCCCGTTTGAAACCAATAACAAGGAATATCTCCACAAAAAAGTATCTGAAGTAAATTGTATGCTGTTATCAAGACCCGCAGATGTTGTTTATCTCTTACTGTTATGCGAAAGTCCTCCAGAATGAACGGGCCTTCAGAGATGATTCCCGGAAATATTTTATTGTAAATATATTTTATATGGAATTTTTAACAAAATCGTTCCCACCGTTTTTTAAGAAAATCGAACATTTCGCAAAATATTTCATGGAAAGAATAATTTGGGTAGAGGTACTTTTTTGAAAGTTTTGTGTTGCATCCTTGGAATGTTCTTAACAGCTTTTCGTTTTGATTTATGCTGTTCACAAACACACGCGGATCTTTTTCTATAACTGCTTTTTCTGGATGCATGTATTTCCGGTGAAGTCTCGGTATCGAAATTTTGTTTGGCTTGGAAAATGTTCCAAGTATAGGATAATTCGGCGTAAGGAAGCGTTGCTGAAAATCCTGGTAAATGCTAACATAGAAAACCGAGTTGGATATTTAAAGCCGTTCTTCTGATTCATGGAGCCTCAAAACTTCCGGCGAAATCACGTTTTAGATGCATCTGCCTACTAGAGAAAGAATTAACAACCGAGTGGATAGAGAAAATCATATGAATAAAATAAGATATGTTAGTAGCCATATGCCAGCAATTACTTTAGCGCAGGTTCCAAAACAACGTTGAATGGAAGAGACAAAGCGGCTTCCTCCACTTCCAACTCATCTCATCTATCTTGCAATTCACTTTAGCTTGCTCCTCTTTGAGTCTTGAAGAAAACGTGCTCGGACGCCGTACATAATACAGCTCTTGCTTACCGTAGACAACAGTCGTTCCCATAGCAACCAGATATTCCTTCTTATTCGTTAACTCCATGGCACGACAGCTCACGGGGAACCTTGGCCTACCGCCCGGCCGCTGCGTCCCCCATCTCGGTCCACTACAGACGTCATGGACGGGGTGCAGTATTGGAGGGTGAGACGTGGTCAGCGCCTCGAGTCCCTCCCGGCCGGTTAATGCGGTCCTCATGACCTGGAGCCGCTACTTCTCCATCAAGTAGCTCCTCAATTGGCCCCCCAGGGACCTTACGAGGCTGAGTGCACCCCGGGCCAGGTCTCCCAGCGGGGGAAAAATCCCCACGCCGGTACTGGGGATCGAACCCAGGTCTCCCGCTTGGTAAGCAGCTGCGCTACCACCTTCTTATTCGTTATAGTTATAAAATACTTAACAACTTTTCTAGTGCGGGAATTTTTAAACCATGTAAAAAAACGAATTTCAATCACATAGTAACCAGCTTTTAAAAGATTTGACTATCGCTTTAGCCTAGAGAATTATCTTATTTCTCTGCTATTTACAAGAAAGCAATTAGAGCATTTCTGGTAATGTTTATCTATTATCATGTAATAGATAGAAGGATATTATTTTTAATAATGATTTGTTTCAGAGATGTAGAGAAAGCCATGTGAATGAAACACGTCATATTTTTATATTTAATTAGTATTCTGATAGCATTCTTGTCTCTGTTATCCTTATAACTTCATATACCCGAGGTCGCGGGTTCAAACCAGGCGGAGGACGATGGATTTTTTCGGGTGTAAAATCCTTAGCATGGCTTCCTTTGGAAGAGAAGTAAAGCCGTTGGTCCCGTGTAAAAGAAGTAAAAGAACCTCAAGCCTGATAGAGAGGCCTCTGAGCAAAATTAAGTGGTCTTTCACGCGCAATTTAGAATGGGACGCTCAGAACCACAGCAGTTAAAGAGCGTCCATAAATAACACGCCATTTTTTTTTCTTTATCAGTTCCTTGCCTGTATTCTCAAGATCACTAATGTTAAATTGTTTCCAAAAGTGTGTGTATCCCAGCCATTTATGAAATATTTTGAAAGAATAAACAAAGAACTAATAACACTGATTCTTTAGCGAGGTTTCTAATACAAGAAATTTCTTAATGATTATTATAAAACCTCTGTAGCATGCCACCTGCGTTATTTCCGATTTTGTGGGCTAGGTGTGCAGGCCATAAGGCGTTTTGTTGCTATTGGTGTTGAAAAATATATCTTCGAATGACACAGAATATGAGCAGCAATGTCCACACGCCGGCTCGTTTGTTTCGAAGCATCCTGTACGTATCAGTCTATTGTCGTGAATGGATAACTAGAACTAAAGGATCTTGAAGATACATTGGCATGACACACATATTTCTATTTTGCAACGCTGTAGATTATTAACGGAATAGATATACTATTGAATATTCTAAAGTTTGTCAAACTATCCGGTTATCATGAGTCATGTTAAGTAACATTATTAGTGTCTTAAATGACAATTAGTAAAAACAAAGTATTAATACTTTAAAAAAGCTCAGTATTTTTTAGCACAAATAGTGATATTTTGTTCCATTTTAAATTATTTAAATCTTGTGTTTATATTATATTTCACTTACCATTTTGTTGTTAATTTCGTGAAAGTGAATTTCACAGACTTTATCTACGACGTCTTCACTCTGAAATGTGACGAACCCGAAACCTGAAAATGAAAAAGAAAGGAATGAAAATTTGTTTCAAAACAACACAAACACAATATACCCCTCATACATTGCTTGTAATTTACTTTCTTATGCACAGACAGTAAATTAAATTCCCTACTTAAGTTCCACTACTTAGCTACCTGGGAACTAAAACGGTAAACAAATTATTATTTCGTTGTTTAAATCCTGTACTAGGAATTTGCAACCTGACTCTTTGGGTTAACGTATGAAGTGAGGAGATTGCCAAGCATTTAATTCCCTGCAATTTTGTGCATTGTTGAAGGCATATTGTGGCTATCAAATGTTGCCATTTATATTTTCACAGAATAACATTTAATTTTAATAATGTCGTAATAACATTTTATAATACTTTCAGAGACTGAAGTTTAGACTTCCGCTATCGACCTGGAACCAGACGGTGTGTCAGTTGTTTGCTGCTGGCCTGATCGATAGTCATTTTGTATAAACTTGTTTACTGTCTGCCGAAGTCAACCAAGCCTAGACTAATGCAAACCTATTGCTGAGGTCGGATGCGGAAACCTATTTAAACCCCTGGTTTTGGTCTCCTTCTTAGGTCTTTTGGCTAATACTGCTACCGGAAACCGACACGCAGAGCTCTGAAGAGAAACTAGTGTAATACTGTTTTACTACCTCAAGAACGAGCACGTTGCATCGAAAATCACGTCACATTCTCCGGCTCTACTCTAAATCACTTCACCTAAACGTCAAGTTTTACAGCTGATCCTTGTACTGTAATGTAAATATCTCTTGTACTGTCTCATTTCAATAAGGGATTACCCTTCATCACGCCGTCTTGTTTCCTACTTGTAGGATAATGGTAAACCCCGATACCTTGACTACGCATGCTTCCCTATATCCCGTAACGTTAATCCCAAGGCGAATGTGAGGTAGTACAGACACTTAGTGGAAGTGAGAATAGTTGATAGTAAAGTCAGTTTAAGGCGATACTGTTGCTGTCGGTATTAGATCTGAAAACCCACCGTGATAATACTGTAAAGTTATGGATTATTAAAGGTAAACATGCAGTTAATATTGTAGTTTGGGGGACTGGGTGATGTCCGTTAGATAAAGAGAAGATTCTAGAAAGATGACGTGATACCTCGTTGTCTGAGTCTGGCGTCTGTTGGGCAGAAACATACGCCGGGCTTGACCGACCAATATAACGTCGTTTTTTAGTAGTGTTTAACGCCCGCTTTTACCACTTGTAGCACCACAGGCGATTACACTGGTCATACATGGAATGAAAATGGAGCACAGAATGAAGGCGATGGCGGGGAAAACCCGAGAACCCGGAGAAATCCCGCTATGCGCCGCTTTGTCCACCACAAAGTTCACATGCGGTCGCTCGAACCCAGACCGTCTATATGAGAGGTGAATAGTCTAACCACAACGTCCGTGGAGGGAACGCTACAGCAAACATGAGTTTCGGTTCTTGCGAACTTGGCCAACAAAAATGGAATATACATAATATATACAAAATATGTGCGAATATTTTACAAAATGTTCCTTGATTGACAAAATGCTATGTGTTATGCATTTAAAGTCAGATCCAAAATAAAATATTGTTAAATTTTGTTGCAAAATCCAAAATATCCATAAGCGCGGCCCAATGCTTGCAGATAGTTTAAGGAGAATTTGGCAGGTTTGGAAGAATTTTGGGTCAGCTGATATCTAGTTTTCTGAAACTCGGGTAAGCAAAAAGGACGTGGCACTTTAGCTATGTGACTTTACATAATCAAGTAACATACAGACCTACTCCTTAAATGTTGGACAATCGCTTTACATTTGCTTTATAATCGCGTTTCCAAGTTTGCTACGCTTTGCAAAATGTCAGAGCTGCTTGCATTTCAACCAAAATTATTGTGAAAATAAATCTGAATATTTGAGCAAGTCGAAACGTATTCTTACGTCACAGCAGCAAAATAAATGAACTGAACACATCTAAGAAACCCCTTAATTGAATATTAAAAGTTGAACTTCTAATAAGATGCTAATAAAAATGGTATTTTAAAATGGTTTCCTAAACTTTGCCATTTTGATGCCGATTGTGCAGAATATATTGCAATAGACATATATTTTTTTATTAAAATGGTTTCTTGTTTTAAAAACAAGCATAAAGTAAACACAACCTTTTATGCCAGAACAGAAGACGCAAAATGTGAAAGATACAATATGCATAAAACAACAAACGTACAGCTCAGATTGGAGCAGGTTTGTAATTACTACTTTTCGCCACTATGTTGATAAGGCTCAGCACAATGTGGCTGTTGACTATTTCTGATGAATTGCTTTCTTCATGAAAATGGACAATAACTGATGAAAGGCAGATACAATAAATATTAAAAGCACGTTGAAGATAATGGTATACAGACAGTATTACAAAACACTAAATAAAATTGTTATTTTTCTTTCCTAATATTTTTCTCTTTTTCCCTTATCTATTTTATACTTAACTAAAAGTTTTATGTATACTTTTAAAGTTACTTTATTGAAACTTAATTCAGTACCAATTTAATATAGGTACAATTTCATGTTTTCGCTATATGATCAGATTTTCTTTAAAGGGACCAATTTCGGACTTCAATAAAAGCTTATATTTCCGTATAAACATTAAAATGCACTTAAATCCATTAAACTTCCAAAATTAGCTCAAGCTATGAGAATTATGTTGCGTTCAAATTTCGCTAAGTTACTTTCCTAGCTTTAACCTATTTTAAATGGCACTGATTCGGACACTATTGAATGTTAAAAGAAATGCCAATTTCTGTTTAGTATGTACAGAAAAGATACCCATGATCTTAAAGCCCATATGTAGGTGGTAGCGTGTCTGTCTCACATAACAAGAGGTCTCTAGTTTGAATCTCGGGTACGGTGAGACTTTTTTTCGGAGCTTTTCCTTATACTGGGATGAAAAATGGAAATTTTAAGTTCTATGGCCCTGGGCTTCATTTTACCACACCCCCCAAAAAGTAAATGCTGCCCGACCAATTTTGAGTTTGGGGCAGTAAATGTATGCCATTTTTACTTTGTCTACATAGTACATAGTGCATAGGTACTCACCCAAAAATTGTATACCGATATTTCACCGGAAATACTCGTTTTAGGTTCCCCTGTATAAAAATTAGAAAATGGTCCGTGTATGTGTTTCTAGAATCTGTACACACGATAACTCAGCAACCAAAATTCGGTAAAATACCAAACCTGGTATTTATTTATTTAGTATCTTCCAAGGATGGAACACGAAGTTTTTGAGAAAAACTCCTCCACCTCAAACTACACTTTTTATGAGAAAAATTTAAAAAAGATTGATTTTCATAAAAATAGCTCCAACGATTTTGATTAAAATACCGCAAGCTAAAAATGATTACATGACAAGTATATGTATATTTTGAATTTTCTGGGGATAGCCTCTAAAGACCTCTTTATTCTGGATGAATTTTGCTGAAAAAACAAATGTAGAACCCGTTAAACGAGCAATTTATGTTATATTCATTTTTTCGTTGAACTGGTCATTTCCGAGATATTCATTGCAATTGGTTCCAGTTTTAAAATGCTTAAAGCTTATCTCATACTGGAATTTATAAACTCCTTGCCATGCAAAGAAACGGATTTCTTTCACATTGCAACCAGCTTAAAAAAAGAAGTTTAATATCGCTTTTGTCTAGTGCATTCCCTTATTTCCCTTATACTTACAAGGAAGCAAGTAATAAAGATAATTTCTGCTAATTTTTAATTCGATTAGCATACAATAGATAGAAGAAAAAAAAAAGCTTTCTATTAGTATTTTTTTACAGAGATGTAGAGAAAGCCACGAATGGAACACATCGGGTATTTTGAAGTGTGATCCATTTAACTACGTATTAATAAGTACGTTTATAGCTTCAATATTCTAATGTTCACTTTTATTTTGAAATCATATAATATAATTTTCACAATCTTAACAATTAATCCTAAGCGGAACACATTGAATTACACGTAATAGTAATTCGCCTTTCAATATTTAATTAGAATATTCCAATGGATTTTTTTAACTTACTTTTAATTTAACCATTTCCTAGTATCAGATGTAAGCTTTTATGTGCCCAACATAAGGATATTAGCAAGATGTGCATCCGCAAATGTTTAACCCAGTTATTCTTAACCACATTCATGGTAGAAAAGATAAATTGCGCTAAAATTGTTCACCTGTCGTGACCTACAAGAACTGGGGCCATATTTACAAAATATAATAAAATTAGGACAGAACTAGAGGAACTAGAGGCACCAGCTCATTCATGATGCATATAATAATAATTGGAAAAGGGAGACGCAGCGGTCGGGCGGTAGGCCTTAGCTCGATTTCAGACTGTATCGCCGAAGTCTTGAGTATAATTTTAGTTTTAATGAAATAAGAATTGGTGATCCATTATGCTTTTTAAATTTAGCACCAAGTCGTGATTTAGTCTTTGGATTTCTATTATTTCCTTTTGCAAAGATGGAGAGTATTTATTAATCTCAAATTCGGAAAAGCAAACTGCATTCATAGCTAAATATTTTGCTCTTTTCGGATTCAAAACTGGGAGAGTTGGAAGTGATTAAGTAGGCTCACAACGGATCTTGTGTTGTCTATTGGTGGGCTATTCAAAATGTCTTCTCTTGGCCCACGGGCCTAGGATTGGCCTCCCCTGATCTACATTTTTTATACTTGTGGGTAACTCAAAGCGGATAAGGTATAGTGACAATGCCACTATTTCATATAAAGCTAATGAAAAGGGTTCATTCTGAAAGCTAAGAATTCACAGGCGATGGAAAACTTGCAGAGGACTTTGAAACCGCGAACGCTAGTGTTTTGTTCTTATCTTAACAGCATGCAGAGAAAAGCCAAATCCCCCGCCACGGCAAGTTGCTCTAGGAAGCTGACCAGGCGAAACCAAATTCGGGAGACTTAAAGTTACTCAGAGACAGGGAGATGTCAAGTCGGCTCCGGCAAAAGCCACTAAATAATCCTTGTAATCTCAAACCAAATGGAGTCGGTTCGTGGGCAAATCCTCTTCTTACTCCCTAACAAAATTTTGACTCTGAGAAGGTCGACAGTTAGTGGTCACAACGGGGGAGTTTTTCTGCAGAAGCAAGAGCATATACCTCATTTTGAAGTTCGTTTTTCCATCTAAAAGTTCTCAGTTGTTAAAAACATTACACGTACATTTGCAGTAATGTGCGTGAAGCTACAAATTACAATTTAGTAACTTTAATAAATGAATCGAAGTTGAAATGCTTTTTTTAAGGAGAGAATAATTTGTGGCTACGTGGAGTGGTCAGTTATTTACTTGGATTTGTCCTGCCGCGGTTACATTTTATCTAGATGAGTAAGAGTTTATATTTAAGGGGGTGAAACAGTCAGTAAAGCTGTTACAACTTTATGATAGCCTTTCAGATTTTGCCAGGCACTAAAATACAAGTGTGGAAAGCGATAACAGTATTTAAGGAAGAAGGGAAATGAACGTGATGTACTATAAGAGTTAAATCTTCTATTTACCATTAGAGACTGTGACCAGACATTCTCACATTGAAATGAAACTGAACACTGTGTTCATGTTATATTCCCATATGCTGCAAGGCCAAAGAGAAAAATTAAATCGCTAAACCGAAAAGAACGACAGTGTTTTAGAACAAAATGTGCTCCAATTATTAAAAGGAGTTCATAACATAGAAAGTAAATAAGCGCTTCAAAGAGCAATGCCCATTATATTTTCCTTGATGTAACCACTCTGTGAATTAGTACATTTCAAACTCATTATGCAATTATCTTTGTTACACTTTCCAAATAGTTGGCCCAAAACTTTGCACTGTTTGGTGCAAGCACGTACAAACTCTTGCAGAATTAATAAGGAAGTCCATAGATTCGTGTTATTCTCACCAGTCGTGAGTGAACAGAGAAGGAAAACACGGGAGGTTTTGCTACTGTGGCAAAATGACTTTAGTTTGTAGCAAAATGTGACTCATTTCTATTGGTAGATTATATCATTTTTGTAACTACTTAGAGTCATGAACTTGATGCACACATTCTGAACTGAACCTAATGACCATAATTTCGGATTCGGAAACATTCATTATTCGCTTTGTGAAATGAAAAAGATTACGATGTTGTTTCACAGGAATTAAACACCGATATAACATTAAACAAAGAAGTGATGACCCTCAGTAATTTGAAAAGAGAAAAAGTTGATAGGAACTTCAGCAGTCAAAATGGTGAAACGGAATCAGCACTTATAAGAAACAGTCCTCCGTTTGAAGATACTCAAATGTTTTGACAAAGGTTGGTGCATGTTACTTTAAATTGTTTTCTTTGACTGACACTTTGAGGTGGGTCCGTATTAACTCGATTCTATATTTTCCTAGCCAAAAAATGATAGGAGAAAATTAATCTTTTTACAGTAATGATAAACATTTATATCTTAGATTGCAGTGCGTTTAGGATTTCTTCTCTTCGCTTCAATGTATATTTTCTTCTCCGCAAACATAAGAGAGCCCTATTAGGTGGAGAAGGTATCGTCTTGTACACAAATATATCAAAATTTCAGCGAAAATGCACGTTATTAGGCTTCCTATGCTAAAAAAAAAAAAAACATTTTTTACAAAGTCAATTTTTTTATGTCTGTGTGCATATATATAAACAGTATAACTCAAAAACAAAAATCCGATACCTACCAAACTTGCTATTTTATGCTCTATCTTCTAAAGATTCTACACAAACTTCCTCACACCAAATTATCCATTATTGGGATCTGGAATCCAAAACTTACAAATATCCAAGAAACAATAAAGGACACTGCGGCACAGGATAGAAGAATTACATAAGCAGGGCAACTGACAACTGTTGGCAGCTTTACATGCCTTGGTCTAACTTTACAGTTTACAGGAACGTCATGCAGGACACATTTTAGGCAAAGAGCAGAGAAAAATCTACGACGTACAAAACTTTACCAGAATTTTAACAGAAACGGCAATGCTCTTTATTTCCTCCAAAATCACCCCATGCTCGCCTATAGCATTCAACTTATGTCCCTAAAACTCACACTGAGGAACTTTCAAACCCTCAAAAGAGTGAAACCCTCAAAAGACTGAAAAACAAATTTCTTTAAAAAATACTGGGAATATGTGAACTGTAGTGTAACCTATATGTTGCTGGCTAAAGAAAACTTTCCTGTTGAAGGCTGGCAATATAACCAGAAGAAGACAAAACAGTGAAGAAATATGACGATATGCCATGCTAAACCACAACTGGAGAGAACCAAACCAATAAGAGAAGCGCATTTACAAGACTATATTTTATTGTGGAATGTGAGTGAACTACGTAACCAAAACAGCATTACCATGAACCAGGGAAGACTGTAAACGTGTGCGATCGCTTTTACATATGGGTGAAAAGGATTAAATCAATAGGCAAATACAAAGGGAAATGCAATTTTATAAATCACACAAATATTAAATTGCATTATATTAATATTGTCCATTACTAATAATTGCTATTGGTGTATGCACTTTTGTGTTTTCTGTTAGAAAAATATATTGACTTTTTGAATACCAGAATCTACACTACATACAGAAGCAATCTTCTATAATTTAATATGTAGTAAACTTTAATATGTAGAAAAAAAGTGCTTCACAATATCTCTTTACAACACAGAATTTTATTTATTTATTTATTTATTTATTTTTTTTTTTTTTTTTTTGCGGTATCAGTCTTTCCTGAGATATCCGCTAATATTGGTTTCAAACTATACAATACTTTTTAAGTTTTTTTTTTTACACTTCTGTCGTTATTCTGTCTGTTTCTCGAATGTCATGGAAACAGTCTGGGATTTTGAAACCATAGCGAGTTGCTTTTAAATATTTTACTATGATTCGGCTTCCTCTATTCTTCTTCTACCTAAAATGAAACGTGGAATGAAACTATATCTGCAAATGCTTATCTGTATTATCCCAAAGCAGAAAGAAAAATAAGGTTGCCTAAGAATATAATTTCGTGATCATTCTATATTTATTATTACCATAATTGTAATCTCAGTATGTTATATAATTTTATCATTAATAACAAATACATTTATTGGTTCTTTGAAGAGTTTTCAGAACTTATATGGATATAAATGATAGTGGAAAGAAATAGTAATATGCATATTAATGTCAGAATAGTAAGATACTATAGACATGTGCATATAGATATGCTGGTGAAAGTGAGAATTAAATACATGAAGTTGCAAACAATTTCTAAAGTAATGTTTCCTTTATGATAGATAGCATCAGTTTTTCATTTCCCAATGGAAACTTGCAGAAAGAGCGAATATTGTGGCTCGTGACGTCAAACGAAGCCTACGCGACCAGTGGGAGGAAGCAACATTTCCAATTTTCATCTATAATTAAAATGGACTTTGATGGCTCCGTATCGCGAAACATATTTCTTTTCAATTTCCTATTAAAGTCGCTTATAACTTTCAGTTTACTTATATGGTTTTCGAGTGCTTCTTAGATCCTATCTACTTTATTTCCGCAGGGTCGTAAATGCCGAGTTAAATTGATAGAATGTATGAAAAACGTGCTAGAGAAACCAACCCTGCCGCGCAAGTTAATGCTTCTTTTCTCGCTTTTCGTTATATACGACACATCTGCAATTGACCTGAAGTAATTGTGTGACAAACATGAAAATGCTACTTAATATTACGAGCTTCAGTGATAAAACTAAACAATACTCTCGTCAAATGTTTTCAATAGGGTGGGAATCAAGACGAATAGTTACGCTACTTTTGTTCTACATGAGTGAAATACCGGTATAGTACCGTGTTGCGATGTGTACGCATGCCTTTTCGGCCAGTAGCGAACCGGTTTTACCTACCGTCTCGACTCTCGGTTCTTTTCTCAGTCAAAAGCAAATCGGTTTTACGCGATTCCCATCCCCTAGTTTCCAGCATTAAGCGTACGCCTACTTCTAA
Source organism: Hymenopus coronatus (assembly GCA_030762935.1). NCBI lineage: Eukaryota > Metazoa > Arthropoda > Insecta > Mantodea > Hymenopodidae > Hymenopus > Hymenopus coronatus. The sequence goes on along the minus strand of CM060888.1, from coordinate 137,642,475 downwards.
GTTTGTTGTCAAAACTTAATAATTTATAAATGTGCAAACTCAACATATTGTACTGTATCTTTACCGAAGTTCATTCAGCTACATTAATAATGAACTTTAAACATTTAGAACAATCACACGTTAGTAAGAATTTAAATATTTTCCCAAAATCAAAGGGAATGGACATTTCTCTAGCTCAGAATAAGACAGAAATTCGTTGACACTCTGGAACTGTGGATCGATTACAGACACGTTTAACGATTCCGGTATAAAAATGTTTTTATTCGATTTTTTTCTTTCTCTCTATTGATATAAAGTAGTTTTAAATTAACTTTCTTAAGAGAGTGCTTACTTCATTTTATTCTGAAGTATTGAAAAACCATAAAAATTCCGAGAAGAAAAACATATACATTAAACTCAAAGGTATATAATGAGTGTGGCTATGAATATATGGTATCACTAACAGCAAAATAGAGTCACTACCAGATGGAAAAATAGAATTATTCATATATTGAAGCACATTTTAACAGCAAAATTAAACTTTGGGAAAATAGGCAATTTTCTCAATTTCTTGAACGCATGTGTATAACAAACAAGTGTTATAATCTTGGCTGAGAAGGAACTGACAAAAATATTACGATACTTCTTATAACAGCAATAATAAAAATAACAGTAACAATAAAATAATAATAATCATAATTATAATAACAATAATGTTGATTCTGCAAATGTTGACTGTAATTTAAAGTTATTAAATCCATATAAATAGTATTCTGGTTATAAAATTTAATATCCTTACTCCAAGCAACGTTCATATGCAACATTATGAATATTACTGTTACATAAAATGAAATAAGCAATGTTCTCAAATGACAAATAATATGTTAATACCAAAAGATTTGCGCAAATTTAAGTATAAAGGGTAATATATACAGGTAAGGATAAAAAAATATGCAATATACTGATAGAAAACAACGGCATAGTTACTATGTAGGTTTTTGTTCACATTCTCCATATGGGGCATTATTCATCCAGAGATAGTGATACCCATCGACAAATAATTACGCGCCTTTTCTCGATTGAGACCGATTCAGGGGTAAATAAAAAGAAGTTTGCTTTAAAAATAAATGTATTCCTGTTATTTCCTGTTGATATTTCTCTAACATTTCTGCCTTGGTTTTGTTTCACACTTTGACTAGTTTTTAAAAACAATGGAGCAGCCATGATTTTAAGCACACTTCCATAGTATGGGGTTAGCATGAATACCGTACTTCAAGTGCATATTTCGGTTAGGATGACTGGTTACAGTTATCGTGTAATACAGTTGCAACAGTTTGGAAAACCCACATAGGACTTCACGTTACAGCGCAACTGTTTCTCATAGCTGATACGCCACCATTGTTCACAAGAGGAACGCCATTGGACAGACTAATTGGAGTCACTGATGCTTTTCTCTACCTTCGCACGACTTGTGAAACGGTAGCTGAGTGTAACTTCACGTCATGTCGAAGTTCAACTGTCAGGTACGCTACTATTGGTTACAAGAGGAACGCCATTGGATAAAGAGTAACCGCTACTACCTCTTAGGACAGTAACGGCTTCCCTGTGGCTAGTTGGCATGACGTTAACACAAACTATACCCGTATAAGGTTTCTTAAATGTCGGATAACTTTCAGATCTATGTATCCCGGGTCATCTGAACTTCATTGGTAGCAATTCATTTATTCATCATCCAAGGACTTTAAACTTAAAAATATGTGTTCCATTCATATGACTTTCTCTACATCTCTGCAACAAATTATTGTTAAAAAGCTAATGCTTCTATTTACTTCATGCTAATTCAGAAAAATTAGCAGAAATAGTCTTGTTACCTACTTCCTTGTAAGTAGAAGCGAAATAAGGGCGTACCATAGGTTAAAGTAATATTCAAAAGCTGGTTGTTATGTGACTGAAGTTTCTTTGTTTGTATGGACAAGAGTTGACAAATTCCTGTATGAGAAAAGTGTACGTTTCTCAAAGTTGAAATGAGAAACCAGGAATACCTTAAAAACGATAAAACTTCACGAAAAAAATGTATATAACATAAATTGTGTGTTTTAATGTGCTCTATATTTTCTGTGTAATAGTTTTTGTCCATCTCTTGCAGTTTAGCGGTTATGCAAAATTCTACAAAATTCAGCCAGAATAAAGTAGTCTTCAGAGGCTATTTCTAGAAAACTCAAGATATACATTTTATTTGTCAGGTAAATATATTTAATATACGATATTTTAATCAAAATTGTTAGTTATTTTTGAGAAAAAAAAACATTTTCGAAAAAAGTTCCATGTAAAGGCTAGTTTGGGGTAGAGGGATTTTCTTGAAAATCTTCGTGTCGCATCCTTGGAAGATACCAAACCTAAATACCAAGTTTGGTATTTAACGGTCCTTTCGTTTTTTGAGCTATGCTGTCCACAGACACACACACATACACATGGACCTTTTACTAAAAATGGTTTTTTTTTGGATTCAGGGGGACCCAAAACATGTATTTCCGGTGAAATCTGGGTATCGAATTTTTGGGTGGAATGCAATACCTTCTCTATACGCTATGTACATAGTACGTGTAGAGAAAGTAAAAATAAGTTTAATGTATTGAGTATCTCTGAGGAAGCACTTTATAGAATGGTTTAAACTAGCAAAAGGTCGTCTAAAGTATCTGAATAGACAATTACTTTTCTCAGTACACAGAACTAACAAATATTGGCTGAAGATGACAAAGAGCAAAATTATAATGGAGAAAAACATGTGAAATTATGTTTATATGGCGAAATAGAAAATGAAGAAAAGGGTTCAATTTGAAATAAATAGATGTCTCTAAAAGGCTGAATTCAGGTGAAGAAAAAGGTAGACAAAAACAAATACAAACGAGAAAAAAAAACAATTAATGTTACAATACAAGGGCAAGAGGTGATAATATATTGCACGAAATAAATATTGAAACAAATATCAAAGGTTACGCTGAAAACCAGGAAACCAGAATACTAGAAAGCACAAAGTAAATACAATAAATACCCAGAGAAACTAAACTAAAGGACGGGTAGAAGGAAAAACACATAGAAGAAAGGAAGAAGCAGCTTTTTCCTTGCCATTTCCCCCGTTCAGACCAACAGATAGGCAATAACTCATACTCATCGGAAAGAAGGTCGCTGACAGACCTAGTGGGGGGGGGCTGATTCAGCAGAAGGCCTTTTGTCACAGCTGTGCTGTTACAGAGATGAGCTCCCATAATATTTCTGATGCCGCTGCACTCCATACCCCTCATCTACATAATTTTACAGTCTCTGTCAGGTGAAATTACGCTTCTTTTTCTACATCCTTTCTTTCTTTCCTGCTATACTTAATGATTCAAACTGGAGCAATTTCCAGAATATCCTGGCAAGAGTAAGTCCTGAGGAAGTCATAAACTTGGTATAGAAACCATTCCAAGTTCTCCAAAGGAATGGATTTACCTATATGAGATCTTCACTGCTTTGAGGAATATCCACTGTTAAAACATCAAACATTTCCTGTAAATGTTTCACTCATAGCATAAACTCAGTTCTAGGTTTTTGTTGGGAAACATCAAAGTAATGTATAAGTACGAAAACGGATTTACTTTTGCAACAAATTGTTTTATTATAATATGGACTACTACTCAAACTAATTATGTATGTATCATTCAGTATAAGAAAGCAATGATTGGAATAAACATATAAAAATGAGATAATCATAATAAAGCCGTGTCGGTCTTTAAACGTATACCAACACTATTATTCATAATATCATTAAAACTGGCCACTCGCCTCTTACCAAGGCGTCGTGAGTTCCAACCAATGTGAGATTTGTGGACAAAATGGCGCAGGGTTTTCCCCGCCATCGCATTCCACCGGCGCTCCACCTTCATTCTATGCATCATCAGTGTCATCGTCTGCGGTGCCATCTGTAGTAAAAGCGGGCGTCAAACGCCATGAAGGAAGGAAAACTAAAACTAAAGGTTTATATGTTCCATTCACATGATTCTTACAAAACTTGTAGTCTTTCTACTTCATGCTAACCGAGATGTACATTAGCAGAAGTGGTCTTATTAGTTCCTTGTAAGTAGAAGGGAAATAAGGGAATACTGTATGCTAAACCGATAGTCAAATATATTAAAACCTATCGCTATGTGATTGAAATTCGGTTCTATTTGCATGTCCAAGAGTATAACGAAAGCAAAATGAGGTAGAAATTTTCCCGTCGAGAAAAGTTTAACTATTTTGAAGTTGGAGCCATTAACAAGGAATATCTCAGAGATAGTAAACTCCACATAAATGTATGTAACATAAATTATGTTTCAACGAGATCTACATATTTTTTTACCTTCTCTGCACATGCTATGTACATAGTGTATAGAGAAGGTATTGTAATGCACCCAAAAATTCGACACCGAGATTTCACAGAAAATATTTGCTTTGAGACCCCCTGAATCAAAAAATATTTTTTTTTTAGAAAAATGTCTTTGTGTCTGTCTGTGTGTTTGTGTTTGTGTGTGAGTGTGGACAGCACAGCTCAAAACGAAAAGACCGTTAAATACCAAACTTGGTATTTAAATTTGGTATTTTCCAAGGATGCGACACGAAGATTTTCAATAAAATCGCACCACCTCGAACTATCCTTTACTAGAAAAAAAAATGGTGTAATGGTTACCATGCTAACTTCATATACCCAAGGTGGCGGGTTCAAATCCGGCGGAGGACGATGGATTTTTTCGGGTGTAAAAATCCTTAGCATGGCTTCCTTCGGAAGGGAGGTAAAGCCGTTGGTCCCGTGTCGTAGGTTTACGGCACGTAAAAGAACCTCAAGCCTGACAGAGAGGCTTCTGAGCAAAATTAAGTGGTCTTTCACACCCAATGTAGAATGGGACGCTGAGAACCACAGCAGTTAAAGCGTATCCATAAATAACATGCCATTTCTATTTTTGGAAAAAAATTCGAAAATTTTGATTTTCTCAAAAATGCCACTAACGATTTTGATTAAAATATCGTATATTAAAGATATTTACCTGAGAGATATCCTTTTTACTGGTTTTAGCTTAAAAAATTATACTTTTCTCACTCGAAAATGTATCAACTCATATCCATACAAACAAAGGAACTTCTGTCACATGGCAACCAGCTTTTGACTATCACTTTAACCTATGGTATTCCTTTTTTCCCTTTTACTTACATGGAAGCAAGTAATAAGACTATCGCTGATATTTTTTTCTCGATCAGCATGAAGTAAAAAGAAGCATAAGCTTTTTAAGAATAATTAGTTGTAGAGATGTAGAGAAAGTAATGTGAATGCAACACATCAGAATTTTTTTGTATTAAATTTTCTCCCCATATATGTTACGGTTTACCAGTTATGCAAAAGTCCTCCAGAATGAAGAGTTCTTCAGCCGAATTGTTTACCATTTTGTTGTTACTGAAAGTGGCAAATCGCTATTCATTTTATACAAGGAGCACTACCTCTAGCGTCAGGCGTATTAAAACAGACTAGTATTTTTATCGTAGTTTAACACGCTAAACCGGGTAGATAAAAACTAGGGTGCGCAGATGGGGTATCGTTTGAGGGATTACACGTTAACAGCATAAGTATGGCGTTCAGAGACGGAATACGGTCAATATACTCTGTTCACTCACGACTGGTAAGGCTACCACTATAACCTTCCGTGCTTTCCTTCTCTGTTCACTCACGACTGGTAAGGCTACCACTCCAAGCTTCCGTGTTTTCCTTCTCTGTTCACTCACGACTGGTGAGGCTACCACTATATCCTCCGGTGTTTTCCTTCTCTGTTCCCTCACGACTGGTGAGGCTACCACTATATCCTCCGGTGTTTTCCTTCTCTGTTCACTCACGACTGGTGAGGCTACCACTATAACCTTCCGTGTTTTCCTTCCCTGTTCGCTCACGACTGGTGAGGCTACCACTCCAAGCTCCCGTGTTTTCCTTCTCTGTTCGCTCACGACTGGTGAGGCTACCACTCCAAGCTCCCGTGTTTTCCTTCTCTGCTCGCTCAGGACTGGTGAGGCTACCACTCCAAGCTCCCGTGTTTTCCTTCTCTGCTCGCTCACGACTGGTGAGGCTACCACTCCAAGCTCCCGTGTTTTCCTTCTCTGCTCGCTCACGACTGGTGAGGCTACCACTCCAAGCTCCCGTGTTTTCCTTCTCTGTTCGCTCACGACTGGTGAGGCTACCACTCCAAGCTCCCGTGTTTTCCTTCTCTGTTCGAAAACGGATTTTGGAATATACGCTGCTCAATGTCCTAAAAGGTCAAGTTAATCGGTTTTCAGTTGTGTGCATTCTTATCCTTTTTTGTGCCTCAACTAAAAATGCTTTCTCATACGAATTCATGTAGAGTGAGTGACCTTTACACGCGATTAAAATATAAGTGTTTCATTAAAGTCATAAGAAAATGTTATTAATCTAATTATTGTCATTATAATTCTATTTAGAAAATGTAGATTGCAGTAGACACAGGCTAAATGTTCAAAGTTTGGCGGAATTAAAACAATAATAAATTGTGCCCATGCAACAAAAAAAGCGCATGAATATTATGGGCTCCCCCGGTAGCTCAGTCGGCAAAGGATCTACCAGCTACGTGATTCGCTATTTGGCTGCAAGTGGGAGTTTTCCTCCAGAGAAGAATACCCCTCCCCCACCCCGGAGTATGAACGAGAGTGAATGAGAACAAAAAGTTTACACCATAATATTTCAAAGGTAAGATACAGCCACTGAAGTTAAAGGCACGATATAACTGGAATAATTAAAGAAAATCTATTATGCCTCTCTTAAAGTAACTCTTATGTACGTTATGGTCTTGTTTAAAATACCGAATGAAGTAAATAAAGCATCATTCCTAGTGTACTAACTGCATGGATAAATGTACGAGACGTCTAAAGGAAACTCCTATTTCCGAAAATATTCATTTATTCCACCTTTCAGATGAGAAATGAGGAGTTTGATGAAAACCAAAATTGAAAGAATTGATCATTTATAATGCAGAAATCCAGCTTATCCCTGTGATGGAATCTTCAAAGTTGAAAAACACTTTCAGAAATTCTAATTCGAGATTTCCGATCCAAGAAGGAGCGATTACTTGGAAGGCAGAGTGAAATTTTGGTCCAAAGGGAGAAAGAAACGTCGGCGGAAGAAAGAAATGGACATAGCAGCATTGCTACATTAAACATTAAGGGCAGGAAGCGGGCCTTGCAGCCGGTTTCCACCGACAAGATTAAATGAAAATGGAGATTAAAATTTCATAGACTGCTGGCTGTTGGTTACAGCGTGGGTACTTGAAGAGATAGCGGAAAGATGCTGCTCTAGCTTCTATTGTAGCGTTTCCGCTTTAAATCCGTAGCTTCTTAACCCTTTAAAGCCTATCAAACATTTCCAAATATTCAGAAATTTTATAGGAAAAAAAATCTGTTGTATTCCATTCACATAACTTTCCCTACATCTCTGCAAAAAAAGTATTGTTGAAAAGCATATGCTTCTATTTACTTCATGCTCATTCTGAAAAAATTAGTAGAACTAGTCTTATACTTGCTTCCTTGTAAGTAAAAGTTTAATAAGGGAGTACCATAGGTTAAAGTGATAGTCAAAAGCTGGTTGCTATGTGACTAAAGTTCCTTTGTTTGTATGGACACGAGTTGACAAATTCCTGTATCAGAAAAGTGTAAGTTTTTCAAAGCTGAAACTAAAAACAAGGAATATCTTAAAAACGGTCAACTCCGCGAAAAAAATCAATATAGCATAAATTGTGTGTTTTAATGTGCTTTACGTTTTTTCTGCGGTAGGTTTTTGTCCATCTCTTGCGGTTTAGCAGTTATGCAAAAATCTGTTAAATTCATCCAGAATAAAGTAGTCTTCAGAGGCTATTCCCAGAAAATTCAAGAAAAACATTTTATTTGTCAAGTAAATATCTTAAATATACGAGATTTTAATTAAAATCGTTAGAACCATTTTAAAGAAAATTAACATTTTCGAAAAAAGTTCCATGTAAAGGGTAGTTTGGGGTGGAGAAATTTTCTTGAAAATCTTCGTGTCGCATCCTTGCAAGATACCAAACTTAAATACGAAGTTTGGTTTTTAATAGTCTTTTCATTATTGAGCTATGCTGCCCACAGGCACACACACAGACATTTTTCTAAAAATGCTTTTTTTTTTGGATTCAGAGGGGTCTCAAAACATATATTTCCGGTGAAATCACGGTGTCGAATTTTTGGGTGCAATACAATACCTTCTCTATACATTATTACATAGCACGTGTAGAGGAAGTAAAAATAACTGAAACCGTAATTAATTTCTATTTCATAAACAGTTTTCGATAAGCAGAATCGTAACCAATACTCCCAAAAGCATTAGGAAAATTCTTATGATGTTTTTGACATAGTTCTAAGCATTGTCGTTTTGCCTAATTTACTTTCTTATTATTCATTTCTCCAGTTTCCTTAGAAACTTTTTTATATAACATGAATACATTTATTATTCTTCAGGTGCAAACTGTTATAAAATAGGTTGACGTTTCTAACCTAAGAAAATCGTTCTTAATACGTTCGTAATATCATACCAAATAATTTGTTAATATTATTTAATGCAAGAATAAACGGCGGCTAGTCCTATACTAACAGCGCAAACGTTATTTAATAAATTACATTATTTAAATGTATATAGAGTTTAAGTTTGCTTGCTTTTCTACATTTTGTAATCATTTATTACCAATTATTACCAATCATAAACGGATTAAATGAATATACCTATATATGTCTACATATTATGCACCAACACTTCCAAATTGTTTTCTTTAAATAACTTTGTTTTATTTTCTATTTTCATTTTACTTTACTTTTTACATTATCTTGGAATTAAATTGTATAGAGATCTGTGAACATTGTAAGTAGGGAACCCTGTAGTGTACACTCAAAGAAAAGTAAATAATTAATAAAATAAATTTAAAGCACACAACTACGCACACCTTAGGCCACCAAGAAGAACCCCAGAAAGGGGGAAAATAACACATGCTTTATGCTGTAGAAACGTTGTTGAAAATTGCTATGGTTATTAAGTTTATAAACGTAGATTTGAGATGTATATAAATGCTTCTTATGAAGAAAAACTAATATAATAAACTAATGATTAATTATTATATCCATGTTTGTTGTTTAAATGTCAAATATCAATCTTTAGCAAATGAAAACAATTTAAAGACTTTAATTTATACAACTATTGGCAACATTTAATTTAATAAAGAGACTGCGCATGTTAATATACTTTTCTGCTAAAGTTTAATATCATATACAATTACCTACTTATGAACTAATGGGTATCAAAATTCAGTATAACATAAGGGAAGAAGTGCAAACAAATAATGACAGGCGATTTCCGTAAACAAGCCCAATTTATAGGCATAAACCAAATGGAACGCATATATTGGCAGATCGCCATGCGACAGGAAACATGGAATGCTTTGTGCCCCTAAATTATTTCAAGCTTTTAATGGCCTGTGTCGAGCCAAGGATCTTCTGAAGGATTAATGAAATAGGTTAATTTTTTGTGAAGATAACTTCGAGTCCATTGGTGATAAGTTACTTGGCATTTGCTCCTCCAGAGAAAGAAATACTTTGGGTGAAGAAAGCAAAAAATAGACTAAAGGATTTGATTCAGCGATTTATTTTATGCTGAGAATCTAAGAGGTTGGCAATTTTGTTTTTGGCGTATCTTAAAATTGGAAAGGGAACAAAGTAGCCTTAACATGCAGGAGTAGAGAGAACGAACACGTGACCGGCTAATTACAGCTGGCAGCTATCACACTATTTCCAGCCTTCTGAGTGAGAGGAGACCTTGTATGCCTAACATTTTTGTCAGCAATTTATCATTTTGTAAATACAAAATCGATATGAAATAATATATAATATTATCTATATATTATTTTAATAAAGACACACTGTTCAAATCAAAAGGGATAAATTCAAGTGTAGCAGCCACCTCTCCTTCGAGCTGCACTGATTGACTATCAGGTATGATCGAAGATTATATTTCAATTAGTAGTTTTTTATGTTGCAAAATTTTTGTAATCGTGCATTGTCACTATTATAGAGCAGTCCGAGTTCTAATTAGATATAATAGTATATCTAATATTTTTCTTTTTGGAGTTTGTTAATGATTTGACTAAGAAAATTTCAAATAATTAAGCTGGAATTCACTTTTTTTTTTTTGTAACAAAGGAAATTACAAAAACATGCTTTGTTTTACCTTCTGTTATTAGCGCATGACGCGGAGCAATATACTCTTTACTATTTTAGGTTCTCGTGAAAACAATACGGGATCAAAATAAACCTAAATATAAATTTCCAACTATTCCAGAAATACTGGCTAAATTCTTTATCGCTTAGGTTTAAGAAAATATTAATTTCAATAGTTTGAAATTGAAATTCTGAGCAAATCTTCCTTTGCATATCGGCGAACAATTTCTTCTAATAAAATATTTGTCAGGAGCTGCGTTTATGGGAGGTTTTCTGGAAAATTTTAGAAAATTCTTAGCGACGTAAAATACTTGAAGTAGAATGATTACATCTTTAAACTGTCCTATTGTTGGCGGCTGGGCGTTAGTGTAGCAATATTTCAATTCCTCACTGCGAGATCACATAACAATGGCAAAAGTAAATGTTGATATCACTAGTTAAACCAAACTTGGGATATTATTCATTAACTTCTCTATAATGTTTTTAAAATTGCAAAAGCATGTGATTACTTTAAACCCATTTCATCGTATATAATATATATCACCCTAATTACCTACTGATACACGTGTATAAACGTTATACTCTATAAAGTGTCGTAAATATTAATGTACACACTTTAATGCATAAATGTGGTGTACAAATAATTACATTCTAATCCCTGAAAATGTACATTCTCTGATTGCGTATTTATAAAATATAAAAATGACAACACCGCTACAATGCTGCCGAAATTTGACTTCAGATCTCAAACATAATAAATGTGGTAACCAAAAGAGATAGTACTTTCATGTTACCTATATATCCCGGAGTAAACTATTTAAATATTTAAACTATAATTAAAGTTATAGCATTCAAAACTACCAAGTAGTAGATCATCATTGATTTTTTTAAGTCATTGATTAAAGCCAACTTCTTGATTTTATAAAGGCATAGAGAATCGGGAAGCTAAAAGGGGTCTTTCTAGGGATAATTTATATATCAGTAAAAACATTGCCAAATATCGAGTTATATTCGTAGATGTTGTCGGCAGTTTCATGTTCTCACATTTAATATGTTGTTAGATAGATAGATTGGAGATTAGCATTAACGTCTAAAAATGTATGGGTGAAGATTAATACATCTCTCGCTCTCTCTCTCTCTCTCTCTCTCTCTCTCTCTCTCTCTCCTTCTCTCTCGACCTCTGAAAATCATAAGTTAAAATTTACGCTAAAAAAATTAAGCCATATTTTAAAAACTATTATGCTATTACATTTAACAGAAGTTTATTGATTACACATTCGAATCCGCAGCTTTGTAGCTTTTATAATTTTCGAGAAAAGTTTCTGAGAAAAAGGAAAATATAGTTTACAAATTTAAGTTAAAAATATTACACCAATCTCGAAAAGTGTTCCTCATTTGTCTTATAACTTAAAATGAATGCCTGAAATTTAAGATCATAACAGAAACCCTCAAAATTTATCTTATAGAAATAAGGGAAAAAAATAACGCTAAAAATGTCAATAAACGGCATTAGGCATTACGAACGTTGAAACGTTTTCTTAAAAGTCAAATAAAAACAATATTATTTAGTAAGAATAAATGAACTTTTTTTCATCAAAACACACAAAAAAAAAACAACAAAAAAAAACCCAGAAAAGATCACATTTCGCAAGAAAAACAAACGCACAAAGGCCTAAATATATTTAATTTAACTTCTATATCATTACTTTTGATATATTTAAGTTAATAACAACATTTTAAATGTTGCCCCTATTTAGATTGCTATTTTTAATACCAAGTACCAGAATTATTACTTATTAATGAGTGTAAAAAGCGTATGCAAAAGCTTTATATATGTTTTAGTACTCATTAGTTCCGAAACTCAGAAGAAAGGAGGCAGACAAGAACTAGCAGCTTCCAGAGCATTGAAAAATCTTCTGTACATAATATAAGACATTTTATCACGTCATAACAGGATTAAGTCAAGATGATAATCTAAGAAGCTGTCTAGGTCGTTATGCGCGTGTCCGTGTGCGAAGAATGAAAATGGACTGTTGTATAAACTCACTTAGGTATGAATAGCCTCTGTATATTTTAGATGCGAGTTTCTCCTGGCCCGGAATTATAGTTGGCGAGCAACACAAGCCGATATAAATCAAATGCAACAACAGACCAAGTCCCACAGGGAATCTCAATTATTATCTTGTGCCAGGCGAAGTCGTTACGTTTAACTTTTCACGAGCTCGTGAGGTTAGCAAGCGGCACTTCTGTTTAAGCGTCCAGTGAAGTGCACATAGACATGGAATTTCTTTTTAAATGTAACACGCGAACTGGACCACTGTGAATGTGTATTGATGACCCACCAGAAGAAGGCGAGGTGGAGGAATGCGTAACGTAAGCACTTACGTAAACACTTCGACATCTGGATATGACAAGGACGCTAAAATACACAGTGTTGTCACATAACTCACACTTAGCTAGAAGTCCAGTTGTCGTGCAAGATCCGAGTCGCTGCCGTTCTCTGCATGTAAACATTTAAATATTAAACCAAGAATAAAAGTAACAAAATAGCATATAACTGCAGTACTATATGTCGTAGCGCGTGTTAGCAGCGAGAGCCAAATAATGCATAATGCATCACTGCAGTTACTGAAACGAGCATTAAATCTGGCAGCAGTAGGTTGGTTCATATACACACGTAGTGAACGTAAAGAGATCCACTAGTACGTGACCAAGCCCCCCTCCCCTCGCTCGCTCACCCCTCAGGCCCCACTTGCCTCCTTGAGTTGGGTGGACAGTAGAATACTAGAATACTATTGGTCATTTCACTATGGGAAGGGGCTAGCTTGTAGTACAACTCATTCTCAAAGGTAAAGGATGGACCCCGGCAACCAACCAGAACACCACTTCCTTCGTGCTTCTAACGTGAACTCCGGGAGGGATGAGGGGAGAGACCCGCAGGCATAGACAGGATCCCTAACGTTGCCAGTTTGAATGCACTTGGCACCACTCAAGCCTCTGACCTCCCGGAGGTCTCTGAAGAGGCACCTGCCGGAGGCGGGATCTAGCTGACCTAGGTCTACAAACCGCACCTTCCCCACCCAGCCGAAACACGCCAACTGTCGCCTGGTCCGTCATTATGATAAAAGACATTTTGGGAATAGGATATGAAACAGGAAAGCCGCGTTAGAAGACGAACTACCGCTGCATTTACCTATCGACACGGGGAAACAAAGAAATACCCATAGAGTGAACGGCCGTGGGGAATCCAACCGGGCACCTCACGAATGCAAACCTCACACGTTGATCAATTCTATACACTTCTGAGAAAAGTGCCAAGACTCCTACACATTTGGAGTAAGAGGGGACCCAGCTTAAAAGTTTTGTACTAGAACTGGTGTTGCTGCTAAGTGCGCTGAAGTAATGTGGATTCTTTCTGTGCAAATACACCAGGTTGTTTTCTTCTTATTTTTCTGTGAATGATATTTTTAACATATCACACGTTAAATCAGAAACTTTTGAAGATGATAATAAAAACTTTTAAGTTATATTGTGGATGTGCCGTTTGTTAATAACTTCGTATTTATTGAAGAAAAATAATTACCAATAAATTTAAATCAAACAATGATACAATGGAAAACAAATTCTAATAATAAACAAACTTATTGGACAGCATTGTTTTTCTTAGTCGGCTTACCTTCCCGTGAAATTAGAAGACATTCATCCAGATCTTCTAACAATTATGTTTTCCGACATAGTGGGTCATTTATAGATTTAATATTGGCGTATTAATACTTTATTCTTCTTTTGTTTTCTTTGCTTTCGTCATAAGTACCAATCTAAGGTGCCATATTTATTTATATTAATTCACAGAAACACACCTTTACTCTGTCACTCACACTTCCAGACTAAGGGAATAAGCCCAGCTAAAGTAAAGTTCCCACTCTTCAACTGGACTCGAATCCAGGCTTCTTTATTTAGATGCTAACCAGCAACCACGGAGACAGTATAAGTACTTTAAGAGACTGACTTCCAAGCATTGGTAGTGAAATGAGAATTCTGTATTGAATGAAGTGCAGAAATGCTAATTTGACAATAAATTAATGTACTTTTATAAACTTCCATTTAAGTGTTTTGTGTATAATGATTAGACAATTATAAATAGTAAATTATTAATCGTGGTGAGCATAAAAAAGAACACTTGTTATATTTAAAGGACTCAGATATTTGTGAACATCAAAGCGTGAAAGAAAGAAAAAGAAAGAAAAACAATAAGGTTCAGTTTTGCCTTTTGTAAGGCTATTACTAAAGTAACATTCTCCGAAATGTTCCCTTTTTCACTATTTGGCGTTTGAACTCGGGAAGTTCATTTCTGTACTTTGGAAAAAAATTAAATAATGTTAAAAATAAGGAAAGCTACAGAAATAGCAATACATTTTCCAAAAAGTATACAACAGTCTGAAGCATTAAATATTCTGTATGGGAAAATAATGATACAGAGAAAGGCACTAAGCCTATTAGACAAAATGAAAAACCTTGTAAAACACACGATTGCAAGGAGATAATCAAAACACGAACTCGTTGACATAGGGTACAGCGAATTATGTAATTAAAACTTAAGCAATGGAAGAATAAGGCAAAGCAATATACATAAGAGGAAGATAAAGTATGCTCTTAGCTCAGTGTTACTCTGAATGCGTGATCCTGTTGGACTTAGTGTTGAGATTTACGCGTCCCGATAGCATAACATTCCCACCCTTACAAGTAATAAAAACGATATTTATTCCCAGACCACTATGCAGGCAGAACGTAATACCAGAGCATGCAATTAAACGTATCATGGTAATGTTGTGGCATCTCTGACCGCCACATGCCTCGAGTAGTTTCAACTGCGCTCGTTACTAAATGTATGCTCTTTTGTTTTTCGCACACTGCACGACATTTACCTGATTCAAATCTTAGGAATACTTTCTTCAAGCACGCTTTTTGTACTCAGTGGCTACTAAGTCTCCCTTCGTGGTGTAGTGGTTACAATGCTAACTTCATACACCCAAGGTCGCGGGTTCAAAATCGGGTATAAAAATCCTTAGCGCCATAAGGGAAGTAAAGCCGTTGGTCCCGTGTCGTAGATTTACAACACGTAAAAGAACCTCAAGCCTGATAGAGAGATCTTCGTAATAAGTTTGCACATTTGCTTACATATCTAAATTAAAAACACAACATAGGAGAATTAAAATATTTAAAGTAAAAGTTAGGACAAACACGATTGAGAAGAAGCACATTTGTTTTTGGAAGGTGTTAATTCTTAATGCTGGATAATAAGTAGCTGCACTGTAAACTTGTGGGAAAAGCTTGCTTATAGGTATTTGTATCAAAACTATTCTTAGAAACGCGTGTTATTTCTCTACACGTACATAGTATATTCCATACCGAGATTTCACCGAAAATATATGTTTTGAGACAATATATGTTTTGAATCCAAAAAAAGCATTTTTAGAAAAATATTCGTGTGTGTGTCTGTCTGTCTGTCTGTGTGTATGTCTGTGGGCAGCATAGCTCAAAAACGAAAAGACCATTAAATACCAAACTTGGTATTTAAGTTCAGTATCTTAAATCCTCCACCCCCAACTATCCTTCACATGGAAAATTTTTCGAAAGTTTTGATTTTCTAAAAAATGGCTCTAACGATTTTGATTAAAAAATTGTATATTAAATAAAATGTATATCTTGAATTTTCTGGGAATATCCTCTGAAGACTACTTTATCCTGGATGAATTTTACGGAATGTTGTGTAACTGGTAAACCGTAAGAGATAGACAAAAACTTACCCCACAACAAATGTAGACCACATTAAAACATACAATTTATGTTATATACATTTTTTTCGTTTAGTTGATCGCTTTTTAGATATTCTTTGCTTTTGGTTTCAGCCTTGAAAAACTTACTTTTCCAATACAGGAATTTGTCAACTCCTGTCCATACAAATAAAGGAACTTCAGTCACATAGCAACCAGCTTTTGATATCACTTTAACCTATGGTACTCCCTTTTTTCGCTTCTACTTATAAACAAACATGTAATAAGTCTATTTCTGCTAATTTTTTTCTCGATTAGCATGAAGTAAAAAGAAGCATAAGCTTTTTAACAATAATTTGTTGCAGAGATGTAGAGAAAGTCATGTGAATGGAACACATCAGATTTTTCTTTCCCAGCAGTGACGTTGAAGCCATTAACAAGCTACCGATCTCAGAGAAGGTTCCTTATGCCCATAATCAGTCGCTTTTTAAAACACAGGTACTGCCATAAAACTAACATTGTCATTATCACGGCGAGAACGGCTACATTATTATGTCGCTGTTTATTTTGCTCCAGTGATAAAACAGAAGCTAGTTTTATGAGCAAGAGTAATTATCATAAAATGCTCGTTGCTCCGCTTGTTTAATATTTTTAGAACGTTTTACTCCTCTTCAGACTGAGTTTTTGCATAATAAAGGAGAAAGCATTCTCAGAGTGGTGTTTATCTTAAGAAGTAAAGTTATCTATGTTTTAGAGACTGGTGTAAGTGCGAGGTTTTACGACGTTTGTAAAGGCCTCAGGGTATCGACACCTTCCGCAGGGTTAGCGACACCATTTCGCTGTTTTTGGTAATGGGGTTACTGTCAGAATGAGATAAACTCATTAGAAGGAAACTAACGTCGCCATTCTTTGGGACAAATGTTTATAACCGTGCAATGTACAGAAATAAATTGAGTAAACAATTAGCATCATTTCCTCTGAAGCCCAATATGTAATTGTTTTAAATTGTCATTAACGAAATCTCTTATTCGTGACATCAACTTAAAACTTGATTGGTCGCGCTGTGAGTGTTTTACTAGCATTGTGTATTAAACTAACTTAACGCAGTGTCTCCCAAATTTCCCAGCTGACACCTCTGTCCTCCGAATGTTTGGCGCTCCTCCATTCAGATTATTACAAGTATTTTTATAAAATATTATAATATTGTATAAAATAACGAGAAGGCTTCTAAATTCAGAACAGCGTTACTTAAAGTTGAATGCACGTTTGAAAAATGATTATAAATCAGATTGTTTCAAACAGAGATTTTCTGCTATTGAAATAAACAGTAGCAGAATGGCCCTAGTACTTCCTTTTTCATAAGCAGAAAGGACATAAAGCGATGATCATATCCTTTTAAAAGCTGGTCAGAAACAATTGAAATTCCGCTCACTTTGCTTCCCAGGAGTAAACAAAAGAGGGACGAAAGCAAGATGAGCTGCTGTTTGAGAAAAGTTTAACAAATTGAAAGAAATAACACGGAATATTTTGGAAACCGTTGACTCTACAGATACAATGTGTTTTAACGAGATATACATTTTTGTGTGGTAAGTTTTTGTCTATTTCTTACGTTTTACAGTTATACACAAAATGTAAGTATTTTCAGAGGCTATTCCCAGAAAATTCAGGAAATACATTAAAATGACTTAAAATATGACATTATAATCAAAATCGTTACGGCCATTTTGTAGGAAATCAACATTTTCAAAAAAAAGATTCATGTAGCTGTGAGTGGGGGGGGACTTTCCTGAAAATGTTGCATCTTTGTATGATTTTGAATTATGCCGGTACAGACACACATAAATGCACACGAATCTTTCTCCAAAGAGGTTTTTTTTTTATTCGGAGGACCTAAAATTTATATTTCCGGTGAAATCTGGAATTTTTGTGTGGAATACATTACCTTCTCTACTTATTATTACATTATTATAGTGCAATGTTGCAAGCTTTTGTAGCCATTATATGACATTAAATAATTAATCCTGGTAAATGGAACAGCATTTCCAATTATAAGCTAGACAGTTGTTTTCGATTTATCTCTGCCAAGGTTGGTCAGAACTGATGCAACAGTATAGAAGCATGAACATGCATACATACACTGACTTTTACATATTAAGGTAATAATAAATTATTGGGTCATTTTTTTTTTCTGCATAAGAATTGTCTATCCATTGTAAGTCTCTCGCCACGCCCCCTCCCTCCAGTTTGGAACCAATGATATTCAGGATATTACAGCCTAATTTATTTTCAAACAACTTCTGTTATAGGCGCGACCAACATTTAAACGTTTCCTTCAATACTCCAACTATTGATGCTCTTTAGTAAAACGGACCACATACGTTTGTAGAGAAGGTACTGAATTCAACCCAGTAACTCGATACAAAGATTTTAGCTAAACAGTGCTTTTAGGAAAAGGTCCGTGTGTGGCTCTGAGTGTGGGTGTATGTGTGCGCTTTTGTCTGCGAATAGCAGTCGGTTAAGTATCAAACTTGGCATTTAAGTTAAGTATTCCTCAAGAATACGACACGAAGATTATCAAGAAAATCCCCCTCTTCAAACTATTCTTTACATGGGACATATTTGATGTTTGATTTTCTCCAAAATATTTCAATGATTTTGATATAATCCATTATATATTAAAGATATTTACGTGGCAAATAAAAAAATTATCTTAAATTATCTGGAACTATCCCCCTTTATTCTGAAGGAATTTTGCATAATTGATAAACTGTAAGGCATACAAGATCGTAGATCTCGTTAAAACCTACACTTTATGTCAGATATATTGTTTTGTGGAGTTAATCTTTCCAAAGTATTGTTATTAGATTCAGGCGTCCTACATTTACAGTTTTCCCAAATGGAAAAACCATTGGAAAACCAAGATAATGGAATTTCAATGACGTCACTTTAGCAACCAGCGTGTAAAAGATTTCTCTATCGCTTTAGCCTAGGATTTCTTTTTTACCTTCAAGGAAATAAGGTAACTGTGATAACATTTATCTTTATTAGCATGGAGGAGATGAAGAGCAGCCTTTGATAAGAATTATTGTTTACAGAATATGTAGAGAGAAAGTCATATGGACAGATTTTTTTTTTTTTTTTTTTTTTGTATCTCGAAGCACAGTTGTATAGTAATGAAGAATAGAGCAATGCAAATAAAATAATATGCAAGCGCACCTAAAACAATTCGAGTGATATTATCAATATAATAAGTGATATGCACTTTGGTATGGAAAGAGATTATAAGAATAGATGGCTGTTTTTTATTGCTTGCAGAAGCGCAGCAATAAACTCTTTCTATCAATAGAGCAAAGAGGGCAAAATCTGGTGATTCGTTTCATACTAAAATCTTAATATAGATAAGCGCATAGCGTATGTCTCCATTTAGCGTTTCTTGCTAAAATTCTCTTATTCAATAATTCTGCCATTAGCTTACCAAAACAGAACTTACATTACTGCTAGCGTAATGTTGAGATGATGTGAACAGATGTGGTCTATAGTCTATAAATAACATATTACTGGGCACGGTCAGGAATGTAAGAGGCATTCACTCTGGCGGTTTACTATTAGCATAACGATGTAAAATTTAAGCATAAACTTAACGATAAATACAAACTTTAAACAGCAGCCAATCACAAGAGACTGGACTAATATGCGCCCTGCGAAGAGACTTCAGACTAAAGAGGTTATGTGCATGTTTTAAATGAACAAGAGCTAACTTAAAGGTTATTCTTTCACTGTGCAATTAAAAATAAGTTTGCTCATCATTGAATAATGAAACAGAATGCAAGCTGAAAATTTTCTGAAAACTTTGCTTGAAGCTTCTGGAAAATGATATTAGGAGAAAGCAAATCGAGAAGTGGACGGGACGGGACGGGAGTGTGACGGGAAGCAAGATTTAAGAAAATCTAGCTGGAAGCACAAATATCATTACGTGTGTATGTCCACCACAGTAAGACACGGTGCTGTTAACGCTCTCAGGTCCAGCTGCGTAAAAATACCCGCAGAGGGAAGAATAAACTACAAAACCAGGAAATCCACAGGCAAGAACTCATTGACTTGACAGCCGATATCGTACACTTAATAGATTTACATTTCTTGGATGTACAATATCCGTTAGCAACATTCTCTTCCCTTCTTTTTCTTCAGTAGCTTTGTTAGTTTTATTTGTATCGGAGGAAAACAATAAGTCGTTTCGGATCAGAATATTACACTTGGCGGAAACGAGAAAATGAATGGAATCCATTTTGTTTCGCGTAGTTGCAAGTGTTTAATGATGCGAAAATCTTGCATTCCATTGCCGGAGTGCACTTAACCAGGCCTAGCTTATCACACCTTCAGGTTGCGCGGAGCTTGGATTTCTCCTGCGTTTCTGAAAATGGAATTCCATCAGAGAGGGAACGCATGTGGAGACGCAGTGAATTGTGGCTGACGTCGGTTTGAAGAAGGTTTTTCGATCTCTAACTTCCACTCGCTCCCCCTGACATGCCAGTTTAGACGCTTCTTTAAAGCAAATCCAGCCTTACCCTCTCTTCCATTTATTTTCTGTGTAGGGGTTTGCTTGCTGATCTCAAATTCCGCCAGAAGAATAAGATTTAAGGTTTCAGATCGTAAATATAAAAATGTTGCTAAAGTAGAATGTTTATATTCTATGATACATACGTTTTATCTAGTTAGCTCTTTCCACTTTCCGTATCATTAGACACATGAACCCACAAGGGTTCAAACATCCCTGCAATCCTCTAGACATTCTGAATTCCTCTTAAAGAACACAAAACAAAGAAATATTCTATTCCTAGGGATTCATTGGGATATTAGGTATAAATGGTTGCTGTAGAAGTTACTTCTTACTAGAATTTATACATGTTGACAAATATTTGTCTGTGTATGCACGCTCCATGCAGGACACAGCTGTATCACCTGGTTTCACAGAAGGTTTTTATTTTCTTCTCTTGTAACTATGATCTCTAGAGTAACCCAACTCGCACTTAGGAGCACTTATAATACTGGATCATAAATCATACACTTGGCACTAACGGATAGCTACATCAGATCAATGCATTTCTATTTAGGGCCAAATTTCCCGTGAGGCCCTCTAGACACTAATGACAATGTAGAGAACATTGGAACCTCGTCTTATTTTGATTTTCTCAAACATAACTAATCATTTTGATTAAGGTACAATGTGCCAAATATATTTTTGTTTAGATTGGATTTTCCGGGAATACGCTCTGAATACGAATGACTTGCATAACTGGCAAACGATAAGCAACAGAAAATTAGTACTGTCTAAAAATGTAGATTTAATTAAAAACGTAATTTATATAAAACATTTCTGGGTGAGTTAGGCCTTTTCTAGATATTACTAGTTATTGCTTTAGTTTTAAAGATACACATTTCTCAAACGGAAAATTGTTTATTGATTTTTCTCTCTCCTGCTCAAGTAAAGAGAACGGAATGTCAATGCCTCACATAGCATCCCGTTGTTGAAAGATTTGACCATCGCTTCAGTCCAGTGGAGCTCTTTTACCCATGAATTACAAGGAGGTATCATAAAATATTTGTACAAATGTTTGTATTGATATACTTGTAGCAGATAAAACAATTGCTTGCTGCAGAATAGGTAGAGAAAGTCATGTGAATGTAACACAGCAGATTTTGATATTTGCGGTACTGAATAATCATGTGAAAGATCTCAACAGCTGTATAAGGAAGTCTGGCAAATAGGAGACGTCCAGCCCAATAAAAGTGCAAGAATTTTGCTGAACCAAGGATATGAGGAAGTGAAATATCTCATACGCCACGCTGAGGATTTCCTGAACCAATATCACAAAAGTATGACGATATGAGGAACTTGTAAGAGAGAAAAAAGAAAAGGGGATTTTAGTTATGTGTTGCACATTTCTCTACTTCACTTTATTTCTCTAGCTTCTCTTTAACAATTCGACACAATTTTAATTTTTAGGGCAAAAGGCTTCCTTAATTCGTCGCAGTCGTCCTTTGCTGCAAACTCTACAAAAAACTAAAATGTAAAATATATGTTTTAGTCTGCTATGGTTTGTTTGAGTAGTGTCGAACGAGCTTGTCAGTATTGTTTACCACTAATAATAATACTATGCACTTGTATATTTTGTTATCCATTCTATTCCGTATTCCAAATATTTTATAAGTTATTTGCCAACTAAATGGTGTATTTTTTAACAAAATAACTTGCTAGAAAAATGAGGCTATGTGCTTTCTTATTTATCTTTCAAAGTGAGGATGGGATTTTAAAAAAATTATAATCTCCTCTAATTTATGGATAATAAAGACTTAATTGATCACCTAAATGTCACCTGAGTGAAATCAAATGGAGGAGGAAACAGGATTCCAATCTGCGGGAAATGGGCCGTATGCTATGCGCATGATTGCACAGTGTGACTCAGATAGGTCCTGAGATGTAGATCAGGTGGCCTACTTTTGCTACTAGTGCAACACTAGCTTGGTGATTATCTGTTACTCTGATTACTTCTTCACCTGTGTTGCGCACAAAATTGGCACAGAAACAATGAATTAGTTTATATGTTGTTAAGAGTATGAAGAGTGAACGTGATGGCATACAAGCTTGTATCTTATAACCAAAGTTGTCAGACAAATGACTGGAGATATTTTTTCAGCACTTGGAATAACAACTGCGAATCGTGTATACACCAATTTGGATACTAGACATGCGATAGAAAAAATCCTATGGTTGTAAATGCCGTAAAAGAAGCCTCATAACAGCTTTGAGCAAAGAGGAACAATTTTTATTTATCCGGTAGCCATTTTAGGTCAGGAAATTTACTTTTTTATGATTGCTCAATTTTATTTCCTTTAAAGAAACTTAAATTTATTGAATTTATAGTTCTAAATTTAAGCTAGTATAATTGGTAATTAAAACCTAACTCGCAAATGTAATAAAAACATAATATTATACATTTAAGTTCAGACTGGCTCCTGGTCGAGTGGTCAGCGAGCTGACTTCTCACCCAGAGTTTCCGGGTTCGATTCCCGGCCAAGGTGGGGAATTTTTCTTTAGCCAGAATTATTCCCTATCCACCAAAGAGTCTGGAAGTATGAATGTGAATGTGTGTGTGTTTGAGGAAAATAAAACAATTTAAACCCAACGTAAAGAATCTACAAACGAGTTGTTTCTAATGCAAACCCCCGATATGACCTTAGATGTTAATGGGGGCTATATAAATGAAACAATTAAAAAAAAAAAAAGTTTCAATGAAAACAGCGTTCAGGGAATAGACCACCCAACCTACTGCGGAGTATCTGAAACACTCATGTCAGAAATATTAATACATTTTGCCTAAATGCACAGTTTATCAGTCTTTAAAATCGTATGTGATCTTAGTTTAAATCGTATAAGCCAGGTTGTTATTTGAAATAATTTTATTCGAATAAGTGAAGTCTAATAAATGAACTATTTTAGCACAAGTAAGTGTAATAGACTGGAAATCTGTAAATTTGGTGAGTAGTCATACCTATATAATAATGAATGTTAATTGATTTTAATGAATAATAATATTATTAGCTTTAATTTTAATTACTTTTGTTTAAGTGAGAATAATTTTAAGAATTATATTTTTATCTTTTTATCTATACGATTTATTCTTTTCTCTAAAGCAATTGTTGTATATTTACTTGAAGAAAGTATTCCTAAGATTTGAAGCAGGCATTTGTGCAACTGCTATTTGAGTAAATGTCGTGCAGTGTGCGAAAAACAAAAGAACATAAATGGATCACATCAGATTGTTTTCCCCATCTGCTTCGTGTTAATCGAAATAAACTTACGCAGAAACGGTTTCATGACATATTTTGTTGTATGTATAGGATTCTAGGAGCTATACAAGAGACAGCTATATGCTATCTTGAAAGTCCATAATCCTTCCATTACATTAAGAGAAATTACGAATAGCGGCATCACTTTTAAAAATGGCAATGCATTGGAAATTTCAAAGCAATAACAATCTTGGCTGTAGCTGATGCCAGATAAAATTATTTTTAATAAGTAGTTTTAAATAAGTCTACAATATTACAGAGAAGTTTTTGTTTATATCGTTTTCCCATTATACGAAAGTATACAGAATTCCTTCCAAATGAAGTGCACCTCAAAGACTATTACCAGAAAAGTGGAGAACCTTTTAAGTTGTTGTATTAGCACTAACAGAGAATATAGAATTACAAAACATTGGTAATTTTATGTTATATTCGTTGGGGATCTTTGAAAGATGCTGAATTAAATACTTTGGCATTTCTCCGGCATCTCTCTTTGATTTATGTTGTTCATATATATACGCGCGCACACACGCATGCACAGACAAGTTACTCTACATTTCTGCCCAATGGTGATCCTTATGCAAAATATTAATAATGTAAAACTTTTCATATGAGCAACATAAACGTAAGGATAGACCAAATAAAGGTGCAAAGGGCAAGAACATCACAAACTAAGATTAAAACGGAAACAGCCCTAAAAATAGGAAATGGCCCAAAATGTTATTTTTATATTGTGAGACCCATGATAAGGATTTAGCGACATGCTAGCAGTGTTTTTAATTAAAACAAAACCCGAGCGCTGGTAATGAGCATAAACGCCAAACTTCATGTCTAGCAAAACTGTTGCGCACCTTTATGGTTAGGTTACTGTTAAAGCAAACCGAAGATTGTTTGGAACCGGGACGGAATCATGGGAGAGTACACAACCCGACCGTGTCACTAGGCAGGATGACACCGGGGTGGTTGGCAAGCGCCTGCCGCAGGATGGAGGTAAAAGGACGCAATAACATTACTGAAAAAAATCCTGGTCGGAGAAAAATCCAATGGCCCCACCAGGAATCAAATCCGGGTCCCTCCACGCCAGAGGCAGGCGCACTACGGGAACCGAAGCGTTAGGAACGAAAATAAATGTCAGTTTACGGGTTGTCAGAGCTCTTCTGTTTATAATACTCGAAAACGGATTTATCAGTTTCAATTTTTATAATACGCCCTAATGTGCAAGTGAGTTTTATTTTTTATCTTTACCATAAATTGTCTTTTGTGATAGTGCCTTTAGCAAACGTGAAATATTCACGATATTTACTGTTTCAAAGAGCAGCATCTGTGAACTCCTTTGGAGACCTACAGGATATTCCCGGTCCCTTGAGTGATGGATGGGAAACCTTTTGGAATAGAGTGGTTGGAATAGCTAATGGACCAGAAAATCTACAAGGGACCCCATTTCGGTGGGATCTTACTCAAGAAAAAGACAAGCAAATACACAACCTAGAGAATCGGAGGCGGCTGTTACACAGCAAACATTTCAGCAAAAATAAACAATATGCGCACCAATATATGACTCGTAGTTGGGGTAATCATGTGCGATACATTGTCAGCAAATAATGAATAGCTGAACCATGTTTTATCAGCCTGTGTTTTGTTATTCTGAGCGTGGCACCTGAGGTGTTATATTACGTCTAAGAAATGAGTGTTCACTTAAGTTGATTTTCTGATGTACTTGAATCAGTAATCTTGCATACCAGGTTGCCCTGTCATGGCGGACGCTGTCAATGCGCAATGCCAACCACTACGTTTATGCAACATTAGCAAGTAGTTGGTACTATTGCTCAATTTACTGAATAGGTCAAAATAAAGTCATTGGTATACATGGAAGTAGTTATAAAATATCTGCAATGTAATAAATGAGTCAAAACAAAAGCGTGGGAAATAACCTCGAAACCGAAGGGAACATGTTATAGCTATAGGAAGGGCAATAATAACAAATATAAGAGAAATTATTCATAATGTACGAGAAGGGAATGTTTAACTAAAATAAATCTCGTATAGAATGGGCAATAATAACAAATATGTGAGAAATGATTCATAATGTACGAAAAGGAAATACTTCACTAAAATAAATGTAATCGCCTAAACTGACGAAACAAATATCATTGCTTCCCCATTTCCTGACGATTTTAAATATACATTCTCTCTTCAAATGGCTCTGGCGCCAACCAAGAACAGTAATAGTTGTGATTTCCGTCTATTTGTTTATTTTAAGGTTAAATCATCGCCAAGAGAAAACAAATGCAACATAAAAGAATGCCTTATACACCTAAACCACGAAACAGAAAGGAAAATATCGCACAAGTAAACATAATCACGCGAAGAAGTAAACAAAGTTTATTTTCCCTTATGGGGACATGATTTATAACTCGCACATTCTCACTTTATATGGCGCTGGAGTATTACATGTAATTTGCAAGTCAATAGTTGGTTTTTAAGGCCTAAAAATACGTGATTTATATCATTTCCAAAATTACTCTTTTCTTACATCTTTAAATGTAATGCATTACAAAACATATTCTACTTCGCTCCACGCCAAATGACGTCACCGAAAGCTGAGTAACAAACTCTAAACACTAAAAACTATTTGCTAAGGAACTTGGTGATTTCTTGGTGTTTTTTGGGGTTATGTTGTAAAGCGGGGTTGCCTGACTGGCGTTGCGCGGCACCCGCCATGACAGGATAACCTGGTGTGCAAGATTACCCTCTCCGGTATTTTTACTAAGAACACCGTGCCTCACTGCTGAAATGTTCTAGCCATGTGACGGGATACACATACTCTTCCGGCTAGATGTTCTTACACGTGTACAGATTCACTATTTGATGGTTCCTCTTAATATGGGCTCCCAGAAGCTTCTAAAGCAAGCAATAACTAACTTTTCTGGGCAACTTCCTGCTTGTAATTTGTTTAGTTGTTTCATAAGCAACGCAGTACACCTACACGGCAAGAAGGAACTTGAAACAAAGTTTAGTTTTGTTTATTTTTTCTCTCTTTCATCATCAGGATACCATTAATCATATATATCCCACTATTCTCAGCTAAGATTTGAACTACTTAATTTATTAACACCAATTCTGTGTCTTCTTTTAAGTTTCGTATTACATTGTCTGCGAAAGAAAATCGGAACGGAATGAGTCATTAATTGTGTCTGCACGTGCTCTGATTGAACTTTGAAATTCAAGCTAACACTCCAGCAGGAAAAAGGCAGAAAAAATGTGATGTTTTCCGTTCACATAAGTATCTCCCTCTTTAAAGTAGCAACAGATTATTCTTCTATTTCATAGTATCAAGTTCAATATTAGCAGAAATGGTCTTTCCACTAATAGGCTAAACCAATAGTCAACTCTTTTTAAAACTTTCTCTATGTGCAATTAAAATTCGGTACTCTTTGCATGGCCAGGAGTAAAATGAAAGAGATATGATAACTATGTATTTTAAAACTGGAACCAATAAAAAGAAATAACTCGAAAATGGTTAAAATTTATGACATCAACTGTGTGCTTTAATGGGATATACAATGTTTGTGTAGTACGTTTTCGTCTATCTGCTGAGGTTTACCAGTTATGCAAAAGTCACCCAGAATGAAGAAGTCGATATACGATATTTTAATCAAAATCGTTAGAGCAATTTTTGAGAAAATCAACATTTTCTAAATATTTCCACGTAAAGAGTAGTTTTGTGTTAGGGAGTTTCTTGAAATTCATCGTGTCGCACCCAGGACGCTGAACTTAATTATCAATTTTGGTAATGAAAAGAATTTTCGTTTTTGAGTAATGTTATTCACAGACACAATGTACTTTTTCCAAACATTATAATTTCTTACCCATAAACATACAGTAAAATCCCGTTATTGAACACAGTCCAGTACCTTATTTACATATATATTTTGTACTAAGTAGAGGAAACAAAAATAAATGAACAGCCAAACAAACACGAAAAGTATCTCGGCCAACCCCAATTTAATGATGCATATTGCCTCTTCAGCCACGGCTAACATTTAAAAGGTAACTGCAACTACATCCAGGGTCAAAAATGAGAGCAAAAACAAGGTAAAAAGATTGTAAACTGACTTCCAGAGACAATCAATAATGCCTGTAAAATGTATAAAATGAAGATCATAGTTTACAGTATTTAGTTATGGTCTCCTGTGTCTCGACGTGTGACGTAACTCACAAGATTAAGCACTCAAGCTGGTAGAAAGCCAGTGCGATACCGGAGTCTGCCACTTCTCCAACAGCTGCTCTAAGAGCCATTTCTATGTTAAACGAGACGCCGCGAGGAATCAATTTTATTGACAACATTACCATGCAGTAAATTACCGCCATGGTAACCGATTTAGCCTGCACCTAGGGGGCCTTACATTATTCCGCTGCTAACAAATCACCCGTCATCGTCCTCAAGTACGAAGTACCGAGTCGCCGTGAACACTGTGTGAAACAGCAAATGACAGATTAAAGAGTGGGGCCACAGTATGGGGGGGTACTAAACACAGATCAGTAAGAGTGCTTACATTACATTTTACATACATTATATCTCTATTATGAGATTAGATTCTATGCCCAAACTAGGATATTCTCATATCCTTTGGATTGGATTGTACTTTCTTACATGGATGGATGTGAACCAAGAACCGATCATGATGCAACCAAAACATTGAATTGTAATGCGGGTTTCTACAATAAAAATCTGATGTGTTCCATTCACATGACTTTCTCTACCTCTCTGCAACAAATTATTGTTACAAAAACTAGGCTTCTATTTACTTCATGCTAATCGAGAAAAAATTAGCAGAAATAGTTTTATTACTTGCATAGAAGCGAAATAAGGGAGTACCATAGGTTAAAGTGATATTCAAAAGATGGTTGCTATATGACTGAAGCTCCTTTGTTGGTATGGACAGGAGTTGACAAATTCCCGTATCAGAAAAGTATAAGTTTTTCAAAGCTGAATCCAAAAACAAGGAATATCTCAAAAACGATCAGCTCCACGAAAAAAATGTATATAACATAAATTGCGCTCTATATTTTAACGTGCTCTACGTTTTTTGTGTTGTAAGTTTTTGTCCATCTCTTACGGTTTAGCAGTTATGCAAAATTCCTTAAAATTCATCCAGAATAAAGTAGTCTTCAAAGACTATTCCCAGAGAATTCAAGAAAAACATTTTATCTGTACTTAAATTTTTTTAATATACGGTATTTTAATCAAAATCGTTAGAGCCATTTTTTAAATAAATCAAACATTTCGAAAAAAGTTCCATGTAAAGGGTAGTTTGGGGTGGGGGATTTTTCTTAAAATCTTCGTGTCGCATCCCTGGACTAAAGAACTAAATTTAAAGAACAAGTTTGATATTTAAGCGACTTTTCGTTTTTGAGTTGTGTTCACAGACACACACACACACACACACACACACACACACACACACACACACACACACACACACGGACCTTTTGGTGAAAATGCTTTTTTTGGATACCGGGGACCCTAAAACATATATTTCCGGTGAAATCTCGATATCGACTTTTTGGGCAGAGTACAATACCTTCTCTATACACTATGTACATAGTGCGTGTAGAGAACGTAGGAATGTATGATCAACAAGTTATAACTGAAACAAAAGATGTAGTTTCTACGAGGGTCAGTCAATAACTAATACCTCCTATTGTTTTCTCCTTAACTGTGGATAATTTGAATTGCGCACAATTCCTCAAACCTTCTTCTCTAATCCACTGCAGTAGCAACTTCCTAAGTCAACAGATGACAGAATTGCTGCCTTTTGCAAAATGGCTGTCATCGATGTGCAAATTAGACAGCGATCCGTAAGAAGGTGAAACGCCCGTTTGCATTTATGAAAGGATGAAAAATGGTATGGTGATGCAACAATAGATTTCAGCACTGTTAGAAGATGGGTCTGTCGCTGTAAAGAAGCTGAAGAGCAAACACCGTTGGCTGATGAAAATCGAGCGGGAGACCGGTGACTGCAGTGACTCCAGCAACATTGAGCGATTGGATGCACGGGATGTGATTCTGGTTGAAGTTTTGGAGTAGGCATACACAATAAATTCTGCCCAATAGGTCAGCATCCTCAAAAAACCTAAAGCACGTCTTCGACGAATTCGTCCAACAAAAATCATGGCGGACGTTCTTTTGCATGACAATGCAAATCACACACCAGTTATCACACCACTGAAGTGATTGTGAAAATTGGATTGCAAGTCTTGCCTCATCCCCCAAACCGCCCTGACCTAACACCATCAGACTATCATCTGTTTGGGCCGCTAAAGGAAGCTCATCGTGGGATTCAATTTGCAAATGCAGAGGTCGTGAAAACATCTGTGCGTCAAGATTGTACATTTTACCACGCTGGGATACATGCCCTTGTTAAAAGGTGGAACAAAACTGTGGAAAAGGACGGAAATTACATTAAAATCCTCAATGTTGTGGTTTTCATGCTGTGTAATCAAAGTTTAATTTTCTTACAAATTAAAAGAGATAAAACATTCGAGGCATTAGTTACTGACTGACCCTCGTATAATAATAATATATGTATGATCAAAAATTATAACTACAACCCTTGGACATAAATATTAACATCACTCGGGATATCTTTGGTTGTATTGAAGATATATGTTAATTGTAAGAAGTTAAAAAAAAAAAAATACCTGTACTGTTTTTCAAAGCAAAGTAAGTCCCAGGGCGGGGGGGGGTTGCTGATTTAACTGTGGCACGATACCCTGTCTACTCTTCTTGTATAAATGCGTTCTCCGATTCCTTGTCCAAACAGACAAGGGTGGCACATTCCTGTGTTTCTCTCCTTTGGCGAACAGTTGTTCTTCAAATTATTATGTGAAGTAAAATGCGAGTTCTTTGACCAGTGAACATAGTGAAACAAGGAAAACCCATCTTTGAAGATAAATTTCTAGCGGATCAACCCATCAGTTAATCCAATAGTCAACATGGGTTAGTACAACAGAAAGGACAAATAAAATAAGAATCCCGTGCCGCTTCAGCCTCGAGCTACCAACTCCAATGTCAGCCTCATGTACGCATGGCAGAGATGGATGTGGCCAGCATTAATCACGCATTCTGAATATTGACTATCATGGTCTGCATCGCTGCTTATTGCATCTGCAGCTTTCCTTGCGATGCTTAGGGGGAACCGGGCTTATACCCGGGCCTTCAAATCCAGATCTACATGTGTGGGATCGAATCCGGGCGCATTCCTTACCTGGAACCAAAGCTTCATGATCTACAAAGACAAGACAAATCTTGCAATATGTCCATGAAACTGCTGATGTTTTAAAATTAAAATATATTCAAGGAGTTTTGTAGATAAAAAACATAATAACAAGACATTTTTCAGTACTGAATGTTTTTCAAAGGCTGAACTGTGTACAGATATTAACACCGACCGAGTTGCTCCGTGGATGCAGTCGGGAGGTCTCGGGTTCGATTCCAGCTCAGTCGGCCACTCTGATCGTGGTTATTTGCTGCAATGGGTTGCACTCTAAGTTGACCTTTGCTCGTAGCGCCGCATGGTATTGCCAAGCCTGGCCGCTCTTACTCTGCATAAGGAAATTGGTGCAAACTTCCTAGCTTTTATAATAACACTAACAGGTCTGTACTACCATAAGCAATGGTAGCAGAGCTCCTGCCTGATGCACTAGGACTTCCGAGTGGGCAATTTACGCACATTATTCCCTATCCTCCCCAGATTCTGGAAGTATGAAAATGAGTGTGAATGTGGGTGTGAGCTAATGAATAAAATTAAAGACCATGGACACCAACGACAATTACATGAGTTAACACACTGCCAATAGGCAATATTTCCACAAGGAAATGCCGCTGATAGGGACATACAGTTAAATAAACAAGCCATTGGAGTGAAATATAGAGTGCGTTGATCATGTACACTTGATTAATTGAATACAAATAAAATATTTTATTTCATAAAACCTTATATATTGCTATTATTACTTACAATCCTTCCTTTATCCTCTCATTACAAGCTCACCAATTTGAATGATAGCAATAACAAAACAAAGCGAAAAATCCAAACATTAAATACATATATGTATTATTAAAACATTCTTTTACATCCCCAAAACCCACCAAAGAAAAGTACCCAAGTTTTGCAACTCTGGTAAATGCGATATACAAAAGGAGCTATTGCCAATCTTTATAATGTGTTTATGAGGATTTTAATGAAGAAAAACTAAATAAAGCAACCAGTTCGTTAAAAATTGATCGAATACAGTTGCTAATTATTAGAGCCTCAAGTGTCTAATTAAAGAACTGAAAATCAAAAATAGAAGCGAAAACATTACCTTTGCTTGGTACTGGAGATGCTGCACGAATTTGGGAAACACCCTGTCTTTCTACACGAGAGGGATGGTAGTTTTCTATATGCCGAGGCTGGAGGGTGAGTTTGGCGCCTCTCTGGCGCCTTACACATTGATTCTACCGCTAGCATCGCTACGCACAGGGGAGCAGGTGCACACGCAACCTCTCCCGGTCGGTCCATATCTTCCACCCACATCTGCCTCCTTGTGACTGAGTTTGTTAAAGGAAACATATTCTTGCAGTGATGTGTCATGCTCATTGATCGTTCAAATGAATGATAAAATGGAGTGTTGTGTGACTGTTACCGAGCCCACACCTCATATAGCATACACAAAGTAGATAACAAACATAGCATGGCTTCAGTATATTCAGGAAACTACATGCTGCGCAAGGGAAGTATCGGTGTCCACTTGTACATAGCATCACTAAGAAAGCCGATCAGAAAGTTATCACCTATTTCTGGTATTTTCAATTAAAGTTTGTAGTTTTTCAATCATCTGTTTATATATACAGGGTGTAAATGAACTCTATCGAAATAATTTCACAGAATGTGTAGATTACTTAAACAAGTAATTTGAGATAGGAGACTTATGGCTTGTTTATTAAAATTTCAAAGTAACGGCTATAAGTATCTGAAGTGCCAGTACGCCACGTAACGCGGCACTTTATCTGGAATGAAAAAAAAAAAAAAAAAGAATAATAAAAAACATTTACTCTAATCTAACTCATGACCTTTGGGATAGCAGCCTCCCGCGTTACGCATTAAACCACCAGAGTAGTTGAAAAAACGCTGCATAAATCAAGAACTCAAGAATGAATGCTCAGTGTCGCACTGTCAAGTGATTACTTCGAGATTTTCCACATGTTTGCGAACGCTAGTAACGAACTGCTAAAAATCGGTATTTCTATACTCGGGCAGCAGTTTTAAAGACATTCTAAGCCATTTTTTCAACCTGCTTTGCTTTAATACCGACTTACCAGCACCTTATACCCACACGTTTAACGCTATGTAGCTGCGATATGTTTATCCATGCATCGCCGATCTCAAATTACTTATATCAGTCACGTACACAGTCTCCCAAATTGTTTCGGTGCAGTTCATCAACAGCCTGTGTATATATATAATATATACAAAGACTGATGATTGAAGATATATATGTATATACAGATGATATAAACATATATAGAATTGAATGCAATGTAACACATGCAGTTTTCAAATTCATCGACGCATTCTAGCATACAGAGGCCAGCCGTATTTTTGAAGCACTTACTTCAGATAAATATAATTTGTGTCGAGTGTTTGAGGCCTGCTAACTGCTAATTATTTAAATGTTATTTTTTCTGATTTTTTAGTTGATAACCATAAAGTGTTTGTTTTAAAGATTATTGCACGTGTTAATCTCGAGCACATGATTTACACTACCTCTATACAGGTCGTCTTATTATTTCCCGTATGTAGGACTTACTCCCCCCCCCCCACCCGACTTACATCGCCTTTGGGGTCAAATGTCTGTTAGGAGGTGATCAGCCCATTGCCTGATACGACAGTGACAAACAGCATACGTTTAAATACATAGAGTTAATGTGATTATGGAGTAGGAGGTGAATTGAATAGCGGGGAAACCGGAGAAAACCCAATAAGACGCCGCTTTGTGCACCAAAAATGCTACATGCGGTCTCCTAGGATAGAAGCCAGTGAGAGGCGAGCGATCCACTCTATACATCCTGGTTGACTCTGGTCTAATGTTACCATGTCAACCTCCTAATCCAAAGGTATCAAGTTTAGCTCTCAGCTGAGAGGCGGGAATTTATTCTTAGCAACGATCATTCTCTATCTTCATTAAATCCGTATCAAATGTGTGTATAAAGTTGATGTAATACCAGCCCAAAGAGCAATACTATTGCAAGGAACTGCATATCTTTTGCTGATGAGCAAAAGCTCCCGGGTAAAAGTCGCCAATATGGCAGTAAATGATATGTGCCAAATATATGGAAAAAAAAAAAAAAAAAGCATCTTTATCCATTCACATGACTTTCTCTACCTTTCTGTAACAAGTTATTGTTAATAAGATTATTCTTCTATCTACTTCATGCTAATAGAGAAAAACATTGGCAGAAACGGTTTTATTACTTAGTTCCCTACAAGGTACAAGAGAAATAAGTGAATACACTAAGCTAAACCGACTGTAAAATGTTTTAAAATATAGTTGATATGGTGTTGAAATCCGATTATTTGCGTGGTCAGGTGTTGACAAGTTCCCATATGAGAAAAGTATTAAGTATTTTAAAACTGATGTCAATAACAAGGATATCTTAAAAACGGTCAACTTCAGGAAAAAAATACTTATGTGTTCCATTCACATGACTTTCTCTTCATCTGTGGAACAAATGATTGTTAAAAAGCTTATGCTTCTATTTACTTCATGCTAATCGAGAAAAATTAGCAGAAATAGTCTTATTACTTGTTTCCTTGTAAGTAGAAGCGAAATAAGGGAGTACTATAGGTTAAAGTGATAGTCAAAAGCTGCTTGCTATGTGACTGAAGTTTTTTTGTTTGTATGGACAGGAGTTGACAAATTCCTGTACAAGTTTTTTTAAAGCTGAAACCAATAACAACGAATATCTCCAACTCCACGAAAAAATGTATATAATACAATAATGTATATAACATAAATTGTGTATTTTAAAGTCCTCTACATTTTTGTATGGTGAGGTTTTGTCCATCTTTTACGATTTAGCAGTTATGCAACATTCCGTAAAATTCACTCCGAATAAAGTAGTCCTCAGAGGCTATTCCCAAAAAATTCAAGAACTATATTTTATTTTCAGGTAAATATCTTTAATATATGATATTTTAATAAAAATCGTTAGAGCCATTTTTGAGAAAATAAACATTTTCGAAAAAAGGTTCTTGTAAAGGGTAGTTGGGAGTGCGGTATTTTCTTGAAAATCTTAGTGTCGCATCCTTGGAAGATGCTGAACTTAAATACAAAGTTTAGTGCTTAACGGAATTTTCGTTTCTGAGCTATGCTGTCAGGACACGCGCGCGCGCGCGCGTGGTCCTTATACTATTGATGCTTCTTTTTTTGGATTCAGGAGTTCCCAAAACATGTATTCCCGGTGAAATCTCGGTACGAATTGTTGTGTGCAATACAATACCTTTCCTATACACAATGTACATATTACGTGTAGAGCAAGTAAAAAAGTCTTAGGAGATGCAATACCGGAGACCAATTACTTTGGGTAAATAGGTGATAGTCGAGGTGATACGTCGAGGTTTATCATTATTTTGCGGCTGCAAATTTTATAAAGTCACACTCAAGTGTTCTATATAGAACAGCTTTGTATTTTAACTATCTCTAAGATTAGGTATTTGGCTTGTTAATCAGATGTTGCCGAACATATTCCCTGATGGAGGGCTTTAATTAAATACTATCATTCCTTACGAGGATCCGGGAGTATGAATGTGTGAGTGATTGCGTATTTTTCATGGCGAAAATTAATAAAATAAAAACTTAAAAATATATAGTGCGACATATTAACAGCATTTTTGTTTCTGAAGCCAGTGATTATAAAAGTATGCAACAAGGAAACTTCGGTGTGGCACGTCTGATAGACACATATTTAGAACCAATGATATGAAAATGGAACAGCATTCCTTTATCAGGAAATGTTAATTCAAGCGAACAAGATGGACTAATGCACTAATATGGTTGCAAAGAAGGAAATGGGAATCGTGATTTGTGTTCATGTGTGAAGCTTATTCTTTTACAAGGGATGTTCAGATATCAGGAGGGTTCCTGTCCAGTCCGTAACTCGTTTCTTAACCCTGTCAGTTGCACACCCAACATGTCTGACCTCTTTATTTGACGGAGAATACCCTTCCCTTCCTCACCCACATTATTTGTTTCAGAACATCTGCCGCCTCAAGGAAAGAAATCTACTTAACACGTTGCATACAAGGAAGGAGGACGAATTGAAGAGAAATGTTCAACGAAACAAGTTAAAAAAAAAGCAACGTATAAAATGGGACGTAGAAGGAAAGAGAGGGGACCACTAAGGCGAGGATTTAGATGGATGGCAACTGGGGAAGAGGGAAGAAAGAAGTGGGTTGGCAGGGGAGAAATAAATAGGATTAAGGTTATCAGCAGCTTTCTTGAGTGAGATATGTCGGTTCGACTAAACATACACATTATAGCCCAGAATTGTTAAGAGGCCTACCCTCTTTTTCTCGGTTTTTTATTTCCCCATTACACGCTCTGGGCGACCAATCCTTCAGACTAACTCTTTAAGCATTTCACGCTCTTTAAAGGCAGAAACAAATTCATCAGGCAGACATGTGCATAGCAAGTTCCACAAAGAAGCTCTATGAGCACTACAAAGTTATGCACAGTACTCGCGTAGCATTTGCTTCAGTAAAGCTCTTCTTTGTCAAAGCCATTTTTGTTTGGCACGATATTAGTACAAGCAGGTTTTAAAAAACTCGTACAATGAAGATCACATCGAATGCTACTCGCCACTTCCACAGTTTTAGACTTACATGTAGTACAGACTAGTTGTAACTTGTGAGTACGAAGATATTTAGTATTAATATTAATAATAATAATATTAATAATATTGATGATAATAATAATAATAATTGGATAGGTAGAGTCAGGCTCCACCTATCCAGCTCCTATCCCTGTGAAAAAATATTAAACCAATACCAGTTGACCATAATAGTTGGCTATACTATGAATCCTGGGCCTAAAGTACTTACAAAATTGTAAGTTGCCATTGGGGTTGTCATCTCAAAATAATTTGAGAACAGCTTGTGGTTTACCGGGAAACATGCGAGTCAGTTGAGAAATGCAATGCTATACTGGTATGTTGCCATGGTAGCTCAGTGGCACGGCAACCGGCTAGAGACCGGGAGATCCGTGGTTCAAATCCCAGCTATGGCATTGACTTTTTCAGTCCAACTCCTGTTCTACACACGGGTTGCGGTAAGGTGCAATTAGTTTTAACGGAACTAGTAAGCACATCAAGATTTTAGATAGATGTATCAAGAATATAACGAGGCTATACTTTTACACTTCAGTAAATACTGCCTGCCTATCAGCTTTTGTGTTGCACCAAATTTTGACATTTTAAATGCAACATTAAATATGAAAGTACACTTGAATATTCTAAAGTGAAATAGTGTTCTATAGGTTCAATAAAAGTTTGAGTCCTCTGAGAAGAAACTCTTTAAAGAACTCTAGCATAAGAATGGAACAGCACTTTTGATGTGCTTGGAGGTGAAACTTTGAATTTTTAACAGCCATACAAGTTACGGAAGGGCGAGGTTTCGAAATGAGGATCACATTTCTTTATTCTTGCTCGTGAATTTGAAATGAAGCGGTCATTCAATACGTTGAGCCCTCAACAATTTCTGTGGCACAGGTTTAGTTTTGTAATCTACAGCTTCATATTTGAAAACATACGCATTTATATAGACAAGTGAACTGAGTAAAAGAGAACTGAGGAAAAGGAACGAAAGAACAGAAGAGGACAATTAGTGGTCTAAACAAGTTAGCGGATATGAACTATAAGCTTTTCTTGTTTGTTACAGAAAAAATTACTCAGAAGGAATACATTTTGTTTGGGAAAATATGTCTTGCAACTTTCTTGAAATAAAACGTTACTAAATACTTTTATATGAAACAAA
This sequence comes from Hymenopus coronatus, assembly GCA_030762935.1. NCBI lineage: Eukaryota > Metazoa > Arthropoda > Insecta > Mantodea > Hymenopodidae > Hymenopus > Hymenopus coronatus. Next base: position 137,604,515 of record CM060888.1, on the reverse strand, counting down.
AAAATCTGATGTGTTCCATTCACATGCTTTCCTCAAATAAGCTATTCTTTAAAAGTATTCTTTCATCTATGTTATGCTAATCAATTAAACATTACCAAAAATTGCCTTATTTCGTGCTTCCTTGCAAGTAGAAGGGAAGTAAGGAAAATACTGGGCTGTGATATTAGTCAAATACTTTAAAATGTTAGTCACTGTATGAGCAATTGAAGCTCGGTTCCCTTACCATGACCAGGAGAAAAACAAGAGAGAGATAAAACGAAAGATGGCTTCCCGTTTGAGAAAAGTTTAAGTATTATTTGAAGCTCTAACAAGGAATATCTTGGAAATATAATACATAAATTGTGTGTTATAAGGAGCTCTGCGTTGTTTATTCAGTACTTATGGGATAGTTTCATTCATCCCAAATGAAGTGAGTGGTCTTAAAAGGCTGTTCCCAGAAAATTCAACATCTACATTTTATTTGTCATTAAACATCTATAATATACGGGATTTTAATCAAAATCATTACAGCCGTTTTTGAAAAAAATCAATATTTTCAAAAATTTTTCCATGTAAAGGGCAGTCTGGGGAAGGAAAATTTTCCTGAAAAACTTCGTGTTGTATCCCTGGAAGATACTGAACTTAAATATCAAGCTTGGTATATAACGAGCTTTTCGTTTTTTATTTATGCTGCACAAATATGTTTTTTTAAATTGTTTTATTCAGGGGCCCTCAAAACCTATATTTCCGGCGAAATCTCCGTATCGAATTTTTGGGCAGAATAGAATATTTTCTCTACCTATGTACATGGTACAAACGTGCTAGAAAGTGAAAATGAGTCTACAATTTTAAAATGCACGACTGTAGCAGAGTTAATGTAAAGTAAAGTCGATCACTCCACAAACTGACTCCATTATAGCGAGCGCTACACAAAATCTGCACTTACTTCTTCAAAGCGAGTGAAACAGTTGACAAGCACTATACATGTATTTGACTCTGTTTTTACGTTCTTCTGAAAGCATTTAGAGTGAAGCTGGTGTAATGCTTTTCGAATGTAAAAACAAAGATCTCGGATTTGCTTTGCTGAAACCAGGTGCATAATCAGTAAATAAAAGTCAAACAAAACATGTCTATATACATTCTACAACACAACGGGCATTACTTTGGAGGCTTCGAATTGAAGAGGCCTTGCAGATTTTTGGAAGTGTTCCTCCGTCGTGGCTAAACAGCTGTTTGGATCTGATGCATAAGAGCAGATAAGTAAAGGCTTCTGACCCTTAGGCATCCGCTTGTAAGTCCTAGCGGGGGTCAGTCCTTTACGGGGACTATGAAACTATTATTGAATAAATGAATCATGAATGCATTTTTGTTCAATATTTAGTATTAATTCCGTACTATAGGAATGTGTGTTTCAGGGAAAAGCAACCAGCGAGGTGGTGCCGCGGTAAAGCGTGGGGCTCGCATTCTGAATGTCCCAGAATCGATTTTCACGGCATTCGCTCTGTTTATTAAAGGATTTCCCGGGCAGGCGACTATTTAGTGTGTTTCTCATCCCTCGAATTCCCTGCCCCTCTGTATCATACCTTTAATCTTTTCATTCATCCGCCTGCCCGTTTCAGAGTTGGCCGTGTCGGCGATGCTGTTTCGGTACAGCGTGACAGGGTAAAAGGATGTTCTATTCTTCCCATTCTACCACTTGCCGGTATATGTAAACCTCCTGCCTAAGGGGGGCGATGGTAGCCACCTCTCTGTCTAACTGTCGGGGAGTATCAAATCGTAAACTATAGGGACCCTGTCACTGCTACTTCCGGACACCCGGTGTCTCTTCTCAACTCATCCCTCCTTCCTTCGGCGCCCTTCTGAGGTTGGGGTGGGTACAATGTCCACACTGGATTATAGTTGATCCTTCAAAGAAAGACGTCAATCTCAGAGCTTCTGCTAATGGAGTGGATCAGGTAAAAGATACGAATTTCAACTATTTCCAATGTATTTCCACAAAAAAAGTCAATCAATCTGTTACAATCGACACCATTTTTCATCCTTTAGACAGAGCATGGGCTGCAGTTACTGCGCCAAATCATTAATACTATCAATTCACCTAAAATGAAATTGCGGTGAAGCTGTTTATAAAAAAATAAAAGAAAGAAGAAAAACTAATATACAAACAACCGACTTGAACACTGCGAAGAATCCTAAATTACAAGCAGATGCAACAACTCATAAATGTCCCAAGCGTGCAGCAGCAAGTTTGGGTTATAAAGCACCGAGAAGAAATGATCTAAGTAATGTTTTTGCTTCAGTGAGTATTCTAGTTGTTTTCTAGCTGAAGTGGACTGGACACTAATCCTCGTGTTTCATCGTATCAGTTCCTTCTCTTTCACCTCTGTCGGAACTGAAATATTTCATCACAGGAGTAGTGCAAAATTCTGTTTTATACAACGTCTTTTAGCCTCAATGGTTTCCTCACCAGAGTTTGCGCATAAATGTTGGTATCTTATGAGTGTCAAATTCGAGGATCTTTACTTAAGAGCACGCTGTGGGACTTGTAAAGGATGTACCTTTTTTGGACTGCTTCCTTAATCGTCTGAGGTATCCTGAATGTTATTGCTCAGCTCTCTAAAGCGTTAAATGTTAGTGATGATAAACACATTGTCGTTTGATTTCATGGTTGTATTCCATATAAAAGTATTTTATGTATAATTATCAGGCGTGTATTCCGGTTTCAAAGCTGACTAAGGAACGAAGCTTTTTTTTTTTTTTTTTTAACATATTGAACTGACCTAGCATTAGGAAAAAGAATGCCCTCTAAGGAGGCATGCATCCTTGCATTGTGCTACGCAGGGTGCAAAATACAACTCCGTTAGTTTGACAGCAGTGTAAACTCCAACTCCACTATTTGTAGCAATAGCGCTATCTCTCTCTCTTTCCTTATTTTTGTCGCGCTAGCTGTGCCTGTCTCCCCTTTTCTCAACCTACCATGTTTCATCCTGACTGTGAATTATCTCGAGCCGAGCCGAGTTGGATGGATGCACGGTGTTGAGAACCTCTGCACCTCGGTTTCAAAAGTGCGATTTTAGGTGTTTTGAGAGGATCTGCTGTTGAGAATGAAAACAAAATCTATAGTTTTTGTACTGAGTGGTTTGGATATATATTGCGCAGAATGTTGGATGGTCTACATGTGCAGGGACTTTATATCTTTGGGAGTGTGTACTATTGTGTATCACAGCGCTTTCTAGTAGACCACGTGACTCGCGCTCCATTATTGTAAGCTCTACACTCGAGTTGTCATCGAGATGTCACGATACGGAAACAACTAATTATAGCAAAGGTTTCCAGTTAGACTGGATTAGCCTACAGAATCATGATCAGTTGCATGCTTTAGGTAGGACGCTACACGTGTGACAGAAAGACACTTTGTAAATAACATGAACATTTGTTGCCGCAATTTCTCATAACAATAGCAGAACTGTTGTCCACGAGCAGAACGCCTTATGCTGAATATAATCTTTCCAGCTTCCAGTACACAATGCAAGTTGCTGTGGTAAACGCGAACTAGCCACCCAACCTACTGCTCAATACCTTTCCGAGCTACCCCTTAAGCTTAAAAATCAGCTTACAGCAGGATTGCTCAGAAACCCTCACAACACTTTACAGGTCGTATGATATATACAGATAATATCTTAGCAATCTAGTAACATTATCAAGACAAAGTTATGCCATTTCCAGGTTGTTTTAATGTCCCCCATTGTACAGAAAAACCCGTAACATTATGCCCTTTCAGTTAAAGCGACATTAGAAACAGAATAAGAAAAAGTAGGCCAAGTGCTCTAAGGAAATAAGTAGGTACTGTAGTAGAAATCCCATTTGAAGAAGCCTACATTTCCATCAAAAGACAATACTTAGATGGATAAAAGATCCTGGGCCGTTAACAATTTTATTGCGCTCTTCTGCAGGGAAGCGCTATCAAGAATAAAATTACTTTTCGAAACAGGCTGGATCAGGAAAATGGTTAATTGCAGAGTCCTAAAAACGAAGCTACTTCATCCGACACTGTCAATTTTCTGTTCGCATTTTCTGAAACTTAATCAATGAAGCGTAAATTAGAAGAAAAGTAATACATGAAACCATAATGATCCTTATTTTGGAGAAAATGATATTACAACATCAGAAATTTTTAGCAAAACAGCTCTGTACTTGCCTTTAAGAAATGCGCAGAAGCTCGCTTACTTTTGTCAATAATACTGTTACTTACTTTTAGGGAATTGCGTAATAAATAGTTATTTCTCATGGTCTCATTTCTCTATTAATGATGGTATTATACCTACTTGTGCCGCCCCCCCCCCCAACACACACCCATGAATTCGCTATAAATGGGTCATTACATTCTCTCTAACAATAGAAAAAAATAATGTTTGCTTGACACCTCATAGGTAAGGTAAACAAACGGTTTATTTTTAAAGTACATATATTATTTGTCCCTCTTCGTGGTGTAGTGGTTACCATGCTAGCCTATAATACCCAAGGTTGCGTGTTCAATTCCAACGGAGGGTGAGGCGTAAAAATCCATAGCACGGCTTCCTTTGGAAGGCAGTTAAAGTCATCAGTCTCATATAATGTTTATTTATATTTACACACATATATGTTGAAAGAAAAGGTCCCTGGGCTAAGATTCCCATTTTCACATCCGCAAGTCGTGATTCTGTGGGCGATTGCTTGGTGCCGCGCCACCATGTGCACATAGTGCACACTCTAGAAATTCCCGATAAAGAAACCACTGTAAAGGTGGCTCAATATACGCTGACATGGCGGAACTTAATTGACTCTAAAAATAAAATGATCACTTCATTACTTACGAACTGTTTCTTTATACTGGCTATGTTTAACTTAAATTTCAAAACCTCCATTAAAAACTAAAACAACACAATTATAAGACTCCCTTTAAGTTGTGCTGCGGTGACTAGAATCAAGGTGCAGTCGAAAATAGAGGAGAATGGAGCAGCATTTCATTCCCAAAGTTCGTAATTAATTACCTCCATATTACAACTGTATCTCTGGAAAATCAAAAAATGATTATGCCACAAAGAGCATTTGCAAATTCAATCAACACCGACAATGTTCGACAAAACAGATTTTCACATCGTGTTTTCCTTCTTCCTCTTCTTCTTTCTTTGCACCTAAATGTAAGCGCGTGCGTAACATCAGAATGAAATAAATGAAATAAACATGTGATCTAGAGAACTTGGAGACAATATTCGCTTCTAAGAATAAGGAAACTTCACACTCGGGATCTGTTCAATGTGAACCAGCACCCGGAGAAAAACCGCCCCTGCGCCGCTTTGTCCACCACAAATCTCACATGCGGTCGCTTGAGATCGAACCCGGACCGTCTAGGTGAAAGGCAAGTGGTCTGACCAGAATGAATATAGGATGCAGATACACGTATTTAAAGCTCACTGGCTTACTTTTATCCAATAAGCTTGTAATTAAGAAAAATCGGATTTTTTTCTCATTTAAACCACGGTTTGATTAAACGTTATAAGCAAATAATAAAAAGCATCCTACTATCTTATGAACAGCAAGGTATGTAACAGAACTTAACATTTTATTTTGCCAACTTAAAATTGACCATCTTCAATACCTTCTTTTATGCTAGAAAATATTATTCACAAATTATTATGTTCAAAGTAAAAATGTAGAAAACAAAATTGAACACATTTAAAAGGAAAGAAACCTTAAAGTGATGTAAAGTTTATTTTTCTTCTCCAAAGTGAGATTTTTTTCTGTGAAATGATGTAGTACAAAATGGAGGACACAGTGTTATTTTTTTAAAATTTGCTTAAAACATAGGTATTCAAATTGAAGAATATTAAATGATAGATGGATATTAATAAAGTGTTCATTTAAAATAAGTAAATGAATTAAAGCTTGAACTTCAATTACTAAGGGTACACAGAAAATACAGGCGATGTTTATAATTTAGTCTCCACTTTTTTTGTGTTTTAATGGGTAAGTCTACAACTGGACTGGCGTAATGAATATAAATCACCGATTCATTCTTTGTGTAATTATGAAATTATATTTACTATTACTACTATTGTTACAGCTCGAGTATAAATGTATCATTTGAGTAAACTAATAAAAACAGTTGCGTGTTTTCTGACCATGACGCCACTATAAAGTTTCCTGCCATTCCGTTTTCTTTATCAACCGGACGTCTACATTATTTCTTTTATGTTGTAGCTTTCCATTTATGGTTCTGAACTCCCTATTAAACGTCTCTATTTTATGATCAATGCCTCTGCAAATAAGGAGCGTCCCGGATATAACCTATGTTTACTTGTTTACTTGTTGGAAGCACGGCGCCATTTGAAACATGGTTCCCGCATGCAGAATGACTATGGCAGGAGTATATATATATCCAACAATTTCTATTTGGTTTATTAGCAAAATTACACTGCTGTAAATTAAATTCTGAGGTTTTGTAACTCGCGTGAGAAGGTAGCATACTTCTGACAGAGCGCATAACTGTAAATAACACTTAGAGCATAGTTAACATTCCATGTGAGCTATGGCCGCAACAGTTTCCATGAACACTGCACTACTATTACACATCTTTGTGAACGTGAAGGAATATAAGCAGGTGGGTAATAAAACGTTTGATGATCTAAATTTGTTCAGTTTTCTTACTCTTCATTTCACTTCTTTTATTCTTCGTTCTTCCACTGTTCTAGATCTCGTCTCTATCTCCATATTCTCTCTTGGGTCAATCATTTTTAAGCATTTACTCTCACGTGAATTTTAAGTCCATTGCTGCCAACAATATGAACTGCCAAGTTTTCATTGTCACCTCCCTAATGTGATTTAGTACAATTTTCACTTTCACTTCACTTTTTCTCGCGATGTAAATGCGTATTTTTCTTCTTCCTTGTACTTCAATAGTTGGAGCGTCGAACACATTACGTCTCTTATCTCTCGCAGTAGCAGTGCTCATTGTGGTCGCAAACTCATTCGTAAAACCTGCATTTTGTGTTGCATAAAGAATAACTCACTCGTTTATATATAGCTTCAGTTTTCGACAAGCAGGCGGGGAGAAAGAGGCTTCTAAATTAGCCAATTATTATTTGCTGATAGCGCTTCTGGTGTTTACACTAGGCAAGACCGCAAATACTCTCCCTTTCTCTTCAACCGGCCACTCGGTACGTTGATCGGCACCTTCAATGCGATAATACCTGCCTCTCATAATAAAACTAATGCAATATAACGCATATAAAATTGTTTATATTTGTGATATCCCGACTGAGAATTGGACATACCAAACTGACACATTCATTTCTGCTGAATAAAAGTGCCCCACCAATATGTGAAGCACGTAACACAATATTAACAGTAGCCCACTTCATGTCGATATGCCCGAAATTTGATAAACAACGATACTTGTCTCACTCATAAAACAATTAGTTACCTCAAAGATCTAAATGTATATAAACTCATATAACCAAAGAACCTTTAAAAAGCCTGATGTGTTCCATTCACATGACTTTCTCTACATCTCTGTAACAAATTATTGTTAAAAAGCTTATTCTTATATCTACTTCATGCTAATCGAGAAAAAATTAGCAAAAAATAGTCCTATTAATTGCTTCCTGGTAAGTAGAAGGGAAATAACGGAGTACCATAGGTTAAAGTGATATTCAAAAGCTGGTTGCTATGTGATTCAAGTTCCTTTGTTTGTATGGACAGGAGTTGACACATTCCTGTATCAGAAAAGTATGTTTTTCAAAGCTGAAACTAAAAATAAGGAATATCTTAGAAACGATCAACTCCACGAAAAAAATGTACATAACATAAATTATTTGTTTTAATGTGCTCTACATTTTCTGTGTGGTAAGTGTTTGTCCATCTCTTACGGTTTAGCAGTTATGCAAAAATCCGCAAAATTCATCCAGAATAAAGTAGTCTTCAGAGGCTATTCCCAAAAAATTAAAGATATACATTTTATTTGTCAAATAAATATCTTAAACATACAAGAGTTTCATCAAATTTGTTAGAGCCATTTTTAAGAAATTCAAAATTTTCGAAATGTTTTCCATGTAAAGGGTAGTTTGGGGTTGGGGGATGTTCTTGAAAAACTTCGTGGCGCATCCTTGGAAAATACCAAACTTAAATACCAAGTTTGGTTTTCAAAGGTCTTTTCATTTTTGAGCTATGCTGCCCCCCCCCCACACACACACGGACATTTTTCTACAAAATGTTTCTAAAAATGTTTTCTGAAAATGCTTTTTTTGGATTAATGTGTCTCAAAAGATATTTCCGGTGAAATCTCGGTATCGAATTTTTGGGTGCAATACAATAACTTCTCTATACACTATGTACATAGTACGTAACTAGTAATTGTAAATCATAAATGTTATTAATGTATTGTTGTAAATCATGTAAGGTCGTGATAGAACCTTGAAGGTTAAAACGACCATAAACAAAGCTTAATAAAAAAACTGTTTATTATACTAGAATGATACTTACCCTCAAAGTAAAACAAAACCTACAAAAGTTGTTGCTACAGCCAAAAATAAAATTAGCTACTACTGCTTAATTTGGATAAGCAAAACATAAATGGCTCTAACAACATATTATAGTTCCGCACAGTCCATTTAGTTATCTTACTGTCCATCAGAATGCGCCATGATTCCTTAACAAGATTATAAAACAGATCGTAATGGAGTTTATATGAGAGATATGAGTATCTAGTGTTATACCACTGTGCACTCTCTCTCTCTCTTTCTCTCTCTTTCTCTCTCTTTCTCCTTGTACTGTGTACTGAACGAAATGCATCAGCTGGTTTGTGATCACAAATGTGTGATATAGTTGTATAATACATTTCACGATCAAGTAGACTGCAAAGGTTCTCTTACTGGAAAAAGGTTTGAGAATACGTTTTATAACGATTAGGTAATGGTTGCCGCTAACCGAGCTTCTGGGAAGATAAAGTGAGCAACAATGACTTCTTTGGAGAGGAAGCATAAAATACTGACAAGCATAAAATACTGACCTTAAAAAGAACCCCAGAGTTTTATGCACTCAACTCGCTGATTACTTTCTGCTTAAGTTCTCACCTACGCTACACTGTAGAAACGTTTTGCTTAATCTTTGCATTAGCCTTCTCCTGAAAATGCCTTTTATCAAGATTAACTTCTCATTCACAATGAAAATTAAGTGTAAGTATAAAGTCTATTAAAATAAGTTGTGACTTTTCTACCCATTCTCCCTACAAAAGTTTTCCTACACAACCTTACTCTTCCATTTATTTTGTGTTAACCGAGATAAAATTTGTAGAAATTATTTTATTATACATTTCCTTGTAGATACAAAAGGGGTACGGAATAAAGTAAGCTTAAGCGATGGTCAAGTCTTTTTTGGGCTGGTCACTAAGGGAATACTTTGAAATTCGTTCCCTGTGCCAATAACAACTTTTGGAAAATTTAAACAAATAAAAAGAAATATCTCAGAAATCGTTACCTCCACGTAAAAAAAAAAAAAAATGTATTTAACACATTGTGCACTTTGATGAGTTCCACATTTTTAGTGTATTTAGATTTTGTCTATCTGTTCAGTTTATGAACAACCCTTCAAGGTCTATTTCCAGACAAATCAAGACAGAGGTTTCATTTGTCTTGAGAATAATATCTTAAACATTTAGAATTTTAATAAAAAATCGTTAGAGCCATTTTTGAGAACATGAGTTTAAAAACATTGGTTATGCATAGATTTATTTGGAGTGGAGGAAATCTTGAAAATATTCATTTTCCATCACTCTAAGATAGAAAACCTTATTACCAAGTTTTGAATTAAACCAACCTTTTGTTTTTGAGTTATGTACTTACACCCCTCCCCCCGCGCTTTGGGGTTCAAGGAATTTCAAAACATATATTTCCGATGAAACTTCAACATCGAGATGGGTAGAATACAATATTTCCCCTACTTACTAATTCGTTAATTGCCTCCATGTGTAATATTAGACCATCTATAAATATCGCAGAAAAACCAATAGGGTTGGTAAGTGGTGCTTTCTGTGAGTTGAATATCCTTTAACGGAATAGCTAATAGTCACGCTACGCAGTCGGTTTTCTGTCCCCTATGTAGGACTGACAACACCCCTAGCACTTACAAACGGGTGTTTGTCGGGGAGGCAACGGCACATAACCACAGAATGAAGAACCTGGAACGAGTGGTCAGCTCATAGCCAAGTATGAGCGTGAGGAAGTGGATGTTATGAAATGAAATCGAAATGGATGACAGGAAAGGTAACGATGGAGCAAACTGTGGATTGAATGGCGGGGGAAACCGGCGGATCCTGAAGAAGAAAAAAAAAAGGAAAAAAAAAAAAAAACATTCAGACGCCGTCCACATAACCCACATGCTGACGATTGGGATAGAACCTGGGCCTCCTAGATGGAGGCGAGCGGTCTAACCACTGTGCCGGCATATAGCTAGGAGTGTAATGCAAAAACACGCTCTGTTTGTGACAAATACCGAACTTCGCTTCTTATAGAGCGAGGTAAGCTACGTTCTTTCGTCGTTGCGTCTGTTTACTGCATGAACTCTCTCTCTCTCTCTCTCTCTCTCTCTCTCTCTCTCTCTCTCTCTCTCTCTCTCTCTCCCTCCCTCTCCTTCGCACGACAATTCATCTCCTCGAGTCATCAAGCTCAGGGGCTGCCCGCAGGTTGCTAACACACCTCATTGTTCTTATATAAAACACAAATTATCAATTGCTTTACCTCATATATAAAGCTATACATTTCACTATTGGCCTTACCAAACTCACGTATAAATTAACGAAACTACGTTTATGAAACATATCCGCTTGCTATGAAAAATAACCATGAGCTAATGCCGTAGCAGATTGTCAAATATTTACAACCATAAATGTACATCCGTAAATTATTAGAAAAAAAATCCCTGCTCATTGTCATATCCAAAATATAATTTGAGTGGTGACGTTTCCTCCAAATGGGAATGAATTTCAGATGAATTACTAATTAGCTGTTACGAATTGTGTAAAGGTCATTGACTTGGTTTGCGTTAACCCAATCCATCGCCCTTACATACTCAGGAGTTTACTCAGCTTTGAATTAACTAAAGGTTATCCATTCTACTCCTCTACATGCTCCTTCGCTAAATCGGGTGGACTATACCAAGCAAGGTTATCCATTCTACTCCTCTACATGCTCCTTCGCTAAATCGGTTGGACTATACCAAGCAAGGTTATCCATTCTACTCCTCTACATGCTCCTTCGCTAAATCGGTTGGACTATACCAAGCAAGGTTATCCATTCTACTCCTCTACATTCTCCTTCGCTAAATCGGTTGGACTATACCAAGCAAGGTTATCCATTCTACTCCTCTACATGCTCCTTCGCTAAATCGGTTGGACTATACCAAGCAAGGTTATCCATTCTACTCCTCTACATTCTCCTTCGCTAAATCGGTTGGACTATACCAAGCAAGGTTATCCATTCTACTCCTCTACATTCTCCTTCGCTAAATCGGTTGGACTATACCAAGCAAGGTTATCCATTCTACTCCTCTACATTCTCCTTCGCTAAATCGGTTGGACTATACCAAGCAAGGTTATCCATTCTACTCCTCTACATGCTCCTTCGAGTGAATTTAACCACGGTAAAGATTTGGACCAAACATTGCATGCTCCACCAATACGTTTTGATGAATTCCTATGCAGCAAGGCTCACCCTGGTTGGCCATTTCACGGTCGACGCTAGCTCACGATTTATCTTGATACATATATATAAAACACATACACACCCAAGCGACCGCATGTGAGATTTGTGGTGGACAAATAGTGCTGGGGCGGGTTTTCTCCGGTTTCCCCGCCATCGCATTCCACCGGTGCTCCATCTTCATTCCATGTATCACCGCCTGCGGTGCCATAAGTAGTTAAAGCGGGCGTTAAACACTACCACACACACACAGCCTCTTTTGTCGTTTGGAGTGTTGCTAGTTGCTTGTGAGAGCGCCATATTATCACCCAGTTCACGCTTTCTTGCGTGCTGCTGCCTTGTTGGCTTCCATTTTTATTGTGAGTTCAGAAAATACCGCAAAGCAGCATCTGCCACACATTAGCTTGATTTCTTCTGCTCCAACTTTGAAATTTAATCAACTCTAGGTAATATAAATTTGATCCGTGGCAGTCAGCGAATAATTATTGTTATTGTTGAGAAAATGTTTACATGTGTTCGAGGTCAACTGGACCCGCAATAATTGAATACTTTATAAGACACCTTCAGTGACAACGTAAGAGTTATTATCAAGTTACACGAAACTGCCAATGGAAAATGTCGTTTGTTTTGATTAGTTTTAGTGACATCAACTGACTATACCATTAGTGTTGAAAAAAGCGGCGCTTTTTGACACTGTATTTCTAATCAGAGAGAATTCACGGCACCAAAAAGAGAATCAATATGCGCTCTGAACATATCCCAGAATTAACTAACCGGAAACTTCTCAGATGAACTTACCTGTGAGGAACACTGTGGTTGTGTTCATTCTATAACCATATTACCTTTTGCAGGTTTTCTCAGTGAGAGACTCACCTCGTTTTAAGATCTATTTTCGTCTTCCTGAAAGTGAACTATGGCATTATATTTGTATTATACTTAATGATAAATTAATTTTGAGAAATTATGTAGGAATCAAACTCGGCTGAAATGAAATGAACTTAGTGACTTGTCATTAAAGCACTGCGTAGTCAAAATTCTCTTCACACGAGAGTAGCATGTTTATACATAATTGTGTATGGATTCTTTTTTACAATATCCTTTTCTTCTTCAATTGTTATTTTCCATATTTTGCTCCTGTTAAGATGTTTTAACTTAGAATGAGCTTCAAAATTATTTCTGAGGTTACTATTCGCAACTTTTAGAGGTATCATTTTAAATTTGTAGCTTCCAGTATTATCTACTATGGCTATAATATCAATGTCATTATGCAGCTCTGGCTAATATTTTTACTTTCTCTACACGTACTATCTACATAGTGTATAGAGGAAGTATTGTATTCCACCCAAAAATTCGATACCGAGTTTTCACCGGAAATACATGTTTTAGGAGCCCCTGAATACAAAAAAACAAAACATTTTTACAAAAAGGTCGTGTGTATTTGTGTGTGTGCGTCTGTGTGTGTGTGTGTTTGTGTGTGTGTATACAGCATAGCTCAAAAACGAAAACACCGTTGAATACCAAACTTGATATGTAACTTTCGTAGCTTCCAAGGATGCGACACGAAAATTTTCAAAAAAAATCCCCCACCCTCAACTACCCTTTACATGGAACTTTTTTCGAAATTTTAGATTTTCTTAAAATGGCTCAAACGATTTTCATTAAAATATCATATATTAAAGATATTTACCTGACAAATAAAATGCATATCTTGAATTTTCTAGGAATAGCCTCTGAAGATTACTTTATTCTGGATGAATTTTACGGAATTTTGCATTACTGCTAAACCGTAAGAGATGGACAAACATTTACCACACGAAAAATGTAGAGCACGTTAAAACACACATTTTATGTTATTTTTATACATATATATTTCGTGGAGTTGATTGTTTTTTAGATATTCCTTGGTTTTTGTTTCAGCTTTGAAAAACTTACTTTTCTCATACAGGAATGTGTCAACTCATGTCCATACAAATGAAGGAACTTCAGTCGCATAGCAACCAGCTTTTGGCTGTCACTTTAACCTATGGTACTCCCTTATTTGACTTCTACTTACAAGGAAGCAAGTAATAAGACTATTTCTGCTAATTTTTTTGAATTAGCATGAAATAAATAGAAGTATAAGAGTTTTAACAGAGATGTAGAGAAAGTCATTTGAATGGAACACATCAGGTTTTTCATTCTATGTTACATAAACTTTTGCATAAACGGAACTTGTTTGCAAGTGATGGTTCAAGAAGCTTGACCTTTTGATTTGGCAATACACTCCAACCTTTGCTATAAACAAACACTTGGATCGTGGTTAACCGTTTCCTCAAAGGGAAGACACGTTCGATCACCACTCGACAAATGAAACGTTTAAAGTGATGTTTACACAGAAGAGGCACTATGAGAAATTGCTGCGTAACTCCTTGGAGGGCGAGAGAGAGGGGCTATTCCGTCCTTCTTCTGTTTGTTTTAGATACCAGCCTGGACAATTTGCTCTAACCCCTCGACTTAGTTTCCAAAGTGATCTCTTGAGTGTTTGATTAGCTATGGCACTCTCTCCCAGATACTACCTAACTTGCTGTAGGGTACCCTCGGGATTGAGGCGGGCAACTTTGATTAGCTGCCGCCACACATAGGACGTCCTCATAATCCTAACAAGCCTTCCGACTTCCTCCTTCACTTCTGAAATTTGTCTTAGTCCGGTAATCTATCTTGCTCTCCCTCATTGCTTCCGCCAGAAGCTTCCTACTCTTCGTGTCGTGTGGTGCAACGAAAACTAAAGGAAGTATACATGTGCGTGATAAGTACAGCCAGGTTTAAACAAATAACTGAAGCATAAACTGAACTATAAAGATCTTGTGCAAATATTAACAGTAATGCAAGTGGTCAACAATTACAAGCAGCCGAGTTCGACTTTAGGTCAAGGTAGAGTTTTGTTTCTTTGCTGGGAATGGTTTTTCAGGGTTTGGTATGCAATTTCACGTCGTCAGGTAACCATGCAAATCTTTGCGGAACATAGGTGTCATCTTGTCCTCCTTGAATGAACCTACCTCCTTGGCTAAACAACTACTTATTGCAATCATGATGCAAACAAACAATTTACTTTCTCTAGCCTCGTATGTACAATTTACATAGGGATAGAGAAGTATTGTATCCCTCCCAAAAATTCGATGTAGAGATTTCACTGGAAATACGTGTTTTAGGACCGCCTGAGTCCAAAAAAAGCATTTTCAGAAAAGGTCCATGTGTGTGTGGACAGCATACCTTAAAAACGAAAAGTCGGTTAAATACCATATTTGGTATTTAAGTTTGGTATCTTCCAAGGATGCGACACGAAGATTTTCAAGAAAATCCCCCCACCCCTAACTACCCTTTACATGGAAAAGTTTACTAAAATGTTTTTCTCTTAAAAATGGCTGTAACGATTTTGATTAAAATACCACATATTAAAGCCATTTTTATCCCAAATAAAATGTATATCTTGAATTTGCAGGGAATAGCTTCTAAAGACCTATTTATTCTGCATGAATTTTGCTTAATTTGGCATAACTAGTAAATCGTAAGAGATAGACAAAAACTTACTATACAAACAATTTAGATCTTGTTAAAATACATAAATTATGTCATATACATTTTTTTTTCGTGGAGCTTACTGTTTTCGAGGCATTCCTTGTTATTAGTTTCAGTTGTGACGTACTTATACTTTTCTAAGACGGGGGTGTCGTTTTGCTTTTGTTCTACTCCTGGCCAAGAAAAGAAGTGATTTGCAATGCCAATCGCATAACAACAGTTCTTAAAACATTTGAATATCACTTTAGCCTAGTGCATTCCCTTAGTTCTAGTCTACTGATAAGGAACTAAGTAATAAACTTCTGGTTTATCTCAATTAGCCTGGTGTTGAAAGAAGAATTATCTTTTGTAAGAAGTTTGTTTGCAGAGTAGCTAGAGAAAGTCATGTGATTGTAATACATCAGATTTTTAGATATGTTTAGATATCTAGGGCATATGTTTACATCCTTGAATTAGCACCGCATTAAGCGATGGATTCATTATTTTCATTATCTCATTATAACTAATCCACTGATACTTTGCTGTTAAAACATAACCGGAATGACACTTGAATAGGATTACCTCATACCTGCTGTTGTAGAACTTTTAAAAGTTAGTTTCTTTTTTGTGTTTGTGGATTATATTAACTGTTTTGAGGCGCGAAAGATCACAATATTATAAACGGGGTTACAGATTTGCAAGTTGGCATTAAATAAAGATGTATTTGAAGGCTCATTGGATAGAGGGCAAGTTGCCCACAAGGCATTAGAAACACTGCCACATCGACAGTATATCACATTTAAGATCCGCGACTCTAGTTGTAGTTCTGGAAATGTCTTTTTCAAATCTCTGTAAAGCGTTGGTGGATGTTATCCAAATTAATGTAAATCCATCATATGGTGAGTGAGGTTCCCATTGGATATCATCTCCGATTCCAAACATCCCTTAAAGTTGCTAACGAAATGTGATTAAGGTATAGGGGAGTAGTACACGGAAATAGGAACCAATAAATAAATAAAATAAAGAAACTAAAATAAATATATTTTAATTAGTTTATCTGCTCAGAACTTACATATAACTTGAATGGATAAAACAAAACATTAAAACATTGGAATAAAATCCCAAAAAAAATTGATTACGTTAAATGGCATTTATTTATTTTATCATTTTTCTCAAAAGAAAGTTTTATTCATTGATGCCAAATTTATGGTCGTACTAAATCAATAATTACTTTATAAACAAATAATGGGGAAAGGGATATATAAGAGAGATAAATAATTCATATATTAGAACCAATGAATAGTGTAAGATGTATTAATGAGACATAATGTTAAAAGACCACAAACTAATTCTTTTGAGATGTCGAAACTATTAGTAAAGATAAGCAATCAAGGTCCGGGAAACTCAGCAAGGAAAACTCAACATAGTTCAAGGTTCAATTTATGGAAATTTGCTGTGTTTTAAATTTAAAGGGAGTTGAAAAATAACCAGTAAACCTTTTTGAGCATTGGAAAAGAGACAAAACACTTAGCATTGAGCGGTCAAAGAAAATGCGGATCCTAATATCAGTACACAATTTGGTAACATAGAATGTTGTATGATAGGGCAGACGAGGGACTTTTGTTAATGAAACAACATTCAGTTACTCTCTTGCGCTTCAGTTACTCTTACTGTGTTAAGCTCTTTTAGCCGTAACAGGTAAGGAATTCGCATCAAGGTGGTTTAGTGTAACTGTTGCTACAAAATACTGTGAAACATAGAAATTTAATAAGACAAAATTATAATATCCTGGGGTTTAGATTCAGGAACAATTGATCAGATACTTGAACCTTTAGTTGCCTGTCGGTACCTATAAGTTCCGCTTGTTTTAAGCACAACAATACAAATAGGTTGAACTCTAGCATTAATTTCATGCTCTACTAACCTTCAACCATAAACAACTAACAAAGACTGTTTTATACTGTAAGAATATTTAAAACTTTTACCCTAAAATTGCAGTGATTTTTTTAAATAAATGAAAAGAGAAAACCGATATAACTACACCCAAGTAACCCCATTAACTTGCAAGCATCACACCTATTATTTTACTTGGGCTCTCCCCGTCATTTACCACAGTCACTGTGATTTGAACTTGTACCATTTGGCTTTGAATGGATGGCCAGTCCATTACCTATCACCTAACACTCGTGGTTGTTTGAACTTCTTCTTTTGGTAGTGCCTTTGGCAGCACAATGAAAACTGGTTCAGAAGAAATTAAACTTTTCATTGGGAAGAAAAATATATTAAAGGTTCTACATTTATTTTCATTTCTATTTTGTCTATTATTTTATATAATAATTTTATAGGTTTACTCCCAAATATTTTTACTAGAGCTCCAGTTTTAAATTGAATTAAAGGAAACACGGCATATATAGTATACTAGCGCAGGCAATTAAGGGTTAAAACAATCAGAAAATCGTTCAAAACAGATGAGTTTTTAGTATCAGTTTTAAGTATTTACAGAAAAGTTTGCTGGTATTGTCCATTGCCATCCGAGCTTACCCTGAGGAAGGATCTCACAGCTTACCACCATTCAGTCAATCGACTGATATTTTAGTTTGTACCACTACAATAGGACCTTCGACATTTAGTTACAAGTATCCTAGATAGTTTAAGGCTATAAACAATATTTTATTATACACACGCTTTCTACTTTACATGATAAACAACATAATCTGATTGGTTTCATTGGCATACTTTTCAAGTGCAACATATTTCTGTAACAAATTATTATCTTATTTATTTAACTACTTTACACTAATCGAGATAAGCATGAATAGAAATGCTTACTTCCTTGTAAGTAGAAGGGAAATAAGAGGATTCACTAGGCTAAGGCGATAGCTAAAGCCTTTAAAACAAGTTGCTATTTTCTTTGCGTGGTCAGCAATTTATAAAATCCCCCTTTAAAAAAGTTTAAGTATTTTAAAACTGAAACCAATAATATATCTTGAAGTATCTGAATATCTCGGAAATAGTCAACGCCAAGAAAAAACCTATACATGACATAAATTGTGTTTTAACGAGATCTACATTTTGTGTAGTAAGTTTTGCCTATCTGTTACGGTTTACCAGTTATACAAAACTTCAAGGTTATTCCCAGAAAATTCAAAATATACATTTTATTTCTCATTTAAATATCTTTAATATACGGTATTTAAATGAAAATCGTTGAAATGTTTTCTATGTAAAGGGAAGTTTGGGGGGGGGGGGATTTTCCTCAACATTTTAAAAGCGAAGTTTCGTATTTTACCAACTTTAATGTTCACGGACACACACACACACACACACACACACACACAAACACATATACATACACACACGGGCCCTTTTCCAAATATATATATATATATTTTTTTTTTGATAGTACGTGTATTTCCGATGCAATTTCCGTATCGAATTTTTGGGTGGTGTGCAATACCTTGTCTACCTATATGCTATGTTATATGTAGAGAATGTAAATTGACTTGTCTGTTTTATTTAGTTTTTAAGAGATAAAAATCTAATCAGTTCCATTCACATGACTTTCTCTTCACCTCTGTAACAAATTATTGTTAAAAAGTTGATTCTTCTATCTACTTGGTGCTATTCGAAATAAACATTACCAGAAATGTTTTCTTGTAGGTAGAAGGGAAATAACGGAATACATTAGACTAAAGCAATAGTGAAATCTTTTAAAAGCTGGTTACCAGTGCGTGAAATCCGTTTCTTTGCATTGCCAGGAGTTTTCAAATTCCCGTGCGTAAAAAGTTAAAAGTATTTTAAAACTGAAACCAATATAAAGGTATATCTCAAAAATGATAAAGTGCACCAAAAAATGTTTATGACATAAATTGGGTGTTTCAACGGAATTTAGATATTTTGAGTAGTAAGATTTACTACTTATGCAAAATCCAGCGAAATCTTCCAGAATAAAGAGGTCTTCAGAGGCTATTCCCAGAAAATTCAATTTTAATCATAATCGTTACAGCAATTTTTGAAAAAATCAAAAATTTTGAAAACTTTTCCAAGTAAAGGGTAGTTTAGGGTGGGAGAATTTTTCTCGGAATCTTCGAGTCACATCCTTCAAAGTACTAAAATTATATACCAAATTTGGTATTTTACCGACTTTTCGAGCTATGTTATGTTCACAGACAAACGGTCACACACGGACCTTTTTCTAAAAATGCTTTTTTTTTTATGCAGAGGACACTAAAACGTCTATTTCCGGTGAAATCTCGATATCGAATTTTGGATGGAATGCAATAATGCCTTCTCTATACCTATGCACATGGTACGTGTAGAGAAAGTACAAACGTGTTATCATTCTCTTGGTATCAACCGCCAACATATGGTGACATCTTCATTAGGAACAACATAAATGTCATCAAGTTGCACATGGAGAGCTAAGCTAACTAACCAGTGGCAGGCAGGGCTAAGACAAAGTTGGTCTATTTGTATTAACGTATTATACGGCAGGTACGAGGGCTAAGGGACGCAGATAACGAGCAGCACTGCCCACAAGCCACCGCGTCCCTGCGGACACCATTACGACGACGACGACAACCTGGAACCGCCACTACCGTTGCTGACATTTTCATACCCCTCATCCCCGCCCCAAGGGATTCACCCCTCTGTCGAAGTTGCTTGTTCTGACCTGACATTTGCAAAGCCCAAATGGGGAACGGGATGGGTATAAATCTGTTGCAACCTCGAGGCGTCAAATCCTCCTTTTATCTTCACACAGCGTCATGAATCTGATTGTCTATTGAGTGGCCGATATTTGATAACACAGCGTCGAAACAAAGTTGTAAACTTGAGTAACTCTGTCACAATACTTCCATTTGTAGATGACAGCTTCGTGCACGAAGTACAGTACTTTATTTATGTATATTCAAACCCAACTCTGTATGCAATGTATTACTTTCTCTACCATGGAAAGCAGCGTATTACGCTCAAAAATTCGATATCGAGATTTCACCAGGCAGTTTTTTCCCTCAATATATAACAGAAGCAAGTCCGTGTGTGGATATGTTTGCACATGCGCGACTCTGACAACGTTAACTCAAGAAGAAAGATCGGTTCAACACCAAATTTAAGTTGAGCATGTTCCAAGGATGATCCAAAATTCTCAAGAAAATGCAGCATCCCAGCAATCCTGTACATGGACATTTTAAACTTGGTTTTCTAAAAATATGGTCAACAATTTTGATTCATAAGCTAGACTTATTATATTTACAAGACAAGTAAAATTTACATATATATTTAATTTTTTGGGAATAGCCTTTAAAGTCCTCTTCATTCTGAATGACTCTTGTATAACAAACAGGCAAAAGCAGATTTCCTTAAGAGCACACAAATATACCAAATAAATTCTGTTGGTTGAATTAACTGTTATCGAGATATTTCTTGTTTTTAAATTTGAATTTTCAAATACTTATATCTTTCTCGAATGCCAGTTCGTTTTTCTACTGTCGCTCGTCGTGTCTATTGCTCACTTAGTTAGACGCTGGTCTTATGATCGCGGGTGCAAACTAGTCCACACCTATAGCTTGTGCTTAAAAGTGACAGCCACATTTCCTCCTAAAGGACAACATTTCGGTACATCGGCGGCGCTAATAAGATCCCGGTAATTGACAACGTCGATAACAAGAAAAATATTTATTTATTCTCTCTCCCCCCCCCCTCTCTCTGGTCATGGAAAACAAAACTAAAACAAGCATTTAATGACTATTAAATAAATTAATTTCAAACACCAATATTTTATTTAACTGCCGTCATATCTTATATTCATTATTATGCATTAAATTAACATTATATTTATTTTCTATTGTTTTACCTACTGTTTCATTTAAAGAAATATTTAAAACGAATTGAAAGTTTATCCAGATTAACAAGAAGAGTAATAATAAAGGCTAGAAGCTTTTGTAAGAATATGTTGTAGAAGAGCGAGTAGGGAAAGTTATGCGAATACATCGCACAGCTGTCTTTTTTACAGAAACGTTTGTATGTACACTGAGTATTTCCAGATTTTCAACTTTCGCCAGAAAGTTAATTAGAAAGCAGTGATAATAAGCTGAGTAAGTAGCAAGATCGCTGAGGAAAAACAAAACGTATGCTGCTAAAGGCTTTGAGGAAGAATTTAAGAATAATCACAAAGTTGTTCCCTTTTGAAAGATTCTCAATTTGTGCAGGCTTCTTACACCAAGAAAGAAAAGAGCAGGTACAGATCAAGCCAGGTGGCTGGTTTCCCAAGGTCGATCTGGGGTTTTTTGGAGGCCACTAGGCGAATGCTGGAGGGGATTCTTCATCCCAACTGGTCTCTTTCAGGGTTGAAAGTGACAAGAGGTGACTGCACTCTGGAACTACCGCTCTCAGCGGTGGGGTGCTGGTCTGCAGACTCAGAAGCTTTGTTCGGAGCTGAGGCACCGGCTCCTAGCCTTTCTCAAGCAGTCCACGGCTGCGGTGTGCAATAACCCTCCACACACACAGTCTAAATGGCCATATCTAAGATGGAGAGACCAGTATTTCTACTTTCTCTACACGTACTATGTACATAGTGTATAGACAAGGTATTGTAATGCATCCAAAAATTCGATACCGGGATTTCACCAAAAATATATGTTTTGACACCAGCTGAATCCCAAAAAAAAAAAAAAAAAAAAAACATTTTTAGAAAAATGACCGTGTATGTGTGTGTGTGTGTGTGCAGCATAGCTCAAAAACGAAAAGTCCCTTAAAACCAATTTTGATATTTAGGTTTGGTATGAAAATCTTCCCACCCCAAACTACCCTTTACATGGAATTTTTTCGAAAATTTTGTTTTTCTCAAAAATGGCTCTAATGATTTTGATTAAAATACCATATATTAAAGCCATATCACAAATAAAATATATAGCTTGAATTTTCTGAGAATAATTTCTAAAGACCTGTTTATTCTGGAAGAATTTTGATTAATTTGGCATAACTAGTAAACCGTAAGAGATGGACAAAATCTTAATATACAAAAATGTAGATCTTGTTACAATACACAAGTTATGTAATATACGCTTTTTTCGTGGATCTTACCGTTTTCGAGGTATTCCTTATTATTAGTTTCAATTGTGAAGTACTTACACTTTTCTCAGACGGAAGTGTGTTTTTCTTTTGTTCTACTCCTGGCCAAGCAAAGAAGCGATTTGCAATGACAGTCGCATAACGACAGCTTTTAAAATATTTTACGATCACTTTAGCCTAGTGCATTCCCTTAGTTGCATTCTATTTATAAAGAACAAAGTAATACAATTCTGCTATGTTTATCTCGATTAGCATGGCGTTGAAAGAAGAATTATCTTTCGTAAGAAGATTATTTCTAGACAAAGGCATGCGAGTGTAACACATCAGTTAGTTATGGAGACAGAGTAGTTTAGTGTTGAACTAAATTGTGCAGATGGTGACAAATTGAGTGCCGCTAAAGTTCATGTGACCTTAATAACTGGCTAAACTATGAAGCCCGGAATTTAAAGTACTTACGACTTGAGATCACCTTGTGGTTCACCGAGAAACATGTGAGTCAGTTTAGAAATTTAATATCGTGCCAGCATATTGCCATGGTATATCAGCAGTAGAGCAACCGGCTAGACCGAGAGATCCGTGGTGCAAATTCTAGCTATGGTATTGAATCTTTCAGCTCACTCTACCTATCCAACTCTTGTCCAACACACGCCTTTGTGAAAAAACAATTAAGTGAACAGCCATAGTAACTCCTGCTATGAATAAAAACATCCCATTAGCTACAATTATAGTTTTTAAAAGCAGGCATTAACCTAATTCGGAATGGGATTTTATAAAACAGTTCGTCACATCTTTATTAAAAGTTCTTCTCATTCCGAAATTTGGTTGAGAGGAAAATATCAGTATCACTTCAACAGTCCACCTGCTTATCAATAACAGGAAATTATTTCGTCAATACAGATTGATCAGGCCATCCTATAGTACAATGTTTCCTATCTAAATGAAGCATGTCCCTAGGCAACTCTAGCGAGATAATGACGTCAGAACACGTTTCCCCCGACTCCAATCACGGTGAGGAAACATTGCTAAGTCACTCATACTGATTGATTATGAAGAGTGTTCGATAGAAAATTGCTGTTTTTAAACAAACATAAATGGAATGTCAGCTTCGAAATGTAAAATTATAATTTTCATAACATTTTCATACCTTCCACACGAACCGCAAATGGAGTTACTTGCGCTACAAAAGAATGAGGTTGGGAGTTATTGAAATCATTGCCTAAGGATGCCTTTTCCAAATTGTGAGTGTTTGCATCACATTTACTGGCAATATTTAGTCTCATATACAATTTTTAGCTAGGTTTCTCTAAAATGAATTATACAAAAAATTAACATCGCAGTAGATTATTGGAGGATCATTTGGTTTATCTATTAATTCCCTGTACGTCATGCTTTGCAGCTGATATTGACGGACTCGTCCAAAGTAAAACATTTCCAGCTAAGCAAATAAAGACCACTAAATGCAGATGAGGAGACCTTGTGTTTATGAACTTTCCATTACGTCACACAGCGGCATGCTTCAGTGGAATAAACCGCCTGCGATGCCATTAGTAGTTAAAGCGGGCGTTAAACACTACCAAAAAAAAAAAAAAAAAAAATTCAGTGGAATAAAGTATTGCGCCTTCTCCTCTGTTCTTTAGTTGGGACATGCTGTTCTAAGTTGTAAAATTCCAAATAAGAGAGCAAGTAAACAGAAATATGTTCAAATTTACTACGCATTATACCCCTACTATCTCTCTTGACTCTCTCTCTCTCTGTCTATATATATATATATATATATATATATATATATATATATATATATATACATAATTCCAATTGTAGTTTAACTTCATCAAATTCTCTCGGTGCAGCTTTTACTGAACGAACTGTACAAGCGCTTTTGCCTCATCCCCCATGACTCTAGTCATTGCCTCAGACCACCTATTGTTACAGGGGCCCTTATCTACTCATTCAGCTAGTGAGCACATTAACAAAAAGTATCCATACCTCAAAATCCCAACTCTCCTATTAGGATCACTATTGTTCTCTGTAACACTGCATGTTCTCAGAATGCCCCACTGCTACTACTTGGCTATGAGAGGTGCATTGTTCTGTCACTATAGATATTATCTTGAAGGTTAACTTTCACAAGTATTCTGTTAAGCACCAACATTTCAAAGTACATTTTACATAAGCAAATACTCTATCTTAAGGGATACTGAATCGAATATTGTATATCAAATAGCAATTCAATAGAAATGCAAGTCTTTAGATCAAACAAAAGAAAGCTGGCGTTTATGCCTTATGCAATGATTTCAATAACTCCCAACCTCGAAACATTCTGGTGAAATCTGGATATGGAATTTTTGGGTGAAATACACAGCTTCTCCACTTGCTGGTTGAAATGTTTCGTTACACTGTAATGAACCAGTATAAGCTTCATCAGTTTCAGAAGACACAGTTTCTCGTTGCTAGCGAGATTTAGGAGCTGCTTGCTTACGGAGCCGTGTGCACATATCAGAAGGATTAGTTGCTCTCTATCCCGGTCTTAGGAACGGATTCCTATCGCACCACCCACGCATTACCATTTTCGGTATAAACCATTCAGGTCCCAGACACAGCTCCTATAAAACTCGACTTAAGCGGGTCATAAAATAAAAACGGCCCAAGGATTCGGCGCGTAAAGACGAAGAATGGGGGATGCAACGCTCAACCTAGTTTTCTGGGTTAAAGAAAATGCAAACGCAATCTCAGAATACATCTTGAACATATATTACAGGAACACTATTACATAACAAAACACAACATAACACAACATAAACAAAGACATTATCTAGAAATGTTAATACAAGTTTCCATTAAAAGAATAGAACAGCAATACAAATAACGCCGTGCTTCTTTAACTCTAACTTGCCTTTGTGACTAACAGCGTTCATTACTTCATTTTGCTACTATAAATTACGTAGAATACATTTTCAGACGCACTGTGAATTTTAAAGTTTCTCAAATGAACGGATAATGAAGTAGGCTAAAGAGAGCAGACTGGCCTTTTTACTGATCTTAATACATTGTATTGATAATGATATATCGCACGATTCATATTCATCCTACGCGCTTTTATAGGGCTTTTGCCGCCAGTCGTTTCTCCGCGCAAGACGTCTATACTAGGTAGCGAGAGGACTTGCAGAGGACTAGCGAACGATGAGGTGGATGTCAACAGTTTCAAGCTCATCTTAATGAAATGAAACCTGTATTGTACCTTTCCAATTTTTACATTTGAAACATTCGCTTGCGTCTCGCAAACTCGCAATCGCAGCATTTATGCCTCATAGGTAACTCAAATGATTAGACTAAGAAAACACAAAAAAGAATGCAAAAAATGTCCTAGGAAAAAGCAGTTCTGCACCGCTCAGTCAAGTTTACGGAGTCGGCAGTGCATATTATAATCCGCATGTTTCAGGCTACATTCGCAACAATAACTTCCCATATTCCTGTTCTTCCTTACACTCTGATTTTTGCTGCATCACCTTTTATGAAAATCAGATGATTACATTCTTATGACTTTTCTCTTCCCGCTATCATTTATTTTTATATTGTTTCTGCAAACTATTCTTAGGCAAGAGTGATTTTCAGCTTACTTCATTTTAATCGAGTTAAACCTTTACAGATATAGTTTCATTGCTCGTTTCGTTGAAGGTTCATGGTGGATAGAGGAAACGGAATCGACAGTAAAGCGTTTAAAATCGAATGCTGTATATTGGACAAGAAATTCCAAAATCTTTCCAGGAAATCACGAGAAACAAACAGTGGCTGTGTTTTAAAAACGACAGATAATTTAAAAGGGATCTCGGAAATGTCTGATGCTACAGAAAAGGTTACTGAAACTCGACTCTGTGCCTAACAGAGATTTAACATACAGTGCATTTTTGTCTATCTCTTATGTTTATCCAATAACACATTACACAAAATCTCTTTAGAATGAGATGGCTTCATACGGTATTACGATAAAATACAAGATACACAATTGATATGTCATTTTAAACATATGTTATAATCTTAGGGGAAAATCAAAATTTTCAAAAATTTACCCATAGTTTGGGCGGGGGACTTTTGAAAGATGTTGTGGCTCGTACTGGGAAGATACCCAAATACCAAGTTTGGTATTTATCAGAAATTACTTTTTTTGTATATGGTGTACACATAAACTCACACACATAGGCTTGGGAATCTCAAAAGGTATATTTCCTGGAACCTATGTATGTTTTAGTTAGGATGCTATAAGGTAAATAATAGGGAATGTAAAAACATAGCAATCGCTTCCCCTCTCCCCTTGTAAGCGGCCAGACTCAACTAACTTGGACTACCTAGTCCAACCCAACCTCTCCCAGGATTAACAACGGGTTAATACTTTTTTTGTTTAACGTCTTGATCACTCGCCATTATTCTAGCATAAGACAAACATTACTGTGTGTGTTTTTCTACACCTTACTCAGTTTTTAGTTGGCTAATGGAAAGACGAAACAACAATCAGGCTTCTGTTGGCAGCGAATCAGTATACGAGTATCTTCGATTAATATTTTCTGACCACGTCATAGTTCCCTTCAATCATAATTTGAATCGTACGTTGATCTGGCATCTTACGTCAGAAACGGTTGATGGTTTCTAATTGGAATTCTGTCTTTATTGATTTAAATCGCGAACACGTTTAATTTGTTAACGAGATAGCTTCTCACTGGATTGTTTAATGCATGTATTTAAACTCCCAAGAATTGTTGGAAAAACCCAGGAAATATGGGTCTTACATGTGTAGTACACCTTGGAAGTTCAGATAAGAAAAATAATTCCTGGTAACTCTCCTGCTCCCAATCTACATATCTGACTATTAAAACTTATTTATCCGAGGAAAAACTATATTAGGTGATTCTAATATAAATTCACAAATCAATTACCAATTCCACCCATTCATTATAAAAATATTACTATAAAGAAAATTATAACAAAAGCGTGAACAGTAACAATGACATAAATGTGAACATCCTCCATTAAAGATCCAGGTGACCTAATTCGTTCGTGAAGAGCTTTCTGTATGCGGTAAATATCACAATGTCGTGCGATAAGATATCGTGTGTCATGCACAACAGTCGAATAAATAATTCTGTCTATGCGCTGGGAAAAGTTATTGGATAAATTTGTCACACGAAATTTCTTAGACAACGCAAGTACCGTATACATCCTCTTGCTCTGGGTGGAATCGAACTGCACGATATTTCTATTGTTGGCTGTCACCTGTAACTAGCCTTTTCAGTCAGATTCATTTAATTGCGTGTTTACATTCGCTCAGTTATTTGTTTTAGTGGAGCGTAATTAATAAATAAATAATCCTAAATCATTAATAAAAACACACAAATAAAAATAATTGCATCTGCTCCTCTCTAAGGATTCCATAGCTTACGGAAAGCACCATCGTCATTTCTTGAAAAGTTTATTGGATGAATACTCCATCTTCTTGCTTTTCTTTGTTTATGAACTTAACGATGCACAACTTGCTCCATTTTCATAATTGTCCGATCAAGTCGATTGGCAGTTTGACTTTTAAATCTTCCTTGGTTATATTTATTTGACTAGTTCTACCAGTGCGATAAATATATAATACAATATTGTCGACATCGTCCGATATTTATCGCATGCATAAAACCACCAAACAATCGACTGTCGCAGCGATGTCCTATATCGGGCAATGACCTTATTTCGGACAGCTGAGAAATCTTATGTTGTGAACAATCAACATTCTAATGCTCTTAATCTCCATGTATCCTAATTTCAAGTGCATTGTTATGATAACTGGGGCTCGTTCCCAACCCAAGAGCACCACAAAAAGGAAAAACACAGGTGTTCTTCTTTGGTATTGTCTTTACATTAAAGAAGAGAATTTATTTTCCAGCAAAGAAAAACAAAAAACGATGTATTGTTGACAATTTTTATTATTTAATTTGTATAGCTTCCTTTAACAACTATGGTCATATTAGAGGCTTTGACTTGTGATACAAATTAGGACCTTTTAAACATTTTTGATTTTTCAAACACATGCTCATTTACTCTGAGATTTACTGACATGTAAAATAACTCCTGTGGGACGAAATTCCAAAACACTGGCGGCGCTGATATGATCCTGGCAATTCACAGCGCCATTAAGAAACAAACTAAAACAACTGACGTGCAACCTTCCATACTCTGCGGGCGATAGGGAATGATTCTGTATTGAGAAAACTTTCCCAACGCAGACGGGAATCAACACGGGACCTCTGAGTAAGTATTCGACTACTTGACCACGGAACAAATAAATGAGATAAGTATTCGTCTTTACAAAATGACGAAATCACGTTACTAAGCAACAGAAACTCACTACTTATGTCCGGGATGTTATCCGTCTGATGATCCTAAGGTCCAAGAGTTCAGAAGTGGTCAATTTTAACTAGTTTTTTTCCCTTATACCGGAAGTGCCCTTAAGTCGAGTAACTCTAAAATATTTGGACTTAATTTGTGCAACTCTAAAATCTTTGAACTTAGGGTGCATTTATCGTATTCTGCATCTTCGTATCCGCGTACTTCAGATGCTAGTAAACTTTTAAAAGGATTAACCATTCCTTTACGATATGTCAACTTCTCGGAACACAGAGACTATGACCAGCGCTTGATAGCGTTAACTCTCAAAGCGCAAGTTTGAGAGAAATCTTAACAGAAAAGTGATCCTCTGAAGGTGTAATTAATTTGAGCCCTGAAATGAAGATCATAAACCTCCATGACTGGCATACCACAGTAGTTACACACATGCTGAGCAGCAGTTATAGCTCCTTTGAGATGAGAATACCGTAGCCTCAGCAAAAAGGACGATAGCCAATTCCAATGTCATGCATGTCTGAGGAGCTGAATGTACCAATAGCCGATATTATCAGATTTCCGATCTCTATACATTACATCCTATACTGGTAAGATAGCTTTGCAAGCTTCATGGATTCTCGGCTCCTTCGTTAATATTCGCCAACACGTGCAGATTACTAAACAAATATACTTTTCAGTAAATTATATAAAACAAATGGGACATATTTGAAATCCTATCTTAATCTTTATAATTATAAAATACGGCTCAAAGTCCAGATATGTCATTGTTTGCGCTGCCTTTCTCGCATACAATATGCCATGTTTGTTAGCAGTATTTACAACTTTGCGGAGACACTGTGCATGACGATTAAAATGTTCCGAAGAGGAATGTTTGGACTACGCGTTTAAAAAAAAAAAAAAAAAAAAATTGTTTTAATAAATAATACAGGTTTAAGAAACAGTTTGAAGACTTGATCCAATAGTGATACATTTAAATTGGAACAAATTAGTGAACATATCACAAAATTTGGTCAAAAAGATTGCCGATTTATGAAGTTTAACACTTAACAACGGGGTTTTACGCTATGATAAATATTTAAAACCAAAATGTAAGTTTAAGTACCCCAGAAAATATACTTAACTGCGTAAAAGGTTTGGTTGAATGTAGCTTATGTTGTGCATATGAATATATTTATCAGCACACCTGATCATTAAAGTCTAAGTAGAACGAATTACAAACGAATTATACAGCCACACTTTCTCTTCTCTTCTCAAACAGTCGTTCAAAAGGTTTCCTTAGGTACACTAAGGATTTTCACCCATGGGCAAGAAGCCTTTGCTTTGCAAATTTCAGTTTGGAGCTAAAGTAATTTTCATCTCTTTCACACAAATTATAAAGAGTGCACAAATAAAGTCACAAATTATAATATCAGTAGCTGTATTTCTGTTTAAAACAACCAAGAACATGACTTGGAACAAATGTGCTGGTTCATTTAACTCCGCGCGCATACTTTGGAGCATACAGCTAGATCTTTATTGCAACCACAGCAAATATACTGAAAAATTTAGCTCTACGAATTTCCTCGCTTCTTTGGTTTGCATCAAACAATTTTAGGAACTGATCTATGTTCTCTCCATGATAAACTTTTATGAAATGACATACAGAATCCTTTTATCCCTCATAGTGATGACGAAATGGCGCTGCAAAAACTCCGGATTCACTGCTTGGCTGCCGTAAAACTCGTAGCCCAACTCTCAAGACGACGTGCTAAAATGAAGATCTTTTCCAGCTTTATAGAGCATTTAGATTCATTCCGATAAGCGACGGATGCTTGATGAAGACAGATGAAGAAGTGAAGCAGAGATGGTGACATCCAGTGACAGATTGGCCGAGATAACGGGAGGCGTCGCGAAGAGAAACACGTCTATCAAGGTAGACTTCTCTTTCAATAAAAGCAGACACACCATACCGTTCACTTCTCTTTTTCGTAATAAAATATGACGATATGTATCATCTACCACCAAATAAACGCTGTTAATTTAATTATTACATACTTTAATCGTCTTTACGTAAATGTTGAACCAATACAGGATACCAAATCTCTCAGATTATATCCTACGTATAAGTTAGGAATTTTTTCGGAACACATTTGGGTTTAAAGTTTTCTATCAACACATGGGAAACTCTCAATAGTATGAACTCCATTAAGTGCAACAATTCTTAGAAAAGCATTCTCTTCTCATGTAATGTTAATCGAGTATAAGCATTTGTAGAAATGGTTTTATTACATATTATATCCTTAAAGATGCAATCCGAATAAGGAAATTCAGTAGGCTTTAAGCAATATTCAAGGATGTTTAAGATTTGTTCGCTATGCGATGACTTTGAAATTCTGTTCACTTAGAGAGAGATAAAACATATTACATAACAACGTATACTTTGATAAAAGTAAAAATAATTAAAAGTTCAAACCTATATCAAGAAGTGACTCGGGAATAGTTACTTCACAAAAAATTGATGTAACAGATTTTGTGATTATTTTTGTCTAACAAGATTTTTGTCTATTTCTTACAGTTTACCGCTTATACAAAAGCATTTCAGAAAGAAGATGACTTGAGAGGTATTCCCAAAAACTCAAGGTACCTATATACATTTAATTTGTCACAGAAATATAACAAAGTATTTTAATAAAAAACGTTAGAATCATTTTAAGAAAAATCTTCCATGGGAAAGGAAGTGTTCGGTGGAATACTTTCTTAAAAATATTCAAGTATTATCACCGAGGGAGTTGAATTAAATACAGAACTAAGTATTTAAATGACTTACCGTTGTTCGCACAGATCTTTCCTAAATATGTTTTATTTATTTAGGAGTCTCAAAACACGAGTCTCCAGCGACATTTCGGCAATAAATTTTGTGTGGATATTTAATATGGAAAGTATCATGAAATAATAACCCTAATAGCCTATTGGTAAATACGCCTTGTTTTGCCAAAGAGATCAAATACTGCATTCATTCCATGCAAAGATGCCTTGAATCTGTTTTAAGGTTACGTTTTCTGTTACTTTGACCTTAATGACAGCTAAAATCAATATGAGCATTTCGTGGGAGTCATCAATAACGGTTTTAACTGTTCTGTCAAACGTGAAGTTAATTTAAACCTTCAAAATATGCCATCCATAACATCCAGACCTTAATTAAAATGGAAACAGAGGAGTCACATTTTCCAGGACCTTGTCATTCCCAATTTTAATAAATCGTTTTAGTGCTCTATGGGATCAGGGAAACGCATTCGTTCTCTTCATTAGCTCACCTGCTTTACGAGAATGCTGCATTCCCACAGACATTTAAATCATAATTAGAGAAAGAGAGAGAGCGTGGTTTGATTATTATTAGTTCTAATCTAATCCTGTGGAAACTTTTTTTTCTTAACTTTTACAATTAAGTAGCCTAGCAGATTTTCACAAGGATTAGTTCAAATTTGAAGAAAAAAGTATATTTTATGACTTTGACTCCAAAATCCTGACCAAATAAATCAACATTCTGCACACTCTTAGTAACATCAAACGTCATTTTTAATACTTCTACAAACTATTTGGAAGAAATTAGGTCAGTCGATGGGGACTCCAGCAACTGAAGCAAGCCTACATTGTGGTCTCTTATGCTTCCAAGTTGACCCCTAGGAGGAAGGGGAGCCCCGAAGGATGAGGAGACTATGTGCTGACCCTACCTTAACCACAACCTGGGCGTGTACAAGAGACAGCTCTCAGGAAGGAACACCCCTCAAGTGCTAGGTAGAATCTTATCAAAGTGCAAATACAATCGTCCATCCGCAACAAACTAACCGTCGTCGCCTGGTCCTACAAACAGATGAAGTGAAACAGAAAAGTAAATAAACACTCAGCAACATATGAAGAATCAATGGACAACCACTCAGAGAGTGGGAACCCCGTTTTCGTTACCGCCGCAGCTTTACATAGTTCAATTAATCGAAGTTTTTATGTCCTCTAAATGCAAATTATTGCTATTCTAAAAGGCCATAAATTGCTGTCGGTCTTTATACAGTAGTTCCATTTTCTATGCCAGAGCTTGGATGTTTCTCATGTTTGTTTATTAAGCCTCTTTTTATTCGTACAAAATGAAAAACTACGAGTATAAGACAGTTATGCAGTTGCACAAATTACTAAGGTACATGATCTTTGCTGCTCTAAGGTGATTTATCTTTCCCAAGCTCGGTCAGCAGTACAACTTACGCTACAGAGCTTCCTGTTAAGTGTTTAAGGGCTGGCTTCACAGTTTAAACTTAAGATTAGGCATCACTTACGCTTTGGTTTAAGTTTTCACATTAGGGCAACCCGATTCGGCCTTACTGAGTTGGACAACGGTAACGCTTGCGCATGGGCATCGAATGAATTTCCATTATTTGTTTATAGCCGCCTAAACCAAACAAGTTTATAGGTTAATCAGCAATATAAAGTTAAAATGATCGAAAGTCAGGTCAAAACGGGCAGTGAACTTTACTTCTCAAGTAGCAAGTAATAAACTACAAGCGAACGAACAAATTACTGAGAAGTAAGAAAAACCAAATTGCGACGCGAAGGGTGAAATACAATGGCATGAAACAGTTTTGATAATTCTGCATGTGTATGTTAAAATGGAACAGCATGTTTTCACTTGCGTATTAGTGGCCGAGTGGTTAGACCACTAGCCTCTCACCTAGACGGCCGGGGTTCGATCCCAAGCGAGCGCATGTGAGATTTGTGGTGGACAAAGCGGCGCTGGGGCGGGTTTTCTCCGGGTACTCCGCCATCGCATTCCACCGGTGCTCCATCATCATTCATGTATCATCAGTGTTACCGCCTGCGGTGCCATTAGTAGTTAAAGCGGGCGTTAAACACTACTAAAAAAAAACTCAATGTTTAGAGAAGCATTTTCTGACGAACACTTTATTACTGAACTACAAACAGATGGGA
This sequence comes from Hymenopus coronatus, assembly GCA_030762935.1. Classification (NCBI taxonomy): domain Eukaryota; kingdom Metazoa; phylum Arthropoda; class Insecta; order Mantodea; family Hymenopodidae; genus Hymenopus; species Hymenopus coronatus. Next base: position 137,570,868 of record CM060888.1, on the reverse strand, counting down.
CGACAATGAGTGGGACAAAGTACACGATATCGGCATGGAGTATAAAATTATGTTATGTTTACACTATTATTTGTATCAAGAACAATTTCGAGTAACATCTCTCTCTAGAATTCTCGGTCATTCCTTACGTGAGAATATTTCGCATTGTATATTTTTCAGTCCTCTGTTGTACAATGAGTTAAAATAATATAACTAATAGTTTTTTTCAGAAAACAACTTGGCGATTGCTTAACTTAAACTGTAGTTCAGTACAGAGAGAGAAATAAATGTCCCTTGTGTTACGTGAAGGACAAAGATTGGTAATTTGCAAATGTGAAGAGACTATGATGCTTAGAGAGAGGATACGTAAACAGGAGTGAGCCACGTTACCAAAATAAGTTCAAGTAATACAGTTAATAAATGTAAAACCTAAGAAAATGTAATTCGGAATTGCAAACTTTTGGGGTATAGTAACAGCCAAATGGTCGAGGAAAAGTAGGTAGATTTAAGATATATATATATATATATATATATATATATATATATATATATATATGGTGTGTGTGTTTGTAGGACCCAGTAGCTCGATTACCTCAAGGTTTGGGCACCAGAGCACAAAGCAATTCAGTGTAGTGATAAGTAAAGAAATGTACACCAATTTGTGAAACGTAAATAAAATAATAATAATTATCATCACCATTATTATTATTATTATTATTATTATTATTATTATTATTATAGGAAAATAGTTTCTATAGACAAAGGATGGAAGTTCACTCTATGTGCTTGCGCAAGCATTACCAACTTTACCGTTCCGCGGAATTGTTCAACTCAGCTTGACCCTAGTTTTCCTAATGTGAAACTCGCAAAGCTCACACCGAAACAAAAGCCTGGCATAATTGGCTACTACCTTATAGAAACTTCGGCTGGTTGAAATTGTGAAAACGGCCCTTGAGAGTGTGAGCCCGTCAGTTATTTCAATATGACAGCTAAAATTCAACAAAAATGGCGAGTTTCCTGCAAATTTGGAAAGATACATTATGGTTTGGTTCCTTTTTGTTTTTTCTAAATTATGATATGTTCGAATCAAAGTTTTCACTTTAATCTCCATATTTACTACATCTTAGAGCATGCTTATATCCTCCTTAGTTTAATTTTACTTAATTAAAACTTATAATAACAAATAATGATGATGAGTTCTGTAACGCTAGAAAGAAAATCATCATCTACATTGAAGTATGTAGACGTTAAAGGCTTGCTCCACACTGAAGGAAAATAATGATTTCTTATAAATCTTTTTTCAATAGTTAGAGACGGGAGCCTAAGTTGAAAATTACAGGATGCTATTAGTAACATCATAATTAATTGTGACATGTTTTATTTGGAGTAGTGCGAGCTATAAACGTGAACACAAACAGGTTCCAGAACCAAACCGCTACCACAAAAAGAGGCTCGAGGCCACTAATGAAGATGACTACGAGGAACGCAAGCAGTCAATTTGAATTAGTCTAATTGTCTGACGGGAAAGGATCCGACCGTGCTTCTAATGATGGCCAATCTCTTAATTGTATTCCTTCCACAACAGAAAAACGTTATTTACTCAAGCTACGTGCAATTTCTTAATTTGAATAACCCACGTTAGAGCGGCAGTTTATCTCGGCAAAATGGAAGCATACATGAACATAATTATACTCATTGATATACTAGTTATCCTGACAGAACATTTATGGAGAATCGTTTTTATAGATTGTAGAAGTTTAAGTAAAAAACTGTTGTGTTCACTCACATGACTTCTCTACCTGTTTTGCAAACAAACTATTATTACAAAATATTATTTGCTTCGTGCTAAGCAGAAGGAAGATAAGGAAATACACTATGCTAAAGCAGTGTGAAAATGTTTTAAAAGCTGGTCATTATGTGAACAATTGAAGTTCGGTTCACTTCGCTTCGCCAGAAAAACAAAAAGAGAAAGATGACATCGTTTGAGAAAACTTAGGTTGATTACAATTGAAACCAATAATATCTCTGAAACGTTAGACTCTACAACAAAAAAAGGAATGACATAAATTGTGCGTTTTGACAAGATCTCTACATTTTGTGCGTAGGAAGTTTTGTCTTTTTCTTAAGGCTTACCCGTTATGTAAAATGCATTAAAACTCATCTAGAAAGAACATGTCTTCAGAAGTTATTCCTAGAAAATTTAAGATATGCATTTGTTATGTGATATACATATATTTATTTAATATATAGTTTTTTTTAATTCAAATCGTGTCATTTTCGAGAATAACAAAATGCAACACAATGGAATAGAATACTTTCTCTATACACTATTTAGTAAATGTAGAGAAAGTAAACATAATAATTCTATGTATCATTTAATTACAATTTACTGTGCAAAGCGGTAACGAGAGCAGCATCCGCATTAATCTGACGTTTACCAACTACGTGGTACAGAAAGTAAAACAAATCTGCAACAAATTATTCTTACCCAAGTTTATTCTTTTACCTACTTCACGTTAAACGAGATTAATATTTGCAGTTGTGCTTTTACTGCATATTTCCCTGTAGATATAATATGAATAGAGAATATATTAAGTTTAAGCGATATAAATATATATATATGCCCTAAATGTGTGCTTTAATGAGATCTGCGTTTATTGTGCAGTAATTTTTGTATATCGCTTACACTATACAAGTTATACAAAAGGAGCTTCAGAGGCTATTCCCAGAAATTTCAAGAAATACATTTTATTTGTGATAAAAATATCTTAAGTGTGTGGTATTTTGAACAACATCGTTACGGGTATTTTGAGAAAATAAAATTTTCGAAACGTTTTACGTGTAAAAATTAGTTTGGGGTAAGGGGATTTTCTTCAAAATCTTCGTGTCGTACCCTAAAAACCTGTGAATTATTTACTAAGTTTGGTGTTTATTAGACTTTTCGTTTTTGATTTATAGTGCTCACAGTATATAATACACAGGTATGGACTATTGCTTCTAAAGATGTATTTATTTAATTCAGAGAATCTAAATATATATTTAAGGTGAAATCTAGAAATCGAATTTTTGGTGCAATACAATGCCCCCTCTACTTGTGTCCTGTAGGTCGTAGGGAAAGGAGACATGAAAACAGTCTGTTTATTGTGTTTAGTTCCTTTATTTGGTGAAGATGTGGGGGGATTAAGTCACTTTTTGTGTAGGATTTGCTGCAGAACGTCTTCGTTTCACGACCAGAATTCTGACCAGATGTTGAAGCATAAAGCTACAAATCGTTACATACTTCTTGCTAATTGTTTATTCGCATACAATACCGAAATCAGACTTTGCTACAGAGGAGAAAGGTGAACGATGTCTCTGAGAAATCTAAATATACTATTGCGAAGAACATTTTTATGGAAATTAAACGTATAGTATAATGTTACTGTGCATTTGCCAGTCGTTGTGGTCACACATTTGCAGCCTTTGAATCCCTCTAACTACTTTTATTTTAACGTTTCATTGAAGTTGGATAAATATTTAATAAGATATAGTAATGAATACAATATTGAGCAAACAAAACGTTTCTTTTCTTGTGTTGGGTAAAAAAAAGCATCTGAGCATCCCAAGCAATTGACTATCGTCATTGCTACCTTCATGCAGCAAAAGCTTACCGAGTCTTGGCTCTTTTCCTATTTTCCATAACTTGGAGCTTTCTAAGCATTACATTTGTGTTTCAAAGTGTAAACAAGTTGCAACTTTGTCATTCTTCCTCGCCGCTGTGGCACTCACATCTGTATAATACAAATGTAATAAAATTAGTAAGTAGCAACATTTTGGGTCGTCTTCTTAGCGCGGCTGCTTACCAAACGGGAGGCCCGGGTTCGATTCCCGGACCTGGCGTGGGGATTTTCTCCCTCTTGGAGACCTGATCTGGGGTGCACTCAGCCTCGTGAGTTCCTGGAGGGCCAATTGAGGAAGTACTTGAGGAAATAGCAGCGGCTCCACATTGGGCACGTGCATTAACCGGCCCGGAAGGACTCGGTGCGCTAACCACGTCCTACCCTTCATATCTCATCCATGAGCAGAGACGGGCGACATAGCGGTCCGACGTCGACTGTTGTAAAATGGGAGGAAAGAAAACAACAACAGATTTTGATAAAATAGTTCATTGCGAATGAGAAATGGATTTCAGTGCTCCCTGCTAGCTACTAAACTGATCAACTATACATCTAGTTTTTTAAACAAACTATAGATTGTTACAGACTTGAATAAACAGCTGAACATTTGCTTTTACACACTAACTTCGCTAGCAACGAAATAGTCGTTACTTCTATGTCGCCATGTGTGGTGTAATGGTTACCATGCTAGCCTCATATATCCAAGGTCGCGGGATCAAACCCGGCAGAGGACGATGAATTTTTTTCGGGCGAAAAAACGCCCAATGATGGCTTCCTTCGGACCCGTGTCGTAGATTTACGGCACGTAAAAGAACCGCAAGCCTGATTAACCGATCTTTTATGCCCAACATAGAATGGGAAGCTGAAAACCATAGTAGTTAAAGAGCGTCCATAAATAAAGCTCCATTTCATTTACTTCTAGGGAAAATGTGGCTGTGATTGATAAATGCATTGCCATATGACATATTATTCGATTGTGTTTCTTTTAAAGCCTTCATACATTATTTGGGAGGGGGGGAATATGGAAATAAACTCTAATCAAACGTATTATCTATCATCAACCCAAGTATATGACATGACTTCGCGTAGTACCAGACGTTGACGTCACAACTCGGTCGCGAACCTCAGGAAGAGAATCCTGCTAATTGGGACTCGTATTTTTGCTTGCTTTGAAAACAATAAAGAAAGCATCACAAACTCCTGCATAGTTTCACCAGGCTGTTTCAGCCTCGCCTTAAGCTGACTGCGATAGGCTAATTTTTTAAAACTGAAGATGAATTTTAATTAAAAATATATTTAGCACGCATGCATATATCCGAAGTTTCGTGACAGCTGCATAAATAATAAGCATCCTAATTAATACAAATATGTATAAAACCTTCTAAAAATCCATAAATTATAGTGGAATAAATCCGAAAGACATAATTATTGTTGAGAAAATAATAAAATTACGATTATCAAGATTCAAAATGTGATCACTTCTTTTATGGAATCTATACAGGAAAAAATCTGATGTGTTCCATTCACATGACTTTCTCGACATCTCTGCAACAAATTATTGTTAAAAAACTTAGGCTTCTATTTACGTCATGCTAATTAAGATAACATTAGCAGAAACAGTCTTATGACTTGCTTCCATGTAAGTAGAAGAGAAAAAGGGAGTACCATGGGTTAAAGTCATAGCCAAATGCTGGTTGCAGTGTGACTAAAGTTCCTTTGTTTGTATAGACAGGAGTTGACAAATTCCTGTATGAGAAAAGTAAAAGTTTTTTAATCCTGAAACTAAACATCAGAAATATCTTAAAAACGATCAAATCCACGAAAAAAATGTATATAGCATAAATTGTGTGTTTTTATGTGCTCTACATTTTTTGTGTGTTAAATTTTGTTCATCTCTTACGGTTTAGCATTTATGCAGAAATCCGTAAAATTCACCCAGAATAAAGTAGTCTTTAGAGGCTATTCCCATAAAATTCAAGATATACATTTTATTTGTCAAGTAAATATCATAAATATACGAGATTTCAATTAAAATCGTTAGAGCCATCTTTTAGAAAATCTAAATTTTCGAATTTTTTTCCAAGTAAAGGGTAGTTTGGGGTGGGGGATTTCTTGAAAAGCTTCGGGTCGCATCCTTGGAAGATAGCAAGCTTAAATACCAAGTTTGGTTTTTAACGGTCTTTTCATTTTATAGCTATGCTGCCCACACGGACATTTTTCTAAAAATGCCTTTTTTTGGATTCAGGGGGTCTCAAAACATATATTTCCCGTGAAATCTCGGTATCGAGTTTTTGGGTGCAATACAATACTTTCTCTATACACTATGTACATGGTACGTACAGAGAAAGTAAAAACTAACCACATTTAATCCTGATAAGAATTCCCGTTTTACTTATCTGAAAAATTGTATGAATTTATGCTTTTTATCGTGTGTCATCATTATCCTATGTGAAATACTTTATGTATGTATATAGAACAATTGTGTACAAGAAACGCAGCAGCGACTTCTCTTGTTTGCTGTGTGTTTCCGTAGGAAAGTAGAGTTGCAAAACAGGTGCCAGCAAATCTGCTAATGCCTTGTACTTCCTTCTCCATCAGTAACTCCCAGCTAATTCCACGCTTCCTTTTTCGTAAATGCGACGAGCGAAACAACTTCATTAGGACCATCTTCTGCATCCGTCTTTCTCCGGCTTTTACTTGCACACCAAAAAATAAAGAATAAAGGAAACAAAGATACATCCTCAAGCAAAACAACTAATGCATTAAGAAAAGAACTGCTCTGCAGCTTACTCAAGATAGATTTCTTTTGCGTTTCGGAATGTTTCCCCCTTTTGAGCTAAGAAGTGACGCAAATGGACAAAAATATAGATCTTCAAAGTCATAAAATTTGCTTATTTAAAATTCGCTAAATATATAAATATATGGACAAAACAATGCCAGCCGTGTAGCCAAAATAACCTCCTGGCTTTACACTGGAATATTCGTAGTCCTGTTTTCGTTCGACAGTGCCATCTGTGGGCAATGAGCCGATTCCTCATCACCATGGCACTTAGCGGCGAACTCACGAACTAGAAATGCGAATCCGATCAAGGAAACATCGTAGCGATGTCGTATGCTCCACTGAGGAGTTACAGGAAATTAACTAACTGCACCTTTCTTTCTTACTCTCGTATGTGGGACACGCCCTAGGAATTACAAATCAACACATGTTGAGGAGTGAAGGTTCTCGATTAGATAGAGACCACGATGGATGTTCAGCCTGGTATAGAAGTGGATATGAAATACTGGTGAAATAGATGAAAGAAATATGATAATGGAGCAATTGGTGTAATGAATGAGAACCCAGAGAAAACCCTGGGTTCAAGCCCAGACCGCTCAGACTATTACTTTAAATATCTTAAACGAATATAGACTTCATTAAAATTATCTCAACTAAAACAAATAACTCGCTGTAAAATTTAGTGTGCATAACAAAGTATAACGGCAAGATTAGTTCAATCTAAGCTACACAATATGGTACATTACTAAATCAAATGATTTGTTTATAGCGAGTTGTCAATTGCTAGTATTATATCAGCGTCGCCGGTGTCGGAATTTCGTTCCGCAAGAGTTATTTTACATGCCAGTAATTACATGGGTAGTAGCTTTTAAGCTGTAATCAAACCTAATCTGCTACTGTACTAATATGATGAATATATCACCAATTTCATTATTGTTATTAGTGTTTTATGTCCTGGCAAGTAATATGCATTTCAATTGTAAATATCACTTATATCTGTTTCGACCTACATGAATATTTCACTTAAAATAACTTTGTTTACACTTTTTGTTTCTTTCTTTTCATTTGAGAATATTTGTTGCACATTCTTATATATGTTTTTATTAAGTTGTATAGAATTGTACTTTCGTTCTTTATTCCTTTATTCATTGTATCATTGTGATGTTGAATTTAATGTATTGTCTGATAGAGTGGAAGAGAAGGCCTTAACTCCAACCACGATAAACAAATAAATAAAACGGGTTTCATTCCGAGGCCTTGGGACCAGAAGACCAGCGCCTAAACAACCGATCTACGCAAACCGACAAGCATATGTTCCTACTAGCAAATGGCCGCTGAATTAAATGCTTAATGCTACACACCTCGGCGAATTCACGTAGAGAACTCATCAATCAATTTTATTCATGCTATCAAAGCTGCATAATAAACACCACCTGTATAATATTGGGGTTTAAAGGCAATCTTACTTTGAATATGTCAATTATCTTGTTGTAATATTGCTGCTGTATATCTCTGTTAGGTAATCGTGGTCATCAATAAATGAAGGTGTTCCTCACTATAATAAACTTATTGATAACATTTTTATTACAAGAAAAGCTGCTGTTGCGATCGGGGATAAATCGCCAGAAGTATGAGGAAATGGGCGAATTTAACGATACTGTTAGTAGTAGAAGGACTTTTATTGCAAAAATATGTTCGTATTCACTTGAAATATAAAACAATCGCATGGGCCTCATGACCCTACATGCATATTTTGTCCTTGGATATTTACAATAGGATTTTTGTTAAGTATTAAAAATATATATGTATTTAGTTATTGAACAATAACTATAGATAAATGAGAAAACACACACAAAAGATAATTAAAATGAAAGTCAACCATAAACTTAGCACTGCACATAATATATACAGTTGCTGACGATCTCGCATAATGATATATATAGTCGGGGTAAAGTTTCCCAATAATTCTAAATGATAAACATTTGCATATTATGCATATTATGTGGGTTTCTTAAACATATATACGAGACTTGTCTGCTAAACACATCTAATAGATACTTAAAACTGGGCATTTAATATTAACATCATTTATTTCCAATATGTGATAATTCAAGCCAGCAGAAAATACTCGCAGCTGCCTCATGTAAACTAAGGCAGACTATTGGAAAAATTATGGATTCGCTGTGGGCTACCCAGTTTTGATGCAACAGACCAAAGTGTTCACCGTATCGTCTGGCAAAGGTGTTCAAACTGGAATTAACACAAAACATTAAATCAACGACCTAAGCAATATTGTTAACTATGTGATAAAGGTTGTTCATTTGATCTCTACCCAGTTAATGTAATGAGAAATTAAGCTCATCCTGGAGCCTATATGTTGTGTTAATTGGCCAAAAGCAACAAAAATAAAAACAGGGATCTCCCTACAGTTACGCGAGCAACATTGAATCTCTCTAGGTAAACTCTATGCACTTTTATATTTTCTCTCTTTATTGTTTTAATAATTTAATCTAACCCCGGGACATTTACAGAAATTGATATATCGCATTTCAATAACAGTTTGAAATAAAGTTTGAAAGGGAAAGATTTCAGTTGTATTTTAACTATGCGCATATGTTGACCTGAGTGGTTTAAAATTCAGATTGAAGCGAGCGCTGTCTCTAGAATACCCATTGTCATGTTCGGCACGTGTAACAGTAATGGCCTGTGAATTATGTACTAGGAATTGATGGGCTTCACAAATATTGATGCTGTTGGCAAGCAACAATTACGGTGACATCAAACTCTTTATGTGAAAATAATGCACAGGGAGCCAAGAGAATGAAGTGAAGAAATATAAATATAACAAAAGATAAAGAGATAAAAGTTTCGAATGGAAAACAACTGATAGCATATGCGTGCTATTATTTTCCAAACCGTATTTTTCTAAAAAGCGATGGATTATGAAAGAAAAACAGTGCAATGGTCGGATTTATTTTACCTGACGCATGTTACCTTATTTATTCTTTTAATTATTGTATTTTACTTTTGTTTGGCTGTTAGAGACAAACACCTACAGCCTGATCAATTAAAGAGCAAAAATAAAGGTATTATTTACAGTAAATAACCTCGCAATTACGCTATTATCTGTCTCAAGTTAGTTCTGTCCTGATGTCAACACATGGGAGGGAAGAGAGAGAGAGAGAGAGAGAGAGAGAGAGAGAGAGAGAGAGAGATACTGAAGCAAAAGAGCGTTAGGCTGTTGATTGGATCAGGGAAGGTAATGGGTGTTAACTTTTACGTGGATGCATATCGTAACAGCCTCCTAAAAGTACAGTACTGTAATAGTTTTCAGATCACTGCTCTGCGCGAGTTAGTTTCGGAGAGAAAAGTAAGCAAATGCTTCGATTCTTATAAAAGGTAACAGTCCCGTCATTTTATCCATATCCGACACATACCAAGCAGATGGCTCTGGGTTCGTGAATTCTGAAAGGAATATTTATAACAGACGTACACATTCTATAAGAAAACATATAGATTAGACTGAAGACCGGCGAAATTATATTGACTTTATTAACTTATTACTGTTAAATAAAATGCAGCTAACTTATATTACTAAAGAACATTGGTATTATATACACAATAAGTTACAAGCCTGTACCAGACAGCTCTCTTAAACAGCCGGTAATTCCCGAGGTGAATGCTGATTAAGCTGTTATTGTTTATAGTGCAGGGTCGCCTCTGATAATGTGTTATTTTAGACTGTATTTCCTGTACATCTCGCATGACACTCACAAGCCCAGGGGACTTGCTTTTGATCATGCTTTAGCCATAATAAAACACAACTGAGGCAAGCCTTTAAAAAGTGTCGAGAGGAGAATGGTCGCGCATTGTTTCGCGGTGCTTAAAGAAAGAAACGCCGAATCGGCCATAAAGAATATCGAAAAAGAAACGGGTGATCTCCTTGGCGTTTCTGCATTTAGTGTGCATAGTGTTAGAATGGAACAGCAAGCATACGGAAGCCTAAGAACACCGGGAAAATCACGTAAATATGAAAACGTTCGGAGAAATAGGATGATTTTGCGAAAAGTGCTATTCGCGGTAAAGTTTATGATTGTTTTTTCAGAAATGAAGCATCGACTCTAAATACAATTTTGCTTGCAGTACATTCTGACACAGAATTGCCACATTTCTCAAAGTACTCTCCACAGGTTGCTGATATATATCGACAGTGTTGCAAAACTTGTGTGCGCAGAAGTACCGTTAACACGCGGTGAGTTGAGCCAGCTCCGCCTTGTTGTTGACAAAAGGACTGAACTAACTTGACACAGACTCTAGCTCTACTGTTAGTGAGTTTTGAAATAAAACGGGAAGGAACAGGTAGTAACAGGGCAATCAAAAACATTATCAACTACGTGACAGGTATTAAAATATAGTACACGAATATCCATCTTGAAACAAAAAATACTCCAGCTTTATCACCTCAAGAGTTGTAAAATTAGGGGAAGGTGAACACTATACTTACAGTTTAGTGGAGAAACCTGAATTTCCCATAGCCGTTTGAACGAAACCAAATTAAAGATGATTGGCGATCGGGAAGATTTCTGTTCCATAAAGGCCAATAGTGTTTGATCGGCGATTATTCTCCGAACACATTTGATTACTAATCTGACTTGATTGCATCAAGAATGTATTAGGGATCGAAATTATTAAAAATGTGTTAACGTTTGGTATTGGAATTAGTTTCCAAGTCAATTAAATATTATTATAAATGTTATCATAGTTCTTCTCAGATTATTATCATACTCATAAGTGTGTATGTGTAGATAATTGTTTTAATTGCAATATGGATTTTTATGCTTTTGTCGTTATAAACTTATTTTTGAGGCAAAAATATAGAAAACCGCATATTTAATTATGCAATTCGTGCTAATATATATATAGTGTATATATAAACTGTAAAACTCTTCCAATTCAGTTCGCAGACTGTTACTGCACACTTCCCGCCGGCCTAAATAAGCCGGCGAAAAACAGCCAAAAAGTATAGTAATTCATGTTACTACATGTATACATATATGTGTGTGTGTGTATATATACAGTGGAACCTCACTTATGTATATGTTTTTCAAGTGAGACCACTAAAATACTGTAGAAATGAGAAAACGTGTAAAGTGATTTTCTCTTCTAGTATGGCCCTCATGCAGAAATTTTAATTTTTCACCAAGAGTTAAGGATTTTCTCATTTTCTGCCTTGCTGGTTGATATTCATACATGTTTATTCTCCCGCTTGTAACTCGAAACTCCACATGAAATAGATAAGTGACTGTTAGAACGATATGACGACAGTGAAAAAATAAATGACAATGAAAACAGCACACTAGCAGTACGCGTCTTAAGCAAAGAAGTGACTGTTGGAGCCTAGGATAATAGATTGTTGGAACGATATCACGACAATGAAACGATAAGCGTCAATGAAAACCGCAAACCAGGCTATTTCAAGGTTATACACTGCAAGTATACCACCATACTTTTTTTTTAAACCGTACAAATGGGTACCTTTTCTATATAGGGATTAGAAAATCTGACGCATTACCAGGAAATCGTATAACCAAAACGTACAATTGAGCAAAATTTTAATGGAGAACGATTGATCCCTAAAATTTTAGCGTATAAGTGCGAAAAATGTTGAAATGAATAACGTATAAACGAGTGTGACTATATAAACTGTAGAACTTTTCCAATACAGTTCGCAGACTGATAGACTAATAGTGTAGCGAAAAACAGTCATTGTAAATAAGGTCAAAGAGGAAGGGGGCATTGATTTTATTCGGTTAAATTCATATAAGAAGCGGCAGTTGGGAACTTGGCACCACCTCACTTCTTAGCTTAGTGCTTTTCTACTGCTTATCGGAAAGTAACAATACAACCTTCCATGCTCCGAGTAAACGCACGCCCCTCCTTGTTTAAACAACATCGTAGGTTGTGATATTGTTGTTGTTGAAAAACGGAAAGTGCGCGCGTCCTGAAGAAAGTGAAGTTCAAATGAAATAAAGGATGATCTAATGATTAAATGCGGCTGTTCACCAGGCTATTAAGTGCAACTTTATGACATAAAACGTAAATTTAAGCAAAAACAATTTTTTCTTAAATGCCTAAATGAAGTTGCTTAATGAGTGAACTGGACGAAAAGTAAACCTGGATTGACTAATGACCAAGCAGTTTAAACTGCAATAATATTTATAATACCGCAAGACTTATGAACCGTATCTTCATGATGATGATGAGGTGCAGTATTATGGTGAAGGGGACAAACTGTGGTCATGGCACAACTTTCTAATTTGCTTCCGTTCACAAGTCTCATCAATTACAACTTCGGTTCTATGTTTTAACCAGACAAATGGCTAAGAAAGTTTCTTCATGTGAAGGCAAGACCAAGTCGGTCCATTACTGCAACCCTGCCATGTTTCCGACTTCCCTGGTATTTAGAGGGAACAAAAGCTTTCAATTTCTTAACATCTCCTCCCACGAACGCGAAAGGGGTTTGGCGTGAAAGAAATTAGAAGTTTCCTAAATGAATCGAACGTCAGGAGAGTGGCAAGCGAATCGACAGCAACAGTGCCGATGGACAAACTTGTGGGTCAAAAGACCGTTTGGGGCGGGGTCACTAACGCATCAAGTACTCCCTCTTACTTCCACCACATTATCGTGGCAGCGGTGCTATAGTTTCTGCTCACGATTCAGCAAGGGTATTGGTTTTTCCTAATGAAGACCAATGGCCACAAACCACTGCCGCAATTCCTTATGCCCGTTTATGTAACTGGTTACTACCGTAATGGGTTTGGGCGCTGCAGGAACGCTTATACATGGTTGATAACTGAGAGGAATTTTCAAGTAGAAAATACACGACGAAATAACTGCACATAGAACATTTGCTGAAAGATACGGCTCAAGAGTTCGCCACTTTCCTTTTGTTGCAACATTTTATATATAAAATACAGGTTGCCCAAGAAAGCAACTTCATAATTTTAGCAAATATAATTATGTAATGGTCATAGGGGAAACATACACTTCGATTTGTATTAATTATCAAGGCAAACTGTTTTGTTCAGGCCACCTCTACATATATGTCATGTACAACATCCTCTCGAAGTTCCAAAACTGTTCACGCCTTATATACTGTGGCTATGGCTTCGGCTATTCTGATGTTCAACTCCTTAAGATCAACAGCAAGTAATGGATGTGACCCAATAAAAATAATTATAATGCTTAATGATAGGGGATATAGAATTTATAAACGAAACAATGAATGTTGGTTTACACATGTATCAATCACCCTTAAGAGGCATTGAATCAACAAATACAAATGCAGATAGAACCTTCCAATTCTCCTCTCAAGAAATGATCCCTTTTCTTCGAACAGGACGAAAAAATTATAATTCCAGTCCAACATTCTGAAAATGTATATCACTGTCGGTACCAGAAAAGAAACGCTGGCTGCCGCTCAACCAATGGCTGTAGCAAATGTGGCAGTAAAGTGTGTGTGTACCTTTTACCTGAAGTAGAAAAGAGAAAAACAAATATAATTGTTATAATTAGTTAATAACAAGTCTTCTCTCTAGACAGATTTAATTTTTTTTCGAGTCACCTTTATAATTCTTTCGTTCTGTTTAGCGGAAAGAAATCACTTCGTAAGAGGCTTCTGTCTACATGCCCTTATGCAATATATTGCTTATAAATTCAGTTTCATCTATGTTTTATGCTGTTAAAACTCTACCAAATATCAAGTGAATGATCTAAACTTCCACCGCGAATATTTCTCAAACAATAGGCGCTGCTGATTTAAATATATCTCTTATTGCAGTAGCTCGAAGTTTATACAAGGTGTCAAGCGGAATATACTTTTATTTCAAACCAAAAATCAACAATACGCAATCCTTTTAAGAAACAAAGTTATATACAAATAAATTGTCACTGAAGCTTTTATAGGAAGTGTTTTTTCGTGTAGTATTTATATACTCAGCCTAGCATTTTAGCTGCACTCCTGAAAAAGGTTATTATTAGCTTCTGGATCTGACATTGGACTTTATAGCCAGAGACAGTGTATGAAAGCAGTTTCTATGAATTGCGTCATCCAGTCTTCTGTGTTCAAAACACTGTATAGTTTAGGACACACTGGTTATGCCTTACGACACTGAAGGCATGGTTCATGAACTTACTCGTACAAGTGTAATCGATCAGTAAGGCCGAAAGAAACCGTTTCACTGGCAACACGCAGCTAATAGTGTTCAACCTCACATGATGGCTTGAGAATTATATACCTAAATTAATCTGTAGATATGTAGTGGTTATTTTAATCTAGGGCAGCTCGTGTATCTTTACTACATATATTGTCAATACTTCAAGTGCTATAACGGACTAATAATTGTCAGTACTAGTTTTCTCTGTAGCAGCACATTAACTTTGGTACACTGTCCCCTTTCACACTGCATTGTAAGATATTCATGCCCAGAATGTAAAATGCCCAACACGATACACAATGGCTATAATATCTATCAACACAGGATGCTTGTTTTATGCATTATACTGAGAATGTGGCTCCATAACAACAGTGAATGGCCCGCAGCGCAACATTATTATAACAATACCACCTTCCGGTCTGGCACAAGTTGGGGCAAAGAACAGCAGGATGAACTTGGCTTAATTGCATTAATTACTTGCAAGTCGGTTCGGAGCCACAACTGTTTCCATATTACAGCCGAGCCGGTAACTTTCAAGCAGCCCCCCCCCCCTGCAACACTGCGCTGCATTATTAATGGCTGAATAGAACGATCGATCATTGGGATTTCATGTGCCAGTTCCTCAGTAACTGCTCCTGGAATGCCACTGCAAATATTTCTGCATAGCATGCAATCCTGTTAATCACCGACATATATACGTAATAATGCATATGGGCAATTACCCGAGTAAGCGATCTGAACCACATATTTACGAAAGTATCACATTTCCAACCATGCGTTTCCTGCGTTATGATGGCATTACGCACCAATACCACAGCTGCACCTCTCAGCTTTCCTGGAGACGACATTCCTCATTATATATTAGCGACTTCTACAAACAACGAAAGTAAAACCAGAAGATATAACATACATAAACGACATTAAAATATAACGCCAGTAATGTTCCAACGTATACGCGTACATATATACAATTTAAATCTCAGTGTCTTCATTCAAAGAAATGTATCACTGATGGGTGTAGATCCCAAAATTCTGATTCAAAATACATTGTCACATGACCAATTAACGTTTCAAACTTTCGGGGCCGACCAACATGAGCGGTTTTTTTGGGGAGTTTCCTCGACTTTAGATGAATACTTAATTGAGTATTGCTCCGAGAATCTTACATTTCATTTCCCACTTGTTCACCGACGTACCCAAAATTGGGCTGATCACCATCCGGATGTGCTATGATCTCTTTCGTTGCCTCTCGATGAGTTTCTGCCTTGGCAGTTCTAAATCCCACGGCGGTACGTTGAGAAAGAAGAATTGCATACTGTGAACAGCTTCAATGCTATAGAAATGCTGTATTCTGCCGCATTTTCTGACAAATTTTGCGGATATACTCTTTGTTCGAGGGTACATGAACTTTTAGCAGCCATGCATGTTCACTGATTGCTCCTTGGACAGTGCACATTGGTACTAACACAAATACTAGCGAAATAAAGTACCCCTTCTTTGTGACCTCATTCAACGGACGTCCTTGAAATTCACGTGATCAGTAGTGAAGCTCATGCTTTTGTAATGAGTTGCATGTATTCATAATTAAGCTTAATTTCTTAAATTCAGAAATTTCCAAAAAGAAAGAAATCGCTTGGATAACTGCTTCTTTGCAATTCAGTTCAGACGCTGATAGTTTCTGAAGCAATATTCCCTATTTTAGAAATGTAACTCCGCGAGCTTGGAAGGGAAGTCTAGCTTGTGGGCACTCTACATAGCATCACAAAGCTGGGTTCGAGCCTAAATTTAAACCCCAAAGCGCACAGGCAGAAACGAGAATTCTCTATTTTTTGTTGACTTCTGTTGCGATTACACGAACATGTGTGCAACATATGAAAATTATTCGTGACCTAAGAGTCTTTTACTTCACGATTAATTAAATAATTGAAAAGCCGCGTAGAGATTGCAGCTATTTTTACTTCCTCTACACGTACTATGTACATAGTGTATAGAGAAGACATTGTATTGCACCCAAAAATTCGATACCGAGATTTCACCAGAAAAATACATTTTGGGTCCCGCTGAATCCAAAAAAAAACATTTTTAGAGAAATTTCCGTGTGTGTGTGTCTGTCTGTGTGCGTGTCTGTGTGTGTGTGTCTGTGGACAGCATAGCTCAAAAACGAAAAGACCGTTAAATACCAAACTTGGATGCGGTACGAAGATTTTCAAGAAAATCCTCCCACCTCCAACCACCCTTTACATGGAACATTTTTCGAAATTTGTGATTTTCTTAAAAATGGATATAACGATTTTGATTAAAACGTCAAATATTAAAAATATTTACTTGAAAAATAAAATGCATATTTTGAATTTTCTGGGAATAGACTCTGAAGACTACTTTATTCTGGATGAATTTTACGGAATTTTGCATCACTGCTAAACCGTAAGAGATGGAAAAAACTTAACACACAAAAAATGTAGAACATTAAGACATACAATTTATGTCATATACATTTTTTTCGTGGAGTTGATCGTTTTTTAGATATTCCTTGTTTTTTGGTTTCAGCTTTGAAAAACTTATACTTTTCTCATATGGAATTTATCAACTCCTGTCCATACAAAGAAAGGAACTTCAGTCACATAGCAACCAGCTTTTGACTGTCAGTTTAACCTATGGCACTCCCTTATTTGTCTTCTACTTGCAAGGAAGCAAATAATGATACCATTTCTGCTAATTTTTCTAAACACACCAGGTTTATATTTTTTCCTAGGGTAAAAGCCTACCAACTAAGCTAGGGCTACACTGACAGAATGCACTACTTGCTGTGCCGCAAAGTTTCGGCGAGAAATTGGGACTTTTACTTCTTTGATTGGCGTACCGACTGCACTGCTGTACAGTGTGAAGTGAAATGTGTGTTGATAGGTGACTCTCACTGTTTTTTATATTAGTGCTTCACATTATAAACACAATTCACAAGACTGTCCTTTTGATAAAGTTATTTCGCAGAGTTGGTTTTTTTAAAGCCTCAACTTTCGCATTTCAGTTCCTACAATTTTTATTTTCAGGATAATAGAGAGGTGTATAGCATTATCTGCCTGGTGTGCGAGGGGCGCCGGATTCGATTACTGGCTGCGGCTGTGAATGTTTTTCTAGGTAAGACTAAGCTTTACTCTTCCCAAGTGTGAATGTAAACATAATAACCAAAGTTGGATACAAATACAGCACACCAGAGAACACCATTGCCATGAGTAGTTGTTCTAAAGAACATCGCTGCCAATTTGGCCTAGATTTGAAGGTTGCACATGTAATTCGCTATCAAGCTCCATTTTAACAAAGACAGACCGTCAAAGGTGTAGCATTAATATGCATAATAGTGGCAGTGAATTACTGCGAGTGGAAGGAAATGGAATTGGTCCTATTCTCGCAGTATGAGCTTGAACCTGCCGCTCAAATACATATTTTGTAATAGAATACTGGCAAAATCATGCCTCTCATCTTAAGACAGTATATTACTGCTCAAAAATTAAAAAATTATGACCTCGGCGAGGGCAAGGAAATGGAACTGGCCCTATTCTCGGCCGCTGGCATACATCTTTTGCCAAAAAAAAAAAAAAAAAAAAAAAAAAAAAAAAAAAAAAAAAAAAAAAAAACTGTCCATGAGGGGACGTTGCGACCTCTTAACCTGCTCCGGTGCTAGCGCTGCACCCGTAGTTCTAGAAGTACTCGGGCCAAATACTGAGCCGCTCTTGGAAGGGAACTATTCGGATTGGGTTGTACTCGGCGAGGTAGTGGTTCCTGAAACGTATAGGAGGGCGGTGATCTCTGGCCTTAATGTAATACAGAGTTAAGTAGACAGAAGCTAGTAACTGTCACCCTACAGAGGACTTGTAGTTATCCCCTATGGGGTTGACGCGTGTATGCGGTCTACCCACTTTCGTCTTTGGGTAAGCAAAGGTGTATAGAATAGGTAGTGATCTAATGGAAAACCCGTGGACTTATTCCCTGAGGTGTGAAGCACACCGCTTGTGTGCCCTTCAGTTATGTTAACGTGGTCTTATCCAAGAAAAAGGATGCTTCTCTTCTAAGGCAGTTGTACTGAGCAAAAAACTGGTAATTACTGCCAGTGGAACCTTCCCTCTGAGTGAAGTTTAATATCACGGTGAGTAATAACTAAGCTTGTGAAGAAGCAACGCAAGTCGCAGATCTGACTTCAACGTGGCAATCCGAGTCACGCTGACACAAGAGTATGACAATATCATTCTTTGCCTTAGAATGTGATTACTTGCTCACAGCTTGGTATACAAATAGATTTAGTATGAAATGCATATGTCAGTTTTCCACTTGCATATTTTACAAGCATGAGATTCGACAAAATTGGCCGAAGGCAAGATAAGTAAGAAAAATAAAATGAGTAAAGTCGCAAATGTGCTTAAAATTCTCGGATATATAATTAGATTTTTGTTAATCAGCAGAAAGTTGTCGCCAACCCAGACAGACATTCTTTCTTCGTTTCCAAGTGTTGTGCACAACTTCTTTCCGACTCGTAGGGAATTACAGTGGATGTCAGCAAGGGGATATCTTAGAAATACTCTGTGAAAAGAAACTGATTGAATTATCCCGGAAAAGAAAACCGTTACTCTGGCAACCAATTAGTCCAATTATTAACAAGCGTGGGCAAAATGGAGGCGTGACCTTACTTGAGCATAGAACGAAAGAAAGGAAGAACAAAGAGTTAGGGTGCTTTTTTCTCCTTTCGTTTTCTTACGCTCACCGACCTAAATTCAAAGAATCGATGTTCCTAATTCCGTGGACCGATACTGGCGCCTCAAAGCGGATCTGTTAGCGCGTTAGTCACCTTTTCAATCCCGGCAAGTAGAAGTATAAGAGAAGAAAACGGCCACAATAATTATCTGCCTTTTTATACTAGACGTGAAAGTTACGGCCTCTGCAAGGGGAATGTGAAACGGAGCCGCAATTATTCGGATCCCATCCCTATCTCGATACCGGCCTTAAATTATTATTTCTGCAACGGCCATTGAATTTCGGGCTTGGAATCGCGGATTCCAGCGGTGCAGGGATTCTTGCCTCCCCCACCCAACACCAGATCACATTAAACTCCGAACACGGCACCGCAAGCACGTGAATGTTCTGAATAGCTCGGGTCCCTTTGGCCCTATAAACCTAACTCGGACCATTTGAGGCATATTTTAAAACAGCACATCTGCATTTATCGGCTTGCGGCATCTAATATAGAATATATTATGACATTAATAGGGAATTAGAGTCTTTTTTCGCACAAATAGAACCTCTGAAGGAAAAATCAAAATGGAGACTGAGGTTAATGTAGATATCCAGTTTTCAACAATTAGTATATGGCTTTTATTACTTTTTCTTCCACTACGTAGTAAATATTGCATTCTACTCAAAAAGCTCTACACCGAGATTTTACTGGAAATATGTTTTAAGTACCTCTTAAACCATAAATGGATCCGCAACGTGTGCATGTATGTGTGGGTGAATGTGTGTGCGTCTGTAATCAACATAATTCAAACAGAAAAATTGGATAGACACAGTTAGGCTCACATTTAAGGTAAGACACTACGTTGTCCGAAACTACCCTTTACATGCAACGTTTTTTGACATTGTTATTCTCTCGAAATTGTTATTGTTCAATTTATACTCCACCTTTAACTGCATGGTCCTAACGGCGGCATTCACCTTTGGAACATGTGTGCCGTGTACTCCTGTCGTTAGGTATCTAATTTTCTCCATTAGACCACACACACTCACGTCCACACTCCAGACTCTGGGGAGGATAGGACTTAGAGAAAAATCATCCCGGGACCCCTTGATTCAAAACAATTTAGATAAAATATCAGACCATATATTTACGATATTTACATGACACTAACCTGTAAAGTCCACATCATTCGGAGCCGACTTTGTATAATTGGTAGACTTTTTAGAAAAAGATTTCTGATGTGTTACATTCATATGCTTTTCTCTACGTATTCTGCAACAAACTATTCTTACAAAAGTTTATTCTACTTCATGTTAATAAAAATAAACATAATACGTATAAATTGTTTATTACGTATTTGCTCGTAGGTTCAAGGAAAGTAGGCAATCCTATACTTTAAGAACTGGTCACTTTGAGATTCCGCTCTCTCTCTCTACTTCACCGGAGGGAAACAAGTCTCCAATAACAATTTCCGTTTTGCGAAAAGTAAAACATTTTAAAATTAAAATCAATAACAAGATATATGTCGCAAATTCCTTACTTCATAAAAAAAACAAAGAAACATTTGACATAAATGTTGTTTTTAACGAGATGTCCATTTTCTTGTGGATATGATTTACCATTGTACAAACGCTCTTCACAATGAATAGTAATTCTCAGCCTTTCTCCAGAAAATACAATATATACGTAGTATTTTAATCAAAACCATCAGAGCTATTTTTTGAGAAAAAATATTTCAAACATGTTCTACATAAAAAGTAATATGTGAGCATTTCTAGAAAGTATTTGCATTGTATCCTTAGAAGATGTTTATTAAAGTTAGGATTTAATGTACTTTTCGTTTTCAAGTTAATCTGTTCAGCGTCCTACAAACACACACACACACACACACACAAGCGCGCGAACGAATCTTTTTCTAAAACTATTCCATTTTGGGTTCCGGCGACCTCAAAATATAATATATTTTTGATGAAATCTCGGCATTGAATTTTTGGATGGATCAGATTACTTCACATTCTTATTAAACAAAAGTTGTAGATTTTTTTATAACACACTATTTGTTCAACTATTTATTTGTGTCATCATCTATTTCCGATATATCCGTTAATAATGGTTTCAATTGTTCAATACTTTAGATCTCTTTTAAAAGTCTTTCGCTATTCACTCATTTCACACTATTTCGTGGAAACAATATGCATTTTAACTGAATATCGCTTTGATTTGTAAATTAGTGTGAATGCAAAACATCAAATTACCATCTGATTTTAAACTAAATAGCTGCTGATATTTAAGAGGTTTTATGTAACCTCTAAATGGCTCTATATACCTCAGTCATATCCAACATTATATTGTTTACACAGCTCCCTCCGGCTTAGTTACCTGCTACAGACATTTTGGTTCCCTACACAAAATCCAATAAGTATGGGGACTTCAGAGGTTTCCCACAGGACAGTCCACACATATTCTTCATCGTTTGTCAATATCTCAAACATAACTTAGCATTGAACTCAATGTTTTTCTTTGTTATACTGTTTACAATATTTAGCGACACACAGGCACACGGAAGTCTTTTAAAAATAAAATGGTAGCCGAGTCAGCGTCTGCTGAAATCTCGATATATTTTCCTTCCTCTAACTACCATTAGTAGAGAAAGTGTAATTTATTGACTGGTTAAGCTGCAGAATGTACGAATGCATGAATATACATGATAATAGACAGAGAAAAAATGTCCTTTAGGCGTTATAATAAAATAATTAAAGTTTACCTTTGACATTCTAATGCGAGGATAATAAAGGAAATAAGGATGGTTCCCGCTGCGGCAAATTGTTGATGAAACTCTATCCAAAGTCGAATTGTTTCCTGGACATATGTCTTCCTTAGATAGGTAGAGTTAGACTGAAAAATGCAATGCCATAGGCGATATTTAACCACGGACTTCCGGGTGTCTAGCCTGTTGCTCTACCACTGACCTACAAAGGCAATATGCCAGCACGTCGTTAAATTTCTCAACTACTCGCATGTTTCCCGGTAAACCACAAGGTGATCTCGAATTATTTTGAGAGGACAATCCCAATGGTGACTTTTAATGTCGAAGGAGTTAAATCCCAGGATTCATTATATAGCCAACTATTCTGGTCAATTAGTGTTAATTTAATTGTTTGTTTTTTCACACAAGCCGTGTGCAGAACAGGAGTTGAATAGGTAGCGTCAGAATTATGTTGTTAGAATGTGAAAATTTAAATAAGTTATTGTGCTTTCTGTGATTGTTCAAAATGAACTATGTGATATAAAATCCCGCCTACAGTGAGGTGGAAGCAGTATTCGATATTTGAATGTTCATAACATTAAACTATAGACTGTCAACTTTATGAAGTGTGATGATACAGTAGCTAACAAAAAAAAAAAAAAAAGTGTTAAAAAGAAAGTGCTGTTTAATGTTCAACAATGGACATGCAAAAATAGTTGAACTCTCTTTCACCTATCATAGATGAACACGAAGCATCAAGTAAACAACAAAATCGTAAAACAGTTAGTTTCCTTTCAAAACGTTTCTCGTTTTTTTTGCTTGGTGAAATTGAGCACTTGAGTAATTAGTATTATGGACTGGACGAGGCCGACTGCAACACGGAAACTTTATAAACATGTGAACATATATGAAATAATACTTAAATAATGGTGCAATTCTGTGGAGAAAATAAAGTAAGCTTCAGTTTTTAACTAATACGTTTTCCGTTCGCAAAATGTTTCTTTTAAATCTAATAAAAGCAAGTAATTGTTACTTCCTGGACTACACGTCTGGGTACAGTCTCATTTTGTTCAGTATGTCTCTTACATACTCAAACATTTGATTTCAAAATAATATATAAGTGAAAGAGCGGAGATGTTGCTCTAAACTCAACGCTTAAAACTTTGCTAACCTCTCAAAACAAACACAATATAAAAAGAGGAACGGAGTTGAAATGGATGTATAACAACATTTTCGGCAGGCGGAAGTGTGATCCGATTTACAAGGAGGGACGAGGTTCGCCACAGTTTCAGGTCCACAGCCAGAACATAGTACGGTCTTCTTTCTTTTCCCTCCTTCGGCCATCTTCCTTCTCTTTCATTTTTTGCTCTTTCTTTTTATCGCTCTCCGTAGAAACTGACACCACTTTTCATTCTAGCTCCGCTGGACGTGAAAGTCGTTTTAACTTGCTGTTTCCTATCCTTCCTCTTTCTATTCCCTGCGAGGTTGTTCCTCTCCTTTGACCTCTTCATGCAGTGGCGTTTCCAAAAATCTATGTTTGTTACACAGGGCAGACAAAAGCGCATGGATATCATGCTACATTCATATGATTTTCTCTACCTACTCTGTGACATACTATTGTTACTATCTATATTACGTATGTCGGTATAAACATTTGTAGAAATTCTTTATTACATACTTCCTTCTAGATACGCAGAAATAAGGGAATACACTAGCCGAAAGAGGTAGTCAAATCTTTAAAAAAAGATGGTCGCTATGTGATTATCCGTTCTCTTTGATTAAACAGCAGAAAGAAAAATTTGATGTGTTCCATTCACATGACTTTCTCTACATCTCTGATACAAATTATTGTTAAAAAGCTTATGCTTCTATTTACTTCATGCTAATCGGGAAAAAAATAGCAGAAATAGTCTTATTACTTGTTTCCTTGTAAGTAGAAGCGAAAAAAGGGAGTGACATAGGTTAAAGTGATAGTCAAAAGCTGTTGCTTTCTGACTGAAGTTCCTTTGTTGTATGGACAGGAGTTGACAAATTCCTGTGTGAGAAAAGTATAAGTTTTTCAAAGCTGAAACCAAAAACAAGGAAAATCTCAAAAACAATCAACTGCCCGAAAAAAATGTATGAAACATAAATCGTGTGTTTTAATGTGCTCTACATTTTTTGTGTGTAAGGTTTTCGCAATCTCTTACGGTTTAGCAGTTATGCAAAATTCCGTAAAATTCATGCAGAAGAAAGTAGTCTTCAGAGGCTATTCCCAAACAATTCAAGATATACATTTTATTTGACAGGTAAAAAATATCTTTAATATATGACATTTTAATCAAAATCGTTACAGCCATTTTTGAGAAAATCAAAATTTTCGAAAAAAGTTCCATGTAAAGGGTAGTTGGAGGGGGAGATTTTTCCCAAAATCTTGGTGCTGCATTCTTGGAAGATACTAAACTTAAATACCTAATTTGGTATTTTACCGACTTTTCATTTTTGAGCTATTGTGTTCACAGACACACGGACCTTTTTCTGAAAATGCTTTTATTTTTATACAGGGGACCCTAAAACATATATTTCCGGAGAAATCTCGGTATCGAATTTTTGGGTGGAGTGCAATATCTTCTCTATACACTATGTACATAGTACGTGTAGAGAAAGTAAACATGAATAACTACTTTTCATTTGAGAAATGTATATTTGAAATTTAAACAAATAACTAAGAATATCTTGTAAATATTAAATGCACCAAAAATTGTTTATCGTAAATTGTGAGTTTAAGGCAATTCACATTTTTTTAGGGGGAGGGGGCTATTGTTTGCTCCCATGTCTGTTGTTTTTGAGTTATACAACAGTCATTCAGAATGAACCGGACCTCAGAGATAATTCCCAGAACATTTAGATATACATTCCATTTAGCATAAAAGTATCTTTAAAAACATTACACGTTAACAAAATCGTTAGAGCCATTTTGGGAAAATAAAATTTTTCGAAAAATGTTCCATGTAAAGTTAATCTGTGGTGGGGGATTTGCTTGAAAATCTTCGTTAAGTAACCTTGAAAACTGCCAAGATTAAATATAATCTTAGCTCCTTTTTGAGCCACACTGTTGACAAATATACCACCAAAGGACACGTTTCCTAAAAAGGTTTTTGTGTGACTCAGGGGATCTCAAACTTGTATTACCAGTAAATACTCGGTATGGACTTTTTTGGTGTAGAATACAATACCCTCCGTATCTAAATGCATGTGAATTGCAGAGAAAATTATTATTAATAGAGTAAACTTTGTCTTCCATTCTCGTGGGTTTGTCTATCGTTCATTCCTAGGTATATTGGATTCCTGCTTTTCTCTCCAATTAACATTTGCAGATTAAGTTTCATTAACTATACATTTCGTTTTTGGTATAAAAAATGCAGAAAATTGAAGCGAGAGTCAAATGTTTAAATGCGTGATGCTCTTTCCATAAACGACGCTTAATGGCGGCATCGCTTTAAAAACAGAACATTCAAACCATTAACAGCAAATATATCAGATGCTATTTACAGTACATTTTAAGATGATTTACATTATCGTGCTATAAGCTTTTCTTCTACAATTTTACCCGTTATACAAAATTATCACAAGTCCTTCAAAATAAAAAGGACTTCAGTGTTTATTGTCAAAAATTCATTTTACTTCTGCCGAAAATATCTTCGATATATAGTATTCTAGTCAAATTTCTTACGAATTTCTAGGGAAATGAAAATTTCGAAAACTTTTTCATGTATACTTTATTTTGGGATCGGGGAGTGGTGAGTTTTGAAAATCTTTGGGTCGCATCTTTGAAAGATGCGGGAAATTAAATATCGTTTATTACAGCACACGTACACACGCACGCGCGCGCGCGCACGGAGCTTTTTCTAAAGATACGTTTCCTCATGATGCATTGTCCTTAAGACAGTGTTTACGGTGAAATATCAAAGTGGATTTTTTTAGTGGAATGCAATATCTTCGATATCTAGTACATAGTACAGAAAGAAAAACTGAATAACGACTTCGCATTTTTAAAGATTTCTAATTATTTGAAAATTAAAACTAATCACAAATAATGTGTTGGAAGCGATAAAGGCCTGGCAATTACCTGTATTATTTAATGTCTTCTACAAATGTTCTGTGGCAATATTTTATCTTTCCTACGGTTTACAATTACAAAAAATACATTCAGAATAAAGTGGACCTCAGAGGCTATTCCAGAAAATTCTAGATATACATTTTATATTTCGTATATGTGTTGTTTTAATCAAAATTGTTAGAGATATTTTAGGATAAACAAAAATAACGAAGAATGTTCCATGTAAAACAGAAACTTCACCTGTCTTGAAGACCGACGAGAACATCAAAAGTTTTCAGCAATGACTTAACTTGGACTTGTACACAAATGCTTCAACCCCTGGTTTCAGTATAATTCTAAAATAAAGACGGATTTAAGTCCAACTCATTTCCTAACGACAATATCATTACCACCATATTGTTGTCGTGTAATAGGTTTGCTGTTCTGTTCTATTCCAATTTTCCGATTGCTTGATTCGGAATTAACTGTTTGTCAACTGGGATGACCAGGTTCGATTTCCGCTTAGTTAATTAATAATTTATTTTCGAAGAATCAAATACAGTGATCGAATGATGCTATATTTCAGAACTAACTAAACTCTTTCCAGCTGCTATTTTGCAAGAGCTAATCTGTTCATGTGTTTGGTGTCTTGTTATTATGTAACTATAGTCCTTGAAAGTCAAATTTGGGGTTTCATAAAGTGTATTTAATACGAAAACAGCAATATGATGCGCCGACACCAGTACTTTCTTATGCACGACAGATAGAGATTGGTTGCCGTCAGTTTAACAGAGAGCAGAGCTGCCAGATTGAACGAAAAGTCCCGAATTGGGCTACTAAAATATCTACTTTGCGATTGATTTTAAGTGGTGCGATTTGCTAATTTTTGGGCTACTTCTGAAATCAATAACATAATTGGAATTTATGCCCTGAAAAATATATGTTATATTGTTTCTTACATTAAATAATGTATTATCGAATATAGAGGTAATATATTAATTTTAATCACTACTATGAAAATAGTGCTAGTTGTATGTGCAGTTAGCATTCACAGATGAGAAATTAGCTGCTAAATTGTATTTTTGGTTCTCTTTTCTTTATTACGTCGCTGTTAGTGAGTCATGCCGATTTCAAAAAAACTTTTCGAATAAAATGCAACACTTAAGTGAAAATATAATCTCAATGTTTTATGTAGTGGTGTTAGTGTTTAAATAATACTAAGAATGCACTTTCAATATAGTACATGTGCAGTTATTTGAGTATCTAATAGTATTAATAATGAGTAAGTGAAGAAATGTAACAAACACTTAACAAGAGTTGGCCTTTCTGTTTTGCGAGGGGCCCTGGGCTCGATTGCCGTCTGGAGCTGGGATTTTTTCTCTAGCCAAAATTATTTCCTAATCCTCTCTAGACCCTTGGAAGTACGTATGAGAGTGTGAATGTGTGTGTGTGTTCCAAAGGGAAATGTCGCCGATAGGACTGTGCAGTTAATGGGTATAAATAGAACATTAAAAAAAAAAAAAAAAAAAAAAAATAGAGGTTTCCAGTGACATCACATTGTTTACTTATTCGTTTTTGTAAATTTTGCAACTAAGGGTCCAATGGTCTCCCTTAAGAAACATGAGTCAAAAATCAGAAAAGAAAATTTTGCAGCAGTAGTTACCAACCACCCCCCAAAAAAAGTCCCTGTCAAATTGGGCGATTTCAATGTGAATTTTGCGATTTAAATTCATTCTGGTGATATTATGTGAAATAAATCTGGCAACCCTGACACAGAGTATTTTTGAAGAGCGCTGCAGATCCTTTAACACCTAGTAGAAGCTATTGCTTTAATGTTTCAGACAGTTTTTCGCAGTATAAATTGTTGCTGTTTAACTCATTGCTTTCGCTAGCAGGGATGTGCAATGTACATAGGGTAAAGAAGATATTGTATTACACCCAAAAGTACAATATAGAGATTTCACCGGAGATATATGTTTTGATGTCTCCTGAATATAAAAAAGATGTGGCAGCGCGTGTAGTAGACAGCATAATTCAAATACGAAAGATCGGATAAATACTGAACTTGGTATTTAATATTAGTATCGTCCAAGAATGACAATAGAAGCCTTTTAGGAAAATCTACCCGCCCCAAACTACAGTTTACATGGAATGTTTTTCAAAATATTCCATTTTCTAAGAATGTCTTAATGGTTTTTGACTAAATGGCATATGTTAAAGACGTTATATGCCAAATAATATATATATATATATATATATATATATGTATATATATATATATATACATATATATATACATATATATATCCTGAATTTTTTGAGAAAAGCCCCTGAAGTCCTCTTAGTTCGGAACGACTTTAGCACAACTGGTAAACCGTAAGAGCCAAATCTTACTATACCAAAAATGTCTATACATTTATGTCATGTACAAAGAATGTAAATGAACAGCTAACCAACTCAGAAATATTTCCTGTTATTGGTTTCAGTATTTAAAATGTTTAAATGTTTCTCAAGTGTGAAACCTGTGCTGTTTCATATCTCTGTTGGTTTACTCCTGATCATGGAAAAAGAACCGAATTGCAATTTCTGCAAAGACTTTGATAAATGCGTATTGCACGCTATTTTTTTGTTTGTCTTTTGGAAATGGTGATACCAGAAAATAATATTAATACAATAATTTAGATAAATATTAGAAATACTGTTATTAATTTTAAGAAGTTCAAAAATGACAAGATCAAGCGCGTAATCATCAATTAATTGTTGGCGAGAACAATGAAGGTGAGATGGCGGCTTGCGCCGAAGGATTTATTTTTAAGTACCTCATGAATTAAATCGTACGTAAATGTTAAAAAACAAAGGGGAGAAAGATGACAACAATTTAAAAGACAAAATTAAACCTTTAAACTGCATTTGTCAACAATAAATATGTTTATCAATAATTTGAGGACAAACTTCATTTTATAACTTACATCTGCGGCTTTCTTTTCGCAATGTTTCAAACTGCCAATGAATCTTTATATTTGTATGTTGTAAATACTTGTTTGTATATGCTAGAGAAAAGGTTACAATTATTATTTTCTTTTGTCCATACTACTACGATCATCATCATCATCATCATCGTCGTCTTTCTTCCTCCTCAATTACGTTTGCCAAATACCCTCAAGACATTACGAGTTGAAACAATTCTGTGCTACTGATCATAGCTGACGCCTGACGCCGTTTTATTTTCCACTCTAAAATAAAGACTATATTAAGCGATAAAATTAATGTGATTAACGATAGTTTTCAACGGGTGGGTTGGAATTAAAGAAACAAAACTTATTGTTTTACTGATGTTTTCATGCAGCAATTAAACAATATTAGACAAATTAACACGAGAAGTGTTATAGGATTTCATCGCAATAAGCGGCCAAGAGAACTCAACTATGCAGTACGAAGAAATTACAAAAATCGCATTCTGTTGGGAGCCGCCAGCATCATTTGGATAGAATGTCCGCTGCAAGGCGTCTAGTGTTTATTGGTGGTGCTACACTACTGGAAGGAGCAGTCTGCAATGTCACTGTCCAACTTTTGTCTACAGATTAGAATAAATAGCTCCATGGCACGACAGCTCACGGGGAACCTTGGCCTACCGCCCGGCCGCTGCGTCCCCCATCTCGGTCCACTACAGACGTCATGGATGGGGTGCAGTATTGGAGGGTGAGACGTGGTCAGCGCATCGAGTCCCCCCGGCCGGTTAATGCGGTCCTCATGACCTGGAGCCGCTACTTCTCCATCGAGTAGCTCCTCAATTGGCCCTCCAGGGACCTTACGAGACTGAGTGCACCCCAGGCCAGGTCTCCCAGGTCTCCCGCTTGGTAAGCAGTTGCGCTACCACCGCTAAGGAGACGACCTCTACAGATTATAGCTACGCTGAAAGACATTGCTACCAGCGCACAGCGTTGTTCTTTTGGATGGGGGCGTAAAATACTGGCAACAAACAGTTTAACCCAGCATACTCGAAGGTAACTTGTGAGGTACTGACGTCATCGTTTCCCCCGACTCCGGTCATGGAGGGAAGTGTGTTGAATCACACATGTTGTTAAACATACGTATAGCAGCATAACTCAAAAACGAAAAGTCCGTTAAACAGTACATTTAATATTTAAGCTCATCATTCAAGGATGAGACACATTCAGGGTGACTTATATAACTGGCAAACCGCAAAAATGTTATTTCATGAAGATGTAGAGCTCTTTAAAGCGTACATGTTATTGCTTTAAATTTCATAATACTTATATTTTTCTTCACTGTGAATTGCTTATTGGTTTTTATTTTCTTTCTTCAAGACAACAACATTTTATACAGAAGAGGAAAGCCTTGGGTTTAGAAATACTCCATTATATCGAATAGTGGAATGCGCGAATGCTTTACACGGAATGGAATGTGTTTCTCAGTCTTCTCCTCTGCTTCTGCAACTTGGTTATTCCTTATTTAACCAGTGATAAACTTTAAGGGTTTATTTTGAGCTAAATCTACAGGATATTATTTTATTTTCGAGTATATAAGCCACTGACTCAAAACTTCCCGCTTTTACCTTGATTCACCTCAACTTTCTCTGCAAGGTTGTTCTTGCTCCTTAAGACTTTTCAATAGGTGACTTCAATGGCTCGGCTTAACTCCGCAGCCCCACAGGCTCGCCAACACGAAACATTTCACCTTTTAGAATGTTTTTACCTCACCCTTCTCATCGAAACTGCAGTTTTCAGGTTTCTTTTCGTTCCTTCTCGCACCCTATGACTCTTCTTCTTTTCTCTCATTTTCTGCTATCTTGCTTATCTTGTTTCACTTGCTGTGCAATAAAAGGAGAAATACACAGCTCCTGTTAATGCTGCCGTGTGGGACATATGCCCGGAGCTAGTGCAGTTATGGGTGTGGCTGCATCCATTATTGCTTTTAATTTCCGGATATGTCTCGCTCCAATAATGAACGATGCACACCTACAAAATTTCCAATAATAAATGTTTCCGGAGCTCTAAGCCTGCTTTTCCGCTTGTTATAGTCCATGTACAAATGCATCTACTATATTCAAACACAGAGGTCGTGAATAGGTCAACTACTAGTAAAATATGCAAACTTCATTTCCTTCAGCGACTCTGCCAAACGACTTCCGATAAAATCTATTTTTTCATACTTAAAAGTGTGTTCGCATAATCTATTGTAAAGAAGCACTAGTATACTTGCTAGTACAATAGATGCCCCTGGGTTGCCACGCTAGACATTGCATCACTATAATTCAACTACTTATTACTTTGTCTACTGCTTACTAGTGTTCGACGGGAATCCAAAACGAGTCATCGTGAATCTGCTGCAATGCAACTATCAAAACGTGTAACCTGAACCACCGGATTCAATCACAGCTGAGGAAACCTGTTTTACCCTGACCAAGCCAAACACGTTTTTATTAATTCAATATACTATGATCAATAATTAATTTGTAATTCATTCCAATTGAAGGTAACGTAGCTATTTCTCTTGGGATATCATTCTGAGCAAGAAAGACTTTTTGACTTATTAAAATAAAGATTACATATACTTATTACTTTCTCTATACGAACTATTTACATCATCTATAGAGAATATTATACCCAAAAATTCGATACCGTGATTTCACCGGAAATACATGCTTTGGGACACCCTCAATATAAAAAAAACATTTTTAGAAAAATGTCCGTGTGTGTGTGTGTGTGTGTGTGTGTGCGTCTATGGGCAGCATAGCTCAAAAATGAAAAGACCAAACTTGGTATTTAAGTTTGGTATCTTCCAAGGATGCGACACGAAGATTTTTAAGAAAATCCCCCAACCCCAAACAATCCTTTACATAGAAAAAAATTTTGAAATTTTTGATTTTCTTAAATATGGCTCTAACGATTCTGAAAAAAATATCGCATATTAAATATACTTACTTACCTGACAAATAAAATGTATATATTGTATTTTCTGGGAATAGCCCATGAACACTACTTTATTCTGGATGAATTTTACGGAACTGTGCATAACGGGTAAACCGTAAGAGATGGAGGAAGACTTAATCTACAGAAAATGTAGCTCACGATAAAATACACGCTTTTTGTCATGTACAATTTTTTCGTGGAGTTGATAATTTTTAAGATATTCATGGTTTTTCGTTTTACCTTTGAAAAACTTATACTTTTCTCATACAGGAATTTCTTAACTCCTGTCCATACAAACAAAGGAACTTCAATAACATAGCAACCAGCTTTTGGCTATCATTTTAACCTATGGAACTCCCTCATTTCGCTTCTACTTACAAGGAAGCAAGTAATAAGACTATTTCTGCTAGTTAGCACGAAGTAAATAGAAGCAAAAGCTTTTTAACTACAATTTGTTGCAGAGATGTAGAGAAAGTCATATGAATGGAACACATCAGATTTTTTTTTTTTTTTGTGTCATGGCGACTCGATATTTGCGTCATTATTTCAGACCAGTGGTTTAATTTTCATAAATGTATGCTACTTTTATATAAAACACCTACAGCTTTGATAAGGTCATTAGAGAAGTGTGAGGATATCCTAACAATAATTGTATTTAAAGAATCCTGCCCCCACTCCTGTTTGAACTTTCGTTTTTACTTTCTCTACACGTACTATGCACATAGTGTATAGAGAAGGTATTGTAATCCACCCAAAAATTCAATACCAAGATTTCACCGGAAATACATGTTTTAGGACCACCTTAATAAAAAAAACAACATTTTTATAAAAATGTCCGTGTGTCTGTCTGTGTGTGTGTGTCTGTGGGCAGCATAGCTCAAAAACGAAAAGACCGTTAAATACCAAACTTAGTATTTAAGTTTGTAATCTTCCAAGGATGTGACACGAAGATTTTCAAGGAAAAAAAAAAAAACCCACCCCTAACTACCCTTTACATGGAACTTTTTTTTTTTTTTAAATTTTTGATTTTCTCAAAAATGGCTCTAACGATTTTGATTAAAATGTCGTATATTAAAGATAGTTACCTGCCAAATAAAACGTATACCTTGAATTTTCTGGGAATAGCCTCTAAAGACTATTTTATTCTGGATGAATTATACGGAATTTTGTATAATTGGTAAACCGTAAGAGATGGACAAAACCTTACTACACAAAAAATGTAGAGCACGTTAAAACACACAATTTATACTATATACATTTTTTTCGTGGAGTTGATTGTTTTGAGATATTCCTTGTTTTTGGCTTCAGCTTTGAAAAACTTATACTTTTCTCACACAGGAATTTGTCAACTCCTGTCCATACAAACAAAGGAGCGTCAGTCACATAACAACCAGCCTTTGACTATCACTTTAACCTATGTTATTCCCTTATTTCGCTTCTACTTACAAGGAAGCAAGTAATAAATATGCTAATTTTTTCTCGATTAGCATGAAGTAAATAGAATCTAAAGCTTTTTAACAATAATTTGTTGCAGAGATGTAGAGAAAGTCATGTGAATGGAACACATTAGATTTTGAAGTCTTGGAGGGTTTGAACAGCATCACTCCGATACAGCCTACCTATGTTTGTTACGAGAATGACGACTGGAAATTACACTTGACGTGCAGGAACGGCTCATGAGCCCGGGTTTGGATATCGATACCAAAGTCGATGAAACCCGCAACTTCAAGTACTTACGACGTATATTACCGAAAAAAATTGAAGTTAGTTTGTAAATGTTATATCGTGCCGACATGTTCCCATGACAATTCAGTTGACGGAATCCTGGAGATCTGTGATTACATTGCATTGTTCAGTCTGATTCTATCTTTGCAAATTCTTGTAAGAACAGTAATATAAGCTATGTAATAGTAAAAATCAGTTTAAATAAATAACAATAAAAGTGAAGGCATGTAAATGAAATGAAGACACGCGAAGTTCAGATTTGGAAAATGGAAGTCAGTGGACTGCGAAGGAAATAACAAAGTCAGAAGAGAGTTGAGCATCAAATTACGTAAGCACGGTGCACATTGTGTCAATTTTGATAACTTAGCGTCCATAGTTTAAACTATGATTTCTGTTGTCCACGGAAGCAGTATTCTCTGCATTTATTATCTTTTTGACGACGAATGCCGAGGCGCGATAAAACTTGCTATATTTGTCTGGATAAACGCAGATTTATAATCCGCAATAAAAATAAAAACAATACCCCCCCACACATTTCTGCCTCATTAAATGAACACCTTTAGCAACAAATTTAAACGGGCTGCTAGTAGAATACAGTAATTTGGGGCATTGTTGCCATTCTTCTCGTGGTGTTGGTTTTTGTTTGTTGACGCAGCGGTGCGGGGAAGGAACAATGGCTCATATCTGATTACGAGGCCATTCTCTAAACAAATGTCATTCCAGCGAGTGGCGACTTTTCGTACCGGGGCAAAACCAAAATAATGAAAACCCTGTCCGGAATTCCGCTACATGGCACATGAATGCGCAGCACGCCGAACCCCAAACCCCCTAGGTCGGGAGATGCATCCACACTGGCCAAAGGGATGGGGAAGTGTTCAACACCGCCTATAACGCAAACCTGGTTCTGCAAATATTTCACAAATTACAACTAAAAGGACGTGGACCATCTGTGTTAAAACAATGCTCACCTTTTACAAGTTAAATGTTTTTAATACCGAGTTCGCTGTAAAGGCAATTTTATTAGAAAACTGGAAACTAAAATTAATCATTTAATCAGATTAGAAACTGTTGTTAAATTTAATTGTTTTTTTAGTAACATAAAGCCTTTAAACGCCATTGAACAATTCTGCACAACGTACACTTTCGTTCAAAAATAGTGTCCTTTAATAGAACACGGCTGCTACGGTTATAATGGAAAATTGAGCTCCCCCTTTGGAAACGGAAACTAATCTTTTCGTCGAATATAATTTTAGCCACTGGTTTAGCGCAGTAGATACGTTACAGTCCTTTCGTGTTCTTTTCGGCTAGGAAGGGGAAGGTGCCGCTTGGTGCAGGAACGTGTCCTCTCACACCTACTGGCGAAAAGAATCCGAATACACTATAGCTCTCCAAAATGGCCGAACAGCCGAAGCAGCTCTTCAGTTTAACCACATATGCAAATAATCCTTTGTTCAATCGGAAGTTGGCTACCAGAAGGTGTAAAGAAAAACAGTATTGCAATCTAAAGGAATGGATGTCTTTATGCATGTTAGTGTACATTCATTTAACAGAACTAGTAACATGTGGAAAATCCTAAAAACAAATGTAATGTATAGGCAGATGATATTTATTTAATTTATGTGATTTTTTCCTTCCCATGCATCCCTCATGTTACCTTTGTTCTCTTGCTGCAGAGAATGGCAGTTGTAAGTTTTTCGGCTGCAAAGATTGACTTCTGCAAGACAAAGACGATCAATCCCGGAAGTGGTGCAAAAAGAGAAAAGACCTGTAAGCAATCGATCAAAACACAGAAGAAGGGGAGGGATTTTCTTTCCAAGACGTCAAAAACACGAGAGGCAGATAAGACACCACTTCCAGAAAAAACAACAAAGAAATCCGAATAGCATCGACGTCTCAGAGGCATTATTACCTGAACAGAAGTTGAATGTTTGTATTGTTGCGTCCTGAAATATGAAAACCGAAGGGGTTCAATCGGTTTAGCAGCTCACAGAGCGAGAGGTACCACGTGATGTACTGCAGTAGCTCGCAATAAAGTTAATTTCAGATTTCTTTTGTCTATGTTTCAGTTCGTTCATAAAACTGCCCCCATTCACCATGTATATTAGAAACAGTGTGAATGTAAAGGAGGTAGTATAAACTGAACTGGAAATAATATCAAGAAAGGGCACGATTGTGATATTTAATTTAAAATGAAATAGCATACCAGATAATGTACAGAATATCAGAAGAAGAACAGATTGCAATAATAGTCTTCGAAAAGACTTTGACAATAATGGGTTAGGAGACATTTTCAGATGCCAAAATCATTATTTCGACTTTTGCTGACGATTTGAGGATGTTGTTTAGTGAATTAAAAGAAAAGAAAATCATTATATTTCCATTACACCCCAGAAAAAAAACTCATATTATATAGATGTAACAAATAAACGATAAAGGAATGATATTAAAGAGAAACGGACTGACGATGTAGCTTGGGGTGGGGAATTTTTATGAAAATGTTTGTGTCGCAAAATATAAAAGATACGGAATTTAAATGCCAAGTTTGGTATTTAACCGACTGTTTCGTTTTTGAGTTATGCTGTTCACACACACACACACACACACACACACACACACACACACACACACACACACCTTTTATGCTAATGCTTGTTTTTTTATTCAGGTGACCTCAAAATACATACTCTGGTGATATCTCTGTACAGAGTTTTTGGCATGGAGTACAGTACCTTCTCTATCTACTATGTATATTGTACATACGTGCTAGAGAAAATAAAATACATGTTTATAATAAGGAACGTATTATGTGTTTTAATATAAGTCGATATAAGTCTCAAACTATGCTTTGCATGGAGATTTTATATTGCCTCAAAAATAGCTCACATGTTATGTTTAAAATATTTTCATGATAAATGAAATGTGTGTGTGTGTGTGTGATTTTCTAGGAAAACTGGGTGGTAGAAAAAGTACAAACAAATGTATTGTTAGCAAATGGAACGAAAAATGTCGAAGTACTAAAACTATACAGTATACAATACATGATGGTATACCTTCAGAATGGACATGGTTCTTACATCCCGTTTTTCAAAACATAACACGTTTATAAGATGCCTAGAGCTAAGGAGAACATGAGAAAGATGGGCTACAGCGTAAATGCAACTTAAAGCTTGCTATTTTCATCTGCTGTCCTGATTTTAACTTCCAATTATGCCCCATTCTTGCTCTAATGCCACTACAGAGAACCAAGCGTTATTGCACATGGGACGTAACGCGGTCATTTCCCGTTGGCGAAACGCATAGAGGTGGCAATTTAACTTGCCAACTTTGTGTAATCCCGCGTTTACTGCCTCTACCCCTCCACATACACACTCGATGAACTTCTGCAACCGTTGAACAAAACGAAGTCTGATTGTCACTCAAGGAATCTACAACTTTAAGGGGTAGTCCTGCAATTTTGTTCTATATTCCCTCAACTGCCAACAGTTTATAATGTAATAAAGATATGACTAGTCCGCCTGGGTAGTGTCTGCCTCACATTCAAAAGGTCCTGAGCTCGAATCTCGATTAGGGTGAGTTACCCGAATAATATTTTTTTGGGCGTTTTCCCTTATCCTGAGAAGACGAATGTCGAGTAATTATAAGCTCCACGATGGACCCCGAGATCATTTCACCAATTTCATTCATCGTCCGATATGACCAACCAGGTTAAAGGACCTTAAGCTAAAAAAAAAAAAAAAAGATAAGCCAAAATTTAGATGGGCTACGGAAGCTTATATATCTAGAATATTTTTTTTAAACACGTAAAAATCATGCCAAATGCATTTAATTCAAAGCAATGCAAGTAGTAAGATATACTTTGCATAATACAGTTACAGGACACACAAATAATTAGGTATTGTATTCCATGCAAAATACGATACCGAAATGTTACATATGCATATTTTGAGATCCCTGAGCCCCCTCCCCAAATACATAAAAATCCGTGCGTACGAATTTGCGTTTGTGTGTATGCTGTATAGTTCAAAAACGAAAAGTCGGCTAAATGCCAAACTTAGTTTTGAAGTTCATTATCGCCCAACGATGCGACGATTTTCAAGTAAATTCCCCACCCTCAACTATCACTTATATGGAACATTTTTCGAAAATTTTGATTTTCTCAAATACGCTCCAAAAATTTTGATTAAAATGCAATCTGTTTAAGATATTCTCTTTACAAAGGAAATATATAACTTGTATTTTCTGATAATAGCCTCTTGAGCTCTCTTCATCCTGGATGACTTTTGCATAACTTATAAACCGTAAGAGGTATACAAGAATTTACCACACAAAAATGTAGGTATCATTTAAACACCAAATTTGTGTCATATACATTTTTGTAAGGCTACCCGTTTCCGAAATATTCCTTGTTACTGGTTTTACTTTTATAACTCTTAAAACTTTTCTCAAGCGGGAAGCCAACTTTCATTTCATCTCTTTTGTTTTACTCCCGGGAATGCAAAAGAAAACCATATTTCAACTGTTTCACATAACGATAGTTTTTAAAAGATTTGACTATCGCTTTAGCCTGATGTGTGCCCTTATTTCCCTTCTACTTACAAGGAAGCAAGTAAGAAGATAATTTCTACTGATGTTTATCTCCATTAGCAAGATACAGATAAAAGAATAATCTTTGGTAAGGAAAGTTTGTTTGTGGGAATTCTAGAGAAAGTCATGTGAAGCATTTTAATCTAGAATCCTAGAAATTATAGGCATTTGGGCACTGCTATTTGCACAAAACTTCTGATTGACGCGGCCAGTGAAGCAGTGGGAAAGGTTTTGATCGCGTCGCCAGGCAAAGTCCAACATCCATAATTAATATCTAATTAATTAAAGCGATATACTTTTCAAATAGATTAATTATCTTTCAAGTTGCTTTATATCCTCAATATTTTTCCGCCGCCATTAATATCTAAGGTCATACCTTGGTCTTTGGAAAAATGTAAAATGCTGTGATGCTTAAAGGCGTTAAGCATTAAAATTTCCAAAACTGAAATACTTCTTCAGAAAGATGCTTTAAACCAAAGCCACTTTCCTCTCTAATGTTTAGAGGAAGTTTACCTTTGTTTTCTAATTTTATATTTAAATACTAATGTATATGTACTTTACCTCCAACTTACACTTGGTTAATAGTGCAGTAACAATACTCAGCTTGAAATAGTTCCTTGTGAAATACCCAATTAAAATACTTAATTAAAACATTAATTATGCGTAACTAAAAATTACGTGGTATCTTAAATCCTTTGAGAATTCCAGTTTTTAATTATTGCTCATCAGCAATGATGTGTGCTCATTTTATTATCCAGTTATCTTAGGATTTATTTACTTGGGGTTTGTTTTATAAACATTAAATTCACAAACACACTCTCTCTCTCTCTCTCTCTCTCTCTCTCTTCGAGAACCTAGAAAGGCAATAATCCTGCCTAAAGAAACATTCTCAGGAATAATACTGGCTAAACAAAAATGTCCAGCCTCAAGCCGGCAATCGAACTCTGTACCTCCGGATTCGAACTTAGCATATAACAAGCGCAGTGGGAGGCGTTCTTATGTTTGTCGCATTTGTTTCGTGTTTTACACTTTTGCAATCGTTTGTTAATATTTTATCTTAGTATACTTTATCCATGGTAAAACTAAAGGCAACTTTTATACATATATATGTGTTGCTTGATAAGAAGGTAAAAGAAAAAAAAAAAAAAATCACATGACTTTCTCTACTCTACAAACTTCTTACAAAACATTATTCTTGTTTCAACACCATGCTAACCGAGATAAACATTAGCAGAATTTTATTACTTATTTCCTTATAAGTAGAGTGGAACTAAAGGAATACGCTATGCTTAAGTGATAGTCAAATGTTTTAAAAGCTGTCGTCATGAGATTGTCACTGCAAATTGCTTCTTTGCTTAGCCAGGAGTAGAACAAAAGGAAAACGGACACTTCCTGTCTGAGAAAAGTGTAAGTACTCCACAATTGAAACCAATAACAAGGAATACCTCGAAAACGGTGAGCTTCACGAAACAAATGGATATGACATAACTTGTGCACTTTAATAAGATCTACAGTTTTTATACAATAAGTTTTTGTCAATCTCTTACGGTTTACTAGATATACCAAATAAAGCAAAATTCATCCAGAATAAACAGGTCTTTAGAAGCTATTCCCAGAAACTTCAAGATAAGACCACTTAATATGTGGTATTTTCAACAAAATCATTAGAGCAATTTTTAAGAAAAACAAAATTTTTGAAAATTTTTCCATGTAAAGGGTACTTAGGGGTGGGGGTATTTTTTTGATAATCTTCGTCTCGCATCCTTGGAAGATACCAAACTAAAATACGAAGTTTGTGCTATGTTATCCACACCACACACACACACACACACACACACCCGGACCTGTTTCTGAAAATGCATTTTTTGGACTCAGGGGGTCCTAAAACATGTATTTCCGGTGAAATCTCGACATCGAATTTTTGGGGGAATACAATACTTCTCTATACATATGTAAATTGCACATACGGGGCTAGAGAAAGTAATACGAATATATTTCTTTAACCAGTGTATGTTATTCAGTTATTGTAAATGTTGTAAAGATTTTAATTTTTAAATGCTATGATTATCGGTATTTAGTGTTGATGATTAAAATTAAGAGTTTGTTTTGGAAAGAAAGCTGCAGAGGGAACCAGCTTCGTGGCAAGAAAAATTTCCGCCAGAGAAAATGTATGTTATCTAGTCAGAAGATGGCAGACAAGCTCAGCAGGATTACGTTTATGTGGCAAGGGCGAATCCTGGGACAGCACCTTCCCGGAACGCAACTAATGAAAAACAGGGGAGCTCTGATAGCGCATGCTAATTTCAAGTAAAGAGCAATGTAACACAGCGGCTTAATGTTAAGCTCAGAAAAATTGCAAGAGCTAGAAAATGTAACACTCTTCATGCCTTTTGCCATGAGACGCGCTCTGCTGGAAGTCTGCTGATTTCAACCTCAAATATTTTGCTAAATTATCACAAAACTGCTATATGGCACACACAGCAGTTCCTTTTTACTTTCTCTATACGCACTATGTACATAGTGTAGAGAAGGTATTGCACTCCACCCAAAAATTGGTTACCGAGATTTCACCGGAAATATATGTTTTAGGGTCCCCTTTAACTAAAAAAAGAATTTTCAGAAAAAGGTCCGTGTGGGTGTGTGTGTGTCCGTGTGTCTGTGAACACGATAACTCAAAAACGAAAAGTCGGTAAAATACCAAATTGGTATTTAAGTTTGGTATTTTCCAGGAATGCGACACGAAGATTTTGAGAAAAATCCCCCCGCCTTAAACTACCCTTTACATGGAACTTTTTTTCGTAAATTTTGATTTTCTCAAAAATGGCTCTAACGATTTTGATTAATATATTGTATATTAAAATGTATATCTTGAATTTTCTGGGAATATCCTCTGAAGAGTACTTTATTTTGGATGAATTTTACCGAATTTTACATAACTGCTAAACCTTAAGAAATGGATAAAAACTTACCACACAAAAATGTAGAGCACGTTAAAACACACAATTGATGTTCTATACATTTTTTTGTGGAGTTGATCGTTTTTTAAATATTCCTTGTTTTTGGTTTCAGCTTTGAAAAACTTATACTTTTCTGATAAAGGAATTTGTAAACTCCTGTTCATACAAACAAAGGAACTTCTGTCAGTTAGCAACCAGCTTTTGACTATCACTTTAACCTATGGTACCCCCTTATTTCGTTTCTACTTACAAGGAAGCAAGTAATAAGACTGTCTGTTTCTACTAATTTTTTTCTCGATTAGCACGAAATAAATAAAAGCAGAGCAACAATTTGTTGCAGAGATGTAGAGAAAGTCATGTGAATAGAACACATCAGATGTTTTTTATTTCCTGTTCTTTAAGGAATCACAAGTGACTGAGAGGAATTCTGAATTCACATTTTCAAAATAACTTGTTTTCCATAACGTCTCACATTAGAAAGCTAATAGGTTGAAAACGTGTATGTGCGTGTCATTAGTTACATACCATTATTTTGTGCTGCTGAACGGCAACTGCAAGATTGTTTAAACAACGCAGCTAGAGAAATAAATGCCACAATCTACACTCGAAACCTTCGCTCTTCATAACTAAAAACAAAGGGGAATATCGGACTCTGTCGCTATCAACTGCTAGAAACAGCAGTACACATCTGACAATTTCATGTGAGCATGTTATTCATCCAGCTGGACATTAACGCGCATCGGGAAATATATATGTTGAAATAGCGTTGCCATGACGCGTGGGAAGTTGAAGGTTATGCATTCAGAGCGTTTTTCATTTTTACGTGACAAAATAAAAAATCTGATGTGTTCCATTCACATGACTTTCTCTACATCTCTGTTACAAATTATTGATAAGAATCTTATGCTTCTTTTTACTTCATTCGAGAAAAAATTAGCAGAAATAGTCTTATTACTAGATACAGAATAAGGGAGTATACTATAAGTTAAACTGATAGTTAAAGGTTGATTGCTATGTGCTAAGTTCCTTTGTTTGTATGGACAGGATTGACAAATTACTGTATGAGTAAAGTATAGTTGTTCACAGCTGAAACCAAAAACAAGAAATATTTCAATAACGATTAATTCCACGAAAGAAATGTATACAACATAAATTGTGTGTTTTAACGTGCTCTATAGTTTTTGTGCGGTTAGTTTTTGTCCATCTCTTATAGTTTAGCAGTTATGCAAAATTCCGTAAAATTCATCCAGAATAAAGTAGTCTTCAGAATATTCTGAGAAAATTCAAGATGTATATTTAATATACGATATTTTAATCAAAATCGTTAGAGCCATTTCTCAAAATCTTCATGTCGCATCCCTGGAAGATACTGAACCTAAATACCAAGTTTGGTATTTAACCGACTTTTCTTTTTTGAGTTATCGTGTTCGCAGACACACGGACACACTGTCACACGGACACACATACACACCCACACACGGACCTTTTTCTGAAAATATTTTTTTATACAGGGGACCCTGTATAAAAAATACAATACATTTATTGTACATTTTACATACATTGTACATTTTACATATATTTCCGGTGAAATCTCGGTATCAAATTTTGGGTGGAGTGCAATACCTTCTCTATACACTATGTACATAGTACGTGTAAAGAAAGTA
This sequence comes from Hymenopus coronatus, assembly GCA_030762935.1. NCBI lineage: Eukaryota > Metazoa > Arthropoda > Insecta > Mantodea > Hymenopodidae > Hymenopus > Hymenopus coronatus. The sequence goes on along the minus strand of CM060888.1, from coordinate 137,527,828 downwards.
AAAATGTATTTAATCCTCCAAATATCATATTAGCATTATTGGTAGCCATGCAATATAAGCATTCCTGATGACTGAATTTACCATTTAAGCCTTAACGTGTTTACTCCCTTTATCTGTTAATTCATTCAGCATTTAAATGTAGCACCTTGTGCACAAGCAGCCATCAGTAGTTGACTGGTTTGATCAGCAATACTGACTGATCACCAGTTCACTGAGACCTTGATAGTTTTTTTAAACTAATTTATTTCATATTGTATAAACATTTCTATTATTCAGCATCACCGAAAAATATTATGCAATATGTTAAGTCCTATGTAGAAACTTAGAGGTAAAACTTCTGGAAATTTCTCTCGTATTTTCAAACTTCCTCCTCGTTCTGCAAAGATGCATTTATCTCATTTAAGCCTTTCCACTGAACATCACTGATCAAGAGTTCAATGTCACAGGTTAACCTAGGTTGGAAGCCTTGCTACAATACTACTGTGATAAAGGAAGGGACGGGCCCAAGTGAAATAAACACTGTTTGGCACATCTTTAGTGTTGACTGCACCTCGGTAACATTATAGCGGAATAAAGTTCTTTATTTTTCAGAAAAAAATGTATCTTTGAAGGGATTTTATTAGCGCTTTTATTTGTTCTAGGCCGTGTTAATGTAAAAAATTACTGAAATGTACACAATGGTGGTAGAGAAGTAATGAGCCTTTACCAGTCTCGAACAACAAGTACAGATAATGGTGTCATATGTCTTCCCAGGTTGCCTCCTTTGTGTGCTGAAAATGCTTTCCTGGCAGCTTCGCTATTAAAAATAGGAATTGCATTATTACTGCTGATAATACGCGTAAGCCAGCTCTGTGCATATGCTTCACGTTGAGAGATTGATAGTAAAACATATTTTGAAGAAATCCCTGATCTCTGAGATTGACGTAACGGTCAGGTGACTTAGACAGGTGCTTAATTACCGTAGTCCACAGTCTGCTGAATCTAGTGACACGGTCACTTCCATTATAGAACTCGGCGGAAATGCCATGACAGTAGCAATCGATAAGCTAGGTGCTACAAGACACTGATTAATTGCGAACACAGGACCTCGGCGTGAGAAGAGCCTCCTTACATGTCCTCCTCCTACTGCAGTTTGCTCACCTACATAGTCACACTGTTTTCGCCACACTGTAATGTGTCCATCTGCACGGTTGGGTACAAACTGTAATTCATCACAGGAACTAACCGATTTCCACATGTCATTGAACCAGCTCACGTGCTGGCTATTAATGTAACCCCATCTACTAGCATAATCCAATGGCGCACGAGGCTCAGCTTTGTTAGCTCAACTCCCGTCTCACCCGCCTTGGCAAAATGTTTCTCTATATTACTTGCTTCCTTGTAAGTAGAAGTGAAATAAGGGAGTACCATAGGTTAAAGTGGTAATCAAAAGCTGGTTGCTATGTAACTGAAGTTTCTTTGTTTGTATGTACAGGAGTTGACAAATTCCTGTATGAGAAAAGTATATTTTTCAAAGCTGAAACAAAAAACACAGGAACTTGTCAACTTCTGGCTATACAAACAAAAGAACTTCAGGCACATAGCAACCAGCTTTTGGCTATCACTTTAACCTATGGTACTCCCTTATTTCACTTCTACTTACAAGGAAGCAAATAATAAGACTAGTTCTGCTAATTTTTTCTCGATTAGCATGAAGTAATTAGAAGCCTAAGCATTTTATTAATAATTTGTTGCAGAGATGTAGAGAAATTTATGTGAATGGAACATATCAGTTTGTTCGTTAATAAACACAAACGCTAAGTACATACTTACGTATTCCTTGTACGTATAAAGGCATACGCTAAGTTAAAAAGCGGAACGGATTGTGAAATTTCAGTTTCCTTGCATAGCCCCGAGAAGCAAAAAATAGCGATTTACCACTTGCAAAAAGCGTTTAAAAATCAACTTTATTTATTTAATCTAATGCTCGGGCTGTTGAATTATTGTCATTAGTCTCTTGGCTTCTGCACAGTCAACCTTAAAGCGGCTACTCTTCTGCTCCAAGATGGTAACATCTCAATGCAAAAGTAAAATAAACAATGAAATATCCCCTTAATGGATAATCTAATATTTGACATAAACTATTTGCTTCGACAATAGCTACATGTTTATGTAGTAATTAATATTTTGTCTATCTCCTATGGGTTATCAGTTATACAAAAGCAATTCAGGATGAGAACATTTCACAGACTATCCCCTCCTAAATTGTGTCATAAAGTTATGTTAAACCTGTAGTATTTAAGAAAAATTCCTAGAGAGATGGATAGGTAATCAGACTGAAAAAGTCAATGCTATAGCCGGGATTTGAACCACGGATCTTCCGATCTCTAGCCGGTTGCTCTGCCACTCAGCTACCATGGCAAAATGCCGGCATAGCATTGGATTTTCAACTGCCTCGCATGTTTCCCGGTAAACCACAGTGTGATCCCAAATCATTTTGAGTTGACAACCCCAATGGCGACTTACAATGTTGTAAGTACTTAAGTCCCACGATTCATAGTCAATGCTTCGCCGGCATGTTGCCATGGTAGATCAGTGGAAAAACAACCGGCTAGAGACCGGGAGATCCGTGGTTCAAATCCCGGCTTGACATTGAATTTTCCAGTCTGACTATTTATCCTACTCCTGTCCTGCACATGGCTTCTGTGAAAAAACAAGTAAACCAATGCCTTGAGAGATGTTTGAGAAAATAAAAAATAACGAAAAGCTTTTAAGTAAAGGATAGTTTGGGATGGAAGGACTTCTTTAAAATACTGAAAATAAGAAGAAAAGATGTTTCATTTCTAAGTTATACTCTTTACAGACACATTAACACACCCAACACCGCACCCACATACGACGTTTTTCTAAAAACAAAAAATATTCATGGAGCCTCCAAACGTGTATTTCGAGAGATATCTGGATATGAATTTTTGGGTGAAGTGCCAATGCTATAGCAGAGAAAGCACAAGAAGAGAAGATCCGGCAGTAGAATCTGCACTCCACATTGGGTGCTTGAGCTCAGTAAAAACTCGTATGCAGGGGAAACCTTTGCTTTGAAGGACTGAATTCCGAAAGACACAAACTTTGCTTTTCTAATTTCAGGCTAAACGGGCTCTTTCGTTTCATTTCCGTACTGCCCCCATGTAAGTTCCCTGTAGCAACGTGGAGCACAAAAACTGGAATGAAGAAAATGCATAGGGAAACGAAAGGAGGGGAAAAAAAAAAAAGAAGTAGGTACTAGGCAAGGCATTTTGTTCCTTTCCTGAGCTGGAGAGGGACATTTTTCAGGCTTCATCCAATTTCCGAAAACAATTGGAAGATCTGGAGCGCGTAGCAAGGGACAGAATACTGCAGAGGGGGAAATGGAGTCGAACTTTGCGCCTCCTTTGCGTGCTTGTTTATCGCAGTAGCTGGGGGAAATGCGCAAAAGGAAGGTTGTGTGTGTCCTTTGTGCTTTTAACGATGTCTTCTTTCAGAGCAAATCCTTCGGGCCCAACATTGATTACACTTCTGATAAGCAGTGAAAGGACATGTTTTATTTGCGATCATTATGTTTTGAAAAGTTTTTTTCGGTATACATAACAGCTAAAAGGATGAGGCACCTTTTGAAGTATTTATATTATAATAATAATAATAATAATAATAATAATAACAACAACGCATACATGAAAACTAACCTACTGAGTATCCGTAGCCGAAGTTATAAAAATATATTTTCTTAATTAGAATAAGTAATTCAATTCTGTAATCTTCAGTTTGGTTTCAACTGAATAAGGGTAATTATAGCACGATGGACCCACCACCATACAGTCCTGACCTTATGATTACTGGTATTTCCGAAAATGATGTCTTCCTTTTGAAATAAATGCATTACTGCCTCACTTGCATGGCTACACGTTCCTAACAATGGTTACAACCTCGAATCAGTCTCGTAAGTCAGTAATTATGATTACTGATGTTTCCCTTTTGAAACAAATACACTACTGCCTCACTTAAAACACGCCGAGTGTTCAGAACAATGGTTACAACCTCGTATCAGTCTCGTAAGTCAGTAATTATGATTACTGATGTCTCCCTTTTGAAAAAAATACACTACTGCCTCACTTAAAACACGCCGAGTGTTCAGAACAATGGTTACAACCTCGTATCAGTCCGCAACTCTGTAATTTTTTATGGCTGACAAAAAAATACTTACTGCCTCACTTGCACGGTACTTCAAGCACAGCTAAACGTTTGTAACAATGATTACAATCTCGTATCAGCCTCGTGACGCAATAATAGCTTGTAAATTTACACGTTTTAAAGAAACACTGCGTCACTTCCACGGCACTTGAAAAAGTTCCTAACAATGCCCATTTGTTCGCATGGCGCGCAACACATTATCAGAAATTTTCAATTGCTTCTCTGGCTACCACTTTTATGCAACTGTCCCACAATTCGAATTTCAAGGTTCCAATATTAGTTTCTAGAATGCAATGGTGGTTTACTCCTAATTCAGGATTTCCCCTTCTGCGCTACTTTATTTTAATAACTATGTAATTGTAAAAGTAAGGAAAATGTACATTTCGAAAAAGTAATTTTATAAGTTAAAACATTAAAACTGTAGTGCTTCTCCTACTTCTTCACTATCTAGAAGATAGTGGCTTGCAACGGGCGTCCTTAGATGTCCTGTTTCTCATTTTCCTTCTGGTGTGTGTTTTATTATTTTACTATTTTTCATGTCCCATTCTTTTCATAAATGTTGTATAGATTGTTTTTATTTTGTTACATATGCTCATTAGTGGATAAATATTTAATTCTGATCATAGTTCTTCGTTTCGTATTTAATCCAATATTGGAACAGTCAGTATGTTCACTTCTATAAATCAACACTACTATGGAATTACAATTTTATCTCTTGCATTTTTGGTAGCGGCTCCAAGTCATTTGGCATTTGTCAAGTGTGTTGTTTATATCATTTTATCTTTTGTATCCTACATTACAACTAAAACCATTAAATATAACGTACAGGGTAATGTTAAACAGGTACAATAACGCCTTCCTTAGGAATACATGATGCATGTTAAAGCCATAATTACTTTCTCTACACGTACTATGAACATAGTGTATAGAGAAGGTATTATGATGTATCCAAAAATTCGGTACCGAGATTTCACCGGAAATGTCTTATTTGATACCCCCCGAATTCAAAAAATACATTTTTAAAAAAATCTGATGTGTCCCATTCACATGACTTTCTCTATAACTGCAACAAATTATTATTAAAAAACTTATGCTTCTATTTACTTCATGCTAATTGACAAAACTTAGCAGAAATAGTCGTATTACTTGCTTCCTTGTAAGTAGAAGCGAAATAAAGGAGTACCATAGATTAAAATGATACCTAGTCTAAAGCTGGTTGCTATATGACTAAAACTTCCTTTGTTTGTATGGACAGGAGTTAGCAAATTCCTGTATGAGAAAAGTATACTTTTTTTTAAAGCTGAAAGCATTAACAAGGAATATCTCAAAATCGATCAACTACATGAAAAAAAATGTATGATATAAATTGTGTGTTTTATCGTGATCCACATTTTTTGTGTAGTAAGTTTTTGTCCATCTCTTACAGTTTACCAGTTATGCAAAATTCAATAAAAATCATCCAGAATAAATAGGTCTTTTGAGGCTATTTCCAGTGAATTCAAGATATACATTTTATTTGGCAAGTAAATATCTGAAATATAAGAGATTTTAATCAAAGTCGTTAGAGCCATTTTTAAGAAAATCAACATTTTCGAAATTTTTTCTATGTAAAGGGTAGTTTTGGGTGGGGGGATTTACTTGAAAATCTTTGAGTCGCATCCTTGGAAGATACCAAACTTACTTACCAAGTTTGGTTTTTAACGGTCTTTTCATTTTTGAGCTATGCTGCCCAAAGGCGCACATACCCACAGACGACATTTTTCTAAAAATGCTTTTTCTGGATTCAGGGGGTCTCAAAACATATATTTCTGGTGAAATTTCGGTATCGAATTTTTGGGTGCAATACAATACCTTCTCTATACACTATGAACATAGTGTGTATAGAAAAAGTAAAAATGTTCGCATGTATGTGTGTGTGTGTGTGGTGTGTGTGTGTGCGTGTGTGGGCAGCATAGCTCAAAAACGAACTTAGTATTTAGGTTCAGTATCTTCCAAGGATGCAGCTCGAAGACTTTCAAGAAAATCCCTCACTCCCAACTACACTTAAATGGAAAGAGTTTCGAAAATTTAGATTTTCTCAAATGATTTTGATTAAAACATCCTATATTAAAGATATTTACATGAAAAATAAAATATATATGCTGACTTTGCTGGGAACACCATCTGAAGACTACATTATTCTGAATGAATTTTGCGGAATTTTGCGTAAGTGGTAAACCATGTAAAATGTAGAGCTCGTTAAAACACACCATTTATGTTACATACATTTTTTCGTGGAATTGACCGTTTTAGAGATATTTCTTGTTTTTGATTCCTGTTTTAAAATGCTTATACTTTTCTCATACGGGAATTTGTCTGCTCCTGGCCATTGAAATAAGAGAACTTTAAAAACATAGCAACCAGCTTTTAAAATATTTTACTATCGCTCTAACCTATGGTACTCCCTTATTCCCCTTACTTAGAAGGAAGCGATTATTAAGAAGTTTCCGCTAATTTTTTTCTCCATTAATATGATGTAAATAGAAGAATAAACTTTCTAACAAAAATCTAATGCACATATGTAGAGAAAGTCATGTGAATGGAACACATATTTTTTTTTAGAAATCAAAATCTGAATCTAAAATGTTTATGGGCTTATAAAAGAAACGATAGAGTGTCGAAATTGATTCTCAAAATTCTAATGTTCCCAAGAATGCTGGTAAAATTTAAACTTTGTTTTCTAATCTGTGGCTGTTGTAAATTACTCACGTTAAATATGCAACAGTATATTAGCACGTTTTGCATTTCATTATTTTAATTATAAATTTGCACAGGTTTAGTATAGGAAACATATTTGCTTCAGTAGCAAGGAGTTGGCATATCGCAGAACAAAACACGAGGGTAAGAATGTGTTATTGAATCGGCCAAGGTTACTTCCTTTGTCAATCCAGAAATACAAATGGTTTCGTAGCAGCAATTAAATGTCTAAGTTTCTCTCAGACAGGTTTTTTTTTCCCCTAAAAGTTCGTAGTTCGGGACTCTTCCATTATAAAGAGCGCTCACGTGAGTGAACTACCAAAGCTAACCACATGACAACTATATTTTCGCGTTACTTTGTAAGCAATCAGAAATGAGCCCGAAGCTTGGATATTTTGAGTGCTCACATTAAAAGGGCTAGTATGTAAGTTCTGTTTTATGTTGTTGGTTCTTGATTATGTGACACTGTTACGCGAAATAATGAAGTTACCGCATTAGTTGAAGTGTAAGTTTTATATCTCGTAATAATGAAGTAAGCGATAACTATTGACGACCGTGGCAATGAAAAACTTTGTAAACAGAAGAAACAGCACCCGTTTTAAGTATATGTCACTAAATCTACAGGAACTATTCGGGAGTCGCTCGACGGATTAGTGCCTCAATAATAACAAAGGTGATTAAAATAATAAAGGTGAATAAAATAACAAAGGTGAATAAAATAACAAAGGTGAATAAACAGCATCAATTCTGAGGAATCTTTAGTGAAGTACTTATGTTTGTGAGTCTACCCAGTGTGACGTACCCCTGTCATTCTTTCTCCACTCAGTGAGAGTCAAATTTGTGTTCTACATTGATGAGCATAGCCGGCGCATCACCGAACTTCAAAGAGGTATGTACACGCTTGTTTTTAAAGACTCAGACCGACTCCAAGGTTGTTGCGACAGTAAACACTACCATTTTGAATGGTTAGCAATCGTGCTTCTTAATTTTGCACTTCCGATGATAGATTTAGTTGTTTTTTTAATTTATTTATTTTAGGTCGCTTTAACTCTTAAGTCATATCGCGACCATACAATATTTATAACAATTGAATTCATTATATTACATTGAAATTGTTTACATTAAACAAAGGTCTGTGAATTAAAAATTACATTAGGAAAGCAAGTTTCACATAGATTTAAATAAAACATTGTGGATAGGTACATTGCTTTTAAAAATCAGTTTTACACAGATTTAGAATATTGTGAATAAACACATTACAGTTTGAAGTTCAGTTTTACGCCTCTCAGCAAGAGCAGAGATTGCTTGAATGTTTGTGGATTATTCAATGTTGTGGATATATCTTCATTGATGCTGTAGAGCTTCTGCATTCTGTGAAAATGTGTTCAACGGTGAGTTGTGTGTTGCAGACTTCACATTGAGGTGGGTATTAATAATTGCTGTTTTTAAAAGGAAGCCTCTTTCTACCTTCGGAACAATTGTAATGGTGTTCACTGGCTTACAGTGCTGTTAAATTTTTGGATTGCTACTAGTTCAGTTCATTAGAAAAATCGCACATTGCGCGTGCGCGCACACACTAGACATTTACACTTCATTCATACTTTCCGTAAGGAGGACAGGGAGTACTCGTGGCCAAAGAAATATAGCCACCCTCCAGCCGGGAATGAACCCGAGACCTCTGTATTTGGAATGTAGCATGCTAGCCACAGCAGTCTAACAGGATTTTGTTTCCATGATCAAGGAAGAAATTCATGCGAATCCATGCCAGAGATATGAAAATACGTCTGTAAGCAGTTAAAACTGTTCAAAGAATTTCTAAATATTGACCGTCTATAACATATCGATCTATAAATTTATTTGTTATCTAATTTAAGCAAAACACCTGCTAAAATTATAGACCCTGAAACTGGGGCGTCAACATGAGCCTTAGGTAATCATAAATGCACTAAAGATATAAATATTAATAACAAAAAACTAATAAAACATAATGCTAAATATATCACAACCTAAGATAATTTTTTTCTGAGAAAAGAAAAGTAAGAGCAGAAAAAGCTAAACAAACGTTCGTTTGGAGTGTGATGCTAAGTGAATGGCTAGAAACAGAAAACGGGAAGTGGAGCGTGGCATTAAACCATGTAATATACCAATAGACAGTTATCGAGAAAAAGGATGACACGGCCATTAAATAACACTCAGGGAGTGACGTTTATTGTGAACTCGCAACAATAACCTAGAGCACTCCTCTACATTGTCTAAGCTAACCGGACCGACCAATTTCACAAAGTGCAAGCTGTCTGAAGGATTCCTTCCACCTTAGGCTTTTATAGCCTACCTTTCGGCTTAAACAAGGGCGACCTTTCTCATTATTCTGATTGAGCATCAAGCAAATTTAATCAAATTTTTTTCATTTTAATAAACGAAACAATTCACGAATATGTAATACAAAACAATTATATTTAATTTATACTTTGCAGACAAAACTTTCATAATTTAATATTTCTATGAAGATTGCCTATAACGTAACATCAATCTGTATTGTTGTACATAATTGCTTCTTTAAAAGTAAAAACAAATAAAAGGAAAACAGCGTTAAGATAACAACTTTATATGCTTCATGCATTTGATTATGTTTATCAATACTATATCCAGGACAGTCCAAAATAAATGACATTACCATTTAATCCTATATTACCGAGTTGTCATGTGTGCGATGGAGTTGGTCGTCATTGTTTCCACTTCTGATACTTAATGGAGGCAGAGCGATGCGTGCGAGTGAGTGTGCGTGTGTGAACCTGCCTGAGTGTGAGTGAGTGTGCGTGTGTGTATGTGAGTGTGTGAACGTGCGTGAGTGCGATGAGTGTGTGTGAACCTGCCTGAGTGTGAGTGTGTGTGAACGTGCGTGAGTGCGAGTGAGTGTGTGTGAACCTGCCTGAGTGTGAGTGAGTGTGCGTGTGTGTATGTGTGTGAACGTGCGTGAGTGCGAGTGAGTGCGTGTGAACGTGCGTGAGTGCGAGTGAGTGTGCGTGTGAACGTGCGTGAGTGCGAGTGAGTGTGCGTGTGTAAACCAGCCTGAGTGTGAGTGAATGTGCGTGTGTGTATGTGTGTGTGAATGTGAACGTGCGTGAGTGCGAGTGAGTGTGTGTGAACCTGCCTGAGTGTGAGTGTGTGTGTGAACGTGCGTGAGTGCGAGTGAGTGTGTGTGAACCTGCCTGAGTGTGAGTGAGTGTGCGTGTGTGTATGTGTGTGTGAACGTGCGTGAGTGCGAGTGTGTGTGAATGTGCGTGAGTGCGAGTGAGTGTGCATGTGAATGTGCGTGAGTGCGAGTGAACGTGCGTGAGTGCGAGTGTGTGTGTGAACCTGCCTGAGTGCGAGTGAGTGTGTGTGAGGAACCTGCGTGAGTGCGAGCGAGTGAGTGTGTGTGTGTGAACGTGCGTGAGTGCGAGTGAGTGTGTGTGTCTGTGTGTGAACGCGCGTGCGTGCGAGGGAGTGTGTGTGCACGCGCGTGTGAGTGAGTGTGTGTGCGCCTGTGTGTGAATGTGCTTGCGTGCCAGTGAGTGTGTGTGTGAACGCGCGTGCGTGCGAGTGAGTGTGTGTGTGTGTGTGAACGTGCGTGCCTGCGAGAGAGTGTGTGCCTGTGTGTGAACGCGCGTGCGTGCGAGTGAGTGTATGTGTGTGAACGTGCGTGCGCGCGAATGTGTGTGCCTGTGTGTGAACGCGCGTGCGTGCGAGTGAGTGTATGTGTGTGAACGTGCCTGCGCGCGAATGTGTGTGCCTGTGTGTGAACGCGCGTGCGTGCGAGTGAGCGTGTGTGTGAACGTGCGTGCCTGCGAGTGAGTGTGTCTGCCTGTGTGTGAACGAGCGTGCGAGTGAGTGTGTGTGCCTGTGTGTGTGAGCGACTGAGTGTGTGCATGTGTGTGTGAATGTACGTGCGTGCGAGTGAGTGTGTGTGCCTGTGTGTGTGTGTGTGTGTGAACGTGTGGGCCTGCGAGTGAGTGTGTGTGCCTGTGTGTGAACGTGCGTGCCTGCGAGTGAGTGTGTGTGCCTGTGTGTGAACGTGCGTGCGTGTGAGTGAGTGTGTGTGCCTGTGTGTGTGTGTGTGTCTGCCTGTGTGTGAACGTGCGTGCGTGCGAGTGAGTGTGTGTGCCTGTGTGTGAGCATGCGTGCCTGCGAGTGAGTGTGTGTGTGTGTGTGTGTGTGTGTGTGAGTGTGTGAACGTGCGTGCGCGAGTTTGTGTTTCACTGTATACGAAATAAAGTTATAATTCTTATTAACTCATATAATTAGATAGAAGCAGTGATTTAAACATAGTCCCCTTTGTTATGCTACACTAACAAGTAAAGATGAGTTCACAAATACAGTTAAAAGTATTTAATCCACGAACATTTCTAAGGTGTACCTCACGAAATATATTATGGAATAATACTTTATATTTCGAAAAGGAGGGTGAAATGCTGAAAAAATAATCTGGAGCATGCAAATATCATTTCTAGAAAATGAATTAATTATAATACCAAAGATTGGACAGCATTATTGTTATCTATTTTAAAAATAACCACCAAAGCCATATAAGAAGCTGCCTTTGCATTGGAACAAATTTATTAGCCCACTTTGTAGGGGAAGAAGAGGAAGAAGAAGGAAGAGATGGAAAAGAAGAAAATAGCAGCCGTCAGTGCCTAATATTTTAGTATTAATGAGATCCTAGGCTCTTGAACTATGCAAGCAGCATACCAACCTGGAGGGAGGAGATTAATTATTGTTTTGGTACCTAATAAGTATGGCTGGAAACTTGGAGCTCGTGTGCCCCGCGGTCAACTGCACCTAGAGGTAAGTGAAGTTTGTTGACCACGAATGTGCCGGTCCCCATGGCCGCGCTCTCCGCGCAGGGGATCGTGGGTTCGAGTCCCGCCTTGGGCATGGGTGTTATATGTTTGTGTATGTGTGTCCCGATCAGACTCCGGAACTGTATTTTTAAAAAAAATGCCGGTCCCCATGGCCACGCTCGCCACGGCTTTGGTGCTTCGTTGCGCTGGGGATCGTGGGTTCGAGTCCCGCCTTGGGCATGCGTGTTATATATTTGTGTTTATGTGTGTGTTGTAAAAGTAAGAAAACAGCAACCCAGTAATAATACAGAAAAACAAGGTAAAAAAAAAAGGTAAATAAAAAGTAGGGTATACAGTGCCGGAGTCCCGATCAAACTCCGGTACCGTATTTAAAAAAAGGAAAAAAATGCCGATTTAGGTACACAAGAGTCCAACTTCCAGCCCTCGTGGCAAGGAAAACCGACAGCCAGTATATTTGTTACGCACCAACACTCCACAACAGAAGAAAATGTTTGGTTCCATTCACATGACTTTTTCTACCTGTTCCGCAAACTATCTATTCTTACAAAAGATTATTCTTTTATCTACACTTGTCAATCGAGATAAATTTTAGCAGAATATCATTATAAGTAAAAGCGCAATAAGGGACCACACGACGTTATGGTCGTTATATAAAAATATTAAAATTATATGCATGACCATGAGTAAATTAAAAAAAAAAGATTATTTAAAAGATGAGTTCGTATTTTTGAACATTTTAAGTGGTTTAAAATGGAAACCAATTTCAAGGATATAAAAAGTATATGACGAGATCTACATTTGTTGTGTAGTAAGTTTTTAAGCCTTTTGTCTTTTTGCTAATACATTTTAATAAAAATCTGGTATACTTAAGAAAATAATCTTAAGCTTCTTAATAAACACAAACGTGTATAAAAGTAAAGGCGGGCATTTTCTTTCCTTTACAAATTATTTTTTGATACCTGAGATGTAGATGAATTTAGTACATTTAACATTGGTACTTATTCACCAATTTAGAATCTGTTTTTATCCAAAACATACGAGGCGGAGAATCTTTTGAGAATGCTTAACCCTTTTTATCCAAAATCTTTATCACATTTCTTTAAATCTAGTTAGTTGTTAGGAATTTTGTAAGGGCTGTGAAGTTTTGCGGCTCACTGCAACATCCTTCATGCTTGATCAGCATGATCTCGGCAGATGGCAGCACCTGCTTCACTCACAGGAACAAACTTAAATATACGCAGTTATTCATTATTTCCTTTCCACCTCAGTGCAAGTTAAACGGCAAATCCGGCAATTTCTTGGAAAGAGAAATACTAAACAAAGAACATCATCTGCTCGGCATGAGAAGTTCCCAAGAAACTTGCAGATGCCAAGATGTTGCCTTTAACTTGGAAGTTCATTGATTTGGAGAGGGGAGAAGTGTGAGAGATAACTCTGCACAAAAACAACAAAGTGGGCTACTCATTCCAGAATCTTCTCTGACACATCAAAGATTAATTCACTCATTAAAGCAGAACTTAGAGCACTAAATCTCGTTCTTAAAGATGCTTCAATTGCGCTTCCGCCACAACAAAAATCCGAGGTGCTGCATTATACAAACCCCCTCTACGAACTATTGTTATAACAGGTTCTTTAAAATTCAGAGAAACATCTATTCATTTCAATGTAGGAAACCGTAAGATGATGCAGATGCTCAGATTTTAAAGAGGTGTCGCTATGGAGCGTTTTGAAAATGCATAGCCTTTTCACACCCACGAGAAAAACGAAGAGATTTCCCAGTCGAGAAAAGTATAATCATTTTAAAATTCAAACCGAACACAGTAAATATTTGGATAATAGTTACTTCAAAAGAAAAATATGCATTTCAGATAAACTGTGTCCATTAATGACATCTATATGTTTGTGTGGTAGATATGACATTGTCTGTCTTAGAATTCACTATTTACATAAAATTATAAAAATTCAAATCTATTCCCAAAGAATACGCAAATGTTTTAAACCTATGGAATTTTACCTAATTAAAATTGTTAAGAGTTATTTTTGAGAAAAATCATAATGTTCGATATAGTTTTCTTGTAAAGAGAGGTTTGGGTAAGGGGTTAATTTGAAGAATGTTTCGAATTCTCGGCGGACTTTAAATATCCCTTTGGAATTAGACCGAACTTTCGTTTTTGAATTGTGCTGTTAATACACACACACACGCGCGCGCCTACGCACGACCTTTTTTCTAAAACAGTTTTTTTAGAATCAATGGACCTCGAAACATGAGCGGAATATAATACTTCCCTTCAACTGGTAATGCTATAGAGTAGGTATTAATAATTTATTATTCCTTATTCTTTACAATAAACTGTTTTTTAGTTTTACAACAGCATGGGACAATCTGGATTCTTACTTGGGGTTTGCCCGCTGAAACCACGAGGGAAAAAGGATATGTGGGGAAAGAAAAAAAGAAAGTAAGACAACTATTTTTGAGAATAAACGGAAAGGTCATTTATTCTTTTTGTGAATTTAAACGTGTATGTTTGAGAATAGTACGAAGTAGTTTTATCACTTTGTCCTAGTACGTATACAATTAGAATAAACGAAAAAAGAATGCAACTAAGAGTGATGCATGCATCTATTCGATTTGGATTGGGGGAAAGGAAGGGTGGCTGAGGAATCGAATAAGGTGATCAATCTTCCCCAAAAAGGAATAAAGGAAATGCAATGTGCAGTCTAGCCAACTTATATCCAAATGGAGTAATGTAATGCTTTTTAGTGTGCGTTCCCAGGAAAATACTTCTCTTTGTTTTAGTCTTCGACAGATTATTCATCAAAGGAAAGCATTTTAGCTTACAACATACATTTTATTCATTGACTTTAAACAAGCTTATGACAGGGTGGAAAGATCAGTGGCATGGAATATTTTAAAAGATTACAGTCTACCTTCAAACTTCTGGAAGGTACTAAACAACTACAAAACGATACAACAGTGAGTATTAAATTGTATCAAAACAACAATGGGGGATCTCTCGTGTTGTTTAACCTGTTGATAAAGAAAGTGATGTAAGAGCTACAGGAATTAAAATTACAAAAAATAAACTTGTTTCTAATTTCTTATAGATATACCATGACATGTTTATTCTGAGGAATACAATTTCCATAAAGCTTTTTTCTGACAAGATATAATCTATGGCAATGAAACGAAAACTACCATTAGTATTAAAATAGTAGTAGGTGGAAAAAATTTAAAGGTTGAAACATTTTCTTATATAGGTAAAATTATTATTCCTGTCCTTAATAGGATGAAAAATTAAATAGGCAAATAAAATAAATAGACCGATAAGGAAATTAAAAAAAAAAAAACTATCAAGAAGAGTATATTAAAGTTACCTATATATGATAGTATGTTTTGTTCCGAAACTTGAACTTTAAAAAGATGAATAAAGCCTTGAAGCTCAAGAGATGAGATTTGAACTATATAAGAAGAGCATTGTAAAATCACCTATATTAAATGATAGTAAAAACCGATAGATTTTGTTGCGAAACTTGAATTTTAAAAATCATTTTTTAAAGCCTTGAACCTCAAGAGGTGAAATTTTTTAAGCCCTTGACTCTTAGAGATCGCGTTTCGAATCAAATAATGAGGGAGTTTGAAGTTTAAAATATACTTGAGGAAATAAAACAAAACAAAGAAAAATGAAAACATCTATATTAGGGTTGTTGACCGAAGATACCAAAGTTGGCATTTCAGTTTAGAATCAGTGAGAAGGAGATAAGTGAGAAGCGTTGAACAGGCCTAATCCTTAAAAATCTATAGAAGAAGGGATGGAATAATTTTATCCTAGGCATCCTGCGTGGAAGGCCACGGAGAGAGAGAAGCTTAGTTAGATGCACAATAATTGTGGAAAAGGCGATTCTATTTCATAGCACTTTCAAGGCTTGAAGGATAATAGCGCGTCCGCCAAGCTCCAACCTAGGTTTCCTTTCCAATAAAAGTACGAATTTCAAAAGATTTTATAGAAATTAATCCTCATTTATTTTACAGAAATATTTATGAACATAAAAATACAAATACAGTATATGTATATATGCACAAGAAAAATAGGATATTAAAAATCTGATGTGTTCAATTCACATTACTTTCTCTACATCTCTGCAACAAATTATTGTTAAAAACCTTATGCTTGTTGCTGAAGTACCTTTGTTTGTATGGGCAGGCGTTGACAAATTCCTGTATGAGAAAACTTAGTTTTTCGAAGCTGATCAAAAACAAAGAGTATCTCAAAAACGATCAACTCCACGAAAAAAAGGTATACAACATAGATTGTGTGTTTTAACGTGTTCTACATTTTTTTTTGTGTGGTAAGTTTTTGTCCATATGTTATGGTTTAGCAGTTACGCAAAATTCCGTAGAATTCACTCAGAAAAAAGGACTTTTCAGGGACTATTCCCAGAAAATCCAAAATATACATTTCATTTGTCAGGTAAATATCTTTAATATACGATATTTTAATCAAAATCGTTAGAACCATTTTTTTAGAAAGTCAAAATTTTCGAAAAAAGTTCCAGGTAAAGGGTTTTTTGGGGTGAGGGGATTTTTCTCAAAATCTTCGTGTCACATCCTGGAAGATACTAAACTTGAATACCAAGTTTGGTAATTTTACCGTCTTTTCGTTTTTGAGTTATCGTGTTCACAGACACACGTACACACACGCGCGCGCGCACGGACCTTTTCAGAAAATACTTTTTTTTTTGATACAGAGGATCCTAAAACATATAATTCCGGTGAAATCACAGTATCGAATTTTTTGGTGGAGTGCAATACCTTCTCTATACACAATATGTAAATAGTACGTGTAGAGAAAGTAAAAATACACTACATACTGAAGTAAATATTTTAAATTCAGTTCCATTTTTCTTGGGCGAGTGCAACATGCTTGGTTCATTTTTTGAGTATATCTCTCGCCTACGAACATGGAGGACAACTCTATATTACGAAAACAAATCATCCCTGAGATATGCTTCCTTGTATTAGAATGCAGATCTCTATATGTTTCTGCAGTTTATTGTTTTGTATACCGCTTGTTATATCATTATATTTATTCGCTTTTTCAGGATGTTAATGAACTATACCAAAATATTTTCACAGAATATGTAGATTACTTAAGTAATTTGAGGTAGGAGACTTATAGCCTCTTTATTGAAATTTCGAAGTAACGGCTATAAGTTTCTGAAGTGCCAGTACGCCACTGGCTAATTTATCAACCATTCGAGAGCGTAACACGAAAAACGAAGGGACATATTACAGCGTACCTCTATAGCGTAGTGGTTATGATACTGGCTTTCAAGTGAAAGATAGTTTCCGAATTCGGGTCTCGTTCACGTATCGCGGCACTTGGTCTGGAATGAAAAAAATAATAATAAAAATCATTTACTCTATGACAGAAATCGAACTCATGACCTTTGGGATAGCAGCTTCCCGCGTTATCTATTAAGCCACCAGAACAGTTGAAAAAAATGCCACCAGAGTCGGCTACATAACTCAAGAACGTAGTTAATGAATACTCAGTGTCGCACTGACAAGTTCGAGATTTCACAGATTTTTGCGACATTAAATCTTGAGAACGCTAATAACGAGCTGCTAAAAATCGATATTTCTATACTCGGGCAGCAGTTTGAAAGGCATTCTAACTTATTTTTTCACCTGCTTTGCTTTAACACCGACTTATCAGCACCTGATACCCACACGTTTAACGCTATGTAGTTGTGTTATGTTTATCCGCGGACCATGCATCGCAGATCTCAAATTACTTATATCAGTCACTTATATACATATATTTAGTGGCTTTTCCTCATCCCAGATATGAAAGTAGATAATGAAGCAGAAGGAAAAGCCTTGTTCCCTTTCTGCTGTGAAGCAGGTCTGACTCAAGATTAAATTACAGCACACTATATATAAAGGTGGCAGTGTGCAGCCCAATGCTAAATATTTAAAGCTAAGCATGTGTTGGCCGACTACCGCTTGGGCAGCGCTGGGAGACATCTGCCGAGTTAAGACGCCTCATAAAGTTTCCAACCGGGTCGGTCTATCAACTTACAGCTAAGGTAGGCTAATTCCTTCCTCATATTGCATTCTAGCCTTTATTCTCCCTCCCTATGACGTCACAAGTTTTACAATCCGTGTCGCACGTGGCGGCTATAAAAGATGGCTGCTACTCCTTACTGTGTTATGTTCGTAAAGGTGGCAAGTTTTCATTTGTTTCCACACGTGGATAACAGTCCCTTGTAATGTGTACACAAACTTAGGATTTTAAATTTTATGCACTTATGTTATTACATATAATGTGCAGAAAAAGAGACTGTGGAGCCAAAATGTTGGTTTGGATTTCAATAGAACATTTAAATAAAAGTTGAACCGTAATCATATATTCGCAATGTAAACTTTCTCCTGTAAGTGGATGTTCTCTGAATTCTAATTACGTAGATACTTTTTCTGGTGTATTAAATTCTCCAATTCAATTCGCAAAATATTGGGTTTGGGGTTAACTAGACGCAAATTGGATTGTTATTATTATCATTAATACGATCTTCTTATTCTTGCAATCTTTATTCAATAATCTACGTTTATTTTCTCAATACATTTTTCTAAGCTATTACTGCATAATGCAGCGACATAAACGTAATATATGGTATAAGTCACTAACCATAATCATTATGGTAGAAAAAGTAACAAAAATTGAAAAATCGAACACAGGAATGTTTATTAATGTATGTTTTATTTCACGCAGCCTCAACCCACATAAATACAGGCAGCGGGCAAGGTCAGCATATCTGTGCGTGCTAGCGGGCATTGTGTTATGCCACATTCACAATGAAATGCAAGCGCACAGAAAAACGCAAGACGCAACGAAATGCAACGCAAGAATTTGCAAACTCCAAACTTTATCCTTGTGTTGCGTGCAAAGAGGATGAATTCTGCTTCTTTTCTCTAAGAAATTAACAATAGACGATCGCACTACAGGATTTTACAGGGCCTGCTGTACATGCATGCTCTTCTATTTGACCGCACACTTCCGCCCAATCTCTATTTCCCTCAAGAGGTTACGACAGTCTCCTTGCGAATCCTTTGATTTAATGGATGGATCTGCGTCTAGATTTCTTGGTTCTCATAAATCGAAAGCGCAGACAGATAATTAAACTTCATTAAATGTGTAGCTTGATCATTTTCTGCAGTCTCTATGCTTGTACTATTTACAATAAATTTGAACGAGCAAATTATTGTGACGTCACTGCCTGAGCGTCAGTTGTTAGTATGTAAGATTTTTATAGCATATTTATTTGTAAAAGCTTTCGTAAGGGTATTATTGGTTATGTTATTTAATTTGAAACGTGCGGTGCGCTTGGAAGATATCCGTATTTAATTTACAGATCCAGAAACCCGTGCCAACTTGTTGCGTTACGTTTACGATTGCATTGTGAATGGTCTTCCCTCACGCTTGCACTTATGCTACATTGCGTCTGCGCTTGCATCTCGTTGTGAATGTAGCATTACAGTTGTTTATCTGAGTGCAGCAGCAACGGACGTGTGTAACTAGTGTGCTATGGCCACTTCATCCAATCCTCGCCCATCTTCCCCAAATACTTTGCCCTCTGTTTGGGAAGAACAGTATCTGTCTAGCCAAGCAAGATTGCTCAGGCAATTAAAAAGTATAACCTACTACCACATCACGCTACTGATAGCGGTGAATATGAGCCTATAAAGGAGTGGAACGTGACATGATGATAGAGAAACTCAAACACACTATGGCTACTGAAAATGATGCGGACCATAAAATAAGTGGCAAAAATTGCGTTTTATTTATAATGCTCTTTAACTAATGTGGTTCTCAGCGTCCCATTCTAAATTTGGCGTGAAAGACCGCTTAATTTTGCTCAGAGGCCTCTCTAACAGGCTTGAGGTTCTTTTACGTGCCGTAAATCTACGACACGGGACCAACGGCTTTACTTTCCTTCCGAAGGAAGCCATGCTAAGGATTTTTACACACGGGTCCTCCGTCGGGTTTGAACCCGCGACCTTGGGGTATATGAAGTTAGCATGGTAACCATTACACCACAGAGGGCGACTATAAAATAAGTGAATCAGGTGAATCCTAACTATATCACTTGAAATTGCTAAGCACTTAGACCATTTAAAAATGGCAAATTTGCTAAAATTTGTATACCTATGATGGCCAATGAAGTTTGGCCTGAACGTATCCCAGAATGTGAATCCATTAATTTATCTTCCTCTACTGTTATGCGGTGTATTGCAGATCTCGCCAACAATGTTGAAGAGATGTAAATCATTTATTTGTTAGGTATCTCTGCCGTTAGATGAAAGCCAAGATACTTGTGACACAGCGCAGTTAGCACTTTTTGTGAGAGGCGTGGATATAAACCCCCAGATAACAGAAGAAATGTTCGATTTAGGATACTATAACCGGTGCAGATATCTTCCGATGTGTTGAGGAAGCTTTAAATCAGCTTCAACTTTCATGGAATAAACTGATATCTATAGCTACAGATGGAGCTCCTGCTATGGTCGGTCTAATAGGCCGTGTTAGAGATAAAATAATCAAATATCATATCTGTTCACTGCATAATTCACCAGGAGAATTTATGTTCAAAACGTATTAAACTGAATAATGTGAGGAGTGCTGTTGTTTCATTAGGTCAAAAGGACTACTCATCGTTAGCTTAAAGTGTTTCTTGACGAATGCAATAGTGAATTTGGCGACCTGCCTCATTATTGTGAAGTGAGGTGGTTAAGCCGGGGTGCGTTACTGGAAAGTTACTGTGAGTTAAGGGAAGAAATATCGTTGTCCTCAGAAGAAAAATGTATGCTTGTACCCGAACTCAGTGATTCAAAGTGGATTTGTGATTTGGCATTCCTAGCAGAGCTAACAGGATACCTCAATGACCTGTTAGACAAATGATTACTCAACTGATTGACACTGTATTGGCCTTCAAACGCAAAATTGAATTATGGGAACAACAACTAATCAACAAGAACACATCTCACTTTCCAAAACTTTCATCAGCTTCCCAACATTTGGAATTTGCAGCACTTGAGCAACATGCAAGCGAAATAAATGATCTTCACAGAGAATTCGGAGTGTGATTCCAAGAACTAGAAACTATGGAATCTACATATTTTCCATTATTTGTCACTCCTTTCACCGTAGACGTCGAGAACGTCCCTACAGAGTTTCAATTAGCACTTATTGATCTGCAATGTGATCTGGAAATGAAGGATACCTTTGTTCATAAAAGAAACTTGAACGATTTTTATATAAACTTTCCTCAGTCCAGATTTCCACGACTACACAGACAAGCAGCTCACATAGTAAACATGTTTGGCTTTACTTGCCTCTGTGAACAATTCTTTTCGCTAATGAAACACTATAAACCGGGTCACAGAAGCCAATTATCTGACAACAACTTGAAATTCAGTCTTCGTCTTTGTACTACAAAGGCAATTACACAAAATATTGAAAAGATAATTAGGGGGAAAAGGATACAAAAATATTGACGTCTGAATCAAAATTGGACTCAGTTGGAAGTATTAAATGTAATATAAGTAACAGATAAGCTATGAAATGGTATGTTAAATTTGCTCTGTTAAGCATCTAGGTAAAGGCATGTTTATTTCTCTCTCTTGCAAATCTGACTGTTTTTCTATCTCTGTTGACCTTCATTTCTGCCCGCTTCCACACGCTCGGGCATCGGGCTAAAGGACATGACGTCACGTGTATTGAGTTGGGGCTGCCTGGTTTATTTGATACGCAAATGTTGTTAGCAACCATGAATATTCTTGTAAAGAGTTACAAATTTGATTTACAGCTATGCAACATTAATTAGTATTCATCTGGCACGCCGATGACAAAATATATTATATGATTCCCGATTTCCAAAGTTATAAGTTGCATTTACCAAGAGGGCTTTATGCATTTGTGACCACGAAGATTGTAAATTAGAGAGTCGAGTATCAGTAGTATTATTATCATTATATTCCATATGCACAGCAAAATAAATGACTTCCGGTTTAAAATTAAGTAATTATTCCACGAGCTGTAATTTATTATCTCTAAATTAAACTTCTATGGTTAAATTATAACAATGTTGTTATGAAACTGTTCAACAGCTTGTTCAGGAGAACATTATTTAGCTTTGTATTATATATGCATTAGGTTAATATACAATAGTTCCCAGAGTTAATTTGTACGCGCTTTTATTTTTAACCATGAAAAGTATAAATTATGCTGTGTAAATTTGGTAGACGAATCAAAAACGGAAGCGTTTCATGTACAGGCTCCTTAAAATTTAATTTAGCCTGTTAAAATAATTTTGGAAAAAAGCGTTACTCATTCCAATCCAGTATATATAGGTACATTATGTGTATATGTATATTTTATGTGTAATATATGTTTTGAGGTGCCCTGGACACAAAAAACATTTAAGCTAATAGTGTGTGTAAACAGCCTAACTCAAAAACGAAAAGTCAGTTAATATCAAACTGATATTTCGTGCTAAGAACCTTATCAGACGCAGCAGGCTCTATCCCAGTGGTAGAACTCCTCCATAAGTTCCCCTAGGAGTACCACTGAGAAGCGTTAAACGAAAGCTCACTGGAAGGAAAACAACTGCCTCCCTTTCATGGCTTCAAAGACAAGTGAAAGCCTGTCTTTAGGGACATGTAAAATGGCGTTTAACTACTGCTCTTGCGTCAGATTATGTATGTTTTATGGCGCCCTTTGTAGCACAATAGTTTCAAAGATACTACTTCCGGTTACCGAGCACGAAGTCTCAGTGCAATGAAATAATGTTCCTAATGTGCACACTACCTGAAGCCATGATAATAAAATGTACTCATGCTTACATGCATTTAGCTATGAAATTTCACAGAAATTTACATAATTGTCATAATTTAGCTGTTCCTTTATGTAAGTTTATTTTTAAACGTATGTGAAAATAATTGGTCATGTGGATGAATATCCCTGATGCCCCCTTTTGTATAGCACCGCTAACATAATTCATATCGGTTATTTATTATCCTTAAAGCAATTGCTCATCAGTAGGGATAGCATCTTGGGGACCGATAGCGGGACACAGGCGGGAACCAGTACAGTTCCGACTTGTGCGGCTGTCGAACTGTGTCATCAGAGACCCGTCACACCCTGTTTTAAGTCGCGTGAAACAGAAACTGAAAACAGTGTTTGGAAAACATATCTGATTTTCAATAATGCGTGAAATATGAAATGTGCTAAGAGATGTTGCTACGGAAACAACTACTAATGGAGTATCTTACCCAATAGTCAATTATGTGTTCTATTTCCGTTTTACTCCAATCACATCTTGTGATGTGGAGCGAAGTGTTTCACAATATAAAGCCTGTTTACGTGCCAATTGGAGACGATTCACATTTCAGACGTTGCGAATGTATGTTGTACATAGCATTCTATGTATCTTGAGAGAAAAAGAAACGGATAATGATGCTGATGACTTCTTGAACAACTGGAATTGACTGCTTTTAAGTATTAGAATATTTAGTTCCCGTAAATCAGTGGTATATATGTTTACCACACACAACAACCTCAATCGCCTTCCACTGCTAGTGAAAACATGAGTCTACCACGCAACCACTGCCCCATTTTTCTTTTATTAGTACCACTATGCACACACTGCATTGTCAACGCATCACAACTATATATCATGCTACGCTAACTTCGATGCTGTCCCCAAAAATTCGATACCGAGATTTCACCGGAAATATATATTTTAGGGTCCCCCAGTATCCAAAAAAAAAAAAAGCATTTTCAGAAAAAAGATCCGCGTGTGTCTGTCCGTAAGTCTGTGAACGTGATAACTCAAAAACGAAAAGGCGGTAAAATACCAAGCTTGATATTAAGTTTAATATCTTGCAGGGATGCGATACAAAGATTTTGAGTAAAATCCCCACACCCCAAACTATCATTTACACGTGTATCTTCAATTTTCTGGGAATAGCCTCTAAAGACCTCTTTATTCTAGGTGAATTTTCTTGAATTTTGCGCAACTGGTAAACTGTAAAAAATAGTAAAACGCTTACTACACTAAAATGTAGATCATCTTAAAACACATAACTTATATCATGTACGTTGTTTCATGGAACTGACAATTTCTGAGATATTTGTTTCGGATTGGGATACTGGTCCTACAAAGAACCTCATTTCAACCACATGGCAACCAGCTTTTAAGAGATTTGACTACCGTTTTAGCCTAGTGTATTCCCTTATTTTCCTTTCACTTACAAGTAATTAAGACAATTTCTGCTAATGTTTAACTCGATTATCATATAGTGGATAGAAAAATATGCTTTTAACAGCAATTTGTTACAGCAATGTAGAGAAAGTCATGTGAATGGAACAAATCAGAAGTTTAATATTTATTCCATTAATTTACACTATTACAGATTGTGATTTTCATAAAACCAACCCTTTTCCTTGATCTACTTTGTTTACTTATAAAGCTAGATTCATTGCTTTAGGTATCAGAAAGATCACCGCACGCCACTCAAGGAAATAATCCATAATATAGCTCCTAAATGATCTTATGTTGAAAATTTACAATTTCATGTCACAATTGCCTTAATAAATGTAGTGAATTACTGCAAGGAATTCGACAGCTTCGTTTTGGTGACGAAATAAAAGTGGTTCGGGAATTATGATGACTACAGTTTGGAGAACGATAACTGTTTTAAAAGCATTGCTGTATATTTGTTATTAATGATAAAATTATATACCTGGTCACAATCTTCTCTTTCGATAAGAATTCTCAAAAAAATATATGCAGTTATCATAAAAATAAAATATGAAACATGTTTTAATCACTCACCGCTTTTTGTCTTTGGTGTCTTCCAAAAATAAAGCGCAAAGTTCGTCGTAAATCCATTTTACGATCAACGAAAACCATAAATTTTTATTTTCTTTTTATTTTCTCTACCACGTACGAAACAGATAGAGAGAAGATGTATTCTGTTTAAACATGTGGAACTCAACCCATTTAAGATTATTTTAAATAAGAAACTAGTCCCACAGCTATTCCACGACAGCAATATACGGGCCAAACTCTATGGCAAAGAGTTTACGGC
Source organism: Hymenopus coronatus (assembly GCA_030762935.1). Lineage (NCBI taxonomy): Eukaryota > Metazoa > Arthropoda > Insecta > Mantodea > Hymenopodidae > Hymenopus > Hymenopus coronatus. The sequence continues at coordinate 137,502,895 of CM060888.1, read as the reverse complement.
TTTCAGAAAATGAAATTGCCTTTGATTACGGAGAATTATGCTCATTTACAACTTGTGGAATGAGCCTCATATTCCGCCACATTTAATGCTTTCTCTTCTTTCACTACATGTCTCATTACTTTGACAATTTGTATTTCTTTGACTAGTTTTCTGCACGACAGTTTCTCAGTTGTTCCGTCCTTTGTAAAATGTCCTCACTCATTCCTGAAGCCAAACGTAATTGAAAACACAGGTAACTCTATCGCTCTTTCTCACTCTTTCCTCTTTAAGGTCAGAATCTCCTCTAGCAGTATAAGTAGTCTTTTGTGAATCCCTAGCAGCAAAAAGGGCACTAAGTATTTTAACATTACCTTTTGAGGTCAGTAGATTAGGCAGTACAATGAATCATGCAATGAGTGAGGTTCGAAGACAAATATGTAAGTTAAATTTAATGTCCTTATTACCAGAGCTAGATAGTTCGTACCGTTCGTACCGTATACAGGTTGCGACCGACCATCTTGCTGCATCAAAACAAGTCATTGACAAAAACGAAGGGGGGGGGGGGAGAGGTAAACAAAAATGTTGTAAAGTAAACAGTAATGCTTTCAGAGAACAAAAAATGAATTAGGAGACATAGTAAAAGCAATCTAATTGTTATTACATATATAATAAGGGTGACACTGATTTCCTTAGCTAATCAGAGGAAAGACAGCGCAGAACAGATGCACTAGGGCAAGGTGTACTGCTGGTTTCATCTAATCTAATCTTTACGGTCAAATATACCCACCCACCCTGCCCCAAATGCCACTGGCCTGTTTCCTATATACGCCGCAGAAAACCTTAGGTCTATTATTTTAACACTAGTAACATACCCCATCAGCCGATAATCAATAAGCTGTGGATCCTCCTTACCTGAAACAAATAAAAATCACAAATAAACATAACAAAATTTACTTCTTTCTTAGACAATCACAAGAATTACTTAATGACAAGTTACACCAAGATTTAACATCCCTGTCAAACAACGCTGACTGAAAAAGGATTTGACAAATAGAATGTGCAGAAAGAAGGGGAAACTAAAACAAGGGGGATAAATGACTAAGAGAAAAAAAGTCTTCGTGTTTTTATGAGGAAGAAAAGAGAAATGCAGCCAAAGTAGAGGCCAAGAATGCAGTGGATCCCATAAGTCATGCTCGTGGTTGTAGTCGATTCTGTTACTTAAAATAATTAAATGCCCAAGGAGTGAGGAGGTTACAGACCTCCTCCCCAAGGGTACAACCTTCAGCAGTAATTCACTTCGTTATCAGATTAGCAGGGGAAGAAAGGAAAATGGGGGCAAAAAAAAAAAAAAAAAAGTTTCCTTCCTCACACATCCCCCCCCCCCAACATTAACTCTGACTTTCTCTTCAATATATACATTAACTGTCAAGAGATCGATATATCGCATTTTACTCCATTAGGATCCTTTTGAATCCTAAAACATCAATGGTTTCGTCCGCCTTTCAAGTGCCCAGCTGGTTCCCAATAAGGTTATATACAATGACCTCAAAGGCTTGTAAAGCATAGAAGCCATAGACATCCTAATCAAATGCAGAGGTTGCAATCTAACAAATTAACACAGGTGTTGTGCGATCTGTAAAAGAACGACTAAATGGCGAAAATTGATAAAACTGACACTTTTGATTTTCTGTGTAGTAGTATTCATTATAATTTCCTCTTTAATTTCATATACATTTCATCAAAGTAACACAATATTTATATTTAAAATATACTGTTAAAATAGTATTACATATGCTACTTTTTAACATTTCGTTACAAAATAAAATAAGAAGCATAAAATACGCTAAAGTAGTATACAGATCTATTCAAAAACGGCTGCTAAAGAAAGAAAGGAAAAATGAATGTTGATTTGACATTCAGAGCACTATAAAGTGTTCATTCAAACCAACAACAAAGAACACCTCTGAATTCTCGTTTAATAAAATGTTAATCTACATTGTTATTTATTTATTTTTTTATTTTTGGACTGTAAGATATTTTGCACATCTCACAATTTACCAGTTATGCAGTTAAGTGGTAAGAAAATCGCCAACATATACATTTTATCTATAATGAGGCCTTGCAAACCCAAAGCAGCTAAGTGGTAACATTTTCAAAACTGAGTTTTGTACACCTAAGTAAGTTCTGAAGCAGTTCCAATGCACACCTAAACAAACTATTTTATAAAGCAGTTTCTAGTAGCTCAAACAGTCCCCAACAGATGGCATGCATGATATGTCAAGACCCCTTTGCACTTCTAAAGGAGCAATGGAGCATTCTTCTTGCACAGATACTGAATGAAAGGAACCAGTTATGGTATATTTGTGTTTTGATGCATCTTTTGTTGTGGTTTATGGGGAATTCACGTTTGTGAAGAAACAGGAATAAAAAGTTCCTGCAAGACGCGTGAGTGGGCAATCAACTGGAGGTGGTTAACAGTTTACCACTTCCAAACAAGCAGGTAAGCTTAGAAAACTTGACGCTATACTATATTAGTGCATTACATCTTTATTTCATTTTATTAATCAAATTTTGTATACATTTATATTTTTAGTATTGTGATTAAGCTAATTTTAGGATATTCATAATCTCACATTTTCTTTATAGAGATTTGTTTTATGTAGCATGAATCTATGATTACAAAATAAATAAGTGGTAAACGACTAAAATATGGAAATTTTATTTTCCATCCAAGAGCCGCTAAACATTTAGCATTAAAACTCTGCTGAATGACTGTTATTTTTCTTTCTTTCTCTGTTTATATTCCTCGTATGTGGGACTTACATCCCCCAGGATTTCCTGTTGAGGAACCGAGGCTCTAGACCAGAGAGAGTAGCCAGGATACCTGATATGAAAATGAGGAAGTGAATAATATGAATTGATAGAGAAATAAACGACAGGAAAGATGATTACGGAGCAGTTGGTGGACCAAATGGCGGGGTAACCCGGAGAAAATGCTGCACGGACGCCGTTTCGACCTCCACAAATTCCACTTGTACTACTTATAGTGAATGCTCGTAAGTGACTTGGTTGTTTTAAAACGGTGCAATTAAGTGCGAGCCGAGCATGCATCGTATAAATACTTAATTCTAATAAGATTAAATAAACAAATCTTACATTTTATATATAATGGTATACTGAGAAAGAATTTATATGCATTTTTGAAAATTGATGTATACTCAGAATAAACAATTATTTAGTTGTTTATGAAAAACACTTTTGAGTTAAGTAAAACGCCCGTATGCCGTGTCATAAACAACGAACTAATTAAGTATCTTGTCACTGCCCTTATCAAGTTATAGTCCTCAAATCGCGCTAAATGGATGTTATCGCTAATGGAGAGTCGAAATTAAAGGTCCTCCGAAAGCTACCGGTCAAACCTGAATGGATTAATCAGGTAGTAGCGGAAGCAATTAACATTTTCTCATCTGTCAGCCCGCAGTTGTACAAGCAATTGATGAACTAGCTTTCTGAGTTGCGCATTTGGTTGCTTGAAGCGGATTTTTCATCTGAAGGTCAAATCTTCATGTTGTTATGTTTTACATCGACGTCCTGACGCAAATTATACACAATGGTGGAAAGCTTTGGTCCGAAGCTTATAGATTAGATTTACGCAATTAATTCGTTAATCTTTTAAAATCATGAACTTCCGCACTCCATAAGAAACATTCGTGAGATTGCTTTCTCCTTCGAAAAGAAATATAGAAGAGAAGAGTGTTTATATATATATACACATACATATACATATATTATAAAATCTCTAAACCATTAATTTTGTACGCTATATCGGGTTATGGAAAACTAAAATTTACTGAGAATTATTCTGTAATTGACCTAGAGCTATATTTGTACGAGTATTTTGGAAATCAAGAACATTAGACGAGGTTCGCATCATTTTTCGAAAGCTAAAAATTTAGGAAGTCTATTTAATCCTGAAATTATTGATATGTATATTTACTATTGAATTTATGCAATATACTTGATATTTGAATTTTACCATTTTAATCTTACCGATTTTGCTTCTACTTACAGTTTATTTCATGCAGCATTTAAATATTACTTTTTCGGGTTTTCTCGGCGCAAGCAACCATGTCACCTGCAGCTGACTTAGCCAACTAACCAGTTCGCAGATGCTAATGCATTTTATATTACTTTTGAACAACTGCCATTGATATTAATATTATTTTCGCATAAGCATTCCTATTATACATTCTTGTCGAAAAAAGTGCTCAATATACATACGTTAAACGCTTTCTAGAAACTTGTGTAGCAATATTAGGGTGTATTAGTTATAGCTATCAGTATCAGAAGTTCATGTTTCTGTTATTTAAAATGTTCAAATTCTACCAAGATATACCATGTCTTCACTGGAGAGATGTCATTCTGCAGACTGTAACCTGATTCTATGCATCATTGCTTTGAAGGCATAAGATCTTCCCAAAGTAAATTAATATTATTGTTCCAAATGACTATAGTGCAACAACTGAATGATAATCATTCTTCTGTGATAGATTTAACAAAGTAAATCTACTGTTTCCTCTTTTAATATATTTTTGGCTGTTTGTGTTTTTTACTGCGAAGTACAAAGTTGAACAGCTTACTGCCATCTTCAAGTTTTGTTGTTGTTACTATTATTATTATTATTAATTATTATATGATTATTATCATTTTTATTCAACTTGATTATAAGTGGTAGCTGGGCTTGTAGGCCGTGGTCCAACTGATTTAATTGCAGACGTTTCGCCGAAATCTGCGTCCGGCATCTTCAGGGAAGAAAGCTTCAGTCTCGTTGGACTTCGGAGCTGTTCTCTGAAGATGCCGGACCAGATTTCGGCGAAACGTCAGCAATTAAATCAGTTGGACGATCTACAAGCCCAGCTACCGCTTATAATCAAGTTGACAATGCCGGCCGTGAAAGCTTAAGTACTTATTATTATTATTATTATTATTATTATTATTATTATTATTATTATTTAGATCATTTTCCATTGTGCAGCGCACTTTATTCAATGCTTCAACGAAATGCACCTGCAAGAGGTCGTGCGCATGCTCGATCTAGGGAACCAATAATTTGTCACTGCGAAGTAATATCAAAAATGTGCTTAGTTTGAAAGGGTGGTTGTCATGTTGGGAGAGGCAGAAAGGGCACCCTTATCCTGTCGAGTTAAAATCTAATCTGATTATGGAGGATTTTGATTAATTGCCGTAATGGGATTGGTTTGGCAGTGTCGGGATTATAGCTACATGATCAGAGTCAAGAGATTGGAGCAATTAATCATGTTGTGAACACAGTTTAAGAATGCTGAGTACGGTGAAATGTGGCGTTATTGTTATTCGGTACAGACATTATTTACATCGATTGCCAGTTTCGAGATGAAACTCTTGGCATGCAAGTGGTAAATAGGGGTTGACACCTGTCCTTACAGCATACGGCGAGGACATTGATGAAACTTAGAGTAAGATGATAATCGGGAAAGAAAATTTGGGTGAAACGTTCAATTCCAAATGGAAAAACTAAAATAAATTCCTGAATCTACTGGCGAGAATTCAACTAGAGTTCTAGCTCACGTGCCCGTGCCTAAAGACCTGGGTGATTCAGGTCCGTTATTGCGTTATAACCTCAGCAAAACTGTTTGCTTTAATATATTTAAAATGCATATGGAATTTTCAATAACAGCTTTATAAGACGGCTTAGTAAAAATCCATTATATATAGCGTGTATGTGCATGTACGTACACTTGTGTGTGGATTTTGTTAAGGAAATTACTATTGTTTCCTTTCAAGAATTGACATATATTAAGATATAACCTTTTAGTGCCGGAGCACTCAAGGATTTATTTCCAAGTAACTTATTTAGTGTACATTTATGGAAACACTTCTTCATTTCCTTTAGATTAAAACAAATGTGTCTGTTAATTTTATCATTTTGGAAAAAGTGTATCGGATTCTAGATGGGGAAAATTTTAGGGTGTTGCAAATTTTGATTGCGTTGCAATGAAGAGACTGCCAAGAAATACTTCGTTGCAATTTCATTCTGGTTTCTTGGATACCTGAGTGAGGTTCTATATATAATAAATTGAAATGGTTTTAATGCAGAATAATATTTAGGACACATTTCCAGCATTATGGTTTTTATTACTCAGGCTTTTATTTCTCGCGCTTAGGGAAAAAGGAATTGGGAAGCGGCGATAACATCATAGAGAGCAATAAGCTAGCGCTCTGGTGAATGATTATATGAGCCAAGCATACGGCTAATTGCTCAGAGCTTCAGCGCTCTCGTGAATGCTTCTATGCGCCAAGTAATGGACAATTGCTCAGAGCTTCAGCGCTCTCGTGAACGATTCTATGCGCCAAGTAATGGACAATTGCTCAGAGCTTCAGCGCTCTGGTGAACGATTCTAAGAGGCAAGTAAACGGCCAACTGCTCAGAGCTTCAGCGCTCTGGTGAATGATTCTAAGAGGCAAGTAAACGGCCAACTGCTCAGAGCTTCAGCGCTCTGGTGAATGATTCTAAGAGGCAAGTAAACGGTCAACTGCTCAGAGCTTCAGCGCTCTGGTGAATGATTCTAAGAGGCAAGTAAACGGCCAACTGCTCAGAGCTTCAGCGCTCTGGTGAATGATTCTATGAACCAAGTGAGCGGCCAATGGCTCAGAACTTCAGCGCTCTAGTGAATGATTCTATGAATCAAGTGAGCGGCCAATGGCTCAGAACTTCAGCGCTCTAGTGAATGATTCTTTGAGTCAAGTAAACGGCCAATGACTCAGAACTTCAGCGCTCTAGTGAATGAATCTTTGAGTCAAGTAAGAGCTTCAGCACTCATAAACAGACTTGAACACCATTGAGCCAATATCGTTTCAATGTTTGAGAAGCAAAACTCCTCAGCCAAGCTTGAACCAAATTCCCATTCCCACTAAAAGCAGTCAGTGTTCCTTGTAAATTGGCAACTCCAGCCGCACAGTACTGAGTTAAATCCAATAAATGGTTTCTATAGGACCACTAAAAGCTTTACTAATACATTAATGCAAGACTCCTGCTATGGATTTGAAAGTTTACATTTGGAAAAACATTTTGAATTACACATTTCGTTAGTGATCGTTGGGATATAAATTAATGTTATCTGCAGTTCAGTGAGTTTCCATTGATGTAATATATCTTTCCATATCACTTGTGAAAATTCATTCGCGTTTCTGTTCTGTTTCTCTCGAATGGAATAAATGAAAACTAACACAGATTTTATCTATACCCGCCCCCAAGTTTTTTTTCACCTGGAAACCGAGTGTGTTTCTCACGTGATGGCAACCAAAATTCATTAATCAGTCGTAGGAACCAGGGAAGGTTTGTTAGCCGCTACGCTACGAGCGAGACCCTCATCAGTCACGTCACTTCACGCACGTCATCTATCTTCATTTTCTCCACCTCTCCACCGCGCATGCGCTGTGCAACCAGATTATCGCTGGCATTTTGCTGTTTATTAATTTCCAGCAATCAACAGTCGCTTTTCCGGAATATTCCTGCGATTCTGTTGCCTGGTAGCGGCAAGAAACTAGAGACAAGCGAATGCGGATATTATTCTTCATATATAAAATAAATGACAAGTACGAAGTTTACGAAACCCCTGCAAATTGTGTTCACATACATATTCAGAAGTCTTCTGCAGCATGTATCTAATTTATAAATGTATTCGCATTTCACCCATTCCATTTAGCTGCTTCCTTAGCTTTCAAAAATAATTTCAGTGTTTCGAGAACAACATTAGAAATTACGTTTCCTCTCACAAAAAGCTGGTTGTTATTCTGAAAATGTTTCATCTCACCATTTAGTAAATCAAAATGCTTTTCAGCCTCTTTATGCTTAATAATGAAAAGTTCAGCGGTAGGGATAAACTTTTTTTAGGGTTATCATTTATTTTCTTCCTAGCTTTATTGCTTTCTCTACTGCGTAGAATAGGTGAGAGAAGTAGTGTTCAAAGAGATCATCTCCAATGCTTACTGATACTTCTGATATCAATTTCCAGTACTACAGAAAGATGGAGCTAAGCACCTTTCTTATAACTAATCAGTTTGGTAGACTTTTTCTTAGTAAAACAACCTATGTTAGATTTCTGAATGCGAGACTTTTGAATATCGAAGAAACTTTATTCCTGATTTCAAGAGAAAAACATATCGCTTAATTTCCCAACTGCTGAAGGCAACTATCGAAAAAGTAGCGGCCATTTGCGCATTCCCTCTGAGCATATCGCTTCTATCCCAAGGTGAATGGTTTCCTAGACATCTTTTCTTCCTTTCATATCTCTTAAACATAAGATGGAAATTGATCCAAACTCTTGAATAACAATTCTTCTTCTTAATTGCTATGTATAATTCTGTTTTGTTATTAACAATGATATCTTTCTAACTTGGTTTCAGAGCAAGTGGAACACATAGTGAGAGGTTAAACGCTCGGGTGTTAAAACCCATAGATATTTACAGGGAACTAAAGGAAGTGTATGGCGATAGAGCAATGGAAAAAAAAGGGACGTAACAAACAAATGCGCATGTCCATACTCAACCCTACTCTTTCGCTCAACATCAGGGAGACGGATTTTAGTATAAATAAAACACCAATGAACGCTCTTGTGGTGTTTCTCTGAACAGTTGAAGGTACTACACCTGGTTCGAAAGCAGGTAGATTGTGATTAAGAAGTATCGGAAGAAACAATTGCTATTGGAAATGTGTGATAAAGTGATTTCATTATTTTATTATTTCATGAAGGTATTGTTCTACTGAAATAAGTTTGCTTGGCTGTTCTTTCATCGTGAGTTTTACAGCTACAGTATGTATTTTTGAAATACATGGAACATAATTGGCGCAGTACAGTACGTACTCAACGCAGTGGGAGCAAATAAAAGACGAAGTATGAGGTTTGCTCGTGTTTCCCTGCATCAGCAATGCGTTCCTCGTTTTATACATGCCACAATTTTAAATGTCTTTGACACCATTTGTTTAACAGTTCCAGTTTAAAATTTACCCAGTGCTTTCTAAAACCTGTTCAGTTACCGCAGGCTTCTTGTAGACGTAAATAAATTGAAGGTATTGTATTGCAATAATACTGAAATGATTCTGGGTGTATTTAAGTGCTTAAAACAAAACACTGAACTCATTTCCTTCACTCCATGTATACTTCCGATTTCTCTCGGAAGATAAATAATGTAAACTATTTTGTCATTACACTAAGCTTAGTAGCCAAGAAGAATCGCTTCTGTGCTCAAGTTTTCACAGCCAAATTCCGCCACAAACAATGCTAATATACCAGGATTAAACTGTATTATTCTTATTTATAAACATATTTCTACAGTTCTCTACTGGTTTTATGCAGGGATTAAATGGAAGGCTGTTGTGGAGGGAGGGGTGTCCGTCAGAGTATGTACCTGACCACATCTATATTTTGAGCAGTTTCTGTTTACTTACTAAAGCCCCTCTCCCTGTTCATCACAGATGATTTGCAGAACAAAATCGTGAAGGACAGGTAATTAACCTAGACAAAGTGCAGGATATGTCTTTCTCAGACTGGTCTTGACGATGTTGAGTCCGAATATCTTGTTGCGATGAGCCGGCGGCAGCCACTAAACACGGCATGGAAACAGTCTGGCCTATGTGTACAAATAAAGTAAGCTTCGTTTTGAAAGAGTCGTTAATCAAAAAACAGTTTTTTTTTTAATCTATTAAAGCCAAGATGTCGACATTTCCTGCATTAACCTATCTCATTCCAGTATCGTCTCTCCAGTAAAACTATATTGACGAAAGACAAATACTAAATCCTCTCTGACGTGAGTAAAACTATTTATACAACGTTATTTTAGGCCTGCCAATAATTACTTTTTTTTTTTTTTTTTTGCGCGCGATATAGTTAATTTGCGGTACTTATTAATATTGTTGCTATGGATGGATCATAAGTGGGTATTCTCACTTGCAATGAGGTTTCAACGAAAACAAAAGAAATTTCCGTGCTGGTAGTTAATGTTTCATTATACTTCTTATATATTAGACTTGTTGGTTTGGTTTTATTGATATTTTAAAAGCATTTTATGATCAAAAGCATTTCATATGAATAAAAAATATGTCCCCATAGCAACACATTGGAGAATCGGCTCCTAAAATGTAACATTTATCGTTCTGTTAATAAGATTGTATGGTTATAAGTCTATAAGGTAACCCTCAACTGAGGGAAATAATTTATAAAAAATAAATACTTCAGGTAATATTGCAATATAATTATCGGCGCAAACACCTCGTATTTTCATACTCTTTCCTAAATCTGTGTGAACGCAGCTCACACTAGTTAGTATTCCAATATTATGCCATTTATTATGATTGTGTTATACTTACAGAGATACCGGCTATAAGAATCTTTTGAAAATATTCCAAGAGGGTGTGTGTGTGTGTGTGTGTGTGTGTGTGTGTTTGTGTATATAAAATAGGAAAATAAATTACATATTTTAATAAAGATATTGGGCGACTTCAACTGAAACTTGCTATTTTTTTAAATGATTCGGGCGAAATTTTGAGAAGTGCTTCTGACAACACTGTTTCGCATTTAAACTCTGGCATTTGCTAATAGTAACCTCGACAGCACCTCGCCGCGAGAGCTTGCGACTTTGTAAATGTTCCCTGAGGATTGTTTGGGATGTTCAACAAGACCCGCTCGGCCTTAAATACACATTCGCTCGCACAAAATTGAAGCAACACTAAGTCAGAGGATGAGGTCAGCAGAATGGTGTGTATAACACTCCATGCAAATACAGCTTCCAATAGCATAGTAAAAAAATTATACTCAGCAGCTTGCTGTACTATGAACTTCCTTATCTAACAACCAGAAGTTCTATAGTTCCGTAAAATAAATCAAGCTAGTATGAATTTATGGGAATAATAAACTTCTACATTGTGTGATGTGTGTGTGCCTTAAAAACTCAGAGCAACTTTGCTGACTACTGTTGAGCTCAGTAACAGAAGTAGTTGATGTCCCAAATGGGTTGAGGCATTGAGGACATAGGAATTTCTAAGCATTAACACCAGAACGAAAGAAAATAAACCTTGAATATTATTGGACTTTAGGCAGTCATAGGTAAACAAATCATCCTCATTCCTCGTGTAGCCTATTGGTGTTTGCAGACGGACTCATCAACAACTATCCGCGAGTCTTGGCTGCTGTTGTTTATGTTCTTTGCATTGAGTGCATACAAGTAGAAGAAAACTTTAAACATTCTTCAGCCTGATTAGCTCTCTTCTTCTCTGAAAATTTGTGTGGAAGCATCTCTAGTCATTATCTGTTCCTAAAATACTTCTCATGTGTGCACATCGTATAAAGCAGGATATTTTCAGTGAAAATCATCCACTGATAAGTTTCCTTCCACTACGCATTTTTGTTGTAAATATTTATTAAAATATAGGAGTTTTAGTTGTGGTTTATAAAAAGAAATCTGCTTAATGACACCACTTTGGAAAATGAGATAACTCCTGTAAAGAAAGACGAGAGGGATCGAGGGAGAGGAACCGCTACATAGTCGATATTTAAATAAAATGTGTATTCAAGCTGTTTCTTTTTCTTTCTTTTTTTTCCCCATAGAATACTGAAAATGCTGAAGTTATTTTGAACTAAACGCTAACTATACACCTAAAACGTGAAAGAAAATTTACAGGAATTGCCCAACACAAATGCTTAATAAGTTAACAAGCTGTTAAATAATTTGTTCATTTCTGGCTTTGTTTGTAGACTTGATTGATAATACATATCCCTAATAAAACATAACAATGCGTTATCAAATCTTAAAGAAAGAAAAAAAAATGGCATCGTGGGATAAAAACAAGTCATTTCCAAAATATACTTGCTTTACAATCCGTGAACGAGAGTTGCATTCTAGGACTCGACCCCTGGAGACGACGTCTTCTTTTTATAGCTCTGTATTATTTTGATGTCTATTTAATAACGGATAAATGTGACTGTTTCATAAAAAATCGCTTTTCCTGTCACAAGATTTTTTTGTAACTTCTTTTATTTATGATATTATATTAGACGTCTATTGCACCTTGTATCCTGTTTTAGTTTTTAGATCAATAGTTGTCCTTACTTAATTTATAATATATAATTTGTAATACCCTTCTCATGTTGTTATGGTCCTTAATTTGATACTATAATTTGTAAACATAGGTTGATTAATTTTAATTTAAAAATTAATCTGCGTAAACAGAAAGTTTTTTAACTAATAGTAGGTACTTGAATACACATGTAACTCATGTAGTATTGATAATTCCTATCTGCTGCATTTCGTGCTGTTTAATGTGTCTAAATATATTATTGGTATATAAAATTGTACGTATATAAAATTATAATCTCATATTATTACATTTAAATACAAGCAAACACATTTGCTTATAAAATAACCACTAATTTTAACTATTTTCAGCTGTAAATAGTTTTTCACACAGAAAGAGATATAAACATAAAATTAGGAAAATTTCAGACAGTATATTCGACAATTCATAAAACGTAGATAAGTAATACAAGGCGAGATACTAGAAGAATAGTTTTTGAAACAATAGCTAAACCTATCTAACGTTAATGTTTGGATCTGTGCTAGAAAAATGAAGAATAAAATATAAGCAACAGAGTAAAAAATTTGCGAGGAAAACAAACAAAATGGATGCCCTTTATTGGACCACATAAATAAATGAAGGTGTAATACATTACAGATCTAAATACAGCGGACGGGATACTACTAAAATACTGTATAAATGAAAAAAACGTGTAACTGATTTTCTCTTCTGGTAAGGACCTCATCCAGAATTTTTAATTTTTCACCAAAAATCAAGGATTTTCTTGTTTTCTTCCTTGCTGGTTGATATTCACACATGTTTATTCTCCTGTTTGTAACTCGAAACTCCACATAAAATAAATGACTGTTGGAACGATATGACGACAGTGAAAACAGCACACTAGCAGTACTTGACTCAAAGCAGAGAAGTGACTGCTGGAACCAAGGTTGATAGACTGTTGGAACGATATGACGACAATGAAAACAGCACACTAGCAGTACTTGACTCAAAGCAGAAAAGTGACTGTTGGAACCAAGGTTGATAGACTGTTGGAACCAAGGTTGATAGACTGTTGGGACGATGTGACGACAATGAAAACAGCACACTAAGCAGTACTTGACTCAAAGCAGAGAAGTGACTGCTGGAACCAAGGTTGATAGATTGTTGGAACCAAGGTTGATAGACTGTTGGAACGATATGACGACAATGAAAACAGCACACTAGCAGTACTTGACTCAAAGCAGAGAAGTGACTGCTGGAACCAAGGTTGATAGACTGTTGGAACGATATGACGACAATGAAAACAGCACACTATCAGTACTTGACTCAAAGCAGAGAAGTGACTGCTGGAACCAAGGTTGATAGACTGTTGGAACGATATGAAGACAGTGAAAACAGCACACTAGCAGTACTTGACTCAAAGTAGAGAAGTGACTGCTGGAACCAAGGTTGATAGACTGTTGGAACGATATGAAGACAATGAAAACAGCACACTATCAGTACTTGACTCAAAGCAGAGAAGTGACTGCTGGAACCAAGGTTGATAGACTGTTGGAACGATATGAAGACAATGAAAACAGCACACTAGCAGTACTTGACTCAAAGCAGAGAAGTGACTGCTGGAACCAAGGTTGATAGACTGTTGGGACGATGTGACGACAATGAAAACAGCACACTAAGCAGTACTTGACTCAAAGCAGAGAAGTGACTGCTGGAACCAAGGTTGATAGACTGTTGGAACCAAGGTTGATAGACTGTTGGAACGATATGACGACAATGAAAACAGCACACTAGCAGTACTTGACTCAAAGCAGAGAAGTGACTGCTGGAACCAAGGTTGATAGACTGTTGGAACGATATGACGACAATGAAAACAGCACACTATCAGTACTTGACTCAAAGCAGAGAAGTGACTGCTGGAACCAAGGTTGATAGACTGTTGGAACGATATGAAGACAGTGAAAACAGCACACTAGCAGTACTTGACTCAAAGCAGAGAAGTGACTGCTGGAACCAAGGTTGATAGACTGTTGGAACGATATGACGACAATGAAACGATAAGCGTCAATGGAAACCGCAAACCAGGCAATTCCAAGGCTATACACAGCAAGGATAACATAACATAACATAATTTTGAGTATGGGGATCAGAAAAAGTGACGCATTACCAAGAAAACGTATAACCAAAGCGTATAATTGAGCAACATTTTAATGGAGAACTAACTACTGGTGCCTAAAATTTTAGCGTATTAGTGCGAAAAATGTTGAAGTAAATAACGTATTAACTACAATTACAAGCTGGTAAAATAGTAAGCAGAGCATACAGGATACAGAGCAGACAAAGATGTTTATTATTATTATTATTATTATTATTATTATTATTATTATTATTATAGTGCTACATAGTCTCTTTTGTGATCTACATTCAATGCAATATTTTTACAACAGCGAAAAATCATTGTCATGAATAATAATTAAACCCTTCTATTGGTGCAATAACTAGTAGCTATTTAGAATATGAATTTACAACTAGTACGGATTTGAGTTATCAATATTAATAATTTACAATAGAAACACAATAAAACATTTACTATCTCATGTATTATTCTTGATGTTCCAGAGCTATGTAAACTTCCCGTGCGCGGAAGCTTACAACACCTATTAAATATTCATGGGAATTTTGCGCAGGACTGAGTACGTTACGGGATGTATTGTTAACATTTAAACGTTTGTACTATTCCATTTTGAAGCGTAGAGCGTGATGACTTTATTGCAGCAGTTTCATAGTCCGAGTGTGCTGATGTTTTACTGCGAACCTCATCCTGATATGAGCAGCTGCTGCACTGATAAGGACGAGGTCATCGTCACATAGATGCACATAGTAGGTAGAAAAGGTATTGTATTCCAACAAAAATTTCGCTATCGAGATTACACCGGAAATATGTTTTGAGGTCCCCTGAGTTCAAAAGAAGCATATTTAGAAAAAGGTCCGCGCGCGAGTATGACAGTGTGTCTGTGAACCACGATAATTCAAAAACAAAAGTCAGTTAAATACCAAGCGTGATATTTAAGTTCAGCATCTTTGAACGATGCGACACGACGATTTTCAAAAAAATCTTTCCACCCAAATTAAACTTTACATGAAAAGCTTCTCGCTACCTTTTGTATTAAAAAAAGACTACCGATTTTGATTAACAACCCCTATATTACAAATAAAATGTATATATTTAATTTTTTTGGGAATAGCTTCTGAAGTCCTCTTTATCCTGCACTGTAAGACAGACATAAGGTTACTAGTATTCAAAAAGTGGAGAGCTCGTAAAAACACACAATTTATGGCATATGCTTTTTCTGTAGGGTTAATATTTCTGCGATATTCCTGTTATTGAAAGTCCTCACCCGTTTCATAGCCTCTTTTGTGCTTCTCCTGACTATGAAAGATAACCAAATTTCATGATAATCGCTTAGGGACAGGTTTCCAAATATTTAACTGCCGCTTTGATCTAGTGTATTTCCCTAATTTCCTTCTATTTTTGAGGAACTAAGTGATATAACCATTTCTGGTAATTTTTATTTTAATTAGCATAATGTATATAGGTATTCTTTTGCAAGAATAATTTGTTTGCAGAACAGATAAAGTAATATGAATGTAAGATATTAACTTTTTCTTTTAAAAGTGTACACAATTAAGTATACTGTATAAGTCTACATATCGAGTAGATCTTTAAAATGTACTATGTACATAGTGTACAGAGAAGGTATTGCACTCCACCCAATAATTCCATACCGAGATATCACCAGAAATATATGTTTTAGTGTCACCTGTATCCAAAAAAAAGCATTTTCACAAAAAGGTCCCTTGTGTGTGTGTGTGTGTGTGTGTGTGTGTGTGTGTGTGTGTCCATGTGTCTGAGAACACGATAACTTAAAAACGAAATGTTGGTAAAATACCAAACTTAGTATTTAAGTTTAGTATCTTTTAGGGATGCAACAGGAAGATTTTGAGAACCCCTCACCCCAAACTAACCTTTACATGGGCTTTTTTCGAAAATTTTGAAAATCACTCTAATGATTTTGATTAAAACATCATATATTAAAGATATTTATCTGACAAATAAAATAGCCTCTGGATGAATTTTACGGAATTTTGCATAACTCTTAAACCGTAAGAGATGGAGAAAAGCTTACCTCACAAAATATGTAGAGCACTTTAAAACACAATTTATGATATATGCATTTTTTTCGTGGAGTTGATTGTTTTTGAGATATTCCTCGTTTTTGGTTTAAACTTTAAAAAACTTTTCTTAAACTTTTTGAACCCCAGAGCATACAAACAAAGGAACTTCAGTAATATAGCAGCCAGGTGTTGACTGTCTAACCTATGGTACTGCCTTATTTCGCTTCTATTTAAAGGAAGCAAGTAATAAGACTATTTCTGGTAATTTTTTCTCGATTAGCATGAAGTAAATAGAAGCATAACCTTTTTAACAATGATTTGTTGCAGAGATGTAGAGGAAGTCATGTGAATGGAGCATATAAGATTTTTTCTCTTCTGTTCCCTTTTTCTGGTATTTACTGAGAAAATGCCTTATTACTTTACAACTGTAATAACATTCACTACAAATACTATTTTACACAATTTCATATGTCCAATCCAAGTTGCTAGTGATGCATGAACAATAAGACTACATTTTCATAATCACTATCGCTATGTGCTAGCAGTTCTCTTCAGACATTCCTATTATTTTTTTCTAAGCGCGTTCTTATCTACACGGTTCCCAGAAGCAAGCAATATGCACTCCAAAGCTGTAGAAGAGAAAAGCAAAATAACGCACGGAAGAGAAACAAGTGAAATAAAAGGGAGAGAAAACGCACAAAAGCATGGCACCCAAATCCACTGGTTCTCTTATCTAAAGCGACCCATATTCTGTAAAACTCACTTTCTTTGTTCCGTCATCCCATTGCATTTGGTCCACCACCAGAGCTGAAACAAGTACGGCAAACAAAATACATGGAGATAGACCTCTGGGTTAATAACAGACGTTACGAATGCTCCATGAAAATAAATGCAGAAAATGTTCCATTTTTTTGTAAGAAAATACATTTCTAAAAGCTTTATTACCAAACTGTATAAAAATTCCCTATCTGTGAAAACAGCTTTAAAACTGGTAGTTGTATTTTAACATTTACTGACGATTCATATATAAAATAATCAAGTTGTATATATGACGAAGGCGCGTCTGGCGGGTTTTCTTCCAGGTCCATTCTATCTACCAATTGATCCATCGTCACCGTTCCTATCATCCATTTAGTCTTCATTTCATGTCCATAAAAGGCATCCTGAATACTCTATCTGATCCATAGCTCTTCTGCTCTTCCACAGTTAAGCATTAACTTGGAAAACGTGGAGAGCGCAAGTACTCCATGTGAAGAGGGGAAGAGGGCGAAGAAGAAGGACACTAAATATTCTTCAAATTGTACTTTCATCATGATCATTAGTTGAGCGTAGTAGCTCATTCCGTCCTCAATCAAAACATACTTCGTAATTATTGAAATGCAACCCCAGTGAATCACACATTTCAAGTTGGAAAATGCCTCAGCTATCCTAAAGCTACGCTGAGGATTTAGATAATTACAAAAAACTTAAAATTTACATAAAATGTAACAGAGAACGTTGTTTATAAAGTTTCGCTACATTAAAAATATGGAGATATTAGATACGAACCGGCAACGCTGCATGAGGGGTATGTTCATGCAACCCAGTGAGGTGGCGGCGCGATAACATATGTGACTCGTGGTTTCGATTCCCATGGTCAGCCTTCCTTAGCATTTTTCTGATGTTTCCTGGTGATTGCTGGGAAGATTCACGACATCCCCGAATTTCTTCTCCCTCCATTAATGTTTCATTAATCCTTCACCCATTGGTATGTTTTAGTGTTGGAAGTGTCAACGATGGTGCTTCGATGCAATGTAGCAGGGGAAAATGATGCTCATGGTATCTAACCGTTCCCCGAATTCGGCTGGTTTCCTGGGTATAAGGACTGTCCCTTGGGGAGGTTGACCGCTTTGTGAGGCGGGGTCTCCGATCCGGGGAGTCTCCTTCTGGAAACTTATCATTTGTGTGTCATCGATCCTGGCACCGGCCAGGCAATGTGTCCTCTCATTTTATTCCTTCCTAATGGGGCATAGGTAAAACTGGTTCGTTGCAGGTTCCCTTCATTAAATATATTATTTTATATACGTGCGCGAATAACCAAAAGCTCCAAGTTTTGGGGAATGCGAAGCTCATGTGTGAGAAGAGGAAATATGACTCCCAATAGCTTACAAAATGAGGATGGTCGAGGTGAAAAACCACCATTTCATGATGTCATTCCTACTCCAATCGAGACTAAAGAGGAAATATGGCTCCCAATAACTCAGGAACCTGCAAAATGAGGAAGGTCGAGGTGAAAAACCACATTCCATGATGTCATCGTACTCCAATCGAGGATTAAGAGGAAATATGGCTCACAATAACTCACGAACATGCAAAATGAGGATGGTCGAGGTGAAAAACCACCATTTTATGATGTCATTCCTACTCCAATCGAGGCTAAAGAGGAAATATGGCTCCCAATAACTCAGGAACCTGCAAAATGAGGAAGGTCGAGGTGAAAAACCACCATTCCATGATGTCAACCTACTCCAGTCGAGGCTAAAGAGGAAATATAACTCACGAACCTGTAATATGAGGATGATCGAGGTAAAAAAATCACCATTCCATGATGGCATCGTACTCCAATCGAGGATTAAGAGGAAATATGGCTCACAATAATTCACGAACATGCAAAATGAGGATGGTCGAGGTGAAAAACCACATTCCATGATGTTATCCTACTCCAGTCGAGGCTAAAGAGGAAATATGGCTCCTAATAGCTTACGAACCTGCAAAATGAGGAAGGTCGAGGTGAAAAACCACCATTTCATGATCTCACCCTACTCCAATCGAGGATAAGGAACACCATAAAACGAAACTGGCACTTATACGAAGAAGATGGTTCACATAGCCCATTTTAAAGAACCTAACCTTTACAGTAAACATTTTTGTACGTCCATTCCAAATACTTCTTTGCTGAAATGTTGTTGGACGTCTGCAGATCTACTAGAAGCTAAAGGATGACAGGGGATTACTAGCCCAAACGCGTCCAGCAAACTTCCAACAACATTCCAGCTAAGAAGTGACTAGAATATGCGTCCAAAAATCTACGGTTTTAATAGTGCTTCTTTTAATAATCATATCCTCACATGCCCAGAGATTCACACTTGCAGTGCTAAAACTGCGTTTCCTAAAAACATGTCATAGTTAGCCCTAATGGAATTAAAAAGGCGTTGATCGTTCAATGCAGAAAGCTACTGCAATGGCTTACATAATTTATGTTACAGTCTTCATTCAGAGCATTCATGATGCATTCCAAATTAGGTTTCTCTGAAAAATGTGTCGAAACTTTTATAACTATTAAAAGTTTTCAAATTGAAATGGAAATTATTTATTGTAGGTTTACACCAAACTGTATCTCCTAATATATTGCGAAGCTTAGTACATTTCTTATTAATATTGCTTGCTCATTTCTCGGGTCATAAATACAAGGTTACAGATAGTTGGTGCAAAATTCCAAATGTCTCACATATTCAAGTTCTTCTACCAATAGCGTATTGCTTCTACATTAAAGGCAATTTTGTGAATAAACATCAGCTTTTCAATGATGCTAAGCATTCAGCTGTGATATAACGTCACTTTTTAAACTCATGATTCCTGCAGCAGATACTTATTAATTAATTAGTAATAGAACCATGATTGCACTATAATTATCATGGCGATAGTGCTGTTTAAATTACAAACATTTTATCAGTGTTTGAGACATTGTGTTGATGAACTAATATATGCTGACCGACATATTAGTACTCCATTATGTAAACATTTTTTCAGCATTCTTACAAAGCGGAATCTATAATCTACTTGCTACACACAATTTCACTTTTACTATTTTCAACCATTGCTCTGAAACAAACACCACACGAAAGCAGTCAGCTTTCCTCGGAAGTATGCAAACTATGAAGGCATCAAATTAGCACCTGATTGCAAGCATAACCTTCTAATCAAAATGAAAATCTCCCTAAAGAACAGAATAATAACATGTTTAGGGGTGTAATCAGTCATAACATTAAAGTAATTATTTCAAATCTGGATTTATTAATCGAACAAGTTAGAAACATTTAAAACATCAGAATGTTTGAACTATTTGAATTCCAACTGTTCGAATAATATTCTGGTACTCAGACCATTTCAATACAATATTTCTAACACAGAATAGATTAATAGTTCATTTATGTGCCTTTTCTAAAATAGTTTTCTTTCTAGAAGGTAACAAACCAAAATAAGCTTCATTCTACGGTTTCGAGCTGGCCTTCAGGATCAGCATTTGCTAAATGTTGCACCGCTAGTTTCAACCGAAACATCGTTGTTAAAATGTCGCAATAATTCCAACACCAAAGAAACTGGTTTATGGAATAATCCAACAATTCCTGTGTTCGAATGATTTGAATTATTAGTATATAAAATACGCATCTTGCTGTATTCGAACTTTTATAATATTCGAAAGCATTCCAACTTTCAAAACGCAGTCTGTATTACGGCGATGTTGAAGAATCGAATGTCCTGTTTTTTCTATCATTATGATACTTCTACAAACCATTGTTTTAGTTACTTCAATATTGTAAGAAACAAAAATACTACTTTCTGTTAAACACATTTAGTTATCAAAAATGGCACTCAACGAACATTTTAACTTCTACTGTCACAACAGTAGACAGCTGATCCACCGAACTGAATCAATACGGAGTCACTACTCACAACTCTCTGCGCTCTTTTACTGTCTCGATTGTTCGCTTCCTGACTGCCCCAATGGCCTCTGAAACCAAACCACCAGTCGTCGGCACTGTCAAAAGGAAGTTTCCTGTACAGGGACGTAACAAAATGGGGTTTGCTTGCGAGGCTATTTTGTCTGTTGCGCTATGTCAACACTGGTCGATTGGAACAATAGTTGCGTTAAGCTGGTCATGTAGGGGCCCCTTGTCTTCGGCGGTGTCACAATAT
This sequence comes from Hymenopus coronatus, assembly GCA_030762935.1. Lineage (NCBI taxonomy): Eukaryota > Metazoa > Arthropoda > Insecta > Mantodea > Hymenopodidae > Hymenopus > Hymenopus coronatus. Next base: position 137,481,675 of record CM060888.1, on the reverse strand, counting down.
AATCGACTTAAAACATATATATTTCGTTGTATATATAAAACCAGCAATAAGGGCTATGTCGAAAACGGCTCAAGTCACAACAAATGTATTTGAAATAAAATACTATGATTTTTGCTGTCTCTTGTGGTTTAACAGTTTAACAAAATTGCACAAACTTCCTCGGATGAAGACGAGTTCGTAGACTATGCCCAGAAAATTCAAGATATACTCAACACGTATAGTTTTAATCAAAATCATTACAGCCATTTTGAGAGAATCCAGCGTTTTCTAGAAATCTTCCATGTAAAGGATAATTTTGAGTGGAGACATTTTCTTAATAATCTTTGTATCGCATCCTTGGAAAGCGGTACCAAATTGCAATTCAATTTATAACTCAAAACCTTATAATCTTTACATCTACTATTTTTTGTTACGCTATTCGCAGACACACATGTACACCGACCATTTCTTTCTTTCAAAAATCAAACCAGGAAACTGTATTTCTGATGAAATCTCGATATAGAACTTGGGTTGGAGGCCGACACTTGCCTAATATAAATAATTAATAGGGAATATAAAACTCTATCCATGAGAATTACGCTGCAACAATGGCCCTCTCTCTAAGGAGGCTCATTAGAAATCCATATGCAGTAGCTAAGTGGCGGTTATGCCCTAAGGATGGGTGTCCTTCATCCCATTAGTGTCATCAACACAGCTCCTTTGTCGCTCAACACAGCTGACCTCTTCAAACCACTGTGCTAATGGAACATGCAAATTATTTACTGGCTCAAGAGCGGAAGCGACGCAACCTATGCTTATCACCAAGATGGCTTGGATCTGATATCCTTAATGGCAAGGGTTGTAAAACTGTGCAACGTGTACCCCCTACATTATAAAGTCTCTGAGTTACACCACGGCTTGGTAATTAGTTTCACACAACTGAGGAAAAGTTCCACTCTCTGATAACTCCGCAATTTTTGAAAACACTCCACTAGAGGTATAGAATAATGTTTTTACTTTCTCTAGCCCCACATGTACAATGTACTTAGGGATAGAGAAAGTATTGTAATGCACCCAAAAATTCGATACCGAGATTTCACCGGAAATATATGTTTCGGGGTCCGCTGAGTCCGAAAAAAGCATTTTTAAAAAAAGGTCCGTGTGTGTGTGTCTGTCTGTGAACAACATAGTCCTAAAACGAAAAGACCGTTAAATATCAAACTTAATATTTAGGTTTAGTATCTTACAAGGATGCGACACTAAGATTTTCAAAAAAAATCTCCCTCTGAAGACCTCTCTATTCTGGATGAATTTTGCTGAATTTTACTTAACTGCTAAACCATAAGAGACAGACAAAAACACATTACACAAAAAATATATATGACGTCAAAACCGTTGTAACCGTTTCCGAGATATTCCTTGATTTCAATGGTAAAGGTACTTTTCTCAGACAGTAAGTGTCCGTTTTTCTTCTGTTCTATTCCTGGCCAAGGAAAGAAACAATTTGCAATGACAATCGCATAACGATAGGTTTTAAAACAATTAACTATCGGTTTAGGATAGCGCATTCCTTCAGTTCCCTTCTACTTATAAGGAACTAAGTAATAAGAACATTCTTCTGATGTTTATCTCGATTAGCATTGTGTAGAAAGAAGAATAATCTTTTATACGAAGTTTATTTGTACAGCAGCTAGAGAAAGTCTTGTGAGTGTAACACATCAGATTTGTTTTCTTGCTATACTGCAGTATAACCCATTTAAATACTGAAACTGACTTAGATACCTTGGGATTTTAATGTGAAACGATTTGCCTTTGAATTACAAAGTTCATGTTCATTAGAACTCGACACCTAGATTAGTTATGAAAATTAATTCCAAGTATGTAAATACGAATACTAGATGGCGCAATATTGTCATGCTACGGCTTTCCTCTTAAATTTATATAATTTTATTTTCTAATGAATCCTTTCATTTTAAGCATTGCCAAACAGTGTAATACTGAGAACTATCTAAATAAAACAACGACTAAAATTAGGAAAAATAAAAATCAGTCGCTCTGTTAATTTGTTTTTTATGTTTATAATCATTTAACCTAGAAGGTCATATGGTACTAAAATTTATATACACTCGAGGCTTAATTGTGTTATCAGGTTAAGGGAAAACCCCAGATAAAGAGCCTTATTCGGATAGTGCCTCCTAAACCGACACGCTCGCTAAAGCGTGCTCGCTTTGGTGCTTCGTGGGCAGGGGATCGTGGGTTCGAGTCCCGCCTTGGGCATGGGTGTTATATGTTTGTGCAATGTGTATATGTTTGTAAAAGAAATAGTAAAACCAGTAAACCAGTAATCAGTAAAACCTTCGGGGGGAAATGTAAATAGGGATACAGTACCGGAGTCCTGATCAGACTCCGTTACTGTTAAAAGAAAAAAAAACCGAGATTCACACTCTGGGCCTCTTGAATATAAGACAGACACATAATCGCCTTATTCTTAGTGTTCAATACAACAAGCCTGGGTTTACATTGTTATATTATTTTCAGAAAATGTTTGTTTCCGAAATTATTTTTCCCTCAATACGTACGATTTCAAATTTCAAATAAATAATCAGAGAAGCTACAAAATAACCTGCACCTGTAGTTTTATACGAATATAAGAGTTAATAAAGAAGAATAAGTTAACACTTACCTATTTTAGTCAAAGTAAACTCAGATAAAATATTTGCGTTTAGAAGGCGTGCTCTTGTTTATAATACCCTACTATTTAATATTATGCAGTGGCATGTAAAGCATAAAATTCGAAACTTGGTTAAATGTATTAGTATTATTAAAATGGTAATGTTATTTTACACAAACACATACACACACACACATATATATATATATATATATATATATATATATATATATATATATATATATATATATATTTATAATTTAATAACCAAAATAAATAGAAGGTATATTAACACTTCTTTAACACAGCATTATTAGATGTTAAGGTTTTTAGTTAGAAAATCGATGAAATAAACTCATATGTATTGAAATAAACGTAACGGAATCATATTAAATTACAAAGACGGTCAACATTTTCCCCGACTCAACACATATAAAGGTAATTACTTTTTATTTAATTGTTTTGCTTTTCAATGTGATTTTAGAATGGATAGCAGACTCCCCCAAAGTAGAAACTAGTTCAGCTTTAATATTGCCTGGACTAAGACCTTTCAAATGAAGACCTATCACAAAACAATGACCAGTTTTATCTATGTTTACAAATTCGCTGAGAGTGGTCACTAATGGTTGCTGCCAAACAAACGCTAAACAATGTAAAATCGTCGAACTTCATACTTAAGCTTTCTGAAGTTGGTACTTTTTACCATTGTTGTTGTTTGTAACAATAACCGCTATCTCTACGTCAGGTCGGTAATTCTGAGACTTCTGACGGTATGTCACTCAAATACTTCCTTGGCCACGGTGCGTGGCCGAGTGGTTAGACCACTAGACGACCCGGATTCGATTCCAAGCAACCGTATGTGAGATTTGTGGTGGACAAAGCGACGCAGTGCCGGATTTTGTGGTTTTCCCCCGGTGCTTCATCTTGAGTGTCATTGCCTGCGGTGCCACAAGCAGTAAAAGCGGGCCTTATCTGACAATTGAATACAATTAGTTCCTCAAAGCCAAACAGATGTGGCGTGTGCCATTCACATTACAGTCTAACAAACAAACTTCCCTTACATCATGCTAAACAATATAAACATCAGCGGAATTGTAAGCATAAGGAAAGACTCTGGGCTAAAGTGATAGTCAAACCTTTTAAAAGTTTATCGCTATGTGAAAAAATTGAAATTCGGTTCTCTTTTGCATTTCCGGGAAGCGAAACTTGATTTTCCGCTTGAGAAAATTAGTTTAAAATTGAAACCAATAACACGGAATATCTCAGAAAAGGGTAACTCTACAAATAATGTATATGACAAATTATGTGTTTTAACGAGGTCTATATTTTTTGTACAGCAGGATTGCTAGTTACACAAGTCATCCAGAATAAGGACTCATCAGAAGCTACTCCCGGAAAATTTCGTTGAAATGAAAATATCTTAAACAATATCTTTAGAACCATGAAAAATATTCCACATAAAGGGTGGTTGGATTGGGGGGTATATTCCTGAAAATCACTGTGTCGCATTCTTGGCAGATACTGAATCTAAATACCAAGATGGCCATTTACCAGTCTTTCCGTTTTTGAGTTATGCTCTCCACAGACACGCGGACTTTCTTCTAAAATGCTTTCTTTTTGGATTCAGGTGAAATCTAGACATGGAATTTTTGCATGAAAACAATGTCTTCTCTATCTACCTGTCTGTCTATGTACATTGTACATGTGTGCTAGGGAAAAACGCATTAAAAACTAACATTAAATTGCAATGAATTGAAAATAAATTTATGTAAGTCCACGTGCAAGCTAAACGAACACAGAAATTCGGTATGGAAATATAGGATACTTTGCATTTATGAGTCTGGAAATATTGTTAACATTTTTATCTCTCGAAGTGCAATAAAATATTCAACAGAAAAATAACAACTTTGCAATAAATTATTCGAAATGGAAAAATGTACAGTTTTAAGTACGCGGCTACAGATTAAAAATAAAACGATAAAATCGAAATCCAATAAGGGCACTTCGCTTTGCGTGGTTGTTAAAAAGTACTGACACGCAATGTCGCTAATTACGTAAAACAGTCGCGCTTTCAAACACATAAAATGCTGATCTCCGATGTGGAATTGCTGGCGGGAGGACCTTTATATGATACACAAAAACAATGCACCTGTTTCCATTATTCCCTCTGTATAGCGTGCTTTTTCCATTTAAATACTGTTAGCAACGTTACAATTATAATGCTAACATTTCTAACGAAATAAAATTACATGCTTCGTTACTGCATTTGAAAAGCCTTGCAATTTATGTATAGTCTTCTTGGATAGAAAAATCAAATTGAGTTTCTACTATAAAATTGTTTTGAAACAAATTTTCAGCACAAATTATCAAAAAAGTTCACTGCCATATCGGTTACTGCATCGTTTTTAAGTTTTCTTAAAAAACACAATCATTTGAATATATTTTACTTGCCCTCCTATGTATAACATAGGTATTTTATTCCATCCAAAAATTCAATATTAAGATTTCAACGGAAATATAAGTTTTGAGCCGCCGTACAACGAAAGCATTTTTAAAAAATACCTGCGTGTGCGTGTGCCAACAGCAGAATCCAAAAACAGAGATCTAAGTTCAACATCTTCTAAGGAAGCGATACGAAGATTTTGAAGAAAATCCCCACCCCAAACTCCCTTTACATAGAAAATTTTCCATCATTTTCATTTTGTCAAAATGGACTCTTAAAATATTGATTAATATCATATGTTCAAATATTTTAATGCCACATGAAATGTTTGTCTTGAATTGTCTACGATACTCTCTGAAGTCGTGTTTATTTTGGGTGAATTTTGGTAACTGTAAACCATGAGAGATAGGAAAAACTTGCACCACAAAAATATATATATCGTCAAATTTATGTCAGTTATATTTTCATGTGGAGTTAACCATTTCTGAGATATTGCCTGCTATAGATTTACATTTTCCAATACTTACCTATATTTTTCTCAAATGGAAGTCCATATTGTATCATCCTGGCGAAACATAGAGAATGGAATTTGAATGCCATCACATAGTGAGCGGACTTTAAAGGATTTACTGTCGCATTAGCTTATCGAACAAGGATTATAATTTTGCAATAAGACCATTTCTGTTAATGTTTATCTAGATTAGATAGAAGAATACACTTTTGTAAGAAAAATTGCAGCACAGGTAAATGTAGCCTGTTGTGCTACCGAATGCGCTCTATATATATTAAATTAGCCAATAAGACGAGAGTTGATGGGCAGGGAAAACATTAATTTGAAATTATTTTTCTTGCTGCGGCTGTGGACCCGGAGATACATATTCAGTGCCCCATGATGTTCTTACAGCTAGAGGTACAATGGTGAAATGTCCATGGCCCTCTTTCACTCCCAAGTGCCCGGTAAACCTTCAACGTGATTTCAAATACTCGATATATCATACCTAATGCGAAGTGCTTTAAGTACCGGACCTTATAGTTAACCTCGTTTAGGTTCATTTACATTTTAGATTGTTGAGCTTTTAAAGTGTGAATCCTGACTACCCCACCAAACGGTAGGTTCGCGACTCACCTTCAACATTCAATACAACGGTCAGCTATCGTCACGCGGCTGAATCTAGTGGCAGGAGTATGACATCGGCCCACACTCCTTTTCGAGTTCTACTCCGAGGCTGTACTCTAACTCAGAAGTGTCAACTTGGAACAGCCTGACCTACATGGATTTTGAAAGAAAATCGTCAAAATATATAAAGTAAGCGTAAAAGTGGAAAAGTTGAATCAGATTGAAAAATTCAATGCCATCACCAGGATATGAACCATGGATCTTCGGCTTTCCGAGCAAATGTTGACTGTGCTACCTTGGCAACATGTGATAAGACATTTAATTTCTCAGCTGATTCCAATTTCCCCGGTAATCCACAAGGCGGTCTTAAATTTATTTTGAGATAGCACCCCAATACTTGCAATATCGTAAGTACTTGTAAGTCCTGTATTTGACAAAAAGAGCAAACCTTCTCACCTGTGCGATTTTAAACGATAAATGAGGAGAAAACCATGAACTCGAACCCCGGCTCATTACCCCCATCTCGCGTTTAGCGGATCATGAGCGCCGCTATCGCAAAGGTGTGTTTGCAAGGGGGCCAATATTATAATTTCGATAATCAAACGGCAATTTATCTCCGTAACGAGATAAGGAAAGCTGTGCACACGCGAGGGGTAGATCAGCGTGTAATTTACATCCCTGCAGGTGAGTGTTATCTGTGCCACCCCCAGCATTAACCCACTTCTACCCTACAGCACGAGTCTTCTTCCCACGTCATTTGTTAGCAAGCCTGCCAGAACACCTTTAATTGGCAACACATACTGGTGTCTTACTTTTCACTCTAGCTTCTCGGATATTAAAATAAATTTCTCTTCTAGAAAGTCAAGCAAGCAATTTTATGCTGGAACCGATACATACATGAAGAGAAATTTTTATAATAGTTAGGAGGAAGTTTTCGTTACAACCAGAAATTCGAAGCTGGTATTTTGCCAGAACTATATTGTTTGAGATTCCCTGAATTAAAGTAGGCATTTTTTGAAAATTTTCATATCATATTTGGGTATAATTTGTTGAAAATAATCATGTCAAACATTAAATCACTATAGCATTGTATACAACTGACCTTGGAATCATTTGAATATCTTGTAGCTTAAATATTTATCTATAGTTATTCATTTCTTTATTGGTATTATTTCCCCGATTTATGTGTGTACTATTTTCGAACAGAAGTGCATTATATTTTCAGGAACTGTTTTTGTATTTGTTTGTTTATTATATGAACATGGTTTATGAAGTTTACGACAGTAGATATGCTTAAGCTTTCTGTAAGTTTTAATGTAAACTAGTCAGTGTAAGTCATTCTGAATCAGCGTCACAACATAAGCAAAAGCATAACAGCATAACTCTAAGCAAAATCAAATTGTTAAGGCTTTCTCTGCCGGGGTTCATACCATAAAATGTAGATTGCGGGCTAGTAGGCTGTGGTCCAACAGATGAAAGTTCACCCGACGTTTCAAGGAAAAGGTGAGATGCCTTGAAGATGCCCAACGAAGTTATAGCCGAAACGTCAGGTGAACTTTCATCTGTTGGACCACGGCCTGCAGGCCCGGTGTCTACTTTTTATGGTCAAAGCAAAATATTTGATAAACACCAAGCCTGGTTATATGTTTAGTAAGTTCTAAAGACTCAGCACTAAGATTTTCGATAAAACCCCCTTCAAACTATCCTTTACATGGAGAAGCTGTTTATATGTTTATGTTCTCAAAAATGCTAACAATTTTTATTAAAATTTCATGTATTACAGATATTTACGTGACAAATAAAACATTTGTCTGTATTTCCTGAGAATAGCTTGCTCCTTTTTATTCTGAATTACTTTTGATTAATTAGTAAACGTAAGTGACACACAAAATCTTATCGCGCAAAATACAAGTCTTCATTTGAAATATTTCACCATTTTCGAGATACTATTTGTTATTATTTCAAAATTTCAAATATTTACACATTTTTTTCATTTGGTCGAGGTCATGCAAAAGCATGGAGTTTCAAAACTATTTCAAGGGACTTCTTTTTTGAAATCAATCACCTAATATATGTTCTTATACATACAATGAAATGTCTAAATAAGCATGAAGCATTTATCTCAATTAAGCATAAGTAGAAAAATTTGCAGAAGAGTGAGAATAGAAAGGCATGTGAATGAAACACATATAATATGTTAATTTGACAAACCAGCATGATTAATGACTCTAATTTTTATGCTGATTCAGAATGAGTTACACTAACTAGTTTACATTAAAACTTACAGAAAACTTAAGCAAGTCTACTGTCATAAACTTCATATAATACATAAATAAATAAAAAAACAGTTCCTGTAAATATAATGCACTTCTGTTCGAAATTAGTACACACATACATCGGGGGAACAACACCAATAAACAAATGAATAACTGTAGATAGTTAATATATTGGTAACTATTTATGGTACAAGATATTAAAATGATTCTCAGGTCAGTTGTATACAACTATGGTGATTTAATGTTTGACACGAGGATTGTTCTCAACTAATTATGCACATATTGCAACATTACATCATATATATTTTATTTTTGGTGCCCTTAAAGTTAGTGCAAATTCCATTTCTCAAAATAATGTAGATATAACATAAGTTTAAGCTTTAGGTTAAGTTATTGTTGTTATATACAGGCATTTAAAACGTTATAAGTTGGAAAATTGCTGTCGCAAATTGAGGTATTGATTCAGAATCATCTAACAGTAATTTGTACTTGGGATTGAAAATGCTTGTCAGTTTTGAGTAACTAAATTTTAAATGCAGTCTCCATCTTTGGAAAAAAATACATATATCATCTCATGATCCATTATATAGAATACTGCTGACATTGAAAAATGTTACTCCCTATTATTATTATTATTATTATTGTTATTATTATTATTATTATTATTATTATTATTATTATTATATATTTGAACTTTAACATAATTTTACTTGACTCATATCGGACGATCATGACATTGATGTATCTATACTCAAATCATATCAAAGTTCATGGAGCGTAAAGTTATTCGAAATTCGTCTGCTCAGGATAAGTAAAACCCAGAATAAAACTTTATCCGGGTAACTCATTATTAACAAGATTTGAACTCGTGACCTCTTGAATGTGAGACACACTCTACTCCTACATTACCAAAGTCGGCTACAGTAAAATTCTACCTCGGATTAGAATAAAAAGAGGTTTAAGATGAATTTTACTAGGAAAAAGTATTAGAAGTATATATTATAATAGCAATAATTTTATTAAGGTAAAAAGAAGCACAATTAAACTGGTTCCATAGAGTTGACGGGTTTTAATACTTCTCCTCTGGACATTCTGATTGTTGAAACCTTTCGAAACGCGTTCAAAGTTTCAGTACGCGCTGAAAAAATGTTAATAATGCCATTCTCGCACAGTTTAAAACCCTAAATTTGTTGAGCATTCAATAAGCCTTTTTTTTTTTTTTTTTTTTGTCAGAGTTCAGCTCTTGAAACAACATATACATGACTGACGAGATTCACTGTTAATTTAGAGTAAGGATTAAAACATGCATAAATGATTAAAATAGTTTTATTTTGAATATGTAATCATAATTCTAAGGATTCAAGTTACAAATGCTGAATGTTGGAAGTGTGGCACACACATTTCACAGCCCAGTGTGAATGTAAAGTGTGAAATGCAAAAAGAGACAAGCCTTTTTGAACACCAGAGCTCGACTCTGTAGCAATGAGTACTTCTGGTTTTTACTCACATTATAGAGCGCGCTGTCATCACCACTGTTTCTAATTAACGATTTTATACTTATGATTACCTAAATGCAGTTTCACCCATATTAGCTATATGAGCTATTAATGAAAGCTGCAAATTAATTTGCAAACATTCATTAGCATTTCAAAAGCCCAAAACGTTCATTATGACCACTAACCATTCAATTTTCAACAACCTTCGGCGCATGATGTAATATGAGGATGGTACTTCGTAATGAACAGGATGTTAAAAAAAAGAACGTGGGCGATTTTTAAAATGTGACATCCGGTGCTGCTTGACGTCATTGTAAGCTGTAGTAAAGGTCGCGTTACGAAATATGGACTATTACTTACACTAATACTTACATATACTACAAAGATTCCAACAAACGCGGTTTCATCAGAAATACAGGCTTCCTGCATCAAGACAAGCATCATATAATAATATTTGTCTGTGCATGTGTTATATTAGAACCACTCAAAACGAAAAAATTTAATATTTTAAGACTATTGCACTCCCCTTCTATCATTTTTACAACTACCTATCTCGATTAACATGAAGTCTATGACAGAATGGTTTGTACAAATTGCGGAGCGATATTTATGTGAATGGAGCACATTAGAATGTTTCTCTGCCAGATAATTCTAAGCAATTAGCAATTTCCTGTCCATGAATATGGTCCTTATTGAGATCCCTACACCAGGTTGTTTCAGCTTGGGTGAGAGCCAAAAACAGTGTACTCATGACTCATAGTGGAATGATTGCGGTATGCAATACAACTTAGCACTGGGGAAAGCTGCCGCCAAAGCTATATGAAGTGGCAGAATTGTAAGAACTTGTGCTACAACCTTTACCCAATAATGTATTGGCTATCTCGCTTCACTCCAACCGGTCTACGAGAATTTTTTATGTACACGTGAGTACTCTCTCTTAGTCGAGCCGAGTTGAAACCACATAGCTTATATCAAATTACAAAATCATAGTGTTTATTTGAAGATTCGCCTTTTTTTTTTTTTTTGCCTGTTTTTACTTTCCCTATACGTACTATGTACATAGTGTATAGAGAAGGTATTACATTCCACCCAAAAATTCGATACCGACATTTTACTGGATATATACGTTTTAGGGTCCCCTGTATCCAAAAAAAAGCATTTTCAGAAAAAGGTCCGTATGTCTATGAGCACGATAACTCAAAAAAAAAGTCGGTTAAATACCAAACTTGGATGCGACACGAAGATTTTGAGAAAAGTCCTCCACCCTAAACTACCCTTTATAGGGAATTTTTTTCGAAAATTTTTACTTTCTCAAAAATGGCTGTAACGATTTTGATTAAAATGTCGTATATTAAAGATATTTACCTGACAAATAAAACGTATATCTTGAATTTTCTGGGAATAGCCTCTGAAGATTACTTTATTCTGGATGTATATTACGGAATTTTGCATAACTGCTAAACCGTAAGAGATGAACAAAAATGTATCACATTTTGAGCACGTTAAAACACATAATTTATATCATATACATTTTTTTTCTCGTGTAGTTGATCGTTTTTGAGTTATTGCTGGTTTTTGGTTTCACCTTTAAAAACAATACTTTACTCACACAGGAATTTGCCATTTCCTATCCATACAAACAAAGGAGCTTCAGTCACATAGCAACCAGCTTTTGACTATCACTTAACCTATGGTAGTCCCTTATTTCGCTTCTACTTACAAAGAAGCAAGTAATAAGACTATTTCTACTAATTTTTTCTCGATTAGCAAGAAGTAAATAGAAGCATTAGCTTTTTAACAATATTTTGTTGCAGATATGTAGAGAAAGTCATGTGAATGTAACACATAAGATTTTTATGGATAGGAGTTTACCTCTTCTTCCTCGGCTTATTGCAGTAGTATTGTTTCTGATCTCTCATGCAGATAATACTTTCAAAATTCTCACTTGTCCCTTTTTACTAAATTATCTTTATGTCATTATGAATGAACGAATAAGTGTATTTATTGACATAGCAATATCATACATAGAATTTCAACAATCGCACGGGTCCACAGACCGTACGTGCTTTTGTAATACACATTACAAGCACTATTAAAACAACAACAACAACAACAACAAAGAATTAAAAGAGTAAACACGAAAATAAAAAGACAAAGGAAATACACAGTCCAAAGCATTATTAAACAACAATAAAGAATTAAGAGTGAACCCGAAAATAAAAATACAAAGATATTCAAATATAGCAATTTAAATTTACAGCACAGAGTACACCTTCATAAATGCACCCTCTTATAATAGAAAATTCCACTTAAAAGACATATATACACATAATATATACAGCATATATAAAACCATAGCACAACAGTGACCTAAGTATGACATAATATATATGTATGTAGAACAATGTAGTCACTTTTGTTTAGTTGATCTTATCCCCCCCCCTTCTCTATTGGCAGCCTCCTCAGATCTCAGCTGTCTTGCCTCAAGTATAAATTTACCTAGCCCGTCCATGTTTTCCGTGCCTGCCAGTAGCGTCCAACATGCTACATTCGCAGTGGTAAAAAATCGCGGCAAATATTTTTCCCGCCATTCCTCCGTAACCTTACATCTTGCCAAGATGTGAATCCACGACTCTTCCTCCTCGCAAATGGGACAGATTCTCGTACCATTCTTGTCAGACATTTTCGTGCTCCTCCATGCTCCTAGTCTAATCCACGCGAGCCTCTCTCTAATGAGTTTGGTACCTGTTTTGATGTATTGCTCCATACCCCACTGCGATTTCAGCCCAGACTGTACTTCTAATGACACCTTCTCTGTGCATTGCGCAATTATTTGTTGTCTGTCAATATCACAGAGGCGGTTCTTAATTTTTCTCCAAATACTTCGCCTGTTTTCCTGCCCCGCCATCCAAATGTCTCCCATCCCAATGCTTTCCAACCCTTTCTTTAATTTTGATGCCCACGTCGAATTACCTTCTATTCGCAACTGTTCACGGTAGCAGACTGCCCTAATTAGAGATTGGTTTCCGTGAATGATTCTCATCCAATATTTAACTGCTCTGATTTTGCACTCTATCGTTTCACTATGTGCCCCGAATTCCCCCATTATTCCGCAGTTTGCCGTACCCCTCCCTACACCCAGAATTCCTTTCAAAAATTGGGGCCTCACTTGATCCAGATTCCCTGTTTGTTCCCACCCCCATATTTCTCCTCCGTATGTCATCGTGGATCTAACTGTCGCTCCGTATACAGTTTCCATTAAGGTTATGGATATATTCGGTATTCTGTAGCGTATCCGGAGAGCTTCCGCCGCATTCACCCTTGCCTTGTGTTTCGTGATGTCAATGTGTTTTGTCCATTTTCCGTTCATTGTAAATGTGAGTCCTAAGCACACAAAAGATTTTACATTGTCCAGTATCTGTCCTGCATATGTCCAAGTCTCCTCCCTGCTATAAACACAACCCTTTTTGAAAGTCATTGCCTTAGTCTTATTCACATTAACTGTAAGTAGCCATTCATCGCAATAATTTTAAGTTTGTCCAGTCCTCGTTGCAATCCGTTTACTGTCGTAAAGCACAATACTAAATCGTCTGCGTATAAAAGTGTTGGGATCTGCAAATCCGCTACTACTGGTGCTTGGATATTCTCTGCTATCATTGTATCAGTAATATCATCCACAAAGAGATTAAATAGCAAGGGAGATAAAATACAACCCTGCCTCACTCCCCTATAGCTTCGGCAGCTCTCGGACACTCTGCTTCTGTCGTACTTTACACAGAATTCGACATTTAGAACATGCACGTCGTTGGCATGGTATTTAGGCTCTCAGCCACGGAATGCATGTGGTGTAGGCACGTTCGTAGAGATACCACTCAGCATCTTTCACATCTCATTTTATCGAGTGATAATACTCCACCTCTGCCATCTTTTTCAATAATATTTGTATGATATGTTTTGTTCTCGGCTTTTGTTTATGCAAAATTATAACTTCGCTTTTAGACCTTTTTAAAACTATAATTTCGGACCAGAGTGGCACTGATATAACCCGAAATTTGTGCTGCTAATTTTGCGGAATTTAAACTTGATAGCAGACTTATTAAAGTTATTTCCATGTTTTGTTACGAAATTAGGTTATTACCAAATGCGAGCACACTCAATTTACGTTTCTCGCCATAAAAACATGTTTTGGTTATACGCTTTAAGAAGAAAACGATGAAGTTCTGTAATACACTAAATTATTGACAAATAAAACGTCTTATGTTCCCATTTTTACCTTCCAATAGGTATATGCTAGAATTATCCTTATCTAAGCTTATAAATATTGTGAATTTATTTAATAAAAATTACTTATTTCCGGACTAAAATAAAAAAGTCTTATAACACCATTAGATATATCCAGCTAATAATTTTATGTTTTAGTAATTATATCTAAAAGAGATTGAAACTCGTTTATTCTTTATTTACATTCGAATCTATAAGTATACATTCAAAAAGTATAGCACTTTGAATGATTCGTTATTATTACTAGTATTTTTTTTATATATGATATTTAAAAAGTATTGATACTATTTATAATGTTATTAGTTGCAACGCTCTCAAAGATCTGTGCAAAAAATCTCTCTTGGATATTTTTATAGAGGCTATTATGCTTTTGTCTATTTGTTATTTTTTGACGATTGTCATTATATACAATGTTGGTAGAATTTTGTGAACGCAAAATACATCTTTAGTGTGATCTCCACTTTTAATTCACATTTTAATATTACTATTTGATAATATAACGTTTTTACCTCTTAGCATTTCGTATATATCTCCAGAGTTCAAAATAATTAATCCTTTGTAATGAATGAATTAGAGCTTGTATACTTATTTACGCTTTTTCCCCACAAAAGAACTACTAGTGCAAGTACATTAAAATTAAATATTAATAAAACCTTAAAGCAAAATAATTATTATTAATAAGCATGGTGTTGTGGCAAATTAAATACATTTATATTTAGAGAAAAATATAATTGTTATAGTATCATTTCAGATAACATTAGGGTAGATTAATTCACTTACACAATAGTGTAATAATAGAACTGCTTTACTAGAGATTAAATTCTGTAACAAAAACAAATCCTTAAATCAATAATTGCAGTAGTAAAATTTCACAATGTTAGTGTCATATTTTCTAACCAAGAAAACAACATGAAAATTAGAAGTTAATAATTACTAAGCTTGAGAGCTTTTTAAACTGATAAAAAGTGAGTTATGATTTAGTTTAAACTCAGCTGAAATTTCATTATATTTAAAGTATATCCCAAAACTTCATGTGAAAATAGTTTGTGTTCTGAATTCCATTTTAACTTATTTTACTCGATTTGAAACATATCGATGTGCGACCTCATATGCAGTGTTTAAGCAACACGAAACTGTGTGCTCGGATATCTTATAAGAATGGAGATTACTGCAATACAATGAAAGTTAAACAAAGTGATGATATCAAACTTCGAAGACTGGCAAGTGAATTTAGATTTTTTTAAAGACATTCTAAAACATTCTGTTCATAAGTATATCAATCATTACAACCATTCTAATCGCTATGACAGTATTGGTGATGATAAGAATGACATAATTTGAAGAAAGATGGCATTTTTACAGAACATCCTGCAGTACCTTGCCTCTCAACTCCATTGTTTTAATATAATTCTTCCAAAATTTCAAAACTGATTTTACGGTACGATACATAAACATATTTCTGGTTAATGGAAACCTACTCTAGAATACCAAGTTTGCCTACAATTTCAATGCGATTTTCTATAGTGTCAGGCACAGAGTTGTCTACATTCTAGTCATATGTTACTGATAAAATTCAATGTTTATATATAAGAAATTAAGGTTTATTGAAATATTCAATGTTGATGAGTTTTGATAACGTTTTCGTAGCGTTGAGCGGGAATAATGCTAAAGGCACGACTATGGCTGACGATTGCCAACGTCTGAATCTCCCCATGGATTATGCAATTTAATACAATTTTACAATTTTGTTAAATAAAAGTAGAGAATTAAAAAATCTGATGTTGTTTTGACATAACTTTTTCTATTCATTTTTCTACAAACTATTTTTACAAACGCTTTATATTCTATTGTTAATCCACATAAACTCTCAATTCACAGTCGCAAATTCCGTTGTACGATATAGAGGAAAAGCGGAAATCAGATTCTGAAAGAGCGCATCGTTATGTGAGGCCTCAAAATTCCATGCGATCTGCATGATCACAAAAAATAACATTAATCAATTCATTTCAGAAAAAATATAAGTATTTGAAACTCGGACTCCCTCTGAAATAATTAACTCCTTTAAAAACTACATGACATAAATTGAAGACTTTAAGGAGAAATACATTTTCCTATAGTAAAATTCAGTCAATCTCTTGGCATTTATCCATAATACAAAAACATCTAGAATGAAAAGCATTTCAGAGGTTCTTGCTAGAAAATTTCATTAGTCTGAAAATGACCTAAACATTCGGCGCTGTAAGTCAAAATCATTACTAATTATTTTTTGAAAAACAAAGTTTTGAAAATGTAGATGAATGTTGGGTTAGAGAGTTTTTTCTTTCTTTTCTAATCTTCGTGTCATATTCGAGGAGATGGAGAACTTAAATAAAAGTTTAGGTTTAACGGGATTTACTTTCTCTAGCACGTATGCGCACTATAAATAGTAGACAGAAAAGGTATTGTATTGCACCCAAAATTCGATGTCAAGATTTCACAAAAAATGCACGATTTTGGGTCCTCATAATAAAAAAAAAATGTTTTAAAAAGTTCCATGTTTGGATGTGTGTGCCTCTGATAACATGGTTCAAAAACAAAAGTCGATTAAATACCACATTTTGTATTTAATTTCAGCATCCTCCAAGGATGTAACACGAACATTTTCAAGGAAATCCCCATTCCCAAATACCCTTTACATGGAACATTTTTGAAAATTTAGATTTTCTCAGAAATGGCTCTAACAATTTTAATTAAAATATCATATGTTTAGATATTTTCAAATATGTCTTCAATATTCTGGAGTAGCCTCTAAAGAGCTCTCCAGAGAATAACTTTTGTATAACTAGTAACCGTGAGAGATGGACAAAAGCTTACTACGTAAAAATATAGATTGGATAAAACACACAATTTATGTTATATGCATTTTTTGTAGAGTAAACCGTATCCCTTGTCATTTATTTCAATTTTAAACTACTTACACGGTTTTCAAACGAGCATCTTTCATTTCATATCACTCTTGTTTTGTTCCTGGCAAGCAAAGAGAACCGAATGCTAATTGTAATAAAAGATTTGAATATCGGTTTGGCCTGGTGTATTCCCTTATATCTCTTCTAGTAATAAAGAAGCAAAATTAGCAATAATTCTGTTAATGTCTACCGCGATTAGTATGGTGTAGCTAAAACAGCCATCTTTTGCGAGAAGAGTTTGTGGAATAGCTAGAGAAAGCGATATGAATGGAACACTCACCTTTCTTCATTTGATTTATGCTGTTCACAGGCGCAAGGACGCATACAAAACCACGCTTTCTAACTGTTTTATTCAGGGATTTCCAAAAGTGTATTTTTGGTGAAATTTCGGTATCTAAATATCGGGCGGAGTGCAACATTCACCATAGACAAGCAGATGAGAAAAGAACAGACACAGGTGTCGTTTTCAGAAGGGAAGAAGAGCTAAACAATACAGAGAAAATAAACTTCAAGTAGATTTTATGAACATGTATAATTTTGTGTAAAAGGATTAAACAGCAGGAAAGTAAATCAGCTTGGATAAGCTCGATTGCCATTAACTGCAGTAACACACGGTCAGCTCTGGCCGTGACGCTAATGTGATGGTGCTATGTTTTCACACGAGTTAACACAGTGTTCCTAGACTGGCATTTGGGCGACGTCATCATCGCTTCGCTGACGTAAAAGCCATTCATTACCGCTACTGTATGTCCAGAGTGAAGGATTCCAGGAGAACATCGATCTGTGTGGGGGCGGCAGACGACGCTCTGACGTAACTGTGACGTAACGACTGCTAGGGTGGGGGAGCCTCACAATCAGGAAAGAAACAAATGGGAATGAAAATGACACCCGCAGTGACATTTAGTTGCGCTTTACGTCTTGCGTGTCCCTGAAAACATGGTCGTGTTCAAATAACGGGATATAAAAGTATTTGACACACAAACGGATACGCATGTGTTATTACTATGAAGAAATATGTATTTTATTTAAACTTTACGCTTAAAAAGAAGTTACAACTATAGAGCGAACTGCAGTTCTAGGGAGAAGTAAATTGTTACTTTCTCTAAACGTGCTATGTACATAGTGTATAGAGAAGGTATTGCACTCCACCAAAAATTTCGATAGCGATATTTCACCGGAAATATATGTTTTAGGGTCCCTTTATCTAAAAAATCTGATGTGTTCCATTCACACGACTCTCTCTATTACTCTGCAACAAATTATTGTTAAAAGGCTTGTGCGTCTTTTTACTTCATGCTAATCGAGTAAAGATTATCAGAAATGGTCTGCAAACTTGCTTCCTTGTAAGTAGAAGCGAAATAAGGGAGTAGCATAGGTTAATATTATTGTCAAAAGTTGGTTGCTATGTCACTGAAGTTCCTTTATTTGTATGGACGGGAGTTGAGAAACTCCTATATAAGAAAAGTATAAGTTTCTAAAGCTGAAACAAAAAGCAAGGAATATCTAAAAAACAATCACAGCACGAAAAAGAAAATTGTATATACAACATAAATTGTGTGTTTTAATGTGCTCTAGATTTTTTGTGTGGTAAGTTTTTGTCCATCTCTTACGGTTTAGCAGTTATGCAAAATTCCGTAAAAGTCACTCAAAATAAAGTAGTCTTCAGAGGCTATTCCCAGGAAACTCAAAATATACATTTTATTTGTCAGGTAAATATCTTTAATATACGATATTTTAATCAAAATCATTAGAGCCATTTTTAGAAAATCAAAATTTTCGAAAAGACTTCCATGTAAACGGTAGTTTGGGGTGGTGGATTTTTCTCAAAATCTTCACATCGCATCCCTGAAAGAATAAATAAAAGAATAAATACCAAGTTTGGTATTTTACCGTCTTTTCGTTTTTGAGTTATCGTGTACACGCACACACAGACCTTTTTCTGAAAATACTTTTTTTTGTATATAGGGGACCCTAAAACATACATTTCCGGTGAAATATCGGTATCGAATTTTTGGTGGAGTGCAATACCTTCTCTTTACACTATTTACATAGTACGTGTAGAGAAAGTAAAAAAGAATTTTCAGAAAAAGGTCCGTGTATGCGTCTATGAACACCATAACTCAAAAGCGAAAAGTCGGTAAAATACCAAACTTGGTATTTCAGTTTAATGCCTTCCTGGGATGCGACACAAAGATTTTGAGAACAATCCGCCTACCCACCTCCAACTACCCTGTACTGGAACTTTTTCCGAAAATTTTGATTTTCTCAAAAATGACTCTAATGATTTTGATTAAAATATCGTATATTAAAATTATTTTTCTGACAAATAAAATGTATAGCTTGAATTTTCCGGGAATAGCCTCTGAAGACTACTTTATTCTTGAGCCCTATTTATGCATCACCATAAACGGTGTAAATAAATATATTTATTTCTAGAAATCATAACTAAAATCCATACTAACAGTATAGAACGGACAGATGTGTAAGTGTAACGAACAGACTTTTGAAATGTTAATTCAAGGAAAACCCAAGCTAGCGAGGTAACGACAAATATTCATGCTTGGCTGACTTTGCTAGATAACGCGCTTAAGTGAATTCCTGAGCTGATGGCAATCACTCCAGAAGTGAGGAGTGGATACAGTTAGAAAATAGGGGTTTTGCCTTGAGGCCATGAGCAATGTCCGGGCCAATATTCAACACACATCATATTTTTGGCAAACGAGAACCTCGTACTGTAACCAGAAAGTCGAGAAATTTCGGTAAAGATGTCGAGAGTGGGGGGGGGGGGTGACTTTCAAGATTTCAGATTCTGCACTCCGACAGGGAAAACAGTGAAGCTCCTACTATTGATAGGTGAAGTCCATGCCGGGTTTAGGTCCCTGTGGGACTTAAAAAAAAAAAAGAACACACGCTTCAGCTTGTACATGTAGGAGAAGGCCCTCGTGTGACTTCAGAGGAGGCCTAACCCCCACATAATTGAAACCATGTCTCGCACGGCGATATGGAGCGGAGAACAGAGTTTCATTATGAAACAGCGTCCGATAAGTGTGTCTCTGTTCGGTTCGGGCTGTAGGTCGGAACTATTTAAATACAATCAGTGTTATGGTGAGTTTTACTCAGTACCCACACGAAAGGCGTCGATGAGGATACACCACCCCTGAGAAAGCAACAAACAAGACGTCCATACTCTCGCCGATCTACAGTGGGAGTAGAAATCAACAACAAGGTACGTGATGATCGGATTCCGTTTAAATACCAATCACCCCTCAGAGATGCCACTTCCGATGTCAACCAAACAGGCACATTCTGGATGGATTTACGCAATTTTGCAACCGTACTCTAAACTACTAAGCAGTAAGAGATGGAGAAAAACTGGCCACACAAAAAATGTAGAGCACGTTAAAACACACAATTTATTTATATACATTTTTTTTCGTGGAGTTGGTCGTTTTTTAGATATTCCTTGTTTTTTTGCTTTCTGCTTTGAAAAACTTCTACTTTTCTCATACAGAAACTTGTCAACTCCTGTCCATACAAAGGAAGTTCAGTCACATAGCAAATAGCTTTTGACTATCACTTTAGCCTATGGTACTCCCTTATTTTGCTTCTATTTAAAGGAAGCAAGTAATAAGATTTATTTTTTTCTGGATTAGCATGGAGTAATTAGAAGCATAAGCTTTCTAACAATAATTTGTTGCAGAGATGTAGAGAAATTCATCTAGGCACCAGATGGTTGCGAACTGGTGTATAGTTTTCATAACCCTTGCGCGTGTAATACGAAGGATATTCAATAAGTAATGCACATAATCTTTTTTGTTGCTCAAGGTTTGTTTACACTATATTATTCCCACATTAAAATATCGATTAAAATCGTTGGTCCCCCGGCATCTATATGTCAGATTGTGTATGCCAGTTGGCACTCCTCAGCTGCTCTCACTCTCTCAAACTCTGCTAGCCCAATGACTGATAGTGCTCCTATCCCTGGTTAATCCCAATATTTTTTTTTTTTTTAGACAAACACCTTTAAAAGTATGCTTTTAAACACAAAATACTCTAACAAAAAATTTATAACACTCCAATATTACCAACTTAAGTTTTGTTACCATCACTGTATCCGTTATATTGAATGTTGTAGTTTTGAAAGAGTTACGTTGCTACACTCAACCTTCCAAACACTTCTGCTGACGCTGCAATGCCACCTGATAATAGTATGGTGTCTGAATTTAGTACACAAACACTTCTGCTGACGCTGCAATACTACCTGATAATAGTATGGTGTCCGAATTTAGTGCACAAACACTTCTGCTGATGTTGCAATACCACCTGATAATAGTATGGTGTCGCTGCAATGCCACCTGATAATAGTATGGTGTCTGAATTTAGTACACAAACACTTCTGCTGACGCTGCAATACCACCTGATAATAGTATGGTGTCGCTGCAATGCCACCTGATAATAGTATGGTGTCGCTGCAATACCACCTGATAATAGTATGGTGTCTGAATTTAGTACACAAACACTTCTGCTGATGTTGCAATACCACCTGATAATAGTATGGTGTCGCTGCAATACCACCTGATAATAGTATGGTGTCTGAATTTAGTACACAAACACTTCTGCTGACGCTGCAATACCACCTGATAATAGTATGGTGTCTGAATTTAGTGCACAAACACTTCTGCTGATGTTGCAATACCACCTGATAATAGTATGGTGTCTGAATTTAGTACACAAACACTTCTGCTGATGTTGCAATGCCACCTGATAATAGTATGGTGTCTGAATTTAGTACACAAACACTTCTGCTGACGCTGCAATACCACCTGATAATAGTATGGTGTCTGAATTTAGTGCACAAACACTTCTGCTGATGTTGCAATACCACCTGATAATAGTATGGTGTCTGAATTTAGTACAAAAACACTTCTGCTGATGTTGCAATGCCACCTGATAATAGTATGGTGTCTGAATTTAGTACACAAACACTTCTGCTGATGTTGCAATACCACCTGATAATAGTATGGTGTCTGAATTTAGTACACAAACACTTCTGCTGACGCTGCAATGCCACCTGATAATAGTATGGTGTCCGAATTTAGTACACAAACACTTCTGCTGATGTTGCAATACCACCTGATAATAGTATGGTGTCTGAATTTAGTACACAAACACTTCTGCTGATGTTGCAATGCCACCTGATAATAGTATGGTGTCTGAATTTAGTACACAAACACTTCTGCTGACGCTGCAATACCACCTGATAATAGTATGGTGTCTGAATTTAGTACACAAACACCTCTGCTGACGCTGCAATACCACCTGATAATAGTATGGTGTCTGAATTTAGTACACAAACACTTCTGCTGATGTTGCAATGCCACCTGATAATAGTATGGTGTCTGAATTTAGTACACAAACACTTCTGCTGACGCTGCAATACCACCTGATAATAGTATGGTGTCTGAATTTAGTACACAAACACCTCTGCTGACGCTGCAATACCACCTGATAATATGTACACAAAATGTCTGAATTTAGTACACAAACACACCAAGTCACAAGGAATCAACATTTCCAATTGTGATAATTGTACAACAAATATCACACTTTCACCATAATTGCACAGTTAAGAACCTAATGTTGCCTATTATTAATATGAGTTATATATGTTTGTTTTCTGTTACTTATCTGTATAAAAATAATTGAGGTTATGTTCCTGAGAAAAAAAAAATAAAATCAATAATAGTACCACCGCCTTCTGTACTAGTCCGTTCTCGTGTCTAAACATGCTTAACAGGACAATAGCTTTCTTTATTTGACAACCTCAAACATATAACACGTGTTTGCTGGGTATTTGGTTGTAACATACTCTAGTTTATCATTTAATAGCAGAAGGAATGGAATGGAATTGTTAATTTATAAGATTTATGGTAAAGAGTAAAGAACTGACATTACTGCATCGATTACCAATCTATGTCGATAGACGAATTCTATTCCCATACACACACACACACACACACACACACTCACACACACACACACACACACACCTCCAAGCGATAGGAAAACGTAATATTTCTTGAACAAAAGAAATGTTGAACCTTATATTATAAATTTATTGACAAATCTAGAAATATTGTTCTGTCTTAAAATAGTGTATGACACTCAAGTTAAAAGTGTTTTTATTTTGCTCGTAGGATTGTTACACTCGACCTTACGGCCTCGTTACGCGAACTTTCCTTCTCGCAAAATAAAACTACACTTTTAACTCTTGTATTATACGTCTGTAAACGTTTTAAATAGTCTCTTTCTACGCATTTAAAAACCAAACACGGCTCTTGTTTAACGCATGTTCCAGAGTAGCCGTCATTACAAAACAAAGATTGAATATACGTTCTCTAAAGCTGCATTCATTTTCAATAAAGGCTGTCAAGAAATAAAAGTATGCGCATTACTTAATGAATGACCCAGTAAATTTGGTAGCATAAAGCAAATGTAAGACTCCTCCCACCAGACAGAAATCAGTAGATGATAGAAACAATAATTCTATAACAATAACAATAACCTGATATAAATGAGCCTTTCTCACATTCAGAACAACCTTAAAATGTTGTCATATACACTTAAAAATACACGGGTATTTTGATTAAAATATCCTATATCAAAGCCATTTACAGCACAAATAAGGTTCTGGGAATAGCTTCAGAAGACCGTTCATTCCGGATGAATTTTGATGAAGTTGGCCTAACTGGTAAATCGTAACATATATATATAATAAATAAGTGCATGCAATTTAATTTCGAAGGAAAGATAAATACACGTGTTTTTCTGTCCGATAGTGTGTAAACTATACCGGTGAAATTGGAAAGACTATTCTATCTGACTGTCACAAACAGCACAGCAGGATTGTGCCGTATGCAACCTCCGTCAGCAAGAGATGACCGAACCAAGTAGCGGCAGGTGTGATTTGACGGGTTCCTAAAATTCACAGATGGAGACGTTCCTACAGGACTCCCCAAAGCTCCTCCAGACAAAGAAGGCCAAGTTTTCCTGCTAGGAGGAGAAAACACTACTGTAACCTTAACTCGTTCAACTTGTCGAACTTGTCATTTGAAATCAAGTCTTCTCAAGAACTTCACCAAGTTCGTGTCCATTTGTCGCAAATGGTTGATTACCGACCGTCCAGGATCCTAAAACCAAGTTTTCATATAACATTTCCCCGCATAAATGTATTATTCCACGCTGGCTTGCCTTTCGCTTTCCCTTATTAGCTACTCTAAACCTTTGAATGATGACAAACAAGCCTAGCTGTCTGTGATAGGCGATAGAAAGCATGTAAGCAGTCGACGTGATATAGTTGTCCTGTGAGGCAGACTTCAAACTTAAGATCCTTCTATCTGTTTCATGATATTTACATGCAGTTCAGATTAACTCTTATGGGGTATTGCCGGTGCTAAACTTCTGGAATGGTGACCTCGACCGCCAACCCAGCTACCGAGCCTAGCTTATCGGAGTTTGTTATGTGATACTTTGCTTACTTAAAGTCACAGCGAGCAAAACTTGTACAGTCTGTATCGAAAGTGTTCCGCATATGTTTGTATTCAAAGTGGACAGTAAATAGTGTTCATTTTATTTATTTTTTTAAACATGGCTCCTACGTTTTCAAAGTTAAGTGGCAAGGTATTACTTAGTCAGAGCAGAGAAATAATTGTAAATGTCCTTGACTTCATGAAACAAGAGACAGAGATGAAGGAAGAAAATATATGTTCCCCGAGTTCTTCAAAAGCCTGTAGAAAGTGAATGAAAGAATAGCCAAGGCACCTGATATTTTACTGAGCTCCGTTTCCAGGGTTCTCAAAGATACAAAAGAAAGAAAAATAAAACTTAATATATCATTTTTAAATTAAAAGATGTGGAACAGTTGTGTCGCCAGAGAATTGCAGAAATTGGCAGGCCAGAATGGGAAAAAGGTATGTCGACATGTTGAGAACATTGAAAATCATTAGAAAGAATTGTAGAAAATCAAATAGAAAAAACTCGAATCCAGGATAATAGTGCAGAAGGTAGCGATAACGTTGATGATGACAAGGACGTGAACGAAGAATAAGGACTGTCAGGTGTGGAAGAATTGGAGGCAGACGATTGACATTGTTTATATAGTAGGCCATTTGTATAGATGTTTTGTAGATGTGAATATACATATGAAAACACATGTTTATCAGTGCAGCGCCGTATAGTGCAGGTGACAGATATTTGACATTGACTGTGACAGGCATGAATCGACTGGTGAACTGCTTATCTGAAAGTACAACTCACTTCCTAGCTCTCATTAAGATTTTCACATGTCCAAATCTGTTGCGCCAATTATAATAATATGTTCCATTCATATGGTTATGTAAATTTAAAAATTATTTTTTAATATACTGAGATAAATGACAATATTAAATAAGCATTAATTTGTCCCACACAACACCCTACTCCACAACGGCGACCAATTAGAAGCGATTACAGTGACTTTTAAATGGGATGAAGCTTGCCCTTGAGCGCCATCCAATCGGACATATTACATTCGCGCTTAACTGGGCAGTAACGAGCTAACTGATTCTGTCTCTCATAAATAATACTTGCGCTAAAACAAAATATTCATATTTTGCCCCCCAAAAAAAAATCACGATGAAGATAGGGAGTAATGTTCGTAGCAGAAGCGTAAAACCACAAATTTGTAGCTAAAATAGTTTTCATAATACACATAAATAAACATTATGTCGCGAGACAGATTTGCATGCTCAGTGTGAGAGTGAGAGGGAAATATGAAAAGAGTGGGGGGGGGGTAGCGACCTGGCAACGCAGAGCACGTTAACGCATCTTATTCGCTGCAGCGTAGAATCTTCCAATTTGAAAAACATTATAGTTCACGTGATCAAAAGCGATACAGGGAAAAGTTATGTAGAACAAAGCTTGGTATATTAAGGTATCGGCCTTCCATTGACTTCGTCCTCCAGAAAAGTTCTGGAGCGTGCGGGTCAAACAATCCTGTTTCCTGTTACATCAACTCGCTAAATTACACACGTTAAGGCAATATGGAGATTTTTTTGATAATATTTAACGCAAACTTTTACTACTATGGCACCGCAGACGATGATACTGATGATACATGGAAAGCAGATAGAACACCGGTGGAAAGTGATGGCGGGGGAAACCGGAGAAAACCCGCCCCTGCGACGCTTTGTACACCACAGCGCGGCCATAATATGGAGAGACATGCCATGCCTGGCTCTATTATTTCTTACACTTTAATAATTTAAAATCTAGTTATCACATTTAGATTAAAACCTTTCTTTTTCTGACTTTCTATTGCAGATAAAATTGTACTTATGCGTCTCATGACTAATTAATCTAGAAATTATTAATTTTATAGCAATACATTCGGACGTTAGCATTTATTTTTGCCTGTTTCTACCTTCTAGTTTTGATTAATGAAGCATAAATTCACAATTTAATTTTAAAAATTAATAACATTATAAATGCTTCCAAGAATCAAGGAAAATATTTCCTGGAGAAACTTATAAAGCAACTTAACGGGACAAAAAAATAAGGCGGGAGAAAAGGTGTGCAAAAAATACAAAAGTTTTTGCAAAAGAAAAGCGGACTGAAGAAACTGTGCGCAACAGAAACGGGAAAATTCAGCTCAGCTGATTTCAGGTTTGTTGCCCAAAATGTGGCAAAGCTGAAGTAGTTTGTATACTAAAAAAACTAATCTTTACTGAGAAACGCCGTCGTTTTTCTCTGTGGTGAGTTTTTGAGAGTTTATTGAAAACAATGCTTTTCCTATGTTTGGAAATTTTAATATTATATTTACTGTACTAGTTCATAACTTTTAGAACTTCTTAAGGCTAACGCTCCTAACCTTTGCAATGAAGACTCCGCGGTCTAGCTATGAGACTAAGTTAACATTCCTTTTTGCTTTCTCTACGCGTACTATGTACATCGTGTATAGAGGAAGGAATTATAATGCACCCAAAATTCAATACCGAGATTTCACCGGGAATATATGTTTTAGGGTCCCCTGTATCCAAAAGAAAATGTATTTTCAGTAAAAGGTCCGTGTGTGTGTGTCCGTTTTTCTGTGAACACGATAACTCAAAATCGAAAAGTTGATAAAATACCAAACTTGGTATTTAAGTTTAGTATTTTCCAGGGATGCGACATGAAGATTTTGAGAAAATTCCCCCCACCCCAAACTACCCTTTACATGGCACTTTTTTCGAAAATTTTGATTTTCTTAAAAATGGCTCTAACGATTTTGATTAAAATATCGTATATTAAAGATATTTACCTGACAAATAAAATGTATATCTTGAATTTCCCGGGAATAGCCTCTGAAGACTACTTGATTCTGAATCAATTTCACGGAGTTTTGAATATCTGCTAAACCGTAAGAGATGGGCAAAAACTGTAGTGCACGTTAAGACACACTTTATGTAATAACATTTCTTTTCGTGGAGTTGATGTTTTTTTTTTTTTTTTTTTTTTTTTTTTTTTTTTTTTACAAGGAAGCAAGTAATAAGACTATTTCTGCTAATTTTTTCTCGATTAGAATGAGGTAAATAGAAGCATAAGCTTTTTAGCAATAATGTGTTGCAGAGATATAGAGAAAGTCATGTGAATGGAACATATCAGATTTTATCTAGTACTCCTATTGTATTAACTGTAAAAGCAGATCGTCTGTGTTTATAAATAGATTTGTTTATCAGTAGCTAAGAAGGTGGTGTTTCATATTCGTATTCGGGACAGCAGGTGTGGTGCGAAATGTGGAAGCCTTGAACGATCACAAAAGCTTCCTTCGCCACTAAAATTAACAACTCGATACATCTGCACATAAAATACTTAATTAGTAGGCCTGTGATTACATCAGTCCAAAAATAAAGTAATAGACTCAAGTCTTATAGCAACAGAAACTGATTGCAGATAAGCAGATTTTTTCATTTTAAAAACATTTCACGATGTACATTACTGAAAGGTTACATTTGTCGTAATTTATATTCTAGGCTTTTTGCAAATTAGATATTACTTGTATGAACTTGAAAAGATACCTCGTTTTATCACATCGTTATAAGCAGCCCTTCATACACTGTACACAACAAGCAGATCCATTAGGACAGCAAAGAAGTACACTCCTGTAAAATAACATAACTATAACTCTAGCTCCACTAGAAAAAGTGGAAGAAAACTTTTAGAAGGCTGTAAACCAGAGCGAAAGTTTGTATTTGGGTCATGGTCGACGATAAACATTTTCCGAGCAGAAAAACAAAAATGTTTTACTATAAGTAATCTAATGCCCTGCCGCAATGATGAATTCTGACGTAAACCTGGAGAGGGGATTGGTGTTGCTACAAACACACGTATTTCCCCACCCTTATCCGCCGTTTCTCTTCCAGAGTGGTAATTGAGACTCCGGTCACGTGAAGCGCTAAGGTCGTCCCACTTTGCTTGCTCATGAAACACTGTGCCTTCCTAACATCTGTCTATCTCTTCTCCAAAATACTTATTTCACTCCCCCTCTTCCTTCGCCATTTGCTAAACGGTGCTTTAAAACAGTTTATACCTCACATGCTATGCCGACTTACACTTCTCGGTAATGCACATCATGATGAAAGATAAGTTTTATCTTTACGATAAATCGAACTTGTTCTATCTCAATTATTTGGTTTTCAAAGAAATACGTGTCTATCCCCATTGCTCTGTGGAAAAAAAAAAAAACAAAAAAACAATTGCCGTCTTAATTGAATAAATATTTTTATAAATCGTGTAGATTAAATTTTTGTTTTATTTGCATTAAAAGTATTAAATGTTTCTCTAATGAACACACGTTAAATAGTAAACCCATGAATAAACTAACTTACAAGTTTGTAAAAGCTACAAAAGCTAAAACCAGTGTAAAATGCAAATTGAAATGAATTACAATGCAATAGATAGCAAAAGTACCAGACAAAACCACTGTCAATTTTTATTTTTCACCTACAAATGTTTGCCTACTCAATATACATTTAAAGAAATTCAAATGGTATACAATGTCATATTGTGTCCTGACAGAATGTAAGTTTGTTTATTGGTAATAATAAACATGATAATGTTAGTACCCCTAGTTCTCCGGCAACTTCTCTGACACCTTGTAGCGCGGGTTGCAAATACTAGGCGCTATGATTTCTACATACCTATACGACAATTTTTTTTTTATTAAAAAAAATACAGTTCCGGAGGCTTGTCAGGACTCCGGCGCTGTATTCCTTTTTTCTCTCTATTTTTTCCAGTTTCCTACATTTCCTTAGTTGACCTTATAAGTATTAACGTTTTCCTTTTTACATATACATACACAGACATATACATATTTACAAACACAGAAATACCCATGCCAAAGGCGGGACTCGAACCCAGGATCCTGTGCGCCACGAAGCGCCAAAGCGAGACACTTTAGCGAGCGCGGCCACCGGGATCGGCGTCCTTCGTCGGTCTAGGTATGAAGAGATTAAGGTAAACTTTTAACCCGATCTTTTACCACCTCGAATGGGTAGTTAAGTGCATGCTGGACCCTACTGAAAGGGGGAGGGGGAGAAGAGGGAATAGGTAAATATTCACTTAAGGCGGCACAGCTGAGGTTTGAAAAGGTTTATGTTAGCCGAAGGGGAATATACGAAGAGCTAAGCTGGTGTTTTCCATCGCTTTTTATATCAATTTTTCAATTATTGTTAGGGTTTTGTGTTCCTAATTGTTATTTTTATTCTGTGTATTATTTCTCGTAATTATTCTTTCATATTATAATACAGTATAGTAATTCTTCGTAATAATGCTTAACTTTTTTATGGGCTGTTTATATTTAAGATGCTACATTTGAATGTGTTTATTCTAGTGGTTGATGAAATGGTGTTCTACTGCAGCTGTAAATTTTCCATACCTTTTTATTTGGCGTTTTTAATCTTCCTTGTTTTTCTGTTCATTATAAAAGTACCTACTCATTGGTTGTAGACCCGTTGGACTGATAGGAATCTAAAGGAGTGTGCTACAAAAACCCATTGAAATTGGTAATGACTTAGGCCCGAAATCCGAATTTGGAATGTGAGTGAGGAGCCTTAGATCTGCATCTCATATTATAAACAATACAGTTAGCTCACTTTAAACAGGTTTCAAAAGCATTTAATGGCGTGATGTAATCCAACTCTGACACCAATGTTAGATTGACATACTGGAAGCCATTCACTCTGAGGCACTCGACTCTTTTATATAATCGTAAAAGACTCATATGTGCCGTTTAAATGTTAAATCTCTGTTTATAAAAATAAGGTATTAAATACTTGATTCTCACACAGTTGTGAAAATCAATATACTTCAGTGACTGTATCTAGTATATGAGATTATAGTCTATACAAGGATGCCAAACATTGGAATGCTTGATACGTTTCCAAAACTCTCTCACTCAATCACACGCGAAACCAACCCCTCTATTTCACTCTTTTTCCCGAATTCCTGACCGACAAGCATATTTTCCATTTACATTAATCGTATTATCTTCTCCTGCTCCGAGCCTCTTTCTCACTTGCTCCTCCAGTACATGAATTAGGAATTAACTTTTGTCAACGAGTGTCTCAATCAATCGCTTATGTTTTGGTTATCAGTTTTAACGTTGCCATTCCTACTCCGTTATTTGTAAATTAACTTGAATATCCTCTGCATGTCCTCTGTATACTCACATTTGAAATGCTTACGGTCATATTTATTTGCTTCGTTACAACGTCAAACTTTTCGCACTGTACAGAACAATCCACACATAACTAATAGCTGTAGTCTCTAGATTATATTATGGTATTGGTATACCGTTTATAAACCCTTGAGCCGCATTTCTGGTGCTTGTTTTGCATTTATATTTTCTTTGAGTTACAGGTAAATTAACCTTCTGGTGCACATTCGATAATTCTTTTTCGTTGCTTTTAAAAGGTTCCAAAATGCAGGAAAAGAAAAAACGCATCGTTTTTCAAGTAGTTTACGCAAATTTAAAACTTTGACAGAGTACAAATTCGGTGTAAAAATAATCCGATTCTTTTATTCTAAAAGCAACCAGGAATTCCTTAATAAATGTCGGAAGAAGTTCAAAAATTACGAAACTGGTCAAATAATTTCCTTTTGTACTTGAGAGGAACTGTTTCTCACTAGCAGCCACGGACGTTGTCTAGGTTACGAATACACGCGATAAAGATACAGGATTAAAGTCCAGAAGTTATTTTAGTAATGGATATTCTCTCAAACCAGAGAATACCTTAAAAAGCAAGATGCAAATCAATACAACCTACGTAGCAGAAAACATAGGAAGTTACTGAAAAAGCCGAGCACAGCAACTGCTGTAAGATATTATCGGACTTCTCTGAGAAAGACTAGTAGACGCCAAGAGATGAAGATCGCTTTCTTCAGCAAAACCAGAGAATCAGCGCCCGTGACCTATGCCATAAGGCTGGCAAAAAGCCAATTTACAACAATCCGTAGCAAAAACTACAGAATTGGCTCCTAAGACTACAGAAAATGGCAAACGTACTCGCTGAGAATGACATATCGTAAATCCAGCGTTTTGATACACAAGTTTCTTCCGCGTTTTACGAAAATAATTATGAGCTTAATTTGAAAAGTCAAATATTTCCAGCAAAGCATATATATTTGTTTGCTTTTTAAATACCTATATCTACGAAATTGGAATATATTACCAGCAAAGAATATGAACAGTAAATATTTGTTTAACCTATTTATTATGAAAATAGGGATTAATTTGGTGGAATTTAAACGTGAAATGGAACAATTTTACAGACATTTCAGATGATTCAAATTATACCAGATGTTTGATAATGATCCTGATTTTTAAATTATTTACTTCCACAAAACGTTTAATGATGAACTTTATTAGTTTATTCAAAATATATTACATACAGAGGAGGCACCTTTTTGAGGAATTACATTAGGAGTTTATCTAAGTGTTAGCATGCTTGGAAACATGCAAATTGTCAATTTCCAGGCCTTCAAATACACCTGTTACTAGCTCCCTACCCTCCTCAGAGTCTGGAAAATCTGATTGTAAAGATTTTAACTTAAGGGCAATAACATAATCATTGACAGAATGAAGTACTGTTATCAACGAAAATGACACTTTTGGACAGGTAAAACAGATAAACCGAAACAGTAGAAGCTCGTGACCCGGAAGGTAGCATTTGACCACAGAAATACGTGGAGACGCAGTCCAGGAGAAGCATACCACAAAAGCCTTCAACCTGGAGGCTAAAGGAGAAGATTGCTAACTCCCCACACATAAATATTTATTGCCTAAAAGCCTTCAGGATACAGTCGCACCAAGGTATCAACGACGGATCACGAAACACCTACACATACCCAGTTCTATAACGTTATGGAGGCTGCTTCCTTGTTGTACGGAAGTGAGGTTGGAACATTTAAACAGTATGTAACGCAGCAGAAATGAGGTTTTAAACCTTAATAGCTCGATATGTTCCTAAATATATGCAAGGAACTTAATATGTATGAATTGCATGAAAACAAAAAAGTATATAAACAAAATTTGAAAAGAACATGTAATGAAACATCAAATAAAAATATTATAGCTAACGTTGCTGTGCTAATAAAATATAAACCAGAGAGACAATGAGATCGAGGAAGACGAATGAAAAGATACACACAAACTATAGCTTTATATATCAGTGATATTAATGGAATATCTTACAAGTCCACCCTAATGGCCTGTAGATTTTCACTTCGTATTAGATACATAGCAATTTATATAAAGAAAGGTCTCTTGGTTAAGGCAGAATAAAAACAAAAATCAGGAGATTTATCAGTGTAAAATTCTATGAGGAGATGTAGGATCATTCACAGGATAAAATGGCGCATCCAGTACTATTTTAAAACATATCCAAAATATAAGTATTCTAAGTATAACGATAACATATATAAAAAAAGAAAATTCCAGCTTATGTGTTAGCAGAAAGAAAAAAAAAAAAAAAAAACCAAAACCAAAAACAAACTCAATAGCTTCTGACAATTTTCACCTCTGGGGCAAGGGTTATAAAACGGAGGGACTTACAGAGATACATAGCGATCCATCAGCCACCAGGGAGCAGTGAAGTGAGGAGGTTGCAGTACGCAGGCAGACAAACCATATAGATGCGCGGAAGTCTCTAATTATGTTTCACAAAATCTTTGCCCTTATCTCGAAAATTTTACCTGATTAGTTACGTTGTGGAATAAACTGATGTGCGTATAAAATAGTTCCTTATTTAACATTATCATTAATATTAATACATCCAAATAATTGCCAAATTAGAATGTTTGTAATCGTATAATTCAAACATGTTATGAAATAAGAGTTAATCTTAAGTGTATAATATTTTATCAACTAAATAAGAGGATCCTTCGCTTCAAACTTGCCTCTAAGGAATACGTCAGCACAAACAACTATCATGACAAGAGCGTTTATTTGCTTTTATGCGTAGGGCTTGTATATCGCAGTTCGAAGGTATACATTACCCAGTAAGGAGAAAGGGGACGGAATTGTGCGATATATCGCGGGGAAAGTTAATAAGAAAGAAGCATTATAAATTTCAAGCTCGAACCCATCCACTGATGGAGCTGCCCACAGAGGGTGATCTGATATGTCCACAGAGAGTAATATTTTCTTTGAGAAAGCATCCACGCCATCTGAAGGCACCGCCATACGCCTCAAAACTATAAGCACACCTTAAAGAGAGGAAGAAACGGAAGAAAGCGGACAAAGAAATGGCAAGGAAATCGCAGTAGGACTCGTGTAGTAAGCGGCATGTCACGACAAACGCATGGAGCAGTATGGCCAGTTACCGGGGATTGAAATCGGAACCTCCCGAATATTAAGCGAAGCCACCTTGCTTGATATTCTCACTATTTAGTCTCCCCTCAATCTTTGTAGTAGAGCATAGTTTACCTCCTCCTCTATTTCAGGTGGCATTGTTTGTATCTGAGTAATACATCCCTATAGAGTTTTGCCGCCATCT
Source organism: Hymenopus coronatus (assembly GCA_030762935.1). Lineage (NCBI taxonomy): Eukaryota > Metazoa > Arthropoda > Insecta > Mantodea > Hymenopodidae > Hymenopus > Hymenopus coronatus. Next base: position 137,447,395 of record CM060888.1, on the reverse strand, counting down.
TACGAGACTGCACCTTTGAGCAGCACTGGTAACTAACTAATCCCGTAAACTGTATGGTAAAAAAGGACGGTGTATCCGTAGGGACAATTAGCGACAAATAACTAGTAGCGTTAAACATGCAGCTCGCACTTTCACCCTCACGTTTGTATAGCACCGTAGGGAGCAGCATTAGCCGACCCGTTTCGGTTTAAACGACCAGGTACAGAGGGTGGTATTGATCATAACTGCCGAGACGAAAAGATCAACTTTAGGAAAAAGCAACCCTCTCTCGCATACAACCGCACCACCCACCCTACCGCACTTCCACTTTATACTCACGATTTAATTACTAGAGCCGAAACATTAACGCATTCAGCTAATCGCTTTAATACTGCCTGTCCTCCACCCTTATCTCTTTCCCTACCCAGAACGGTACAGTCCGTAGGCAAAGTCAGCACAGCCAGTAGCTTCAGGCTCGCCAAATATAACTGGCGCAACAGATCTGGGCATGTGAAAATCTTAATGAGAACTAGGAAGCGAGTTGTACTTTCAGATGAGCAGTTCACCAGTCGATTCATGCCTGTCACAGTCAATGTCAAATATCTGTCATCTGCACTATACGGCGCTTCACTGATAAACATGTGTTTTCATATATATATATATATATATGTATGTATATTCATATCTACTAAACATCTATACAAATGGCCTACTATATAAACAATGTCATCGTCTGCCTCCAATTCTTCCACACCTGACAGTCCACGTCATTGTCATCATCAATGCTATCGCTACTTTCTGCACCATTTAGAATTCTTTTTGATTTTCCACAATTCTTTCTAATGATATTCAATGTTCTCAACATGTCGACATACATTTTCTTCTGGCCTGCCAATTTCTGCAATTTGCTGGCGACGCAACTTTTCCACATCTTTTAATTTAAAAGTGATATATTAAGTTTTATTTTTCTTTCCTTCTTATCTTTGAGAACCCTGGAAATGGACCTCAGTGAAATATCAGTTGCCTTGTCTATTCTTTCATTCACTTTCTACAGCTTTTGAAGAACTAGGGTAATATACATTTTCTTCCTTCATCTCTGCCTCTTGTTTCATGAAGTCAAGGACATTTGCAATTATTTCTCTTCTCTGACTATGTAATACCTTGCCACTTAACTTTGAAAACGAAATAGCCATGATTAAAATAAATAACATGAACACTATTTACTGCCCACTTTGAATACAAACATATGCGGAACACTTTCGATGCAGACTATAAAGTTTGCTCGCTGTGACTTTGAATAAGCAAGTATCACATAACAAACTCCGATAAGCTAGGCTCGGTAGCTGGGTTGGTGGTCAGGGTCACGATTCCAGGAGTTCTGCGCCGGCAATAAGTGCAAATAAAATATCAGCGTGTAAGGCTAGCAAGGAGCTTTATGGTGCAAACTAATTATGCTTTTTATCGCCCTATTCCCGGTGGCGCAGTGACCAAGTGGTTAGACCGCTCGCCTCGGATCTAGGTGGCCCGGGTTCAATTCTAGGGGTCCGCATGTGAGCTTTGTGGTGGATGAAGCGCCGAGTCTACAGTTTCCATCACCATTCATTCAATCATCACATGTCCTATCATCAGTTTCGCCAACATTTCCTATCACCTACATGCACATCCTCAAGTTCATTGTACTGCTTTTCAGCATGTGCCGTATTGCATGTTGCAGGCACATCTCTGAGAGTCGCGAGTTGCTCGCTGCATCAAAGCACCTCAACAGCTATTTGATCCGAAGCATTAGCTTGTAAATCCTGGGAGGATGTAATGTCTCCATAGGATGTGGGTAAGCCATTAGAGGAACAAAAAGACTATTCTCTTAAAAAGGCGCAATGAAATCCATTCAGGGATGATAGTAGGTATATTTCAGTTCCATATCAGGATGGATATTTAGTTTTCTGTCATAATATTTTATTATTTTCAAGTTATTTTGCAATTTTATTTAAAATTCAAGTGACTGTTTAGGATTTCCATAAAAAAACAAATTCATAACACAAGAATATGAGGTAGTGCATGGCAGGCTGTTCCAGATTAGGTATGCGTCAAAAAACAGCAAGTTACTACACGACACACAAGAGACTGCCTGCAATATGCTTACACTGAGGCGTCCAGGATGAAGTTTTGAAATGAAGTGGCAAGAAGTGCTACAACTTTTGTCCAGTATCGTATTGGCTATCACGCTCCCCCTCCAGGCAGACTCTGGGGTCTGTTGAGTACACCTTAGCACTGAGGCGTCCAGGATGAAGTTTTGAAATGAAGTGGCAAGAAGTGCTACAACTTTTGTCCAGTATCGTATTGGCTATCACGCTCCCCCTCCAGGCAGGCTCTGGGGTCTGTTGAGTACACGCGAATACTCCGTATCTGCCGACTAGTGTTTCTCCCATATTTTATTTGTTATTTTTAACAACCAGATTATAGTGGAATACTTCTAAGCGCACCACAAATATGTTGGCACAGGTAATACATTTTAACATAAAATTAGAAAAAAGGACGTGATTTTGCTCTCTATGACTACACGAATATCTTCTCCAATTTAGACTGTATTAGTATGTATTATTATTCGTTCTAACAGAAGTTATTGATTTTGGGAAAACTGATCAGGAACGATCACTTTATGTAATAATTGTTTAGGTTCTTTCTTTAAGAACCTATTTATTCGACATCCAGTTTTACACATATTATTTAAATTTTTGCTCTAAAAAGAAGACTGGAATATGGAAACGATACAGGATGTGGTATGTAACTATAAAATTTACAGAATACAAGAATTGTGCCTGTGGCCGTTTACTCCTATATAATGTGCTTGTGGGCTATTGCATCATGGGTTACATAACCCATTAGAAGCTGTTTAACCAGGTCGTTTCGTTTATTATGCTTATATGTTCTATTCAATTGGCACAGTTCTATAGTAACATGTAGGTAAAATAGTTAAGTGGTATCAGTGCAGATATTTGCATTTAATCAAGGGCAGTGTAAACTTGAATATTTGATTCATTTGCACATCAATAATTATAATTGTATTTTTTAGAGTAGTGTGCTTTCAGGTTATTAGCATCTCCAAGAAGTCGTGGCACTCAACAAACCATACATGTTTACTTCTCCGAGAGCGTGGGATGGGGTTGTTGGGATGCACACCGCACAGAGGACAGGCCTCACGGTAACGAATGACAAATTCACTGGCACGAAACTAATAACAAATGGGGAAATCGCTCTGGGTTCTTCCAAGCCCGAATATTCATTATATATATTATCTAAAACTAATATTTTTTCAGGGAAAGTAATGAGAATGGAAGTTTAAATACGTTTAGTGACGGAATTAATGCTTATTTTTGCATTTTCAATGCATGCATTTCTTATTTTATTGTGTTCCAATGTTTTCTACAAGGTACTTGTCCCTGGCTGGGCCAGTATCAGGTACTGTGAACATCCGAAACAAAATGTCGAGGGACAGTTAGGGTGATGCAGAAAACATCAGCGAAAAAACTATTAGAAAGAGAAAACATTAACTCAGTGAAGTAGATTCATATTAAGGTACTAAGTATCGCAATATCTGTTATTGTACCCCTAACATACTACATAGTAACATATAGGTTTTAACAGGTATTGGTGCGGTGTACCTGTGACATCCGATAACGGCTCTGTGCACAATATCAATGTTCAAATATCAAACAAGAACAAACCCGATGAAACACTCTGCAACTTATGAAAACTTTTGAAAATGTATACAAATGTAATGTATATACTGTATTATAGATTATATAATAAGTTATATCTATTATTAATCACTATATTGTTTCAAATATGGCAATATAAGACACACAAAAAGTACAGAAGCAATCAAGATTAAGTTTAAACAAATTGAGGTATTCAACGCGGTTTCTAATACCATTATATATATTGTATCGATCATGAAATGCCATGTTGTCTTGTCATACTGTATGTGCCAACTTCTTCGTTTTATACTTTAAAATCCTAACTCAAATAAAACAAAACAAACAACAACAAAAAAAAAAAAAAAAAAAAGAAGAAGAAGAAGAGCTTCTTTCTACACAAAGTTGAAACTCAATAAGAATTGTTATACAAATTTTAAGATGAGTCTGGAAGCTGCAATGTGAGATTACTTGTTGCATAGAATGCTAGCATAATAATGTACTAAAATGTATAAATATTAATCTATCAATTTTACATTTACATTCAGTGAACTAGCAAGCGTTTAACTTTTGTGCAAATTTGAGGCTCAAACAATCAGAGAAAACAAATCCTAGCGGTTCAAAATTTCCCAGTTGCTATTCATTTGAGTTTTTAAACGACAAAAGTTATCTTTAGGAAGGTAAGAGAGCAATAAATTGTGGGACAAGAGGGTAGTGATGACGTAGTGGCCCGGCAACTGGGGATGATGTAGGACCGAGTGCGGTATCGCTCTGCGGGCCCACTAACTCACCTTGCAGTGCAGGCGCGCCTTCCTTCATAACTCTAGACTGCCGACCGCACCATCCCTTTTCCTGGTGAAGGGTAAGCCACCCCTGCCTGCTCAATTACATAGAACCCTCTCGCTCGCTCGCCAGGTACGCCGCCGCAAATGTTGCGAGTAATTACCTCACCGTTTCCTCTTGGGGAAATCTGAGAAGAGATCGTTTTGTTCCTTGGGAGGCCTTCGCTAAGAATACCTTCATTCCCGAACACAACGTACCTGGCAAATGCAAATCCTAATTTAGGCATTTCTAGTGAAATCTGAGTCTTGGGCTGATACTACCGCATCCTTCCTGACCTTAACTTCCTTGGCTTGCTCCGTACGCATCATCTCATCAACAACTAATATCATATATTACTTTTGTTCACTAGTATCTCAAAAATTAGTCGTACAAACTCAATTGAACTCAGACGCCACTTTCCATGCTGTTTACCAACATAACAAGAAAAAATATAGCACGAAACCATTTAACCGATCTGTATACTATGCGCACACCATTTCTCGGGCCCTAGTTTTACGGGAAGCGAGGGTCGGGGGAAGAAAATAGTGTTAGGCCGCCTGTCTTTCCGTAATATAGCAAACCAAAGCTGAGTTATTACATGAAACACAGCAAGTGAACTCTGGGTTAGAATGAAACAGCATTGAAGCCACAAGATATCAACACAGTACGTACAACATGTCTCAATGTTGCCGTTCTGCATTTCTTGCGAAATTGCGCGAAACCTACCAAATAAAGACTAGGAAGCCTAGGGCCCAAGAAAATGAGTAATTCTTTGGGCATTGAGCATTGAATTTGCTTTCTAATGGTCATGGTCTTTAAAATGCCTAATTAAATGCATTTCATAAATTACTAACAGATAAAAACGTGTTTACAAAGGCCTTCTACATTAAATAGCAACATATTTGAGGAGGCTTGGCACAAAGAATAAAATAATAGTGTTAATCCACAGAATCACGTGCAAAATAAGACAAATGCCGGGGATATATACGACTTGCACAGCAAAACAGAATCTGCTATGTATGTGATAGCAATGCTAACGATTTCAAATCTCTCAAAAAAGTTTTTCCCTTTATATATTATAATCGAGATGTTAGATGGGTATTGTTCATAATTGCATACGATAAAATTGACCCAGCTAAAATTAAAATCAGTCAGCTGATCTTTTATAAATAGAATTTCAGAATATTAATTTTTCTCAGAATATGCGTCTTTATCAAAGCTGTTTTTTAACTCCATGGCTGGGAGTAGACAATCTTCATATTTACCAGTTTCAGTTCTATTTCGTTGTATATGTTAAGGATGGTGCATTACGTGAAGTATATCTAGATTTTGTTTAATAAAATAACAATGGGACCAAATATTTAAAAAATATCCTCATGTGATATATAGAAATCAGATTGTGACATTCTCTAGCCGTTATACAAACAACTTCCCTAAGTGAAACAATTGAAGTTCGGTTCGCTTTGCATGACCTGCAGTAAAACAAGAGAGAGAAAACAAAATGTCAGTTCCCGTTTGAGAAAAGTTTAAGTTGTTTAAAACTGAAACCAATAACAAGAAGGAACCTCAGCTCTACATAAATTCTGTATTTTAACAGGATCTACATATTTGTCCATATTTTATTGTTTAGCCGTTATACAAAATTCTGCAAACTTTATCCAGAATAAAGGGTCTTCAGAGGTTATTCCCAGAAAATTCAAAATATACATTTTATTCGTAATATAAATATCGTAAATATACTATTTTAATCAAAATCGTTAGACCTATTTTTGAGAAAAACAACATTTTCAAAAATTGTTCCAAGGAAAGGGAAGCTTGTGGTGGGGAAATTGTTTTGAAAATCTTAGTGTTGCATCCTTGGAAGATGCTAAAGATAAATACCAAGTTTGGTATATAATGATCCTTTCGTTTTTGACCTATGCTCTCCATAGACAAGCACGGAACTTTTTCTAAAAATGCTTTTCTCGGACTTAGGGGGCATGAAAACGTATATTTTCGGTAAAATCTCCACATAGAATTTTTGGGTGGAATTCAATACTTTCTCTATCCACTGTGTACATTGTACATACAGGCTAGAGAAAGTAAAAAATTACTGAGAATTCCGACTGATGATTGTTTCACTCTTCAAGAGTGAACTTGAAAGATATTGGGTTGAGGTTAAGGAAGTGACACGTTCCAGCCATGTTTCATACCCTTTGGGTCAACATGCCTTAATTCGCTCTTATAAATAAGGGAGATTCGTCACGAAATAATAACAGTTATTATTTATTATTGTTGTTGTTATTTGATTATGATAATATTTAAGAACCGACGATCACAAAAAATACGCTACACATTAAGAATTTGTTATTCTAAGTTACATTCCTAAAGATAAAACATTCGCATTTCGAGGTGTTGTTTAATATTCATTTATGCGTGCATTAGAGGAAGCGGAACATAGGCACAAGACAAAGTAAATTATGTTACTAACAATGGTAGTATGATGAAGTTTTCGGGCTTATTGCCGTGGTCTAACTGAACAAATATGTTTCGGACGCAGCTGTGGCGTTCCTCATCACGGTTTGTCGAAGGCCAGCAGGCAACTTTTTATTTTCATGATAGTTATGATAATTAACCCTTAGTTGCCTGCATTAGTATACTACATATACCGTTTTTCATTAATTCAAGTTAAAAACTGAGGTTCTAATAAAAATACATGGCAATAATCCTATAAAATTATTATATAAAATAATAGAGAAAATAGAAATGAAAATAAATATAGATCCTTCAATAATATTTTTCTTCCCAAATAAAAGTTTAAATTCTTCTAAACCAGTTTTTATAATCCTGCAAAAGGCTCAACCAAAAAGTGGTTCAAATGCCTATGAGTGTTAAGTGATAGGTAATGGACTGGCTATCCATTCAAAGCCAAATGTTGCAAGTTCAAATTCCAGTGAAAGGACGGGGAGAACCCAAGTAAAATAATCGGTGTGATGCTTGGAAGCTAATGGGGTTACATTTGACTATAGTAATACGGGTTTTATTTTTTGTTTATTTAAGAAAGCACTGCAATTTTAGGGCAAAATGTATACATTTTTACAATATAAAACAGTCTTGATTACTTATCGTTTATAGTTGAAGGTTAGTATAACATGACATTAATCCTAAGGTACAACCCTATTTGTATAGTTACGGAGCTTAGGCAACAAGGGGTTAAAATAGATCAATGATTCAAATACTCTTCGCTCGTAACCTTTGCGAGATATGTAATGCTTAGTTGTGTTTCACATTCGGATGCTTGTGCAGATATTACAATCCAAAAGTTAAACAATGACATTGGCACAAAAATGATTAAATATACGATTAAATGTATATACATTAATTTTAAATCTGCAAATAAATATCTGAAAATGAAGGGAGAGTATTTTTTTCATCTTTGATACATGTTGGGATTTGCTTACATCAAAGCAGATTTTTGGCAGGAAACCTATAGGAATCGAGACCACCTGCATCTCTCTCACTCTCCCTCTGTCCTCCTCTGGCTCATACTGTCCATGTATATCAAAGTACAATTGTTGCATTCACTATACTTTCCTCACAGGACATTAAACACTTATCCTTATTCTTCTTCTGCACCTCAGGGAGCCAAGAGTGGTTGAAACAACCATCTTTGCCTCCTTGAATGTCTTCTTTCCTTACGCTATAACAAAATACTTTTCTTGGGTATATTTATGGTGATATTCTATAGCAGGCCGTCTCCATTTATTTCTGTACTTTTTAATACTTTGGTTTCATAGAAATTATCTCTCACTTTTCTCTGTTTTACTTTCTCTAAACATACTATGTATATAGAGATTTCATCGGAAATACATGTTTTGGAACGTAAAAAATGTCCGTTTGTGTGTGTGTGCGTGCGTGTGTGTATGTGTGTGGGGGGGTGCAACATAGCTCAAAAAACGGAAAGTCTGTTAAATACCAAACTTCAAATTTAACTTAAATTTTTAAATAAATCCCCCCTTCCCAATTACCCTTTACATGGAAAAAATTAAAAAAAATTGGTTTTCTCAAAAATGACAAACGATTAGAATAAAATATTTCGTAGTTCAGATATTTACATGACATATAAATTTATATATTGAATTTTCTGGGAATAACCTCTGAAGATCTCTTTATTCTGGATGAATTATTGTGAATTTTACATAGCTGGTAAGGATAGACAAAAACTTCCCAATAAAAATGTAATATCCTTAAAACCCACAATTTATGTCATTCACATTTTCAGATATCGTTTGTTAAAAATACTTAAACGTTTCTCATACGTGAATTTGTCAACTCTTGGCCACGCGAGAAAATACAAAAAAAAAAAAAAAAAAAAAACAGATTTCAATCCCACAACATTTAAAACATTCGACTATCGCCCTAGACTAATGTATTCCTTATTTCCCGTCTACTTATAAGGAACTAGGTAATAAGACCGTTTCTGTTAATGTTTATCTCGATTATCATGAAATAGATACGAGGGCACAATAAGCATATTTCAACATGGTCTTGGTCAGCTGTAGTTAATACCGTATTTGAGATGCATAGAGGATGCAGCTAGCAGTAGTTCTTTATTGTGACTCACACATACGGAACAGAGTAGTTAAGGTAATCATAGCAGGTACGAGTTCATAACATTTAAAACTCCTAGCTTGTTAAATTAGTGTATTATTTTGGTACGAAGAGCACATGCAATTGGGAGATCATTGTTTTTCGTTTTCACCTATAATTATTGGACCATGAACACATATCGTGTAGAAGGCGATGTGTTGCTTTATTGGCCACATTGTGTAATTTTCGACCAGATCTGAAATCACCAACTTCTCAATCTCTGAGTGACAACATCGAATGTTCGGCTACTCTTGATTTATTTGCTTCCTTAAAGAAAATATTTTGCTCTTTTTCAGTAAAATCCGTGCACTGGGGAGGAATTTTCTTAACAGTAAGCGGGAATCTCGCATGTGGAATGCTAACTTTTCGAGTAACAATATTCCGGGCCACAAAGTAAAACATATTAATTAGCGGGGTATATCAGAAACGGAGCAGAGGCTTTGGCAGAGACATAATTAAACGTGTACCCGCATTAGACCACGTATACTTTTACGATGTCACCGCCGGCCATCACATTAGCTTCATGTTTACAGAGAGGTGGTTCGCAAACACGAGAACCTGCCCGCGAGCTAAAGGCCTTGTACAAAATAAAATACTGCTTTTTTCCTATATGTATTTCCACAACCATATTTTCTAGAAATTTTAGAACAGAAGCTGAAACAGCTAATATTCCTCTCACTACTAGATGTTCACCTATGAATAGCAAAAATGATTTAAAACAGTGCCTAATCACGGTTACCTGCCTAAGAATAAAAAATACCGTGAAAAGAGGTGTATCTGGGGAGGTAACGGGGTTACAGATTCTTGTCCCGGGCGCAGTTTAGGTTATTCGGAATGATGTGGATGTGAGGGTGCCCTAGCTCAGGATTTTTACTTGCATGGAAACTGTTTTCAGGGTGTGGTACGACACAAGTGCTCTATTAAGTGAGTTGGGGCTTTTTCCGCCGTCAGACACACACGCATTCCTCTTAATTTTCTCCTGTCAAACTATACTTTACGCGATCACTATTGTTACTTATTCATTTTGATGCAGTGATATCGTTCGTACTCTGGTCTGTATTACAATAACTATTTCCCTCACAAATAAAGGTAGCCTGTTCGACTCCACCACGGACCCTAAATATCACACCCTGGTTCTGCTGATGTTCTACGCCAAATCCTCCGTCGTCTGACCAGCGAAGAGAATTGTTTTCTCTTTTCCTGTTTTATTCACCCTCGGGCAGTTTAACCTCATCCTTCGGTTCAATGCACTACCCCTAACGGTACAGTTCTAACGGGTTCGCTCTCCAGCTCGTGACAACTCGGCTACTTCGACGTATTTGAAATCTTTCTTCCCTGCCCATTTTAAATGTACATTTATATTTCCCTTCTTGGTATACTTTATATTATTAGCTATGAATAACTCTTTGACATATACTGTCTCAATCTGTCGGATTGAACATCTTATATCAGTACTACTGTATATCATTTTTGTGATATTTGAACATTTCTGCGGAGTGTTTTTGCAGGCATTTAAAAACACAGATACAAAGTCAGTCAACCAGTGAAACAATTAATATAAACTAATAGAATTCATAGGTATAGCCTGTAAGCAAGCAAATAAACCGCTTGAAAATCAAGAAATTCAGCACGAACAAAATCGATTAAAGCTTCTATCCTCAATGCCTCATATATGTTAAATATTGTCTGCATCGCTTAATATTTTGCACATATGTTGTTTCAGTTCTAAAATCGGGTATAAAGAATATGGAAAATAACACACAATTTCTGAAATTGCCACTTTGACTGTGGATATCTCAATTTAGTTGCGCATTCCTCTTTATTGTTTATTTGTGAATTTTTTGTTCCACATACACCAAACAGTTTCGTAAAAGTATTCTTTTCATAACAAATTGTTCACTCCTGTGTATTTTAACTTTGACAAGTAGAAACTAGGTTATAGCATGGAAACTGTATTTGTTTTTCACCAAGCCATAACCACATAGCACCAAATATGTTGTATATGTTTGTAGTCTAATTATAATAATTAGATAAACAGATTATCCATCAAATTCAAATAAATACCATGTAGGAATTTAGGTTGGGAAAAACAATTCACAAAGATGATTTTGGCATAGGTTTTAATGTCAATTAGAGGATATGCACACACAAACTGTATGCAACAACAAAAATCAAGAGCTCTCTTAAATTTCACGTAAACTATTTTGCTCAATTTCTGAAGTGGATACTAATATGGGATCGGAACAGAACGAGGATTCAGAAGTGCGGTCGGAAGATGGCGTACGTACTCTCCGGGAGGGAGGGATGAGCAGGGGGATCAATATAATATGACCGGAGCTAGCGGCGGTAGATGCATCGCAGATTGAGTTCCTAATGTTTGCAACTTTAGCATACCGAAGCCCCTCAAAACGGGTTGCTACGAGTAGAGGACTTCCCCAAAGGTGTGCACCCTTGATCAGAATGCTCGACAATGTTGGAGTTCAAACCTCTCGAGTAGAGGACTTCCCCAAAGGTGTGCACCCTTGATCAGAATGCTCGACAATGTTGGAGTTCCAACCTCCCGAATAGAGGACTTCCCCAAAGGTGTGCACCCTTGATCAGAATGCTCGACAATGTTGGAGTTCCAACCTCCCGAATACGCAGCTTAGATACTACAGCCTAAAATATTTCGTTCGTGGTTGTGGAAAGATGCTCTGATGTTTCTTTTGCCATGTTCTATTACTCACGTTACAGACCAGTTTATGTATCTTCACGAGGTCAGAAGATCTACAAGTACCAACCTATTTTCTATACAACCAAATTACATTTTTTTCAGCACTTAACCATGATGTTTGTAAATGGCAACCATTCATTATGATAATCAATGTGCTGGTATAAATAATAATAATAATAATAATAATAATAATAATAATAATACGAAGCATTTTATCTTCCCATTTTGAATCACAGTATAGGATATAGCTGTAGCACTCAGTAAGGAAAAATAAGGGGATATGTCGAAACACGTTATTTTTGTTTGTTGGTTGGTCGGTGGGGAAGCCGGCTCAGAGAAACGGAGGAGCAATCAGGCGGTGTTTGTGACTGTCGCCCTACAGGTCGGCTCAATGACTCCATCCGCTACGTGCTTTGGCAATAAAAGTAAGACTTTGCTACCTGAGGGTAAAATGGACCCTATACGTGATAGGGGTGAACAAACAACACTTTCCTCTTGTACGAATATAAGCAATTCATTATGGTATCGCGTGAAGACGGTGATTTTCCTTCTACGTGATTTTACGGCTTATAATTACAAATTCAAAGGGAAGAATCTCCTTAGTTCGAAAATAATAACAAATGAGAACATTTTGGAACAAGTATCCCAGTTCAGTTATCCAGCATACGCTATTAGACTTAAATATGACAAAGATATTGAGAAGTATGTTAATAGATTTTGAATTATCTGTGGAACATTGGAGGAACTTTGGGAATAAAAACAACAAAGGAAATATAAATGAAATACTATAAAGTTCTGGCGGTGCCTACTCTTAAATAGTTCGAATCATGGACAATAACGAAAAACAGAAATAAATAAATGAATAAACATCAGGCATACAGGTAGCAATTCGTGAGATATGCATGGAGATGCATTAAAATTGATAAATTATGAATAGAATAAAACGGTTAGATTTTAAAATATGTTCATTTAATGATACCATAGAAGAAATTGGGCAAATTTGTTTACTCTCGGAGGTTTGGCCTTTGTTCATGTTTACTATACATAATGGAGCATGTTGACAGAATAGTATTACCAAAATAAATAAAGAATTATCGGTCGATTGCCGGTGTATGTGTGATACAGACTGCAACAAATGAATATAACACATAATCTTTGAAATAACAATAATAACAACAATAATAATTCTTCGATATTACACATTTGTTATTCAGCATATCTGCCATTTAAATGGTTTGTCTTCTTTCTATGAAAATATGAATATCAAGGGATTTAGTATACATAAGGTGAATATACAATTGCATATTTAATGTTGATATAGGAATTAAAATTAATCTGATCCTTTAAGTTGAACTTTCCCAAGCAAATTGGTCATTGCTGAATGGAAAAAGAATTATGTATGCAGGCATACATTATATTTAAAAACATAGAATAGCTGCTTAATTTTTAAACTTAAATTGTTTATAAAAAGACAAATAAAATGATATCAGAAGCATGCTGTTCATATTATGGCATATTTTATTTAAAACAAGAATCCCCTTATCTTTCCTAAGTTTCAAAAATGGTTGTTGAAACCTATTTTGCCCTTTAATTTGCTTTCCACTTCTTTCTGTAGGCGAACACAACTTCAGAGCCTTGTATCTTCATTGCTGATTGATTTTGTGGAGAACAAATTTAGTTTAGTACTGATTCATAATTACTTAACTGTTAACACAAGGAAGGGAAAACTGTACGACATTATCTGTAAAATAGTTATGTTGTTAGAGGGAAAGAAGGTTTTCTAATGTGCGTTACAGCAGACAGCCAATGAAAACGATTAGGCTTGTAATTTCCAAGAGGTAACTGCAGTACGGTAAACAAACCGATCCATTGTATACACACGCACCCCATTAAGGTGTTAAAGTAGCCAGAAAACATAGCGTTATACTCTATAGTCTATAGTGAAGATACAAACCTGTTAATGCTAATGAAGAGAAGTATAGCTTGCTTGACGATCAACAATGGATATCCTCATAAAGGAGGCAAAGGTGGCAATTGTTCAGTTCGGCGGACTGTGCTCCACTGAATATTAACAGCATAAGGGAATGGTGGCTCAACCGATAGGGAATTATTTCCAGTTTAGAGTTTAACACTGTTATGATATTTATCACTGTTCCAACAACAATGAAACTTCATGAAAGCAATTATACACGTAAGAGAAGGGAAAATTAATTATTAAGTGTTTATATGTTTCTACATTTCACATTCAATTATGGACATTTAGGAAACATTCTGAATAAATTTACTTAGCTTATGTATTTATGCTATGGGGGTGTAATAGAACAATGTGTTATATATTGCCTAAGTTTAACATCTGGTAGGTCATATAGGACAATATCTGAAATTATGTTCAAATGACCCAGAGCTTCATTGAGCTCGAAGTTACTTCAGATTCATCTTCTGAGGAAAACCCCGGAAAAAGCCTCATCCAGGTAACTCACCCTAACCGAGAACTCGGAACCTTTTAAACGTGAGGCAAACACTACAGAAACATTTGTAATGTAAACATTTCCATTGTTAGTGGATTCTACGATCAAAATGAAACTGCCAGCTAGTAAGTATTTCGGAATATTCCAATTAGACTGTGTGCGCGTGCATGTGCGAAGGTGTGTGCTTTGTATTCCCATTTTGTATTTTTATGCCATAGAACTTTCTCTGAGTAAACTGATATAAAGTTTATTTATACATTCTCTTCGCCAAATTTAGTTTGAAAGTAGCTAATGCGGAAAGATGGGCACGACACCTGGGCACTTCATTTGTATTCTGTTTCAAAGTTTCACCTTCAAGATAGCATGGTTTTTTCTACAGTAAAGATGGCACTAAGAGCAGGTCTGTTTTAAACATTTAAACTAGGTAGCTGTTTCGACGGAGATCATGCCATTTCATTTTCAGCTTCTCAAAAGCGCAAATTAAAGTATCCATATTTTGTAACCAGCAACAGATATGGTTACATTTAAAGTAGAGTTTAATTCAGAGTTAACGAATAAATTATAACTGCATAAAATGAAGAGGGTTAGGAAAAATACTCATTCCAGAGTCTGAATTCCTTTAATGTAATAATTTTGGTTCAATAAACGAAAACACAGACGAAACCGCGATTTGTTGAAAAAGCTAAACATTTATTAATTGTTATAATCCTGAATTTATAGATATACTAAAGTATGAGCTGATTATGTACAATTAATACAGAAGGATTTTATTCCACCAGTAGACTCTACTGCGCAGGCTTTTGCATTCATCAAACGTTGTATCACGTTCTCACAAACTTCTTTCCGTCTCCCCCCCCCCCCCTCTCTGGTTCCACTAACTCTGGGCAATATCGTCTTGATCCAGCCGACTCTTAAGTTAAAAACTTTACTTTTATTTACAACCAAACCAACTTCTCCGTTGAATCGAACCAATATGGCATCGTGATTCTCTCTCTCTCACATACAACTTCTGGCCTCTCCCTTCTCGCTCTTCGAATTTTTAACTTAAAAAACGGGAGGGAGCAACTTCGCGCAATTTCCGCACCAAATATCAACAGAAAGTGAGAACAATGGTATCGATAAAGGAGGATTCTGAAGATGCTAGTAAAAACTGAATAAAAATGATGCTTCCTTCATAATGAACCGCGGAATGGCGCCCGTACTTTTACCCCTAAGTTGAGCCAATCAAATTGTTTGTTTTGCGGCATCAGAGTCAACATGAAGATAGTGTTTTGTTTGTCTATAGTTGGCCATGAATTTCATGAAGAGAGGGAGTAATGGAGGATAAAGCTACGAGTGGTGGCATAATGGCCAGCCCTTCGTTAAGTTAATAGTCCAATTCATTTTGCCCACAAGCACATTAACCCATTTGAGCAAGCAACATTAATTCTGTTTACTAAAGCAGACATACTCTTGTATGTTATGCCCAGTTGGAAGCAAACATATGCCTGCTGCAATCAAAAATTCTAATTACTCACTTCATAAAATTATTGATACGTTTTAATATTTTTATATTGTTTTACATTGTTCATAGTGTTTATTTTTATATTGTTTTACATTGTTCATAGTGTTTATTTTTATATTGTTCATAGCGCAGTTAGGCCTACAATAGCTTATTGTATTTTACTGTTAGAATAAGAGATGAGCAACGACTAATTCTTATGTACGTTTCTTAAGAAGATGTATTGCTACTTTTGTTATGTGCAATTTTACTAGAATTTCTTGAAACGTTTTAGTTGTTGCAAATCAATTAATTTTCTGCGTGCACCACGTCATTAATTACGAATTTTATAATTTAGTTTTTAAAAGCTAATAATTCTGTCGAAAATTAAATATTTGCAAATATTAGCAATTAAGTGCTTATTTAGGTAAAAGTAAAAAGTTTACTAGCCATCTTAAAGGAATGTCATCTAATATGATAAAGAATTTGAGAGGTGGAAACTTTATACACAAAAATTTATATCCATAAACTGTTAAGTACTTACCATAAAAACCCTAAATTAAACGTATAATTTAAAGTTAAAAATATGATATGTTACACTCACATTAGCTACTAGCTACTCTACTCTACAAAAAAACTTCCCACGAAAGATAATTCCTCTTTCAAAACTATGCTAATCGAGATAAACATTAGCATAATTTTATTACTTAAGTTTGTTATAAGCAGAATAGAACTAAGGGAATGCACTATGATAAAGTGATTGTCAAATGTCTTAAAAGACTGTCGTTATGAGATTGCCATTGCAGATTGCTTCTTTGCTTGGCCAGGAGTAGAACAAAAGAAAAACGGACACCTCCATCTGAGAAAAGTATAAGTGCTTCAAAATTGAAACTAAAAATAAGGAGTACCTCGTAAAGGGTAAGCTCCACGAAAAAAGTGAATATGACACAACTTGTGTATTTTAACAGGATCTACATTTTTGTACAGTACGTTTTTGTATATCTCTTACGGTTTACTAGTTATGCCAAATTAAGCAAAATTCATCGAGAATAAACAGGTCTTTAGAAGCTATTGCCAGAAAATTCAAGATATATAATTTATTTGTGATAGAAATTGCTTTAATATATGGTATTTTAATCAAAATCGTTAAAGCCATTTTTAAGAAAATCAAAGTCTTCGAAAAATTGTCCATGTAAAGGATAGGTAGGGGTGGGGCGATTTTCTTGAAAATCTTCATGTCGCATCCTTGGAAGATACTAAACTTAAATAGGCACCAAGTTTGGTATTTAACCGTCTTTTAGTTTTTGAGCTATGCTGTCCACAGACACACACACACACACACACACGGATATTTTTCTAAAGTTTTTTTTTTTTTTTTTTTCGGAGGTTTAAGACATATATTTCCAGTGAAATCACGGTATGGAATTTTTGTGTGCAATACAATACCTTGTCTATACACTATGTACATAGCACGTGTAGAGAAAGTAAAAATATGTGAATATGTTTATGCTGAAATGTACGCGAGCTCAGTTTATTATAATGTTTTTGCTTATCCAATTCAGACAGAAGCTCCAGATTACCTGATGTCCGTAACAGTTCCTGTATGTACAAGGTTGGTATTCTTCTGAAATAAGTGAGGTGCAATGCAAACTTAGTTCGGTGTAACAACCCCAGCCACACTAATAATACCATTTTGCAAGTGACTACGACAGCGTAAAGTCTCTTGAATATCAAACTTTATGTTTAACTGATATCTTTCAAGGGTGCAACACAAATATTAAAAAAAAAAAAAAAATCCATCACTCTAGCTTTTATATGGCAAATGTTGATTTTCTCAAAAACGCTCTCATGATTAAACTACCATAAGTTTAATATATTTTAATGGCAATATCTTAAACTTTCTGTGACTTTGCCTCTGTAACTCATCATTGTGATTATTTTAGACAAAATTAGGAAGCCTTAGACTTTTTTTAAATAGTGGCCAATCAAAAATACAGAACTTCAAAGCAAATACAGCCTGACCAGCTCTTAAAATATTTGACTTACGCTTAAGGCTGCTGTTTCCCCTTATTCCCATTGTACCTATAAGGAAAGGAGTGAATATGCCATTTATACACATAGGTATTTATCTGATTAACATTATGTAAGTAATAGAAGAATAAAATAGAAAGAACATCTTGTGGTTTACCGGAAAGCATGCGAGTCAGTTGAGAAATTCAATGCTATCGACATGTTGCCAAGGTGGTTCAGTGGAAGAGCATCCGGCTAGAGATCGGGGGATCCGTGGTTCAAATCCCGGCTATGGCATTCAATGTTTTAGTCTGACTCTACCTATTGAAACGAAGAATGGCTACAGAAGATCATGTGACTGTAACGAGCGGCATGGCTCGGTCGGCCCACATTCGGGAGGTCCCAAGCTTGTGGTTTCGCCGGGCCGGCAGGCGAATGCCGGGTGGTTCATCTTCTAACACGACTCTCATTTCCTTTAAGCAACACTTCTTTATCTCTGTTTCAGAGAGGAAGAACCAGACGACGGTTTTTGGCGAGTTGCGGCTGGGCGGTGGTTGACGTACTGTGAAGATTTCTTTCCTTGTATCGTTCCGAGATCGCTCTCCTAGGACCGCCTTCAAGTGTTTTCGAGTAGCCCCGGAGTCTCGAGGCTTGTGAGTATGGTGTGGGCGGCGTCGGATGGTTCGACCTATGATCGCGCCCGTCGGGTCTCACTCTCCCTCTCTCTCTCTCTCTCTCTCTCTCTCTCTTTCAGGGGTCAAGTAAGCCCAAAAGTGCTATAAAATAAGCTAACTTTACAGACGCTACCATAATTATTGCTGTCACAACTGAAATTAACACTTTTTGTTGGTCAGCTTGACAGGGGGTATTGAGTAAAACAACACAAATGCCTAACCTCCCAGTATATCAAACTGCTCTGCCCATTCGCGATAATCTCTACCCTTATATCCCCCAGGACTTAGAAGCCAACATCTGGGGTAAGACGCTTGACAGGCGATGGATCAAATAGAGTATCCGGGATGGGAGACAATGTGACTGGATGAACGTGAGAAAGTAAGCGATATGAAATATAGGTGAAATGGATGATAAGAAAATGCCGGGGGAAACCAAAAAACCCGGAGAATACCCACCCAGGCGCCGCTTCTTCCACCCTAAATCCTACATACGGTCCCCTGCGAATGATCTCTGGCAGCCTAAGTGGAAGTTGAGGGGTCTAACCACCGCCCCCTGCGATAATCCTAATGCTAAAATATCTCTATTTTAAATCTATTTATAATTATAAAAACTTAAAACACATAGACAACGATAAAACGCATAGAAAATATATCAAATATATTGTGACAAATTTCTTTATTTACTCAAAAATTGGTTACAAATAGTCTTAAATTCATGTGCTGCAAACAATTTACTGATGTTTCGACGCGCAGACAGTTTACGAATCCATAGCTTGCGTAACACTGCAGTTATTCATGACTCAGTACAATTCCCAAAACAACAGAACAAAATTGATTTGCAATTCTTCCTCCTTTTGTAGCTAGAAAATGCCGTCGCAGAACATTCTGGAAACTTGACGAAAACACTGGAAGCTTGCAGATGAATTATAAGTGTAGCGGAAGTGTCACGTTGCGCAGTATTCTGTGTCCGTCGCGCCGAACTTCCTTGTTTACGCATTTGAAGTCTTCAACTAATGTATCATATAAATACTCGTCGAACGAGAGCGTGGTCGCGGCACTGTCACAATATCCCATTACTCTCGCTGAAAAAACTAAATACGTAATTTTATGGAATTAACACCGCGTAAAACCTTCATGATTGGCGTACAGGTAACTACTATATAACTGTGTTGTCAGTAAACAATTTGATTCCATTCACACGATTTTCTTTACCTGTTCTGCAAAGGAACTATTCTTACAAAAGATTTTCTTTTATCTTACATGATAGTTTCGAGATAAACGGTCTTAGTACTTGCTTCCTTTTAAGTAGAAGGGAAATAAGGGCATACACTTCACTAAAGCGACAATCAAATCAACCTGATTCCTATGTCATACAATTGAGATTCGGTTCTCTATGCATAACCAGAGTAAAACAAAAGAAATATGAAACGAATAAGGACTTCCTCTTTGAGAAAAGTTTAAGTACTGTGAAATTGAAGCAATAACAAGGAATATCTCAGAAATGATTAACACTACATAAATGTACATGACATTAGTTGTGTATTTGACAGCTCTACATTTCTGTGTAGAAATTTTGTCCATTTCTTACGATTTACCAGGTATACAAAAATCATCCAGAACGAAGAGGTCTTCAGACACTACTCCCAGAAAATTAAAGATATACGTTTCATTAGACATAACATTATCTTAAACATGTGGTATTTTAAACAAAATTATTAGAGCCATTTTTGAGAAAATAACATTTTTGGAAAAGCATTCCACGTATCGGGTCGTTTGGGTTAGGTGGATTTTGAAAGCTTCGTGTCACATCTTTCAAGATGTTAAATTTAAATACCAATTTTGATATTGAATCGACTTTTGAGTTATACTGTTCACATAAACACACACGGATCTATTTCTGAAAGTGCTTTTTTGCATTCAGGGACCTCAAAACATTAAAATGTTTGGGTAGAACACAATATCTTCTTTACCAATGCACTATATAGTGCGGATAGAGAAATAAAAATCTAATGTGTTTAATTCACATGACTTTCTCTACATCTCTGCAACAAATTATTGTTAAAAAGGTTATGCTTCTATTTACTTCATGCTAATGCATAAAAAATATCTGAAATAGCCCTATTACCTGCTTCCTTGTAAGTGGAAGCGAAATAAGGGAGTAGCATAGCTAAAAGTAATAGTCAAAAGTTGGTTGCTATGTGACTGAAGTTCTTTTCTTTGTATGAACACGAGCTGACAAATTCCTGTATGAGAAAAGTATAAGTTTTTTAAAGCTGAAACCAATAACAAGGTATATCTCAACTCCAGGAAAAAATGTATATAACATAACTTGTGTGTTTTAACGTGCTCTACATTTTTTGTGTGGTAAGTTTTTGCCCATCTCTTACGGTTTAGCAGTTATGCAAAATTTCGTAAAATTCATCCAGAATAAAGTAGTCTTCAGAGGCTATTCCTAGAAAATTCAAGATATACATTTTATTTGTCAGGTAAATACCTTTAATATACGGTATTTTAAACAAAATCGTTAGAGCCATATCTTAGAAAATCAGTTTTCGAAAAAAGTTCCATGTAAAGGGTAGTTTGTGGTTGAGGGGATTTTTCTCAAAATCTTCGTCTCGCATCCTGGAAGATACTACACTTAAATACTAACTTTGAAGTTTTATCGGCTTAGGTGTTTTTCAGTTATCGTGTTCACAGACACACGGACACACATACACGGATCTTTTACCGAAAATGTTTTTTTTTTTGGATACAGGGGACCCTAAAACATTTATTTTCGGTGAAATCTTGGTATCGAAGTGCAATACTTCTCTATACACTATGTAGATAGTACGTGTAGAGAAAGTAGAAATAAATGTATATGTTTACTAAAGGAATTAACTGTAAGCTTCTAGACTGCTCAACTTTCAGCAAGGAAGATGTAATCGAATTGTTTTTTGTGTGAGAACGTGAAGAAGCTTGTTGTTGGACGGCAATAAGACAGGACAGCAAGAGCTAAATTCATTTATTATTCAAGCTGTAAATGCACTCCACTTACACGCCTACATTATCATATTAAGCGCTCTCCTTGCTTATTAACATTACAACACATCTCAACTTCTCCTCGAGTCGGAGGCACCACATAACGAAAGTAATAATAATCATAAAAGCAAATGAGAAACAACAACGATAACGTGAAGCGAAAACTTAACGGATTCCAAAAACATTTCGCGGAAAACGTCTTGCAAGCGTCGAGTTGTCTGCGTGTTGTTTCACTCAAGCAATGCTGCCAACACACGAACAATATACCCCCGTAGAGAAGCACGCCTGCGGAGGAGCTCTCTACCAGATTTTAATTAATTTTTACAATAGCAGTGCTAAACCCACTGCAGCGAAAACAGTGTTTATATATAACTCTCGTCAAGCAACGTTGCCATTTACACAGTGTTGTCTTTCTGCAGTGTCGCGAAATGCCATCGTTCAGGATATACAACAGCGGTCACAAAGTATTAAGTTCAGAGGGAAACAAATTACAATCGCATGGATACCATCTCATGTTGGTATTAAAGGTAACGAAGAAACAGACTCTGCAGCAAGAGAAGCTACTCAACACCCCTAGCACATACTAGGATGCTAACACCCATATGAAAAATAAAATAAAAGTTAATTGGCTTACTACTTCCCAAACCAAGTTGCATGACATATCTAATACATTGCCATCGCCCACTATATTATCAAATTTAAAACGACAAGACCAAGTGCTGATATCGCACTGGACACACAAAACTCACCCACACCGCCATTTTCCTGAAGGATCCACCACCTGAATGCCTAAAGACCTTAACCATCAAGCACATCTTCACAGAATGCCCAGTTTATGAGGAAAAATATTCAATGACCAAAAAACGGTTCAGAGTGTCTTAAAATGTCTTCATTCAACATCACTATACAACAAACTGTAACTGTAAGCATTCTTACAGAATTTCCTTTGTTAAACGCTGTTCAAGCATTGTATGTTAACGATTTTATTGTAATTTATTGTAACGATTTCCTTACATTGTAGTGATGTGTCCTAATGACTTGTATTGTAATTAACTGTTGTACAGTTCTGTTTTTATGTCGCAAAAAACACTTGCAGTTAAACGACAATAAATAAATAAAGAAAAAAATACTGCTACTTTTCATTCGGTGGAAACCTTAATATATTCCCTGCCCTGACATCCTATTGGAAATGAAATTACAATTATATTAATGATAAATATTGAATGATCATGAAAGTATATAAGTTGTTCTGTTAAATTATTTTGTAAAGAGCATATAAATCCTTTAGTATCTAATTATTTATTATATTCGTCCTATTTTTCTTTATTTTATCTTTAATTTTGTGATTATTTTCTTATTTATTGCATTTTGCAGACCTTAATGTGTGTCTATAGACATGGTAAGTATTTAGAAGCCATGGATAGCGTTATATAGCGCTTATAGAATAGCCTAATTGAACTTTAAGTACTCTTGAATCCTCTGAAGGTTGCATACAACATGTTAGGACTGCACATGCTTTAACAGCGACTTAATATTGTTAAACTGAAACATTAATTCCTCTTCCATTTTTACTTTCTCTACATGTACTATGTACATAGTGTATAGACAAGTTATTGTATTGTACCAAAAAATTCTATACCGAGATTTCACCGGAAATATATGTTTTGAGACACCCTGAAGCCAAAAAAAGCATTTTTAGAAAAATGTCCGCGTCTGTGTCTGTCTTTCTGTCTTGTGTGTCTATGCGCGTGTGTGTGTGTGTGTGTGTGTGTGTGTGTGTGTGTGTGTGTGAGACTGTGGGCAGCATAGCTCAAAAACGAAAATACCGTTTGAAACCAAACTGGGTGTTTAAGTTTGGTATCTTCCAAGGATGCAACACGAAGATTTTTAATAAAATCCCCCCATCCCCAACTACCCTTTACTTGGAAAAAGTTTCGAAAATGTTGATTTTGTTAAAAATGGCCAACGAATAATACAATCGTCAAAACATTTTTTGTAGGCGATGTCAATTGTCGCCGCGAATTTTCCTTTATGTCTTCTATCGACTGAAAACGGGTGCCTCGAAGTGGTAACTTGAGTTTTGGAAAGAGAAAGAAATCAGCAGGAGCCAGAACAGGTGAATACGGTAGTTGTTCGATGAAATTTGTTGTTTTTGGCCAGAAATTCGTTCACAATAATAAATAGCCTTGTGAGCTGGTGTGTTATATGGTGCAGAATCCATGAGTTGGCTTTCCACAAATCTGGCCTTTTTCGCCGTATTTGTTCTCTCAAACGCCGCATAATGCTCAGATAATAGTCTTTATTGACCATCTGACCTTCTGGCAAGAACTCTGAGTGCATTAAACCGCAATAATTGAAAAGAAAAAAAAAAAAAAAGAAAAAAAAAAACTGTCAACATGACCTTCAGTTTTGATCCAGTTTGACGTGCCCTTTTAGGTTTCGGTTCAGTTGGAGGCACCATTCGGAAGCTTGGTGACTGGTTTGAGTGTCAAACTCGTAAACCCACGTCTCATCACCAGTTACAATGCGTTTCATGAATGTGAGGTCGGAACTGGCTCGTTCTAGCATGTCTTCAGCAATATTTACGCGATTGAGTTTTTGTAGAAAATTCAAGTCTTTCGGAACTAACAGAGCTGCAACGCGTGTCATGCCCAAACAATAGTTTAAAATGGTAAGAATCGATTCGTGAGACACAGAAAGTTCAGCAGCAATCTCTCTCAGACCTAAATGACGATTTTCAGACACCACTTTAGCGATGCTCAGTTCAGTTGAAACCGTTGATGGCCGACCAGAGCGTGGCAAATCTTCCACCACATCTCGACCACTTTTGAATGCACTGTACCACTCACATGCACGTGTTTTGATAAAGTCGATTCACCGTGAGCCCTCTGTAACATTTTCAGCGATTCGGCACACGAAATACCATTTGCAATGCAAAATTTGAGACAGATTCTTTATTCAATATTTGTATCCATCGTAGTATATATCCATTAATCATTGTATCCATTTGTATTCACCTTTGAGATGCACTAACAAAATGGCGTACTGTAAACAAATTAGAAGACAGATGACCATCAAACTCCGCATGGGTATAGAGGAAAGTTGCACCAACTTAGCGACAACAATAATTTCGAATCCCCTTTTAAACAGGACTTTTAAATGATCAATTCCCGGTACTTTCTTGACAGAATGTGTATATTCACTTTCATTTCACTTTGCGTACAATTACTAAGATACATTTGGTTCATTCTTCCGTTAAAAGGTATTTTGCTAATTCGAAAATTAACAGAAAGCTATTATTATATTATTACTTAACCTTATTAAACAGTCTTTAAATATTCTCCAAGTATATATTAACTAAATATGTCATGTATTTATTTTTATTTTAAATAATTTGGTACTTTGACAACCGACATTGTATATCTTTTGTTCAGATTTTAGACAGTCATAAATTACAGAGATGAAAATGATGACACAATATTACAAATGCCAGATATTCTGTGGTAGTTATAAAAATAAAGGGGAAAGAGATTTAGAATCTGGTTTCTATTTGCTACAACTGATAGAAATCGTGTGATTCAGTGGTCGAATAATTATCCAAGTGGAACGAAATGCCTGCTGTGTTAATTTAATTATTATTTGAAAGTAGAGAGCAAAAACCACGCTCAACATTACTGAATTCGATTTTTGATCCCAATTAACTAAACACCTTTGTGAAACCACAGCAAATCTGCACCAGTGATCACGTTCATAGGAAGTTCTTCAATGCTTTTCCAAAAGGCTGGCCACTTCGTAAACCATTTTTGCACACACTATTTCTGATAAGCTTGTTGTTTTTGTAGACTTGATGTGGTGTTTATTTACTCAGCAAACACTCTCATCACAACTCCATGAATATAGATATTTTCGAAGGGTGTTACTTGAACCTAAATCCCCAAATGCACGCAAATTTTATTTTAAGTAAGGACTTCATGTAATAAAATGTATTTTTTGAAAAATGATACCACTAATCGTATTCCAAAATACGAACATATTATGTAGATAAGTATAACATGTCTCAGGTTGAACCTTTTTATTTTCTGTAAACTGACAGTTATGTTTAGATCTAACTTCTCCAGGTTCATTTGATTTTATACCGATTTTAATTACGTTAATCATATATAATACTTATATTAAATATATTAAAACAATTAAATATATATTAAAATACATTAAATATTGACGAGAATGCAATGTTTTAAAGTAAGATGTGTTTTCTTTTAAAAAACTTGAGCTCAGCAGTTCTATTGTGTGCTCTAATGATCCTTTATTAATGATTCAAAAAGAATAACGCGGCTATTTACAGACTGTTAAAAACATGTTAACTAACATGCCAATTTCTCATATATTGTAATAAATATCTGATGTGTTCCATTCACATGACTTTCTCTACATCTCTACAACAAATTATTGTTAAAAAGCTTACTCTTCTATGTACATAATGCTAATCGAGAAAAATTGGCAGAAAGGGGTTTATTACCTGCTTTCTTGTAAGTAGAAGGGAAATAAAGTAACATATTACACTAAATCGCTAGTCAAATGTATTAAAAGTCGGTTACTATGTGATTGAAGCACCTTTGTTTGTATACACAGGAATATCTAAAAATCGGTTAACAACACGAAAAACATGTATATAACATAAACCGCGTATTTTAACGTGATCCACTCCTTTTTTTTTTTTTTTTTTTGTGCATATCTTACGGTTTACCAGTTGCGCAAAATTCATTTAGAATAAAGAGGTCTTTAGAGGCTATTCCAAGAGAATACATTTTATTTGCATATAATTTAATAAACGGCAGTTTAATCAAAATCGTTAGAGCCATTTTTGAGAAAATCAAAATCGAAATTTTTTATGTAAAGGGCAGTTTGGAGAGAGGGGGGGGGGATTTTTCTCAAAATCTTCGTCTTGCATCTTTGGAAGATACAAAAGTTAAATACCAAGTTTGGTATTTTACCAACTTTTCGTTTTTGAGCTATCGCATCCACACACACAGACACGGACTTTTTTCTGAAAATACTTTTATTGGAATTAGGAGACCCTAAAAGGCATATTTCAGTGACATCTCGATATCGAATTTTTGGGTGGAATACAATACCCTCTCTATACACTATTACATAGTACGTGTAAAGAAGGGTGAAGGGTAATCCTTGAAAATATTAACATACATTTTATTGTTTCTTCCGCACTAGCCGTGTATCGATCAGGAGTCAGAGTGAACATGAGACGGTTTTGTTTAGTTAGTTTATGACAGATTATTAGTTTTTAAGACAGAACACGCAGCACCTTAGATTGAAGGTTGCTGCAGAGGGAAATGTCAAACCACCCCGCGACGGAGGGCCCAAGTACCTATAAGAAAGGCTTCCCTTCCGGTGCAAGCCCAAGAGAGCAAGTTTCAGTGCTGCCGCCAGACGTCGGTAGCTGATACTAGCGCACCGGCTGCACGAAGTAATCCATCATCGCTCTATGGCGCGGACTTTCTTAATCACCAGGTTTTAATTTAAGCCATTACCAGAATAATTAGCGCCGACGCTCCGAACATACACACACAGAGTTATTAACGCAAGTCATCAGGTTCTTCCGTTTTAACGGTCTGCGCCATACAGTTCCTCTAACCTTCATTTTCCGGACTATAATTTAGCAGCTCATTTGATTTCAGTAATGCGTTTTATCGAAAACAAAATGCTAGCGCTGAAACCGTAATAAAGGACTGCCAGAAGACATGAGGATTCTGGGTTTAATTAGAAGCGTCTTAAATGAAGTGAAAATGAACATGAAATCCAGTATATTGGAAACTTGGAGAATGATGAGTATAAATTATCGGACGATTCCAGCGTCTCCACCATTTCACTACATCACTGGATATGTTTTAATATAATGTGGATACATCCGATTTTCAAATTTGAAAATGTATGTAAACGGGCTGTAATTATATGAGATACCGCCAATGTTAAATCTTCCACATTCATCGCACATTATCTCAGAAATTATTCAATATATCATTGAATGAATAAGATGTATATATGTGACTTCTAAGTTCATTTGTCTGATTTTATCCAGTAGTTTTTTATCAGAATGATGGGGGACTATAAATTATTATTGAGCTATATATCGTTGCAAGTCTACTAACTGTTTTTACTTCAGTTAGAACGACAAAAAGTATGCACTTACTTACAAACTATAAAGAAGCAAATAAGTATAAAATCACAATTAAATTGCAGCTTGTTCTGCTTTATTTATAGTAGCTCTTAGTACTAAATCTGATCGTGACTGTAAATATTATTCAAACTTTTCGAATGTAAATCATTATTACAGAAATTAACAAAATGTAGAATATAAGCTTCAGGTTCTGTTTATTCAGTTCACAGTTTTAGTATGAAAAAAGCTAAATATGAGTTCATACATATGAAATAAAACCAAACTGGGGTTCTGAAAGATAAATTATGATGCATAATTCCAAAAAAATTATTCAGCCCGCCTAGTGTGGTGGTAGCATGTCTGCCTCATATCCAACAGGTCGTGAGTTCGAATCTCGCTTAGGGTGAGTTACTCGGGTTTTCCCTTGTCCTGAGAAGACGAATGTCGAGTAACTTTAAGTTCCATGGACCCCGAGATTATTTAAGCATCATTTCACCAATTTCATTCATTGTCCGAAAGGGCGTTAAGCGAAAAAGAAAAAAAAATGCTAATTAAGAAAATGGGGTTATTTTCATAAATACACCGTCTTTTGATTCAACTGTATCAGACATTATTTATTTAACATTTTACCAAGTTATAAATATTAATATAAATATTATCAAATCCATAAGAATCCCTTCAAGAGACTGTTTTTACCATCATACCATGTGTATATTTCCAAACAGTTCTATACCAAAAATAAGACATTCACAGGAAAAGTTGACCAAAGAGAAAAAAAAAAAAATGAATTAAGCAAGCAATATGAAGTGTATTCCCCTTTATTGTAATTAAGCAATATGGAGAAGCTGAGATACGATACTAGGTTACAGGAGACATAGTGCTACGTCACTAACGACCTGTGTACGAGTAAACTGCTTCTTATTTTTGCTCTTTGCACTGTCTGAAAAGACTGACCAAAATGAGCAGAGAAAAACTCTCCGTAAGTTGTGGGCTAAGTTTTAGTCCACAGTAAGATTTTCTTTTCTTTTCTGTGAAACGGTGGAAAATTCAGATAAAAATGATACTTGTTTTAGCATATACTTAATATAACACAACCATGTCTACAGCGATATTTTATGCGCAATAATTTTCAAAACGTTTTAGACTGTCTCGAAAATGGTGCTTACGATTTTCCTTAAGATAACATATTTAAGCTATTTACACGACCAGCAAAGTAATTAAAATATATCGATTAATGTCGAAAATATGTAGTTATGTTAGCGAAAACTGTTACAGGTTTGTACCTTTTATTAATTTATGCATTTTATTTTGGTTGCCAGGATTCGGCAGAGGGCGTTAGATGGAATGTTTTATGGCAATATAAAATAAGAGCAACACTAATTATTCATGGCAGCGCCTGGGTGCCAAGCTACGTCACAGGTAAGAAAGAGAGCCCACCGTAATCATTATACAGTGGATAGAACAAGAAGCTTATGTAGAATGGATACAATACGGGATGAAGAAAGCCATATAAATGTTATTTTTCAGTTGTTGCTAGGGACCGCCTCTACATTCTATTTCTTTCACTTATCAAGGAAGAACACATGAAACTGCGCGTCTTCCATTCTGAGCTACGATTGCTTCAATAACACATAAACCAGGAAGAGTAAAGCAATGCTAGCTTAAAGGGTAAAGAATAATGCTAACGTCATAACTGTAAGTGCAATTCTAATTTTAATACTGTCAATAAAAGGTGCTGACAGGCAGAGTCTGCAGATAGAGGGTGCTGTTTTCAATCCTGAGATCCTAAACCCGAAGAGAGAAACTGTAACCGCAAAGTGTAGGAAAGTTTTTATGGCCACAATTTAACGACAACGTTTTAAGTGTCGGTGAGAAGGGATGGAAACCCTCCCCTGCCAGGATGACGGTAGATAGCAAAAGTTAACGTGCAAGTGGCGCCTCCTGGCGGCATTATTACACACTTGGATAAACGTTTCGCGGGTGCGGAAATGTGTTCCCGAAGCAGATCCGGGCGCGACGTCGCCGTTCTCGGGTTATATTTACCGAGAGATTGAGATGCTTATCGCGTTATGAAACAGGACAAGATTTACTCACGCACGCACGACACGCGTCGCCAACGGGTAAACGGAGCATCTTTCTAGATCACTACGGTTTGATAAAACATTCCCATCCAGCATGGCCGATCATGGTCTTATTCCACGCAATAGGCGTTTGTCATCAAATATGTAGGGTGCGGTTTCTGTACAGCTCATAAAAATGTTGGTATTGCCAAGGGAACAAAGGTGGAATTTGCTCGCCCTGTAGCCTTCATTTGGTTGCTAGCAGAATCAACTATACGATAGAGAGGCTGGCATTAGATCAACCAGGTCAAAAGGCATTGGAACATATAGATGGCAATTTCATGTTTGAAAATCTGATGTGTTCCATTCACCTGCGTTTCTCAATTACTCTCTACAAGCTATTGTTATAAACGCTTACTCTTCTAGCTATTTCTAGGTAATAATGAGAGATCTCTATTGCTTATTTACCAATTCCGTTTTACATGTAAGTAGAATGCAGTAAGCTAAAGCGACAATCAAACATTTTCAAAGATGACTTTGAAAGTATTGTCTCTCTGCACAAACACGCAAAAGGAAGAAAGAAAGAGAGAATGAATGTATGAATGGACCTAAGTAAGAAAATGAAGATATATTTACAGTTCAGAAAATTCAGACTGATAACAAAGAGTATTTCTGAAAATATAAATATCAGAAAAATGTATTGGACATACATTGTGTGCTTTAAATGTGTACATTATTTGTTTAAGATTTATATAAAAGTCATTCAAAATAAAAAGGAATTCAAAGCCATTCCCAAAAATTCAAGATATATATTTTATTTTTCATAAAAATATCTTAAGCTTGTCGGATTTTTATGAAAATTATTAAAATTATTTTTAAGCATTTAAGAATTTCTGAAATATGTTCTAAATAAAAGTAGTTTGAGGTGGGAGGATTTTCTTTAAAATCTTCCATCTTTGGAGGATACTGAATTTAAGTACATACCATAGTATATCCCAATTTGCTTTTTACTTGGGAATATACATACACAAACATACCTCGACATTCTAGTGTACATGCTTTTTGGATTCAGAGACCTCAAAACGCGTGTTTCCTATTAAAGCATTTTTGAGTAGAATACAATAGTTGCTCTACTTACTATAAATAAGCAGTGGAGAAAGTATTAACTAACTCTTATGAACGGTTATGAACAACAATATCAATAGTACAAATCTCTTACATTATGAACCAACTAAAATATAGGTTATTAGGAAAACAAGTGCCTATCGGCAGCAATTCCCTGAAATAGACATCAGTGCAGAGAAGCACTCTACTGGCGTGCCCTGAAAACTCCTGACGTCATGCCTGTCAGTCAAATCGCGTGACTGGATAACAATCGATGAGGTAACAACCCATTTGGGCGCTAAACCGTAAACGATTGGTATCTAAGGGACAAGCAAACTTGGGATGTTTGGTAATTTAAGGAAGGGGAAAAAATGATTTGGTTCACCATCAACCACTCATTGAGGTTTATTACAATAAGTACCACATTTTACTTAAGTATTCAGTGTAATTACCCCTTAAAGTACACTAAGAATTATAAATCATTTATAAAGAAATTAGAAACAGTGGAGTTATCAATATTGCAATCTTTCTTATCTACGCCATATATCATTTGACATTCTTCTGAGGGTCTACGTAAAAGATGAACAGCTGGCTTAGCTGTTTTGTAAAGAACACATAAATCCTTTAGTGTGTAATTATTTATTATTATGTTTTTCCTACATTTTATTTATTTTTATCTTTAATTTTATGACAGGATTATATACTTTAATTTAGTTTTATATTTTAGTATGTACAAGTATAGGAGTTTTTAAAGTAATATTTTCTGGATGATCTTCAAAAAAGGCAGTCTCCATCTTTTCTTTAAAATTTGTCAAAATGATTTTAACATTTTGATTAATGATTAAATACCTAGAAGTCAACAGACGCAAACGACATTAATCCTGTATGCTAATGACATGGTTTTAATAGAAAAATCGAAAACTAATTTCCATAGATGCACTCCATACAAACTGGAGAAAACCAGATCCACATCAACTGCTGAAAAACTAAAGTGAGGATTTTGTAAGGGGGAATCGCATCCCCAAAGATGGAATAACAGTCTGAGAAACTAAAACTTGGATTTCTATTCCTCGATATCACTTTGCAAACAACCGAACCACCAAGCACATAGAAAACAGACTAGTAGCGCCAAGAAAAGCAATTAGTGACTTGAAAAATGTGAATCATTTTCATTGAATACGGTCTACAATAATTGTTCGGGCTTAAAATTGCTCCAATTGTGTACGAAGTAAGAATAAATTGTGTCCCGTAAAAATGTCAAAATTAGACGAAGTTAAGCCTACAAGGAAAACATACCTGCTAGTCGAGATGGAAACCTTCCTGAAGTATATCATTAGAACCTATATCTGGAGAACGGCAATGCCATTCAAAGATTCCTCATATAAAAAACAAAAACTACAGCGGAAAAGGAAGCCGAACAATGAGGACCAATTCGACATAAGGCAGCAACCCACTACTTCCACCATCGCACAGATACCTTGGTGTTTCAAAGGCATGGGAATGGGCCATCTGGCAGCACGTACCAATGTATTCAACCTTGGGAACTTGAGAACATAACAAATTCATTTATACTAATACACATTGTATTTAGTACATGTTTTAAAGAAGCAGAAGTGCAATTCTGCATCTGGAAAAAGTATCTGAAACAGACTTTGGGCAAATCTGATTATTTTGGTAGGATAGGCTTTGTTCTTTTTTACTCTGAAGAAACTTGGAAATTCTGAAGTGCGTTGGCAGATTGGCTTGAAACAAAGCTCCTACGCACGCATACTGAACACCTAACTGAAGTCATCTTTCAATATAATAGTCTATACAATGGAGCTAACTAGAAAGAATTGTACAAAGGGAACTTCCTTGATTAATAACTCTTACAGCAGCTACCATGAGTAATAACAAGTCTGGTGATACGGTATTGCTGGCATTCATAATTAATTTCTACTAACTCAACAATAAATGATTAACTACAAAAATATGAAAAAATGATTATTGGAAACTGAGGTAGATAACTAGTTAACTGCATTTGTAGTTAAAGAGAAAGTAGAGTGCTCAAAGTAATGGTGTTGTACGGAGAATAACGACGGAATCCTTTAAAAAAATGTAAGTGGAAAATTAATGCTTAAAACCAAAAAAATATCCGTGAAAACAAGTGTAAATACTGGTATCAGTAACAAAAGTGTAACCTAGTTCTTACTCACAGTCAAAAAACTAAATAAACTAACACTTCTCACAAAACCTTCGTCTAAGTATTGGATGTGCAAAAAACCGGTCTAACCCTCAAAACCAAACGTTTAGTGGCGCCATCTCTTGAATGAGACAAATACTAATAACTTATGAATGGTTTACACCAAACATGATTGGAAGTAAATAGGTGCAGTGAATTTTATTTCTCAAGCCCATAAGTCAATACTACATAAGGTATGAAAATCTAAGATGTATAATGCGCCAAAACTCAAAAGATGTACTTCAATATTCAATTATGAGTCTTCAATTTTGCATGAATATTACAGAAGTCTTTCATCTGTGTCTCGTGAAAGAGCTGAAGTTGACGAAGAAGAGCCACTGCTGGACATTTGATTCTGATTAAATGCCTAAAATAGGCCAAATATGCTCCTAAATTTTCAAGGGCAGTTTTTGCAATTAATTTCCTATAGGTAGCAATACAATAAAATGTTAGTTTAATATTTAATATTTTTGTTAATAATTAAAATATATACTTCATGCAGAACAAGGAATATTATTGTTATTATTGTTAAGTGAATTTTCATAGATTACAATAAAAATAAATTAAATATCTTGGAATTTGAGGTGAGTGCATTTACCTTAATTTTAAATAAATATATCACAATTAAAATAATGATTCTTTTTCTTTTTTGTACGTATTCAAAACTCTCCTTTCCTCAATTGTAAAATAATACAGTTTTACACACATGTCTTCAATTATGTTTTTTGAATAGTTCAGTCGTGCAGAAATATTTGAAATAACACTATAGAAACTTTTTAGGTCAGAATTTACAGCTATGAAATTTTGTGGTAGCCCAACTTATGGAGCTGGAATGCAGTAAAAGATAATAAAATAGAATTGTTAATATATTTCCAAAACGTTTATGTTTACACGTAAAGTGTGTTTTTCTCTGGATCTATTGAATAGGACATTTTCATGGTATGTTTAACAAGTACTTGGTCTCAATTTAAAAATAGCTGTTTATTGTAAAGTAATTAACACTGAATTTTCTTATAGTAATTAGATAAACATTTAGCAAAGGTATGTCCCATTAAGAAAAAAAAACTAATAGTTATTTAATCAAAGCATGAATCAAAATTCTCAAATGTAAAATTAAAGTCAAAGCCTTCATAAACAATCTATAAAATCAGCATCCTGCCTAAATGCGCTTTGCTCTGGTAATGCACTTTATAAGCACTTTTTTAACATTTAATCTAACTAATCCCACTCAATAAAATAAATTATAATATTTATAATACAGTAAATACTAAAAATAAATCTAAATATAAAGACTAATAAAATAAGGCGTTCTGGATCCCTATGTTTTGTGAGGCCATTTTATAAATGTACCGTAATTTTGGTTAAGGAAAGCGCTTAGAAAATGAGGTAGCACATAAACGTGTTGTTTATTAGACAGCCCTCCACTTCATAAATCCTGCGACTATTAATAACATGACATAACACTTGGTTCGTTCCAAAGCCGAAGCGGAACGTTGACTCAGTTCTGTTTGAGTTTGTCGGCGAGGTTTAAACAGTCGCCGCCATCACGTTTCTCCAAGAAAACATTCCGATGTTTGAACACCCTGCTCTAGATCAACACCACTACAATTATGCGGCCTACACGCTACTAAAATATAAGACACATCCAAATGCCATTATCTGTATGACTACAGATTAACTGGTAAATATTTAACCAATTTCCAGAGTTAGCCCTCATTTGCAAGCGAAATTAAGGGCTTGCACTCCACCCAAAAGTGTAGATAAAGTGATACGGATAACTGTGGGTAAATATGCTCTGTGTAGCAGTTTTGAATTTTCGTAAAATATTTTGGTTGCCTGAACAAGGTTTGAGAATTAAAGTGATGAAAGTACACCAATCCATGAAGCATTGTTAACTTGAAATACATCTTGGAATTATACATGTATTACGTTTAAAGTTTATAATTAAATCAGTGTTTATTGACAAGAAGATTCCCTCTCGCTACAAAAATCAAAAAAAGAAAAACAAATCAACTGAAACTCTGAAATTACTTCTTCCAATGTTTAGTTTTTACGTTCCCGAAATGTTTCTCGGAAAATTCAAATCTTACTGCATGAAATTTTTAGCTAGTTTTTAATTTTAAAAAATACTTAACGACTTGAATTAAAATATACCGGAGTAAAATTAAAAGTTGTGTCAAATCTGTTAAAAGTCCGGTATAAACAAGGAAACCATAAAATTACTAAATTGAAAATGTGGATGCAATTAATACTGGTACACGTCATGTTTTTAGAGCTATTATTTGATGTGTTTATAGCATTTCAAGCTTTCACATACGATGAGTTAAGGAACAAGAAAGCTTTGAACTATTCCACGTTTCTTTTTGTCGAATATATTTAGGAAACATTTGTCCGGGCAATTCGCCTGAAAGCAGATTCCAATTCGGGTCCTTCGAATTTTTGAGCAGCTAATTAATGTTTGTAAACATTTTCTGTTACCCATCAACTTAACGCCAGCGAGTATATGACTCAAAGCTGAATATAACTTTGGCAAACAAAAAGCTTCCTCGTGGAACACACGCCTACCGAGCGAGTGACTTACTAAGGACATGGGTGGTTAAAAGGCAGAAAAATGTGTTTTGATGTTCGAAATAATCCTTTTATCGGAAAGACAGCATACATGTTTTCTTCTCTTTTCAAGGAATGTCAGAGTAAGGTTAAGAATGAATAAAAGATGTTATCTGTTACATACATCAGCCATAAATTCTAACGTAAAATGCAGTATTTTATAATTTTTGGCCTACCCTTTATCGGTGGGATCGTGCATTGAACTCACGTCCAAAAGACTTGGCAAACGTCGGCTTCTGGGAAACATCTTACTTACTCAACGTGAAAAAAACGACAAAATGTTGCTTTCTGAAGCGTTTTTTTTTTTTTTAACCGTGTTGTGCAGATAAAAGGCATCAGATACTCCGCTTTATTGTATTTCTGGAACTGCAATAAATTTAAAAAGTTCATGTTGTACCTTCTCTTCAATTTCTTAGTAAATACGAACCTACCTTTTCAGATCTCTAGTAATACTTAATATTTACATACAAATGATTTGTTCTTTTTTACCTGAATATTCGAGCCCAGCTTGAATGTTTATTCTCCTAAATAGATAATTTCCAGTTTTATTATTAAAATTATATTCATCAGTAATGTGAAGAACGTAATAGGAAGAAATTGTATGGAAAATAATAAAGTAAGACAAACTTACAGGTACTGCCTAGAAGCTACCTAAAATCATTTACTGCAAATGTGCAATATCATGATGTATTTCTTAGACAGTTTAATACCAATATTCCAAGAAAAGAGAATTATAATCAGGTCGTTAAATTAATTATCAAAGAATGTAAGGATATCTGAACACACTAATTCCATTATTGAAAGAAGAAAAACATATAAAATGGGACTTATCTGCAATGGGTACAGAACATATTCTTACACCTCTAAGCATAATCTGAATACTCTCAAAACACATATTAATTCTGATATATTACCCTCACATGATTTTCTCTACTCTTTCTCCAGTAAACTATTCTTCCAAAAGTTTATCTTTCACCTACATGACTTAAATGTAAGTCATTTAATCGATATACATATCTTTTCGAAAATATTAAGTAGAAATATATTTCTTGTAGGAACAATGACTAGGGAAATACGGTGCACTTAATCAAGATCAAATCTTTTAAGAGATTGCTATTATGTGACTGCTTGAAATTCCGTTCTCTATATGACCAGGGAAGGAAAACACAAATAACGAAAAATGCAATTTTTATAAAATTCAAAGCAATAAGCGAGATATATCTGTAAAAGTGTTTAAGGTGCTCAAAAATATTTGACGTAATTCATGTGCTTAGTAAACATATATAAGCTTTTGTCTATGGTTTCCGATCAAGCAAATGTAAGTAAACTTGTTCAGTATGTAGCTAAAACTGCCGCAACTCTGAATTCTGAATAGCAAACTAATGGCAAATTCAACTCTGGACTCTGAATAGCAAAGTCATAGCGAATATAACTAAAACTGCCGTGGCTCAAGAACCAGAGAACAGCGGTGATGAATGTAAATCAAACTGCGTAGTTCAACTCTGAATTCGGAAAGCAATGTCGTGACGAACGTAACTAAACGTGTGCTAGTTCAACTCTGGACTCTGAATAGTAAAGTCGTGGTAAATGTAACTAAAACTGCCATAGCTCAAGGAACCGGAGAATAGCGGTGCTGTGGCGAAGGTAACTAAAGTTGCCATAGCTCAATGAATTGTGGACTTTGAACAGCGAAGTTGGTCTTACTAAAACTCCATAGTTGAACTGTATGAGGGACGAAAACCAGAAAGCGAACTCTGGAACCAAATAAGAAAAAAAAAAAAAAAAAGCATAACATTCATATGAATTTATTAAGACTCAAATTATTTTGAAAATTATAATCGGAGATATATTTGTAGGTAAGAATAGCAAAGAAAGAGCAACACCAGCAATACATGGAACAAACTAAGAGCTGCAGAATGCATGAACAATTACAAAGGAAAGCAGAGAGAAAATCAGAATCAGAATCGCTGCAAACCAATCTGAGGATTATTGACATAAGAAGGAAGTTTCACAGTGTCGTTCAATAGTTGTGGCGAACGTAACTAATACTGCCGAATTTCAACTGCGCAATTTTAATAGCTAAGGTGTGATATAATTAATTAACTTAAACAGCCATTTTAGCTCAAAGAACTGTGGACTTCGAGTAGCAAAGCTGTGGTCGACAATAGCATTGGTGATTTAGAAATTCCTGAATTTTGGGTGTATAACCAGGTTATGCTTCAACAGGACGTAAGACAAGAGAAAACACTAAACTCTTCCTGATAATTTAATTGTTTTCTCATAGAAACCGTGTGTAGGACAGGAGTTGGATCGGTAGAGTCAGACTGAAAAATGCAATGCTATAGCCGAGATCTGAACCACGGATCTCCCGATCTCTAGCCGGTTGCTCTACCCCTGAGCTACCAAGGACAGGAGTTGGATCGGTAGAGTCAGACTGAAAAATTCAATGCCATAGCCGGGATCTGAACCACGAATCTCCCGATCTCTAGCCGGTTGCTCTGCCCCTGAGCTACCAAGGACAGGAGTTGGATCGGTAGAGTCAGACTGAAAAATTCAATGCCATAGCCGGGATCTGAACCACGAATCTCCCGATCTCTAGCCGGTTGCTCTGCCCCTGAGCTACCAAGGACAGGAGTTGGATCGGTAGAGACAGACTGAAAAATGCATTGCTATAGCCGAGATCTGAACCCCGGATCTCCCGATCTCTAGCCGGTTGCTCTACCCCTGAGCTACCAAGGACAGGAGTTGGATCGGTAGAGTCAGACTGAAAAATGCAATGCTATAGCCGAGATCTGAACCACGGATCTCCCGATCTCTAGCCGGTTGCTCTGCCCCTGAGCTACCAAGGACAGGAGTTGGATAGGTAGAGTCAGACTGAAGCATTCAATTCCAAAGCACTTACAATGTCGTAAGTGCTTCAAGACACAGGATTCATAGTATATCCAACTACTATTAACAATTGTAATAATTTGTTTTCTCACAGAAACCGTGTGTAGTACAGAAGTTTGATAGGTAGAGTTATACTGAAAAAATCAACCTTTGGGGTTTGTCATCTCAAACTAATTTGGAATCCTACTGGTTTACCGGCAAACATGCGGGTCAGTTGAGAAATTCAAAACTATGCCGGCATGTTGTCATGGTAGCTCATGGCAGATCAACCGGCTAGAGACCGTGGTTCAAATCCCGGCTATGGTATTGCATTTTTCAGTCCGACTCTACCTATTCACTAAACTATTGCTGCTGACCACGGTTCATATCATCCTGTTGATATGGCTGTTGCATTCCTTGCTCATCAAACATGGTCACTGGTAGTAACCACCTCTTCCTCCGTTGAATCAAAGGTTTCTGGGATTTACCCCTGACAAACAAATGTTTGAAGGTAGCGTATGATCACATGCTTCAAGAACAATGCTATTAGGATCATGCAGCATTGCGTCAGGATGGTGACGTCAGAGGGTCGATGATTGACAGGAATAATGCAGGAGAAGGTTAATGCCACCGTAACGAGCAGTGTGTGTCGACCACAATCCCACACCGTGTCTCAAATCGAGCGCACTCAGACGTGGCTATGCTATCCCAAACAATGAGTTAATGAACAAACATTGCCTACGTAAGCCCAGTCCACCCTCCGGAAGGGGACTTTCCTATGTAAAATACATAATACACGTTTATGTATATGGGGCCAGAAAAATCGCTGTCAGCTGTTTGTGTCAGAGGGACACAGCTCCTAAACGTGCCTTACTCTAAACCCAAAGCTGCAAGGGAAACAAAAATAAAACAGCCGTACAAAAGCGACCAAGTCACCCCTCCCCCACTGTCATACTTTCATCCCTCCATTCCTGTCTTTTGTTACAATTACTGCAACATAACAGTGGTCAGGGTGGTTAGCCGAATAGCAGCCATTGTGAAAGAAGGGGTGAAATGCGGAGGAATGGATTTGCAAATAATAACGGTTAGCAGATGTGTTGAAGGGAGAGAGACGAAACAGAAATATACAAATGTGTACACCCCTAGA
Source organism: Hymenopus coronatus (assembly GCA_030762935.1). NCBI lineage: Eukaryota > Metazoa > Arthropoda > Insecta > Mantodea > Hymenopodidae > Hymenopus > Hymenopus coronatus. The sequence goes on along the minus strand of CM060888.1, from coordinate 137,407,725 downwards.
CTATCTCGCGTTGGGGAGAAGCCAGTGTAGAAATATTATTACACTTTAAGGGAAGGTGAGGGAAGCAAAGAGGGTACACTACTGCGGCACTCCATTAATTTAATCGGCATTTGAACCCTTATTCTCAAAGCAGAGGGAGTTTGTAACACTGCGATTTAAGTCCGATGCTGAGGGTTATTGCTTTTTAAGGGCGACTGCACCCTTCACGGGTTTATTGATTTTCCCTTATTTTACATGCACGGCTTTCTGCTAACCTGCGGCAAATAAATTCATTTCGCAAGATAGCTCGCAACACTTATGTGCACAGCATATCTGATATATGAGGATTACCGGGTTGCATTCAACTATATTTTCTTTAATTATTTATTTTTGACAAGATAATGGGATTTAAGCGTCAGTTTCATTCCACTAAAAACATGATGCTACACTTATTATAGAACACACATAAAGTAGGTCCCTCGGTCTAAAAGGGACAGGATGATAAAACAATTTTAGGGAATATTATAATTTATGACTACGATTTTAAGCAGGTAATGGAAAACTATGATTAGTTCCAAATGCTCGTAATCATATTTAATTAAACACTAAATATTAAAAGATGTAAAGATTGTTTTATAGAATCAGTACTTTTTCTGGACCTTCTTCTCGCAACGCTTGCAGATATCTATGACACTCCACGGTTTAAAATCTGCTGGCTCTGAAATGCTACTTTGTTACGAAAACGCAAGGAAGCCTTGAAACAAATGATAGTTTCGTAATTAATATTCCCCTTTAAGATTTATATACTCGTCCGCTGTCACTATCGTTAACCACCTCGAGTTTCTCTTCACTTTCCTTTCTTTGACATCTTAAACACAAATAAACCACTCTGACCAACACAGCAGTACAATAACAGTGGAAGCTCTGCATTGGATACGTGTGTAAGCAGTCAACATTGGTTATAACGCTTGGATAGGGTGTGGAATAACCAAGTGTTAATGCTAACGTGCATTTTTTTTAATAAAAAATACAATTCCGGAGGCTTGTCAGAACTCCGGCGCTGTATTCTTTTTTTCTCCATTTTTTCCAGTTTCCTATATTTCCTTAGTAGACATTATTATTCTTAACGTTTTCCTTTTACATATACATACACAAACATAGACACACTTGCAAACACAGAAACACCCATGCCCAAGGCGGGACTCGAACCCACGATCCTGTGCACCACGAAGCGCCAAAGCAAGACCCTTTAGCGAGCGCGGCCACCGAGATCGGCATTCATTCAATACCAAGAACTGTGTTGGAGTTGAGAGCTTGGGTAAGAGGATATTTCCAAGTGATGTATAAACGTGTGAACGTTCTTCTTTCTTTCTTTTTCCTTAATTCATTATTTTCTTTTCTTCCACCCTGCCAGTTAATTCAGGTTTTGGTTAATGACAACCTGATGGGATTTGTGATTTTAGCACCACCTCTGAGTTTAAATTTATCTTTGAAAACTATATTTTATATTATTTGATAAATTAATATATTAAAGGCCTATATTGATAATATATTCCTTTAGTCACTGATGTGAAAATAGTGCTACTTCTAAGTTGCATATACCAGCATTTAACGGTACTTCTTCCTTGTTACACCACTGAGAGTGCAATCGAACGATTCTAAAACAAATATTTGAATCAAATGCACGAATATTCCATTCCTGTATGTGTTTTCTATACCTAGTGGTATGATTATTTCAATAAGACATTGATAATGGGTAACTTGCGAAAATATGATAAAAATGTTAACAGAAGTTGGCTTGTGATCGAGAACTAAATAACTTAAAACTTGGCAGTAGTAGTTCCTAAAACTCTATGCTTTTTGCCTCCAAACATCAATGTGAATTTGGGTGACTTCAATGTGAATTTTAAAAATAATTCTGCCGAAAGTATGTGGAGTAAATCTGGTCAAATCTTGCGAATGCCTGACTAATAACAAACCGATCAAAGGACCTCACCATGTTCTGAGTTCTACCAGCATGTTTTTTTACTCCTATCATTACCAATTTAATATTTTCTACTGACCCTCCTGTCTAGTTAATTTACTTGGTCACCTGCATGTAGTATCGTCATTATATTTGGATGAAACGCGACGTTCTCTCGCCCCTGTATGTCGTCATTAATTTTTATCGTACTTGTATGTATTAATTAAGCAGTATTGATGCATCGCATTCCAGTGTTTGTAAGGGGAGGGTGGCCTACCGTGACTTTGTACCGTGACACATGTGTCTGATGCTATCACGGCACGCGACTCTAGCCGTCAGTCGGCCTAAGTGGCGTAAACAGATATATCATCAATGCTGAAAACAGGACAGGAAACATTTCGCAAAGCTGATAACGCCATTAACACTATGTTGTCACCTTCGTGCTACGCTTTTTACTTAAACAAAGCTGTCAACATGCCAGTTATGGCACAAGGCTGCCACGATTGAATGATATCAGTGCATGCCAATACAATTATGTATTATCTTTTAGCTAACCGCCATTCTTAAGGATATTTCTCTAATCAATGTATCAACACACCTTAATGCTAGAAATGTAAACACTTTTAAATAAGTTAGCAAAAGTAAACATCTACCTATTCTCAACAAATACTCTTATAAAACCGTATTATTCCATCTGCTTCATGCTAATCGAGGTAAACACTAGCAGATATTGTCTTCTTATTTATTTAATGGAAGGTACACCGATAATAAAGGAATTCACTACACTAACGCGTTAATCACATATTTTAAAATATTGTTGTTATGTGCTGACATTGTTAACATTTGTCATTTACCAGATGTGTAATACAGAAACTTCATTCAGCACTCTCTCCAAGATGTATTAGAAAATGTACCTCTGCAAATAAGAAAAACACGTGGTGTATGCATGTATGTATGCTCTAGCACATTTTAGTGTTACTATTCGAGAAGCATGTGAGATGGATAGATAGAGGAGGCCCAGTCTGCACGTTCCCCGACCACAATCCTTTGGATTTTTATCTGTTGGGGTCACCTTGGTTTATGCAGCGGACATCCTAGATGAAGATTATTAATCTACGTGTCATGTAAGCCTGCGAAACCATACGACAGTGACTGGGAGTATTTGACATTCCATGTTTCAAGCGTGTCTAGACGCAAGAGGAGCACATTTAAATCATTTTCTATAAGTGGTGTTTGTGTGGAATACTTCCCAACAAGCTGACAACGTCAAAAATAGAATTAAGTGTCACTTAAAATGTTTTGAATAATAGCATTTTGAACCTCTATAAATCGAGAACGACGGGTTTTGAGTCACGTGTTTATATGAACGTTTGTTCTTGTTTTTATATAAGGAACCTGTCCCCAAATTTTGTAAAAGTATTTTTGAATATATACATAACAATCCATATACACATCAAGTCGCCCTCCGTGGTGAAATGGCTACCGTGCTAACTTCATTCGCGGATTCAGACTCGGCGGAGGACGATGGATTTTTTCGGGTTTAAAAATCCTTAGTATGGCTTCATTCGGAATAGAAGTAAAGCCGTTGGTCCCGTGTCGTAGATTTACGGCAAGTAAAAGAACTTCAAGCCTGATAGAGAGGCCTATGAGCAAAATTTAGTGGTCTTTCACGCCCAATATAGAATGGGACGCTGAGAACCACAGCAGTTAAAGAACCTTCACAAATAACACACCATTTACATACACATCAAGGCCAATTAGAATGTGCCATCAGCCATCATGCGCAATAAACAAACATCGGTAAACCTAGTACTTTTCTATTAATTATTATTATTATTATTATTTGTTTCATTTGTGTAGTCCCCTTTAACTGACATATTCATTCGGGGGCTTTTAATTAAGCAAATCCATATTAACTAAGTTACTGACATTAGGTTAATCATTTTAAGTAATTAAGTACACGCTCATTCACTCTAACATTCACACTCTCAGACTCCGTGATTCCGGCTAAAGAAAAATTCCCCGCTCCTGTTGGGAATTGAACCCTGGACTTCCGGGTTGCTAACCAGTCGACTACGGAGGCGCCTAACCAAATATTTATACATGCAATGTTTATATCTTTACTCTGAATGGTGGATGTGATCAGAAAGTCAAGAAAGAAGACTGCATTCCTCTTCCATATTATTTGTCCCTGTGGAACCCTGGCTAATACGGGACAAACAACTTTTTAGAAAGTCACTGAAAACCTTTGTTTGGGTTCAGCAAATGAACAAGCTCAGACGAGAACTATATACCTTAAAAATATGAAGATCGCCGACTCTATTACCTATATTGGATACAGTAAATAGACGAATATTCACTTACAGTAAACAGAGGAATATTCCGGAAGAGGAATGTTGATATTTCACCGAAAACATACATTTTGAGGCCCCTCAACAAAAAATATATTTAGAAAAGCCCTGAGTGTGTATGTAATGTTCCTTTCCTTTTTTTTTTTTTTTTTTTTTTTTTTTTTTTGCCCCTTTTGTACCCAACTTGGCTTTCAGACATGACCAACTTGGCCATCTATGTGCAAGATGGGACTCGAATCCGCAATCCCCTGCACCACAAAGCGAGTGCGACTGTGTGTTTCTTAAAGCAACATTACTCTAAAACGAATCGTTGGTGAAACACAAAAATTGACGTTTTAATTCAGGACCTAAGAAGGATTAACAGCGATATTTAAAAAAACAATCTAAAGTATTCTACGTGAAAAAATTACCATTATTACTCATTTTCACAAAATGACTGTGGACTGCGAGGGGAGGGGCTAGAGAGTCCAGAGAAAACCCGCCATCGTAAGAGACAGGTAAAATATTATTCAACAAAACTAGAGATTTCGTTAAAACACATTTAATGTAAAATACAAATTTTGTAACGCTAAAAATTCCTTTGACTTTCCAAGGAACTACTTTTTTACTTTGTCAATTACTTTGTCCTTTTTGTGTTTCTTCTTTCTTTATTATAATAATGCAAATAGAACAAAAGAATTCCAAAGTCACCACATACATCAACGGCCTTTAAAAGACTTAACTAATGCTTTATCTTACTATATATTCTTATACGTAAAATTATTATTCATGGAGAGAAATCTGAAGTGAATTTCTGATAATTTGGCAATCAAGTTTCTGAAATTAAATAATACCTACATCAATACACAAAGATATATAAATGAATATTATTTATGAAAAGTGTAGGAAATTAAATGTTGGCAATGTATTAAGGATTAATGATGCTATCAAATAAGGAAATTATGATCCAATTATAAAAAGGATAACAATATGAAAGATAAAGTATTCAAAAGGCAGATTTTTATGGAACGTAAACGCGATAATGTCTTTGAATATAGTGAAAAGAAAGGGTATTAACCTATATAGTAAAAAACTTAATAATGAAAAAGTTATCTGTTTTAAAAAGTTCACCACATAGTTGAACTGTAGCTAAATGTCACAACCGTTTTATATGGCAAATAGAAGAGTAAGCCTTTGTAAGATTGGTTTATTTGAGAGTGGGTAGAGAAACATTGTAAGTGCAGCGCATGAGACACATCTATTTTAAGATGATGCATCAGTGAAATTTCACCAAAAACTGTGAAAATTTTAAAAATATTTTTGTTTCATAATAAAATATCACGAATTCTAAAATTTAAGAAAATATATCGTTTTTCGCACTTGGCGTTAATTTAACTACCAATTAACAAAAGGTATAAATGGATAGCGAATGCACTCCCAACTTTTAACACTATTTTCTCGCAACATTTTTTCTAGCACTTTTCTACACTCAAAAAATCCCACGAGGCAATTTTCCACTAATACATTTCAGGCATTTTGTACTGCTTCTTTTGTACTTTAAATAAAAGAGTAATTTCACTTTTTTCAAACAATGCAACAAATTTGATATATAAAGTATTACATTTTGAAAAGTCGAGAGTTTGGAGAGTATGGAAAGAAATCATTTTTCTTCACTAATTAGAGCTAATATACAAATATATAATACAAAATATCTATTTGTAAACTCATTTACTTGAATTTGTGTTTGTGAATATTTTTAAACAAGCTTAACATAACTCCTTTTTATTAGAAAAATTAATTTAGATAGTTAAACTTATTATTTACATGACTTTGTAAGCTAGAATTTTGATACTTGGCGAAGATAACACTATTATTGTGGTTAATAATGATATATATTTAAATAAGATATGCAGAAGCTTATGCAAGTTTTGTAAGTACGCTTACTATATTATCTCAGGATGTATTGTATAAAATTCTCTTTATATTAAATTTCGACATGATATGCCTTGCGAATTGATGGGTTTCACAAACATTTGTTTTAGGATGTTGTAACATTTTAAATAGAAAGTCAGACTTTTATATAAATGGCATTTCGGAAAAATACATTTGGAAATTCTTATTATTTTGTGTGGTAACTGGAAACATTTGAAAACGTAGTAAGAGGAAAAAAGCTTAATAAAAAAATCTGATGTGCTCCATTCACATGGCTTTCTCTACATTTGTACAACAAATTGTTAAAAAGCTTATGCTGCTATTTACTTCATGCTAATCGACAAAAAATTAGCAGAAATAGTCTTATAACCTGCTTCCTTGTAAGCAAAAGCGAAATAAAGCAGTACTATAGGTTAAAGTGATAGTCAAAAGCTGGTTGATATGTGATTGAAGTTCCTTTGTTTGTATGAACACGAGTTGACAAATTCCTATATGAGAAAAGCGTAAGTTTTTCAAAGCTGAAACTAAAAACAAGGAATATCTAAAAAACGATCAACTGGCTTAGCAGTTATTCAAAATGTCGTAAAATTTATCCAGAATAAAGTTGCCTTCAGAGGCCATTCCCAGAAAATTCAAAATATACATTTTATTTGTCAGGTAAATATGTTAAATATACGAAATTTTAATCAAAATCGCTAGAGCCATTTTTGAGAAAGTCAAAATTTTCGAGAAAAGTTCCATGTAAAGCATTATTTGGGGTGGGGGGATTTTTCTCAAAATCTTCGTGTCGCATCCCTGGAAGATTTTAAACTTAAATACCAAGTTTGATATTTTACCGACTTTCGTTTTTGAGCTATTGTGTTCACAGACACACACACATACGGACGGACGCTTTTCTGAAAATCCTTTTTTTTTTTTTTTTTTGATACAGGGGACCCTAAAACATATATTTCCGGTGAAATCTCGGTAAGGAATTTTTGGGTGGAGTGCAATACCTTCTGTATACACTATGTACATAGTACGTGTAGAGAAAGAAATAACAGCCTTAAAGCAATTTCTGGCAGCAAGTTGAATGGAGCACGCTCATTATCGAGGAACCTGGAGGCTTCGGTTGCAGTAATATTGCTGGAGTATTAGCATTTAAACTGCACTCTTCAATGTGTAAACAAGTTAACTGATCTAATATGCTCCAGACAAGAACAAAGCGATCGCATCTCGAATGGCCTAATTTGAAATGGAACCCAAAGCGCCGTGCCAAGCACGTGCAGGGGGGGGGGAGATGAGTGCTAAGCAGGAGGTTTAATTGTATCGCAACACGAATACAACATCAGAAGATAGAGCACGTGAAGTCACGGAAACACCGCCTGCCACCTTTTCTGGGTCATCACCACAAACGGGCACAGAGACCTCAAACTCTTACTTTCTCTAGCACGTATATACAGTGTACATAGTAAGTACACAAGATATTGCATTCCATCTAAAATTCTATACAAAAAATTAACCTGGAATACACGTTTTAGGGTCATATGTGTCCAAAAAAAAAAAAAAAATGGAAAAAGATCCGCGAGTATCCGTAAGTCTGTAAACACAATAACCCAAAATGAAAAGTTGGTAAAATACGTATACGTATGTGATTATGGACAGCATACGGAAAGTCGGTTAAATATCAAATTCAGTATTTAAGTTTAGTGTCGTTCAAGGATACGAGACAAACATTTTTAGGGAAATCCCCCCACTCTCACCTTTATATCAAACCCTGGTTGAAAAACTCAGGAAAGAAGATATAAAAATGAAATTAAGTTTTATTTATGGACGCTCTTTAACTGCAGCGTCCCATTGTATACCGGGCGTGAAAGATCGTTTAATTTTACTCAGAGGACTTTCTATCAGTTGTTTTACATGCTGCAAATCTACGACACGGGACCAACAGCTTTACTTCCCTCCCGAAGGAAGCCATGCTAAGGATTTTTACGCCCGAAGAAGTCCATCGTCCTACACCGGGTTTGAACCCGCGACCTCCGGTATATGAAGTTAGCATGGTAACTATTACACCACGGAGGGTGACCAAAAGATATCGGTAAGCTATATATTACAGAACCATATAAGAAAAGAGCTGACGGTCTTAAAAATGAATTAGAATTCAGCTGAGAACAATTAATGTTTTTCTCAAAAGACATGCTTGACATAACTGGATAACTTAGACTGCAGACTGTGTAGGAAAGAGTCTGAAACAGCCCAACATATTCTATGCTCCTGTGAAGCTTTGTTTTGGAACAAGTAATAGCCATACCCAATAGAAGTGCGGTGGGTTTGGTTTCAAACAACGAAGGCAACGCAATAACCCTAGGTTGAAGAGGACCTGGAGAAATTATGGGAATCTGTATTGAAGAAGAAGTGGACCCTTTACATGTAAAAAAAGAAAAAAAAATTGAATTTCTCAAAAATACTTCAACGAAAGAGAAAGTAAAAATATGCTTTTAGCTGTTCAAGTTATTATGTTTAATTTATCACGAATATGCTGCAGTGGACAAAAAATGCGTGCTCGTCCGTATCAGAAATGCAGAGTGATGTCTGACTGCAACCTTCAACCACAAACTGTTTCGATGTGAATGGACTTAATAAACCGGCAAAGTGCAACTTGTAAATTGTCGGATGTATATGTTATTCATTGCCTGCATGTATATAGAGCAAGCATAGCTTTTAAATGGACCAGACTTTTATTTCTCATTGGGAGCTATGGGAGCATATGGGGTAGCGTCCCAGTGGCCCACAACTGGGATGAGGGGTGAACTTCAAAATTTTAAATGGAATCTTGGTGTAAATTTGAAATATTCTGTTAGTATTTAAATGGACATTTTTAGGGCTGACCATCTGGAATAACTCCCAGTAAGTAAAACATGCTTGCTTTCTATCAGATGGGGTGAGTATATTACCAAGACCGACAACTCTCTTCGAAATAACTGAAAAATGGTATGGGGCGATGAGGCAGAAGCACGGGAGTAATTAGCAGCAATTTTCCTGGGGAGAATCCGAAGGCGGGGGTAAAAGAAACCCAGCCTCGGGGCCCAGGGGGGTGCCATATAATGCGATGTGAACATGTGGCGGGTGTTTGCGGGAGCAGCGTAATGAGAGATAAAATTTGCGTGCATGTTTGTGTGTTGATATGTTGGACAGACGTGATGCATGTGGTAAAAACAAGGGAAGGGGTGCCAGATTAGCGCACCCTGCTGCATGCTCGCCCGTGTCAGAAAAACAAAGTGATGCCTGCAACCCTTCAGCCACAAACTGTTTCAATGTGAATGGAAGGCCTGCACTTAATGACTAAATAACTTGCGGGGAAAAATACAGTCGCGTCCATAAGCTGCAATACAGCTACAATAATCTCACAGCAGTAAAACAGATAATGTGGCTTTGTTACACTTGCACTAAACCCGGTTTTATGAAGCGTTCTGATAAGATAAGTGTCCGTGAACCGCGTTAGTTCCCATCCTCGCACCCCGAGACAAACACGAATATGGTTTAGTTTGTAAGTTATTAGGCTATACTCCTGATGTGGTTTATCAGCAGAATAACAATACCAATGATTACATACCAGAGACATTTCATGAAAACGCAAGTTTCACTGCTGTGAAAAAGTTACACATTATCGAATCCAAATAGTACATATATGCCAGTGCGGTTAGTGCATCATTGAGTATGAAGTCGAGCATAAATTAAAAAATCTAATGTGTTCCATTCACATTACCTTCTCTACATCTCTGCCAATATATATATTTAAAAATGTTATGCCTGTATTTACTTCATGCTAATCGAGAAAAAAATAACAGAAATAGTATTCTTACTTGCTTCCTTGTAAGTGTAAGCGAAATAAAGGAGTACCATAGATTAAAGTGACAGTTAAAGCTGGTTGCTATGTGACTGAAGTTCCTTTGTATGGACAGGAATTGACAACTTCCTGTAAGAGAACAGTATAAGTTTTTCAAAGCAACCAATAACAAGGAATATCTCAAAAACGATCAACACCACGAAAAAATGTATATGACATAAATTGTGTGCTTCAACGAGCTCTACATTTTTTGTGTGTGTTAAGTTTTTATCCAGCTCTTACGGTTCAGCAGTTATGCAAAATTTCGTAAAATTCATTCAGATTAAAGTAGTCTTCAGAGGCTATTCCAAGAAAAATCAAGGCATACATTTCATTTGTCAGGTAAATACCTTTAATATACTATATTTTAATCAAAATCGTTAGAGCCATTTTGATAAAGTCAAAATTTTCGAAAAAAGCTCCATGTAAAGGGTAGTTGGGTGGAGATTGTTTAGAAAATATTCGTGTCGCATCCTTAGAAGATACCAAACCTAAATACCAAATTTTGTTTTTAACGGTCTTTTTCGTTGTTTAGCTATGCTGCCCCCCCACACACACAAACACACACACACACACACACACACACACACGGACATTTGTCTAAAAATGCTTTTTACTTTCTCTATACGTGCTAAGTTTATAGTGTATAGAGAAGGTATTGTAATGCGTCCAAAAATTCGATACCGAGATTTCACCGGAAATACATGTTTTAAGACACACTGAATCCAAAAAAGTGTATATGTATGTGTGTGTCTGTGGGCAGCATAGCTCAAAAACGAAAAGTCCGTTAAAAGCCAAACTTGGTATTTAGGTTTGGTATCTTCCAAGGATGCGACAGAAGATTTTTCAAGAAAATGCCCCACTCCCAACTATCCTTTACATGGAACTTTTTTCCGAAATTTTCATTTTCTCTAAAATGGTTCTAACGATTTTGATCAAAGTATGCTATATTAAAGATATTTACCTGACAAATAAAATGTATATCTTGAATTTTCTGGGAATAACCTCTGAAGACTAATTTATTCTGGTTGAATTCTGCATAATTACTAAACCGTAAGAGATGGACAAAAACTTAACACACAAGAAATGTAGAGCACGTTAAAACACACAATTTATGTTATATATATTTTATTTTTTTTCGTGGAGTTGATCGTTTTTGAGATATTCCTTGTTTTTGGTTTCAGCTTTGAAAAACAGGAATTTGCCAACTCGTGTCCATACAAACAAACGAACTTCAGCCACATAGCAACCAGCTTTTGACTATCATTTTAACCTAAGGTACTCCCTTATTTCGCTTCTGGCTACAAGGTAGCAAGTAATAAGACTATTTCTGCTAATTTTTCTCGATTAGTGAGAGAATAAGCTTATTAACAATAATTTGTTACAGAGATATAGAGAAAGTCATGTGAATGGAACACATCAAATTTTTTTTATTCAGGGAGTCTCAAAGCATGTATTTCCGGTGAAATCTTGGTATAGAATTTTGGGTATATTACAATACCTTCTCTATACACTATGTACATAGTACGTGTAGAGAAAGTAATATATCTAATGCAATAAATCTCACATTTTCCAGTGTGCAAGAGAACACCTACTTTTTGATTTTGTGCATTTATTTATGGTATCACCGTAAACAGCAAAGACAGTATTTTAATTTTAAAAACGATATGAATCATAATTTTACTTTCTCTACCACGTATATGACTGCATAAAAAGTGAAGCATCCTCCTCAGACATTTAGTCTCGCAGCCAATATCACTTCTCTATGTGACTGGCCTGAACAGCAACTCAAGAGAGATAAACACAATCAATGAATAATGTTATATTCGTTTTTAAACGGAAATATGGTTCGCTACGGTCTCTATCAAAGAGTTTCACTAGATTGGTACACAACAAAAGCCTAAACCAATTACATTATTCGGCATTCTAGAGGAAGGAGTGGAAAATGTACATGTGTTGTTAAACTTGCCCATAACTACGACGCTTACATATGTGAGAGTTTCATTAAAAAAAAAAAAGTTAAAATTATTGTTGTCATCGAACAGGAATACCTAACCAAAGCGATATTGTGGAATGAAAATACAATGTTTAAGACGCAATATTACTCTTTGGCCATAATTCAAGAGAGTGGCAAGAATTACGATCAGGAAAAAGAGATGGTCACGTTTGTAGAGTGTGGCTAGATTTAGCCCATTACCAATTAAAGGGCCACAAGGCATTGCATTCCATCAAAAAATTCGATATAGACCTTTCACAGGAAATGTTTTGTGACTCCGTGACTACAAAAGAACAGTTATAGAACGTGTCATCTTGGTCTCCAAAGATACGAAAAATGGCTCTAGTGTGTTTACTTAAAATACCACATATTAAACAAATAAAATGCTTATTTTGAATTCTTTAGGAACCACCTTTATATGGTAGAACTTTTATACAATGTTGTATAACCGTTAAACATTAGACAACAGATGAAAAGTTACACAATAATGTGATCGCTTTAAAGCATACAATTTATTTCTGATCACTTTTCTTGCGGCTTCATCCATATCCGTTCATTCTGGTTTGAATTGTTCAATACTTTGGCATGTTTCTCACGATGTCATGGAAAGAGAATGCAAGGCCAGCATATAGCGTACTCATTTTAAACATTTGACGCTTGCTTTTTTCTTCGTATCTGTAATGAAATGTGAAACGTAGCTATTTTAGAGAAGAGGGTAGGAAACATCATGTGAATGTAACAAATGAGGTTTTAAAAGATATAAACCGACGTTAACTATGCACTCTACTCTTTTCTTATTGATTTCAGAAAACAATTGCTAACTAAGAAGCGGAGCATGATTCAGGAGACGGTATTTGTGTTATCCAGGACCACCTGCAGCCCACATAAACAAATATGCACGTCCCATTGTCATGTTAATTCCCTGTAACCAATTATACTGCACTGGCCCATTAATGGTGCCATAACGCAGTGGGGAAACGGGGCCTTTGGGAAACCGGACATCCTAATTGTATCAATTCTCGTCAAACGTCAACCATTATACGCACTAATATATCATTATTATAAACCTGAGAATCTAAACTGAATTCCGGACCACGTGCGCTGCGTCTCAAAGGACGCGTAAATTCCGAGCTGCTCCCACAGATAATTGCGAATAATACTGTATTCAACTGTTTCCCATACCCGAGTTAAAATTCCGATAGCCAGTTTCTAGCTGCTTGCTACATCAATGGGCTGCCAAATTTCTCCAGCAATTTCCAGGAGGAAGCTCCGCTGGAGGTTCAAATATTTGTTTTCACAGGGTGTCAAAATGCACTAATTAGCAGAGTACTTCATTGTATACAGATCGGTTTTGTATAAGGCTCGCTATCTGCTTGATGCCAAATGAAACTCTGGTGTTAAAGAACCACAGATAGGTGGCGTTTGTGCGTCTTAAATTAGATTAGCGCGCGGTCACGTGCTTGCTCAATAAACATTTCTGTTCAATTATGCCTAATATTAACTAGGACACAGAAAACTTTAAAATGACCATTGATGGTACAAAAAGCAGATTAAAAAAATAATGTGTTACACTCTCTACTTATTCTAAAATAAACTACTTTTGGAAAAGATTATTCTTTAATCTCCTTCAAGCTATTTGGGATAAGCATCAGCAGAAATTATCTTATTGCTCAGTTCCTTATTAGTAGGAGAGAAATAAGGATATACACAAGGCTCAAACGCTAGATAAATTTTTAAAAATCTGCGGCTATGCGATTGACTTTAAAATTCGGTTCTCCTTGTGTGACCAGGAGTAAAACAAAAAGAAAAACCGATGACGATTTCCTGTTTGAGAAAAGTATAAAACTGAGAACAATATCTCGGAAATCGTTAACTCCATAACTTAAATTGTGTGTTCTAACTTGTGTGTTGTAAGTTTTAGTGTATCTCTTACAGTTTAACAGTTATGCAAAAGTCATCCAAAGAGGTCTTCAGAGTCTATTCCCAGAGAACTGAATACATAAATTTTATTTGTTATATACATATATTTGATATACAGCATTTTAATAAAGAATTTTAGAGCAACTTTTGAGAAAATCTAAATTTTTGAAAAAAAAAAAAAATTAATGTAAAAGGCAATTTAGGATTGCAAATTTTCTAGAGAATCTTCGGGAAGACGATGATGTTAAATATGAAGTTTGGTATTTAACCGACTTCTCGTTTTTGAGCTCTGCTGAACATAGACAAGACACACATACGGAAACATGGAGTTGCTCAAAATGTTTTCTGGATAGAGAGGACCCTTGCACGTGTATTTCCAGTGAAATATTATGGAGTGTAGTAGCGTATCTACCTATACAATAGGTGGCCCATCTATCCCTAATTGACGTGTGCAGATACCATCGTGCGTAAAAAGAATTGCAGAATTCAAAGGACTATTAAAACCGGGTATTGGGGAACTGGAGGACGACCTTCGCTTTATTCCTCTCAATGAGTGGGTCGCTCACCGTCTTCGCTGATGAGCAAGAGCTGTAAAACACAGGTCGCTCAGCCAGCTCCTTCATTTACCTGCCATGTCAAGCGTAGCTGTGCCACCTGCTACCATATACTGAATATATAAAGCAAGTTAAAGAATGAGTTACCTTGGTGATGCCGCATTTTACTTTCTCTATACGTACTATGTACATCGTGTATACAAAAGTTATTGTAATGCACTCAAAAATTAGATACCGAGATTTTACCGAAAATATATGTTTTGTGACCCCTGAATCCAAAAAAAAGCATTTTTAGAAAAAATGTCTATGTGTGTTTCTATCTGTGTGTGTATGTGTGCATGTGTCTGTAGGCCGCATAGCTCAAAAACGAAAAGACCGTTGAAAACCAAACTTAGTATTTAAATTTGGTATCTTGCAAGGATGCTATACGAAGATTTTCATGAATGTCCCTCCCCCACAAACTACCATTTACATGGGAAAAAATTCGAAAATGTTGATTTCTTAAAAATGGCTCTAACGATTTTGATTAAAGTCTTATATTTAGTATATTTACTTACCAAATAAAATGTAGATCTTGTATTTCCTGGGAATGGCCTCATAACACCTCTTTATTCTAGATGATTTGTATTCAACTTTGCATAACTGGTAAACCATAAAAGATAGACAAAAACTTGCTAAACAAAAAATGTAGAGCACGATAAAACACCTAATTTATGTCATTTGCATTTAGATAATAAATAAGCATAAACTAATGCAAAAACCCATATTTACCGAAATGAGCTTGTCTTTTAGATTACATTGGGTGCTGAAAATGACTTACTTGTGCTTCAGTGCACTTTTGCGTGGCGTAACATGTTCATACACACTTTGTGCAACTCTGCCGCAACTTTGCGCATGCCGGCATGTTGCCATAGTACCTCAGTGGCAGAGCAACTGACTAGAGATCGGGAGATCCGTGGTTCAAATCCCGGCTACGGAATTTTTCAGTCTGACTCTACCTATCCATCTGCCACGTAAGTTCTCAAAATTGCATTACGAATCTAATGCGGAAACTGTTCCCTTTAGAATGTTCCGCAGATAAAAGTCATTACTTTCATAAGTGATTAATTAGGTCCGGCAAAAGGGGTGACCACAATCCTTTCTGCCGTGAATCTTTCATGAATTCGTGAGATTGACTCGCGCGAAGTGTGACAGGTCGCCCCATCCTGTTGAAAGACAGCAAACGCACATTAATGAGGGGTCAACTATGTGTAAAAGGGAAGGGAACAGAAGGAATTCTTTGAGTCAAAATGCTTTCTTTTATTATTTGCCTATTTTAAGTGCGTATCCTTATTTAATAATGAAGACGCACTTATTTTAACTAAATATTCCCATTTTCCTCATCAGTGTTGAACTTTACGCTTCAAGGAATCAAGAAGTAGAGAATGACAAAGCCGAGAGGAGGAACAAGGCACGATAACAAATACTTGTGTTACACTTTCTGACCCAAGAAAGTTGACGTGTCTAAAAGGTACATCGCAAATGTCTGGAGACGCCGTCTCCACCAAGGAAACAAAGCAAAACAAAATACTGTTTCGAGATGAGATGGAAAGAAAGGCTGGCAGCTAATGTATTGGCCCAGAAACTGCAGGGAAGGAAGGGCAGAGGGAATCAATAGATGCTTCTAGGAAACTCTTTCCGAGAGAGCAAAACTTTATTTGTTGGCTGAACGCAACTTTCTGATTTTTATACCAGGTAGTGCCGATAACACTGTCAGAGCCTGCTGGCAGAGAGAAGAAGCATTTTCAGCAACTCGGCTCAGAACTCTCATGTTTCACGCTCAAAGTAACTAAAGACACAGCAAGGAGTTAAACTGCTTTAGTATATCTCACTTGTATCAGAACGTAAACCAGGAATTCATTGTCTATCGTATCTATATCTGGGAAGTGATTTACTGAAAATTAAAGTTTTCTTGATTGTAAAGCACGTTTAGTCAGGTTTATTTTCTGGATTTATGCAAGCGCAAATAATTAGAATAAGTTGTTCGCTACCGCCTATTCTATCAGATATATGTGTATATATATATATATATATATATATATATATATAAAGATTACATTTTATAGATAGTGTGTTACTATGTGTACAAAATAGTCAAATTTATATAGAGATACATTTGTTGTGTAAAACAACAGTCATTGATACAGGAGCGAGATCATGGGTGTGGTGGATATATCATTATTTAAGTTGCCAATTATCTAAGTATTCATAACCTGTCTCAACCTTAAACACATGGGATATCTCAGGCTCTCTCTAACGCCATTAGTTTCCCCCTTTTCTCCTCTCGCATGGTCGCTAGTTGCTTAATAATATGCTCAAACTATTCACATGTTATCATTTTCAGCTTTGAACACATTCTATTCATAATTTTTAGACTTCCGTGGGTACAAATTTCTAAAGAAACCGTGTTTTTCGATTAAAGTACAATATTTGCTGATTTTCTGGTTAAGATGCGCTAAATAATAAGATCAAAAGAATTTAAAGGCCTTATGTTTATAGAATCTTACTTGCTCTTTTTATATTATTGTTAATTACTATTTTACACCGCACTTGTGTTTTACCCAAGTTAGACTTTTTGTTTTTGTTGGGTTTATAATTATATTATAGTTGGAAATAATTTTTTGTAACTCGTATATTCTAAGAGTTGATTGCCAGCAAATAGAAGGGTTGTTAAGTAGTTTTAGAGAATCTATATTTATTACACAAAAATAATTGTGTTTTTAAAGGTATATTTGTTAAAGCAAAGTACAGGTTGTTTGAAAAGTATGGATTGGAGGAACTACCAACAGCTCGCGACCTACTCCTAGTGCTGCACCCACCAAGTTCCAACCCTACTCTAAGAAGCAATTCGGCTACGACCTTCAAAGCTCGGTGATATAAGAACATACTGCACTTTCTGGAAATGCTCCATCCATAAATACTTCAGTTATCCGTCCAAACGCTTTTAGCATTTATGCTAAATAGCATACTTTGCTGGTAGCATATTAGTAGCAATAATTTGCAACAGAAAGTTACATGCAAGTCCCCTGTCTTTTTCCCAATACAAAGGTTAGAAGAACACAGATAATGGAAATATGGCCTAAAGACTTGGTGGAAACTTTCTTATCTCTAGAGCCCTAGCGCAGAATTGCACATATTTCCCAGCCCATTCTACTCACCTTAACCTAATGCTTCCCATTTGCTACCAGTTTCTTCCCTTCCGAAACTCAAAAGTTAAAGGTAGCAACGAGGAAGTTTGCGAATTTATACAAGATTATGCAAAGGATAAAACTCAAAACTAATACGATAGTAAAATCTGAAATTTACTTTAAAAATATCTAATAAGTTCCATTCACATGACTTTCTCTACATCTCTGCAACAAGTTATTATTAAAAAGCTTATGTTTCGATTTACTTCAAGCTAATCGAAAAAAAAATATCAGAAATAGTCTTATTACTTGCTACCTTGTAAGTAGAAGCGAAATAAGAGAGTACAATATGTTAAAGTGATAGTCAAAAATGGTTGCTATGTCACTGAAGTTCCATTGTTTCTATGAATAAGAGTTGACAAATTCTGTATGAGAAAAGTAAGTATTTCAAAGCTAAAAACAAAAACAAGGGATATCTAAAACGGACCAACTTCACACAAAAACTGTATATGACATAAATTGTGTGTTTTAATGTGCTCAACATTTTTGTGTGATAAGTTTTTGTCCATCTCTTACAGTTATGCAAAATTCCGTAAAATTCATCTCGAATAAAGTAGTCTTCAGCGGCTATTCCCAGAAAATTCAAGATATGCATTTTATTTGTGAGGTAAACATCTTTAATATACGTTATTTTAATCAAAATCGTTGGGCCTATTTTTGAGAAAATAAAAATTTTCAGAAAAAGTTCCATGTAAAGGGTAGTTGGGGGTGGGGGGATTTTTCTCAAAATCTTCGTGTCACATCCCTGGAAGATATTAAATTTTAATACCAAGTTTGGTATTTGAGCGACTTTTCGTTTTTGAATTATCGTGTTCACAGACACAAGGGCACACGGACTTTTTTTCTGAAAATTCTTTTTCTGGATACAGGGGACGCTAAAGCATATATTTTCGGTGAAATCTCGGTATCGAATTTTTCTCTACACATAGTACGTGTAGAGAAAGTAATAAAGAATGCGGCGAAGTGATACCAATAAGCGGTTTTATGTACAACAATACACTCGTGTGTGAAGTTTTGGTTATGTAACTAAATGTACATGATCACCGAAATAGTGAAATAAGCAGAAAATAAGTGTTGAAAATGAAGGCTTTAGAAACAAAAAACTTATGTCCTGCATTCACATGACTTTCGGTACTCTACAAAGTATTATTAAAGCTATTCTACACTACTTCTCTCTAAATCCATTTATACTATGACCTATAACTACATGGCCATATCGCCTGTTGATCTCAAACCCTCGGTTTCAAACCCGGTGTAAAACTATTGGTTCTTTTCAAGGCGTAAAAATTCTTAATGTAGTTTCCTAAGTAAGTAACGTCAGAGATCCCATGGCAATAGATTCACGACACGTAAAAGAACCTCAAACCTTATAAAGAAGCCCTTGAGGATAATTAAGTGTCTTTCACGACATTATAGAATTGGACAATAAGAACCATTGCAATTAAACAGCGTCCATATATAAAATTCAGTTCCATATCATTTCCTGCACCGTTTGACTGTGTTTCTTTGGTTTTATTCAGTAAATCACATTCATGCTCCCATACACCGGGGAATATAGGAAATAAATAATAATAATGATAAAGCATAATTATAATAATAATAATAATAATAATAATAATAATAATAATAATAATAATTATTATTATTATTATTATTATTATAATACGTTTTAGTACATGGAATATGAGAATAAAAATATACTAAAAGTATTATTAATGGAACCAATATTTTTGTCTTAAAAGTTTGAATTTTGGGAAAAATTCTTTTTTAGGGTGGAAGGGCCATTGTTTTATTTTAGTTAATTCACCCCTCATCAACTAATCTCTTGGCTTTGAAATTCGATGCTCTTTCCATGACCACAGAAAAAAATTAATAGCATGTTCCCAGTCGGGGAAAGCACAACTATGTATCTGAAAATGCAAACCAATAACAAGGAATACCTCTAAATGGTTACTCCACAGAAAGGGATCTCAATTTGGAAACGGTAAGGTTTTTGTTTATATCTTACGGTTATATCACATATAGTATAGAGTCATTCAGAATGAATAGGACTTCAAAGGTTATCCGCATTCAAGACATACATTTTATTTTTCTGCTAATATCTTAAACATATGGTATTTTAATTAAAATGAGAAGATAAAAAATAACGAAATACTTCCAAATTTGGGGCGTAGAATATTCTTAAAAACATTTCTTAGAATACGCTAAATTTGAACAGCAAATTTGTTATTTAACCGACTATCCGAGATATGCTATCATACAGACAGACAAACACACACCATTTTTTACTATAAGTGTATTCTTGAGTTGAGCAATTCACAGACCTTGTACTTGAAGTTAAATCTCGGTATCGAGTTTTTGGATGGAATGCAATTCCTTTTCTACTACTAGAGTTAAGTAGATATTAGAGAAAGTAAAAATGGTAGAAATAACAACGGCGCAAGTAAAAAACATTCATTATATTTGACATGGCATTGCACAATAACCACGTATAATGATTGTTTGTAGTGTTACCCATCAACTTTCGTTACAGTAGTACGCAAAAAAGAAGAAAAAGAAAAAAAAAAAGTATGTTTCGGATATTTGCTTTACGAACTGCAGATTACAGAACAAAACTTGTCATATAGGTATAGTTGAGTCCTTCCTACAAATAAGTGCACATTGAGGAATGCACAAGAACTTCTGCTGAGGAACAATGAACAGTGAAAATCAGAAATTTTAAGTTGTAGTGTGCGAGTTGCTTATTATATTATTATATACTATATTTTAAACAAGTCAGCTTCATTTCCACCCGTGAATACAAATACTCAAATTCTTTATCCTTTATTTTAAACATGGAGATAACGGGAGATTATGTTTACATTTGGTAGAGGATATAAAATAACCACAATTCCAAGATATAACTTTAATTATTTATCACAGTAAATATCCTAAATTATCAGTTATCACCCACCATTGTAATATTTGCTAAATTCATGACCCACTGTCACAAACCATTTTAGATATCACACTAAACATTTTATACATTTCGTTGTAGACCTTTGATATAAGGATATTATAGAACTGACATTGGAAAGTCATTAGATAAATTTCCGTAGTTTGAAGAAAATAGTTACTTTAACCGAAGTACCATTAGTATTATTGTTGTTGTCGTCGATTCTTTGTTGACACATAAAGCAAGGAGAAGTTAATATAATTTGAGTTACATTGTTATAATATTCCTTTAAGCTGGCAAAAATAAGCAAGACCGAAGAAAACGAAATAAACCGTTGAAAATTCTGCCAAGAAAGAACCATTCATTTCCATGGTATAAAAATTTGACATCGATCACCTCCAGCGCTGTATATATAAATATTTGTGCGTTTGAAAACGGCGACAGGCCTTATCTATTCTTTTCACAGCGAGAGACGTCATGTCTGTCCGGCGCGGCGCCAATCACATGTTAAAAAACGGACTGAAAGAAAAATTGAATCATTTCATGTACACAGCTTGACGAAGGAGAGAAAACTTCCCTCCTCAGAGATGCGTGGTACAGATTTTTACCCTCTGTCAAATTCAACAGCTGACAGTTTCCTATCTTTCTTCTTTATATTCTTTTCACTCGTCTCCTTTCTTCGCGGCTCGATTCCGGCATCACTGGAAGTTTCTCTCGTATGTATTTTGTGTGGCCTTGCGCCATTTCCTGCCATGGACGTGAGAGAAGTAGGTACATAGTCAACTGTTGGTGCAAAGCTTTCGTTATGATAAAGGTGTCATCTCTTACTTCCACGCCTCGAGTGTCATTCTATACATAAATCAGGCAGCGCAAAAAAGAGACAATCCTATACGCCAAAAATGAGATTATTCGACTCCGGATGTAAGTACAAAATAGCTAGTCACAAACACAGTCATTTGCAGTCACAGCTATTGGACAATAATAAATACGCACGCCTGGTAGCATGTCTGCTGCACATTCAGAAGGTCGCGAGTTCATATCTCGCTAAGGGTGAGTTGCCCGGATAAGGTTTTTTTCGGGGTTTTCCCTTATCCAAAGAAGACGAATATCGAGTAACTTTAAGCTCCATGGATCCTGAAATCTTTTGAGTAGCATTTCACCGATTTGATTCATCGCCTGATATGACCAAGCAGGTTAAAGGACGTTAAACTTAAAAAAAAAAGTATAAATATATTAACTTTTTCTTTCTGCCAATCATTAAAATTCTAAGAACTGAAGTCTCTTTACAGGTGTATAGAAATGACTAAGTCGATAAAGATATGTGCTGGTCTTGATTTATATATACTCTGGATAACGAAAAGCAAATAATGATTATTTCACTTTATTATAAAATATATTGCTTAAATTAGTCAAATATACAAAAAATAAAACCGAATGTCATGAAATGGATAGTTACCCAAAATTCTTTATTTCATACTTAAATGTATATTTACAGTATGTGCATTTACAAATGAAAACTCCATTTCTCTTTATAATTTTTTATATCACATGACTTTGTAGTTATAAAAACGATTAAAATAAACATGACCTCACGGGATGCTTTCAGAAAATTCAAGAAATGCATTTATTCTTCGTTCTAAAATTTAAGCATATTGTTAGAATCTTTTTGATGAAATTAATATTTTTGTAAATATTTTCGAGATCGGATCTCAAAACCAGTTTCCTGGGAAATCTTATTAAAATTACTTTGATGGAATGAAATATTTTCTCTACTTTAGATGTTTGCTACAGAGAAAGTAAAGCACCTACATATATATTACCGAAGCTTGTAACATTTATTTTGGGATATCAGCTTCAGTTATATATGTATTGAAGTTTACTGCAGTAATAAAATATGATAAAGGTAAATGTGTTACGAGTCGAGAAACCTGCAAATGAAAGCAAAATTGTGATTGTATGGCTTATTCTCATAACCATTCCGGATATTATTCAAACAAAAACTGTTTTTTTCTATCTACTTCCTCTTAATCATGAAAACTGTTTGGAGAATGGCTTTATTGCACATTTTACAACCCAAAAGCAAGTTATATATCTGGCGCTAAAATTACAGTAAATTATTTTGTACTTTACGGCTTTGATATTTCATACTTTTGAATTACACAAGAGAACAGCACTTTAAAGGTTATACCGGAAAATTAAAAGGAACAACAAAAAATACTTCGAAACCGGTCAAATCAAATAAAAATGTTTTTTCTTCTTTCTCTGATACCCTGTTTGTATTAAAAGACGGTGAATTGGTTGACAGATAATAATTGGTGGAATAAATGGCGGGGAAACCGGAGGAAACCCACCTAGATGCCGCTTACTCCATCGCATCTCACGAGCGAGAGTCGAACTAGGACCGTGAGAGGCGAGCAATCTAACCACACTAACATTTTATTTAGCGCAAATTAATTTTAATGAGATGTACCTTTTTCCTAGGTAAGTTTCTGTTTACAGGTAAAAGGACAATTTTCTAAACATGCCTTTAGTTTATTGTATTCAATGAACGTCAAAACTACTTTGAAACTCAATACTTCTACCTAACAACAACAACAACAACAATGATAATAATAATAATAATAATAATAATAATAATAATAATAATAATAATAATAATAATAATAAACACTAACACTGTGATGGAATTTAAAACTTAATCTGTTGGTAATTTTTATTCTCAAATATTATTCTTGGCGGTTATTTATCTTACATTTGAACTCGATTAAGTAAACACTCCTGTCTTCAGTCTCTTTTTGACCATTTTATTCAGCTCGTACATCGTTTTCCACTTACAAAGAATTACATAAAATATTAAAAGAATGATGGGGTACTTACATACTATTCATTGAAATTTCACACTTTTATTTTATCATCTCAATATATCAAAACTTTAATCAAATATGGTAACTTTGAGAGAATAAATGACGTAAATATTTCTATATAAGGCGAGGCTGCTCCTAACATCGTTAAACCCTTCGCATTCAAATTAACATGTAGCATTTATTCGACTTTTGATTTGAAGTTACCATAAACGCATAGTGTACACTAAATAAACTGCGTGAAATAAATAACTCAATAATATGATTTTCTTTAATCAAGGCACCACAAGACCTCTTCTGGCTAAATAACTAGTCAAATGTTTGCTTTCTCTTCCTATCTAGTGTACAGAAAATAAAGATGTCGGAAGAAGCCCTGAAGCACAAGAATGGAAATACATTAGATCTCTGATTGTGGAATAACAAGGACAGACCTTGATAACCAAGCGCATTGCGAAAGTTAATTTAATTATCATTCCTAGCTTCCTAGACTGGTGAGATTGAACACAATCAAGTCCCTTTGGGAATGTTTACAACACGCCAGTGATCATTATTATGCTAGGGCTCAGTGATGAGGTTAAAGATTAATGCGCTGCCTCAGCCAAATTAGGTGACGTAAATGATCAAACACTGCTGTTCTGCATCCTCAAGCCCTAACACTAATTTAAAGTGTTCACGTAAGAAACACCAATCCTTCTCGTCAGCGAAAAGAGAATTAATCAGCATTAAATGGAAAATCCTGAAATATATGGTAGTTTTGAAAAACTTGTCAGCTTTCAAATACGTTTCTGCAGAAAATAAGCCTCAGAAGTGTTCGTTTCCTTTATTAAGAGATTTGCATTCAGAAAAGCAAATGCAATATCGACAGTAATTTAAACAAATGATTCATCACTAAACTAATTTTCTGCAAATGCATATTTAGTCTGTTTTTTCTCGTGATGTCGAGCTATGCTTTGTAATATCAGTTATGCTGTGCTGTGCTTGTGTGTAAAGTTTTATAATACATAGTTTTATAATTGCGATATCGTCGCATATTTCCATACATTCTGCTTATCATACACTTTTTAAATTTTCTTATCTTAAAATAATATTTAAGCACATAGTAACAATATGGAGAACCTCATATAATTTAGCAATGTGGTATAGAGAAAACTTAAGAATATACTCCTATAAAAATACGCGTGAAATTAAATCGGTAAATTGTGAAGTCTTTTAGAGAGACACTGACATTATTATTATTATTATTATTATTATTATTATTATTATTATTATTATTATTATTATTATTAAATTTATTTTTATATTGTGTTGTGAAAACGCAGTGAGTGCTTCATGAATGAATTTCCCAAAAGTTAGAAAGTGCTCTCAAGTTTGTCCAATGGTATACGAGTGTAAGTGTGGAAAGATCCTTCTCAGTGTTCGCCGATTAACGTACTTAACTTATACCGACAATTTTTAGAAAATGAACAATGTATACTACAAATTAAATTAGAAGATCAGAACGATTCTCAGGGAGAGTGTGTATATCAAACAAAATGTAATGATTTTAATGAACGCTTAACGTTATATTTTTGAACCATTATAGGAGATTTTGTGGATTTTGAAAGGATACATGCAATGCATACCTGCATAGTGAATACAAAATAAACGGCTACTAATTACTGTGCTACTAATTTCTGTGCACATCAACTTAAAAAATCCCATGTTAGTCGGCTGTTGCAAGCATATTTGGATATATTTTCACAATACAAAGAAAATCTGATGTGTACCATTCACTTGACTTTCTCTATATCCCTGCAACAAATTATTCTTAAAAAGCTTATACTTCTATTAACTTCAGTAAAACATTAGCAGAAATAGTTACTTGCTTCCTTGAAAGTAGAGGTGAAATAAGGGAGTACCATAGGTTACAGTGATAATCAAAAGCTGGTTGCTATGTCACTGAAGTTCCTTTGTTTGCATGGATAGCAGTTGACAAATTCCTGTATGAGAAATGTATAAGTTTTTCATAGCAGAAACCAAAAATAAGGAATGTCACAAAAACGACGAACTCCACGAAAAAATGTATGTAACATAAATTGTGTGTTTTATCGTGATCTACATTTTTTGTGTAGTAAGTTTTTGTCCATCTCTTACGGTTTAGCAGTTATTCAAAATTTAGTAAAGTTCATCCAGAATAAACTACTCTTGAGAGGCTATTCCCGGAAAATTCAAGATATACATTTTATTTTCCAGGTAAATATCTTTAATATACGAAATTTTAATCAAAATCGTTAGAGCCATTTTTGAGAAAATCAAAATTTTCGAAAAAAGTTCCATGTAAAGGGTAGTTGGGGGTGGGGGGATTTTTCTCAAAATCTTCGTGTCGCATCCCTGGAAGATACTAAACTTAAATACCAAGTTTGGTATTTTACCTACTTTTCGTTTTTGAGTTATCGTGTTCACAGACACACGGACACACACAGACACACACACACACATACACACGGACCTTTTTCCGAAAATGCTTTTGTTTAGATAAAGGCTAACCTAAAACATATTTCCGGTGAAATCTCGGTATCGAATTTTTTGGTGGAGTGCAATACATACTCTATACACTCTGTACATAGTGCCTATAGAGAAATTAAAAATCTGATGTGTACCATTCACATGACTTTCTCCATATCCCTGCAACAAATAATTCTTAAAAAGCTTATACTTCTATTTACTTTAGGCTAATCAGAAAAAATTAGCAGAAATAGTCTTATTACTCGCTTCCTTGTAAGTAGAAGCGAAATAAGGGACAATCGTAATTTTTTCTCGATTAGCATTAAGTAAATAAAAACATTTGCTTTTTAACATAATCTGTTGCAGAGATGTAAGAAGGTCATGTGAATGGAACACATCAGATTTTTTAACTAGTCTATTTATTTATTCGTAAGAAAGTTGTCTGCTACCCTTGAAAAGCTAACACTAAGGCCTACTTACTCTAACGTTGTCGTCATGACGGCTCCTGATTATTGCAAAGTGTTAAGATAACTTGCCTCCGTATTTCGGGTTAACTTGAGCGTAAGTTGAATTATGCAAGAAGGAAAGGCTGTATGATCTCTCTCCCAAGTTTGGCGGGTTCCGTGACTAAGGCAAATTGTTCTCAATACATGGCCGCAAAGTGAGGTTGGCAACTATAGACGTCGGGGAATTGTGGTGGGCGGACGGGAGAGGGATAACTTCACTACAAAGATTGCAGCCGCTCGGAACAAAGTTTATATACTCTCTGCCTCGTTGTGGCTAAGGCAACTTTTGTTTTGCTTTGGCACGTTATAGGCGATACTGGCGTAAAGTATTAATGTCTGCTCTTCCTTTTTAATGACAGCTCGACGTAAGAAGCTCTGAAATATATGAATGGTGTTCGAAGAAGTGGGGTGTGAGTGTTTGCAAACAGCTAGTGAACTTTCTCAAGTAATTGTGACGGCTTGTCAGGTCTACACATACAATTAAAAAACTACCTATCCCTTTCACCACTCAGGATGGAGTATGACCAAGTTTGGTGTGCTCCCCGGGCTCTGAATGATGCGGGTTATGATCCTTTACGGATCTTACTTTAGATATGAAAGGCAGTTTTGATTTCGCTATTCACATACTTATGGCCTTTTATGCAGCAGCGCTAGTTTCGTTTAGCCACTGTCAAACCTATTCAGATGGCTCATGTTCACCTTCTCTCAGTACAAGGCGCATTGATACATATAAAGTGCTGAACTAGAACTTGTTCTATGTTCACAAAGCTTAGAAAATAAGCAAAGACTTTGCTGCCATATTATTTGAGGAACTACAAAATATACTTTTATATTGTTATATAACAGAGAAATACATGGATAAAGTATGTATTGCATTCGAATTTCTAGTTCTAACTATAGTATTGTAATATAATAGAGATATGCATGGGTAAATTATGTATTGCATTCGAATTTCTAGTTCAAACTATAGTATTGTAATATAATAGAGATATGCATGGGTAAATTATGTATTGCATTCGAATTTCTAGTTCAAACTATAGTATTGTAATATAACAGAGAAATGCATGGATAAAGTATGTATTGCATTCGAATTTCTAGTTCAAACTATAGTATTGTAATATAATACAGATATGCATGGGTAAATTATGTATTGCATTCGAATTTCTAGTTCAAACTATAGTATTGTAATATAACAGAGAAATGCATGGATAAAGTATGTATTGCATTCGAATTTCTAGTTCAAACTATAGTATTGTAATATAATAGAGAAATGCATGGATAAAGTATGTATTGCATTCGAATTTCTAGTTCAAACTATAGTATTGTAATAAAATAGAGATATGCATGGATAAATTATGTATTGCATTCAAATTTCTAGTTCAAACTATAGTATTGTAATATAATAGGGATATGCATGGGTAAATTATGTATTGCATTCGAATTTCTAGTTCAAACTATAGTATTGTAATATAATAGAGATATGCATGGGTAAATTATGTATTGCATTCGAATTTCTAGTTCAAACTATAGTATTGTAATATAATAGAGATATGTATGGGTAAATTATGTATTGCATTCGAATTTCTAGTTCAAACTATAGTATTGTAATATAATAGAGATATGCATGGGTAAATTATGTATTGCATTCGAATTTCTAGTTCAAACTATAGTATTGTAATATAATAGGGATATGCATGGGTAAATTATGTATTGCATTCGAATTTCTAGTTCAAACTATAGTATTGTAATATAATAGAGATATGCATGGGTAAATTATGTATTGCATTCGAATTTCTAGTTCAAACTATAGTATTGTAATATAATAGAGATATGCATGGGTAAATTATGTATTGCATTCGAATTTCTAGTTCAAACTATAGTATTGTAATATAATAGAGATATGCATGGGTAAATTATGTATTGCATTCGAATTTCTAGTTCAAACTATAGTATTGTAATATAATAGAGATATGTATGGGTAAATTATGTATTGCATTCGAATTTCTAGTTCTAAGGAAAGCGTTCTAAAACATACATTTCTCGAATGAAGAAGCTGAAAGTAGATAAACTGATCTCTACGCAAAACTGTATTTTATTTTTGCGTTATTTACCATTTACTTAGTATTACATAGACAGAGAAGATATTGCATTCTGGCCAAAACATTCGTAATTCAGATTTCACACGAAATAAATGGTTCAAAACGCGATTAAATCTGAAAATAAATGCTATAAAAAGGTGGGTGTATGTGAGAACGGCATAACACAACAAAGAAAAGTCTGGAATATACAAACTTAGTATCTTTAAAGATTCGACAAAAACACTTTCAAGAATATCTTCCATCCGAAACTTTCCTTTAAATTAATTAATCAAAATTCCGGATTTTCTCAAAATACTTCTAATCTTGATGAAAATATAACAGGTGTTTAAATGACAACTAAAATGCATATCTTCAATTTTATGGAAATAATCTGTTATTTCATCTTCTTTCAAAAGGAAATTTGTATAATCTTATAGAACGGTAGTGCGGTAAGAGACAGACCAAAAACACTACATAAACATTTATATCTCTTAAAACACACACAATTTATTTCAAATACAGCTTTTGTAATATAAGCCATTGCTGAGATATTATTAAGGATTCACATTATTCAACGATTTTGCAATTATTTGACACTATGTCAATATTGAGTTGTTCTCGGGATTACATGGAATTTTAAGGCGTCCAGTTGTTAAAAGTAATTTGTCTTGTTTGAAAATGTTTCATGTTAAGAGCAAGTATTGTCAAATGACATAGGGAGTCGCCCGTTAAACAACTATCTCATTCAACAACATAGATATCTATCAAATTATATATTTTAAATACAATTTGTAGAACGCCATTTGACAAACTCTTTTTACTTTCTCTATACGTCTATGTACATAGTGTATAGAGAAGGTATTCAATTGTACCCAAAAATTCGATACCGAGATTTCACCGAAAATACATGTTTTGAGACCAAGTGAATCCAAAAAAAGCATTTTTAGAAAAATGTCCGTGTGTGTCTGTCTGTCTTGGTGTACATGTGAGTGCCTGTGTGTCTGTGGCAGCATAACTCAAAAACGAAAAGATCGTTAAATATCAAACTTGGCATTTAATTCAGAATCTTCCAAGGATGCGACACGAAGATTTTCAACTACCGTTCACATGCAAAAATTTTCGAAAATTTTGATTTTCTAAAAAATGGCTCTAGCGATTTTGATAAAAATATCATATATTAAAGATATATACTTGACAAATAATATGTATATCTTGAATTTTCTGGGAATAGCCTCTGAAGACTACCTTATTCTGGATGAATTTTATGGAATTTTGTGTAACTGGTAAACCATAAGAGATAGACAAAGACTTATCACACAAAAAATGAAGAGCACATTAAAACACATAGTTTATGTTGTATACATTTTTTCGTGGAGTTGATCGTTTTTTACATTCCTTGTTTTTTGTTTCAGCCTTAAAAGACTCTCATAATGAAATTTGTCAACTCGTGTCCATACAAACAAAGGAACTTCACTCACACAGCAACCATCTTTTGCTATCACTTTAACCTATGTTACTCCCTTATTTCGCTCCTACTTACAGGGAAGCAAGTAATAAGATTATTTCTGCTAATTTTTTCTAACTTAGCATGAAGTAAATAGAAGCATAAACTTTTTAACAAAAATTTGTTGCAGAGATATAGAGAAAGTCATGTGAATGGATTACATAACAATTTTTTACTTTATCTTTACATACTATGTACATTCGATACCGCAGCATTTTTAGAGAAAGGTCCGTGTATATGCGTGTGTGTATCTGTGTGTGTATGCGTGTGTGTGTGTGTCTGTGGACAGCATAGCTAAAAAACGAAAAGACTTAAATACCAAAAACTTGGTATTTAAGTCTGGTATCTTCCAAGGATGCGACATGAAGATTTTCAAGAAAATCCCCCCACCCCCAATACCCTTTACATGGAACTTTTTCGAAAATTTTGATTTTCTCAAAAGTGGCTCTAACGATTTTGATTAAAATATCGTATGTTAAAGATATTTATCTGACAAATAATATGTATATCTTGAATTTTCTGGGAATAGCCTCTGGAGACTACTTTATTCTGGATGAATTTTACGAAATTTTGCATAACTGCTAAATCGTAAGAAATGGACAAAAATTTACCATACAAAAATGTAGAGTACATTAAAACACACAATTTATGTTATATACATTTTTTTCGAGGAGTTGATCGTTTTTGAAATATTCCTTGTTTTTGGTTTCAGGTTTAAAAACCTTGTACCTCTCTCAAACAGGGATTTGTCAACTCGAGTCCATACAAACAAAAGGACTTCAGTCACATAATAACGAGCTTTTGACTTCACTTGAACCTATGATACTCCTATATTTCGCTTCTTCTTACAAGGAACCAAGCAATAAGACTATTTCTGCTAATTTTTTCTCGATTAGCATGTAGTAAATAGAAGAATAAGCTTATTAATAATACTTTTTTATCCAGAAGTAGAGTAAGTCATTTGAATGGAACACGTCAGATATTTTTTAGCCATTACATTTTATAACTGGCGCAACAGATCCAGATCTGTTATGTTGTTACCAGATCAGCAGCTCAATGTTTTGCTCGCTGTGACTGTGAGTAAACAAAGTAGTCATATAGCAAACTCCAAGTAAGTAAGTTAGGTTCGGCAGCTGGGTCGGCGGCAGGGATCACGATTCCAGAAGTTTTGCGCCCGCTATACTAGCTTTCACCATACACCCTTAACTCCCAAAAAATATATGAGTTCCTTTATCATTGCATCTATCAAAAATACTGCGATATGGAACCCAACCCAACAATGCGTGAGTATAGAAAAGCATGTGAATGTAACAATCCAGTTTATTTATCCATTATTATAGCCATAAATCCCTATCTCCCAATAATTATGTGTACCTGCTAAAATTGCGTGATATGGAATCTCTATCAAATAATGTTTTACGAACGGAAAAACACTGTGTAAAAAAATTCTGATGTGTTCCATTCACATGACTTTCTCTAGCTGTTCCATAAACAAATTTCCTTAAAAAATATTTCCTTTATCTCTGTCCTGTTGATCGAGATGAACATTAGCAGCAAGAGAGACAAATTCTTTCAGTAACTTCTTTGTAAGTAGCAGGAAAATTCGAGAATGCACTAGGCCAAGACGATAGTCAAAGCTTTTGAAAGTCGGTACCTGTATGAAAAAATTGATGTATAACACACTCACATGACCTTCTGTAGGTGCCCTACAAATTTCTTACAAAAGATTCTTCTTCTTTCTACACTATGCTAATCGTAATAAATATTAGCAGAATGCTCTTATTACATAGTTCCTTATAAGTAGAAGGTAACTAACTAAGGGAAAGCACTAGGCTAAAGTGATAATCAAATGTTCTAATAACTGTCTTTATGCGATTGTCATTGCAAATCGCTTCTTTGCTTGGCCATAAGTGGAACAAAAGAAAAACGGACACTTCCGGCCTGAGAAAAATAAATACTTTACAAATGAAACCAATTACAAGGAATATCTCGGAAACGGTTACCTTCACAACAGAAAGTAAAGGACATTAATTGGGTGTTTTGACGAGATCAAGATTTTTGGTTAGTTTCATACGCCTAATGGTTAAGCAGTGAAGCAAAATTCAACCAGAATAAAAGGTCGAAGACTATTCCCAGAAAATTCAAGACGTATATTTTATTTGGGATGTAAACATCTTTAGATAATGTGTGGGATTTCAATCAAAATTGTTACAGTTATTTTTGAGAAAATTTTTCCACGTAAAGGGTAGTTTGTGGTGGGGGATTTTCTTGAAAATCTTCCTGTCTACCAAACCTAAATACCAAGTTTGGTATTAAACGGTCTTTTCGTTTTTGAGCTATGCAGTCCACACACACACTCGCACGCACACACACACAGACACACGGATATTTTTCTAAAATTACTTTTTCAGACTGAGGGGACCCCATAACATATATTTCGGGGGAAATTTCGACATCGAATACAATACCTTGTCTATCCACTTTGTACATCGCACATGCGGGCTGGAGAAAGTAAAAATACTGCAACCCGATACGCCGTTAATTTCCCGTAAAACGCGTGTTCAATTTTACGAGCACATAAACCCAACTCAGGCTTAATAAAGTTTTCTGCTTCAGAACAAAATGTGCTAAGAATGCGATTGTAAACTCCCTTCCAACATTAGCATATTTTAATGCACTAATCCGAGCGCTGTGCAAATAAGGATTTCGCTTTTTGGCTTCTCCATTTAATTCAGCCGCCCAAAGCCCTATAGGTTGGATCATTTTCATTCCGCTGATGGAAGAACTCATAGTGCTCAAACAGCGCGAGGCCCTGCGCGATGAAATCCGATTACAAAATATCGTTGTCTCTTTTTAAGCCTTTATGCTCCAAAGATAAATCCTTTTACTGAGAAACACGTTCCAAATGCTTTTCTGAATCTTGTATTGCCGATTAAAACCAATATAAACTTTTACTGCAAAGTATTTTATGGTCCTACAATGGCGTTACACTGCAGCTAGACCAATATGATCTATAAAACATCTCTTACTGTGTAATTATAAAAATCTGATGCGTTTCATTCACAGGAATTTCTTTATCTATTCGCTAACAAA
Source organism: Hymenopus coronatus (assembly GCA_030762935.1). NCBI lineage: Eukaryota > Metazoa > Arthropoda > Insecta > Mantodea > Hymenopodidae > Hymenopus > Hymenopus coronatus. Next base: position 137,374,498 of record CM060888.1, on the reverse strand, counting down.
TTTTTCCTATGAAATATCCATTTAATCTAATCAAAATAAAAGTTACAGAAATAGATATATTATTTATTTCCTAGTTGGAACAAAAGAGAAAAGGGAATAGACTAAACCGATAGTAAACTCTTTTAGAGAACTGGTCGCTACCTATATGACATTAAAATTCCGTTTTCTCTGTATGATCTGGCGTAAAAAAGAGACAAATAATAAATATTCAATAATATAGTCGTCTATAAATTGCAGAATAATAACTCCCATATTGGATAAACAAAAACAAAAACGAATAACTATAATTGGAAACATAAACCATAAATTATGAAAATCTCGGAAATTGTTAACTCCACAAAAAAATGTAAATTATGTGCTTTAACGTTATCTACCTTTTTTGTGAGGTAAGATTATTTCTATTTCTTACACGTTATCACTTGCAAAATTCATAGAGAACTAAAATACTATAGAGGTTAATCCCCAAAAAATATAAGGTGGGTTACACTTAGTTTGTCATGACAATATCTTAAACATATGGCATTTTAAACAAAATTGTTTGAGCCTTTTTTGAGAAAGTAGGTGGTTTGCGTTAGTCTAGGAAATTTCGGAAGATGCTGAACTTATATATCAAATTTTCTAGTTAAAGAAACTTTCGTTTTTGATTTATGCTGTTCACGCGCATTCGTTGAATGGAATGCAATATCTGTAAGTGATAGAGAAAGTAATACAAATTGAATATCAGGTACTCTAAATGATTAGTAGGATTTTCCTTAATCAATTATACAAATCATTAAGGATGATGAGGATTTCACACGCTATTCCTAGAAAAGTAAACAATTTCATATTTTAGGGGGACATGTAAATATATTTATCATAATTATATACATTTAACAAAATTTTGAAGCCATTTTTGATAGAATAATGGGTAGTTTGTAGTGGAGCATTTTCTTGGAATTCTAATATTGAAAACACTTAATACTAAGACTCGTATTCAACGACTTTCCGTTTTTAAATTATGATGTTTACACATGCAGAGAGACAGACACGCGCGCACACATAGAAGTTTGTTTCTTATTGAAGTGACTCAAAACATGTATTTTGATGAAATCTTGATATTTAATTTTCGGGTGGAATGAAATACTTTCCCTACCCGTTCTGCATGTGATAGAAAAAGTAAACCTTCACGGCTGGTATTATAACCCCCCCCCCTCTCTCTCTCTATTCGATTTGCTATCTTCAAATTATTCTTAATCAGTTGTTTTTATATTTTATTATAATAACGATTGATTTTGTTTCCGAAATTCTTTCAAAATATGTTATTCTAACTTTCCACAAACGTGCATTTATCTCCATCATACTTTCACTTTAGGTAAGGAAGTTGTGTATTTGTGGAACACTGTTCATTACCGTGTTTTCCAAGCGAGCCTATCCTTGTTCTCGTCTTGTCCACAGTGTTCCATCGAGTCTTTGGTGTTCCTGCCGTTCCATCGACAATAGTGTCAAGTCATCCCTGACTTCCTTTTTATTTCCTCGTTTGTCATCTTTTCCTGTATTCTCATGTGCAATATTTTCTTCTCCATCTTGTACTGACAAATGTGGAACATGATCTTTTTTGTTTTGTTTGTTTGTTTAAGACCATGTTTGGTATCCGTGTGATATAACTGGAAGTATGCATGATTCTGTTAACGTCTTTCTTTAGGAATATCATTTCCAGGAGCAACTTGACACTTCAGTATTTCTACCCTGCCCGGTTGATACAAAGGTTAACATATGAATAAACCAACCCCATTTGTAAAATTATATTACGATAATATCAAATCATAAACAATACGAATCAAAATCATTTATACATTTTCTTAAAATTATAATTAAAATGTTGGTCTAACAATAAGTATAAATGGAGCAATAAGAGTAACTCAAACGTTCGTGTAACAAAATGAGCGATTAGTGAAGAGTTAATGAAGTTGTTGTAGCCATAGTACTATATTTCACATGAGCGAATATTCGCCCTTGTTTGCTAAGATCCCTGCTGTATCACTGAAGGACGTAACCCTTGCGATGAGGGGAGGGTGCTGTCTCCCGCCTCTGTCTTGTCTGCTGCAGATGAGAAAAGGGGATGCCCTCCGACGTCGACAGAGCATCTTTCTCATCTTATCTCGCCTCATAAATTCTGGGAGCAGGCTCATTCCTTCGCCAATCGCAGTTTCCCGCTACAAGCCCCCTTCCTTGCATAACAATGAAGATCTGGCTAGAAATATGTTCAGATTTCCTGCGGTTGCAAATTGAAATTACAATCTCACCCCCACATCGTCTACCTCCATCTCCCAGTTCCTTGCACAATATCGAAAGGTCCATTCAGCAGCCCAGAAATTTCTAGAGGCCTCTAGGGCATCTCTTAGTCGAGTGGATACTGTCGAACACTGCCACTCGTTCGAGCACCGTCAGCTCTTGGCTTACATAGACAATGGCGTCTTTCCTTTTGTCCCTAAACACTAGACATGGGCGTGCTGTCTTCCGCAAGGCATTATTAATGCGAAAACTTAAGACACATTCTCCGTTATAAGGTCGCAGAGTGTGTGCTGCAGTACACTTGGCGTAGCTGCTTGACATATATGTATCAGGCCAACCTAAATGCGGATTAGTCTTTTTCATCATTTCATTTCGACGCTTGGTAGCTCAGGCAGGTGAAGGAATCAGGTTTATATTAAAACATCTGATGTGTACCATTCACATGACTTTCTCTATATCCCTGCAACAAATTATTCTTAGAAAGCTTATATTTCTATTAACTTCATGCTAATGAGCAAAACATTAGCAGAAATAGCCATATTACTTGCTTCCTTGTAAGTAGAGGTGAAATAAGGGAGTACCATAGGTTAAAGTGGTAATCAAAAGCTGGTTGCTATGTCACTGAAGTTCTTTTGTTTGTATGGACAGCAGTTGACAAATTCCTGTATGAGAAATGTATAACTTTTTCATAGCAGAAACCAAAATTAAGGAATGTCACAAAAACGACGAACTCCACGAAAAAAATGTACAAAACATAAATTGTGTGTTTTAACGCGCTCTACATTTTTGTTCAGTATGTTTTTGTCCATTTCTTAAGGTTTAGCAGTTATTCAAAATTTAGTAAAATTCATCCAGAATAAACTACTCTTCAGAGGCTATTCCCAGAAAATTCAAGATATACATTTTATTTGTCAGGTAAAATATCTTTAGTATACGAAATTTTAATCAAAATCGTTAGAGCCATTTTTGGGAAAATCAAAATTTTCGAAAAAAGTTCCATGTAAAGGGTAGTTGGGGGTGGGGGGATTTTTCTCAAAATCTTGGTGTCGCATCCCTGGAAGATACTAAACTTAAATACCGAGTTTGGTATTCTACCTACTTTTCGTTTTTGAGTTTCGTGTTCACGGACACACGGACACACACACACGGACCTTTTTCCGAAAATTGTTTTTTTAGATAAAGGGGACCCTAAAACATATATTTCCGGTGAAATCTCGGTATCGAATTTTTTGGTGGAGTGCAATACATTCTCTATACACTATGTTTTTTTTTTTTTTTTTTTTTGGTAGTGTTTAACGCCCGCTTTAACTACTATACACTATGTGCATAGTGCCTATAGAGAAAGTAAAAATATACGTTGGAATTAAATAATAATCCTGCTGATAAATAATAATAATAAATTAAATATCTGCGGTGGTCAAGAAAGGATTATTTTTTAAAAATACCATAAAGCTGAGCTATAAATTTGGAACACATTCATGCCACCCAAAAATTATAGCAGGTATTTTCTGTAACACCTGCTGAACTAGAATCAAACCTTATGCAATTTTTCTACACATGTTCTAAGCGAGAGAATGAAATTTCAAATTACTATGTTTGTATAAATTTTTCTTAAAATTTTACTGGTTATCTTAATAAAGATATCAAGTTTGATTAAAATTGGATAAATGTCTTGCAAGATGTAAATTAGTTTTGAAAATGCATTACGCAAATGTATTGCATAATCAACATGTTCCACACGCATCAAAATTTGATAAAATTTGTTGACATATTTTTAATTGCAGCTCTGAACTAAACTTGTGTGACGAAGGATTTCATCGCGTATATCGCGTGCTTTTTCGGCCATGTTAATGAACCTATGTGAATGGTAGACGTGTGCTACTGTAAGCACAGCATTCAGGCATTCAAATGCATCATTTACTAAAGTTGCATATATCATTACATAGATTTCTATTGTAAAAATTTGGAACTTTCGAAAGTTTCTGATCGAATTGATGTGGTTTTGTTGTGTTTACCCAGCCATACTGACATTATACAAAGCTTTATTCAGTCCACTGAAACACGATGAAATTACAATTCAAAACGAAGGAGAGCATGGTTTGCCTAACCAAAAGAGCAACATGTGCTAGAAATCTATCAGATAGACAAAGCAGCCTGTGATATCTACTTTGAAATTCATACCTGACACCAATTTTTGCATTGCAGATGCCATTCCAGATGGTTATCGCTTTTAAATAAAACGTCTAAACCTGAAACTCGTCAAAAGCACTTATTTATCTTCGATTTCTTTTAAAAGTGTTGCTCTTAAATTCCTTATAAAGCGGATTTCTCTTCTAAAGCTGTCGGCTGAAGATGGGAAAACAATTTTTATTGGTACCATGGTGGAATTATAGTATGTTTCCACAGTGATTGATACCGAATCCACTCGAAAGCCTGAAGAAAAAGCAGTGTAACTTAAGGAAAGATTAGAGAAGAAAAGAAAAGAAAACAGGAAACATTTTGAAAGTATGAAAAGGTAGTATAGAGAAAAAATCTCTTTTATAAAATACTATCCTAGAAAATAGTTGATTGTGCGATATTTAAATATTGATTCTATATGAATCTCCAGAGGTACTAAAAAAAGCTCATTATCCTGGAATATAACATGGAGAACATTTTTCAATAAACTCAGAAGTAGTTATCAAAAGTTGCATTCTACTGAATAACTCCTGGATTAAGTATCAACCACTTATCTTGCAGTTGAATATTACAAGTATACTAACCCTGAAGCATTAACGCGAAGATGACAATAAAGGGAATAAGCTCGCTTTAAGCCGAACACAATGACCGTTTGTAACGCTCAATCGATACTTGTAATGCACCTTCATGATGATGATGATAATAATAATAATAATCATCATCATCTGATCATCTGCCATCCGAGTGAAAGCCGCAATTTTTTGCGCTAGAGAAAGGAGACATCATACGACATGCTGCCTCTCCAGGAGATGAATGTGGGTTATAGAAGACAGAACGGGCCAAGTTTTTTTACGTCAAAAGCGACGTCATTTTTCTTCAACACAACAAATCTCCTGCGAGAACAACAAAGTGAAAGGAACGAGCGCAATTTTTGTTATATGTAATGCGGGCTGTCACGTGAAATAAAGTAGGTGTGTAAGTCTTTCTTCGACTTCGGAATTAGAACTCGGAGCCGAAGAGAGACTTGAGTTCATGATTGCTGATTCGTCTAAAAGGCACAAAAACTCCAGAGAAGGCAGCTAAAATGGCGTTCCATTAAACGATAGTGGATTTGAGGAATGAAACTGCTATAATTGATATTGAGCGTGACATAATGTTTAGTTTACTTGTCCTGCTAGCAATACGATTATAACCTCAATACTTAAACCATGTTTTACTTTCTCTACACTTACCATGTACATAGTGTATAGAGAGGGTATTGTAATGCACCCAAAATTCCATACCAAAATTTCACCGGAAATACATGTTTTGAGACCACCGTGTGTGTGTGACTTTGGGCTGCATAGATCAAAAATGAGAAGTCCGTTAAAAACCAAACTTGCATTTAGATTAGGTATCTTGCAAGGATGCGACACGACGATTTTTAAGAAAATCCCCCAACCCAACTACCTTTTACATGGAAGATTTTTCGAAAATTTTCATTTTCTCAAAAATGCCTCTAACGATTTTGATTAAAATATCGTATATTAAAGCTATTTACCTGACAAATAAAATGTATATCATGAATTTTCTGGGAATAGCCTCTGAAGTCCACTTTATTCTGAACGAATTTTACGGAATTTTGCATAACTACTAAACCGTAAGAGATGGACAAAAACTTACCACAAAAAATGTAAAGCACGTTAAAACACACAATTTATTTAATATACATTTTTTTCGTGGAGTTGGTCGTTTTTGAGATATTTCTTATTATTGGTTTCAGCTTTGAAAAATTTGTCAACTCCTGTCCATACAAACAAAGGAACTTCAGTCACATAGCAACCAGCTTTTGACTATCACTTTAACCTATGATACTCCCTTATTTTGCTTCTACTTACAATAAAGCAAATAATAACACCATTTCTGCTAATGTTTTCTCGATTAGCACGAAGTATATAGAAGCATAAGCTTTTTAATAGTACGTTTAATGTAGAGAAAATCATGTGAATGGAACACATCAGATTTTTTATAAGCTTGTCCTCGCTGGCCTTCTTCCACATTGGCTTTCCCCTGATTGTACATATAATGCGCACCTTTGGATGACAATATACAAGCCCTGTGCAATTTAAGGTATAAAAGCGATGTAAACACACTTAGAATAGATGCACTGCTTTCGTCGCCAGAAAGTAAGGTTTAAGTAGAAGGATCTTTCTAGCGTGAATTGTCGATAAGGAATTACATGTATTCCAGATGAATTAACTCTAACACAATATATTTGACAAGATCTTCGAACATATTAAGTTATGTGAACATGATAATTGAGGAACTATTTTGAATCGCACTACAACCTATTCCAGACAGCAGCTAATCAGAGGCGATTAGTTTATATACGGCTAACAGCTATGTGGCAAATTTATCTGGAACGGTAATTGGATAAACACAGCTGGGAGCACCAGCGCGCCTAATTGGGCGTTGTAGCTTTACCGAAATTGCAAAAATGGGGGCATATTAATAGTTCCAAAATCAAGATATGCTTCTATACAAGAGCAAAGATACCGATCATGGAGAGGATGTCAAAAGTTTAATTTTATTATTTTAAAGTAGAAAATAATTTTATTTTTACCCACAGAGACATTTAATTCATGGACACGACACATTGCAAACTTACTCTTTAAACTTTTCTTCACCTATTTAAAGCTTCTATTTTTATATCAGGTACGTAAAATTTCACTCATAGAAAAGCTAGCTTGTTTAGAATTGCAGTAACTGAAGCGTCACTTCATAATTCCAATCACAGTAATTGTGCATTCAATTTTTCCATTACGCCATTAATTTAATTCAATAGCTGAGTCATCTGCTCGTTATTTTATGGATTTAAAATGCAGTTTCCGTTTTAACTTGGTAATAAATGCTTGTGAACTAATTAATTTCATATACGTTCTATTTCAGAAGTTGTGCTAAATGACTGTTTAAATTTTGGAATTTTGATGACAGCTGACAGCCGATATCTGGTTTCATTAAACGCTGGACAGAGAGAAATGGTCTTTTTATTTCGACATAATGCACATTTGTAATCGATGCTGTGTCAGCTTGCCTCTGAATAGGCAACAAAATCGATTCAATAAAGCACTGATAACAATGAAGAGTTTAGATCCTGTGCATTAAGTGCAAAGGAAATCAAATTATCTGGAATTCTCGTGTAGGAGACCTGCGACAATATCACATACACATATTTATATAAAAAAAAAATAACTTTATTGATAAATACGTTTTCTTCTTCTCCACTTCACGATATAAGCAATTCGGTGCCAGTCATTGATTCCTGAGACTGCACAGGAATATCTTCCTTTAGGATTATATTTCATAGTTCGTTTTGTATTCCTAGTGTTAGGCATTGTTACAGCGCGTTTCTTCCATTGTTTTTTGAAATCCTTTAACCTTTCAGGCATGTTAAAAATGTTTAATTCTGCTCCCGTACTTTCATTTTAAATATGATCTTTTTTGCACATCATTTTACACTACTTAAACCTGTGCATAAAATATTTCTGTCCAAGTATTTGTTCATATTTGCCCACACCTCTAATATTTTCTTACATTTATTACTCTTACTTTTTTCAAATAAATGGTATTCTAAATTCCTAGGCTATTTATAATGAACGTTTAGTAGAATATATGTATTGAAATCAAGTATTTAGATCTAAGAAATGTTACGGCATCATTACCGGAACTGTTCCCGGAAATACTTATTAATTACCTTTCATTTGTTTTACCCACCTTGTTACAAGAAGTGAATGTTGCATATTTAACTAAAGATCAGCTGTGAAGAATTGAGTCTATACTACATTAAACACGAAAAAGTTGGGAAAGAATTAAAACATTTTAAGTACAAATAAAATTATTCAACAGTACACAGAAAATGAAAAGATCATATGTTAAGAATGTCTGAAGGACGAATAACCAGAATAATCTTTAATTATCAGTCAAAGGGGAGAAAACGTGGCAAGGCACTAAATATATGGAATGACAAATTTATGGAAACTGGAAGAGAATAAATAATGAAATGCTTTGTTGATGATTATTATATTTTATTGCAAATTCCTGCAGAAAAGCAAATAGTTTACCTTATTTTCACAAAATCTGATCGGTTTGAAGAATTTCCCTATAAGCTATTTTAAATAATTGATATCGAATATTAGGTTTAGGTTTGAAGTTAGTACGGAGAGAACCAAGGAAACCTGGCATTAAATCCTATTTAAATAAAAAGTGAGCTCGTGTATTCTTGATATAAAAAGCACAAATATGTTTAAAATAATATTTGTTTCATCAAATTGTAATATGTTTTCATTAAAAATTGCCCCCTGAAGTACTCACATGTGTTATTTAATTTCGAGGTATTTAGTGAGAGCTCTGAGTGCCTAATTTTCACTTGTCTTGGTGAAGTCAAGAGAGACACTGAGTCATCATTATCTTGATAAACCTTCATTTCAACACTTTAATTCTGAGCTGAACTTTCATGGTGTATAGTCATTTAAAAACAACAACTTTATTAAGGAAACTGTATACACTAAACAACATATGTGAGGCAGAGTAGGAATTATAAAGCCTGATGTGTTCCATTCACACGACTTTCTCTTCCTACTCTTCTACAAACTATTCTCACAAAACCTTATTGTTCTACCTACTTGTTATTCGAGATAAACTTCATTACACATTTATAAGAACGTTTCATTGCGGTTATAAGTAGACTAAAGCGATAGTCAGATTGGTACGTGCAGGCTTTGAAATTCCTACATCCTTGCACGACTACAAGAAAAATAAAACAGCGACTTCTCAATGAAAAAAGCACCTGTTTGAAATTTAAAACCACTAATAACGGTTATTTCCGAAATGGACGACAAAAAAAGTGTTTTGAAATAAATTGTGTGTTTTTAAGCGATCTATAGTTTTACTAGAGAGTTTTTGCATATCTCTAATGGTTTAAATGTTATACAAAGTAATAACTTTTTTTTCTGAATAAGGAGCAATCACAAGGTTTCAGAAAATAATTTGGAAATACATGAATTTTTATGATGTGTACAGCGGCTGTCTCAGAAGTACTCGACCTGACATAAAGATAGCGGTTGTTTGAAACAACAAAGGTGAAAAAGTACCACCTTAGAAAGCTTAAGTTTGAAGTATGACAATTTGACATTATTTGGCATTTGTTTGGCAGTTATCATTAGTCAGTGCTCTCAGCGAATTTGTAAACATGGATAAAACTGGTCATTATTTTGTAATATGATACTTTCATTTGAAAGGTCTTAGTCCATGTAATATTAAAACTGAGCTAGATGCTACTTTGGGGGAGTCTGCTCCTTCGTTTACAACAAAGAAGTGGGTGGAAGAGTTTAAGCGCGGTCGTACGAGCTGCCAAGATGAACATCGCAGTGGTTGACCAAATGAGGTTACCAGTCCAGAAATTGTACAGAAAACCTACAAAATTGTATTGCATGACCGTCGACTGAAAGTGCGCGAGCTAGTAGACATTACGGCCATTTCAAAAAGTTCTGTACAACACATACTGGCTGAAGATTTGGATATGAGGAAGTGGATGCCGCGTTTGTTCACAATAGAACAAAAACGTGTCGTGAGGATGTTTCAGTCGAGTGTTTGGCAATATTACGCTCCAATGAAGCTGAGTTTTTGCGTCGATTGAAGGAACAATCAAAACAATGGATTGCAAGGGGAGAATCGGCTCCAAAGAAGGCGAAGATAGTTCCATCCGCAGGCAAGGTCATGACGTCGGTTTTCTGGGACGCCAGCGGAATAATTTTCATAGATTACCTAAAAAAAAGAAAAGCAATTAATGGCGAATATTAACCGAACTTGTTACAGCGTCTGTGTGATGAAATCGAGCAAAGCCGCATTAGCGAAAAATAAAGTTGTTTCATCAAGACAATGCACCAGTTTCCATGTCTACTATCGCCATGGCCAAAATCAATGAGATAAGGTTCGAACTGTTTCCTCATGCACCATATTCGCCAGATATAGCCCCCTCGGATTATTTTCTGTTTCCAAAGTTGAAGAAACCTATGCTGGGTAGTGACAGTATACGACATGTGCTGGCCCGCCATACTCGTACAAATATACGCTACTCATACTTTTAGTACACGTATTATTTTCTCCAGCTTTCAGCTGCAACCGACGCAATTTCCACTAGAACGCGTCATGCAATTCTTGATACTGTCGTTGTTCCTAACTTATGAAACTTCCCTTGTATGGTAGGCGTATTAATTGTTGAGAAACATTTTTAGAAAATAAAAAAAAAATATCTGTATTTTTTCGCATAAAGACTACTTTGAAGTAGCATCTTAGTGTAACATCTCTGGAACATGTCGCACACATGCACGCAGCATACACACAATTAAGACACAATTTATGTTATGTAAATTTTTTCGTGGAGATGATCGTTTTAGAGATATTCCTTGTTATTGGTTTCACCTTTGAAATACTTTTACTTTTATCAAATAGGAATTTGTTAATTTGCCTGTCCAATCAAACAAAGGCATATAGCAACCAGCTTTTGACTATCACTTTAACGGATGATACTCCCTTATTTCGCTTCTACTTACAAGGAAACAAGTAATAACACTATTTCTGCTCATTTTTTCTCGATTAGCATGGAGTAAGTAGAAGAATAAGATTTTTAACAATAATGTGTTGCATAGATGTAGAGAAAATCATGCGAATGGAACACATCAGATTTTTATAAACTCATCAATATAGATTTTAATTAAAAGATATCATAATTAAGAAAAAATCTAATTTTCTCAATAAATACATTTATTGGATAAAAGTAGGTATGAATAGCTGTTTAGAAGACATGCATTTACAGTCTGCAAAAAATTCAGTGCAATAGCTTATATAGTTCATAGCTAATGGTATATTTGTATGAGCCGGTCTGCTTGGGACCTGGGTCTACCAACCCGAATGCCGATCAGCGAACATCCAATGATACAGGTAGGCCATGTGCCCAGCAACACGCTTCACCTGGGTCTACCAACCCGACTATCCAATGATACAGGTAGGCCATGTGTCCAGCAACACGCTTCACCTGGGTCTACCAACCCAACTATCCAATGATACAGGTAGGCCATGTGTCCAGCAACACGCTTCACCTGGGTCTACCAACCCGACTATCCAATGATACAGGTAGGCCATGTGTCCAGCAGCACGCTTCACCTGGGTCTACCAACCCGAATGCCGAATGGCGACTATCCAATGATACAGGTAGGCCATGTACCCAGCAACACGCTTCACCTGGATCTACCAACCAGACCATCCAATGATACAGGTAGGCCATGTGCCCAGCAACACGCTTCACCTGGATCTACCAACCAGACCATCCAATGATACAGGTAGGCCATGTGCCCAGCAACACGCTTCACCTGGATCTACCAACCCGACTATCCAATGATACAGGTAGGCCATGTGCCCAGCAACACGCTTCAACTGGATCTACCAACCAGACCATCCTATGATAAGGGTAGGCCATGTGCCCAGCAACACGCTTCACCTGGATCTACCAACCAGACCATCCAATGATACAGGTAGGCCATGTGCCCAGCAACACGCTTCACCTGGATCTACCAACCAGACCATCCAATGATACAGGTAGGCCATGTGCCCAGCAACACGCTTCACCTGGATCTACCAACCCGACTATCCAATGATACAGGTAGGCCATGTGCCCAGCAACACGCTTCAACTGGATCTACCAACCAGACCATCCTATGATAAGGGTAGGCCATGTGCCCAGCAACACGCTTCACCTGGATCTACCAACCAGACCATCCAATGATACAGGTAGGCCATGTGCCCAGCAACACGCTTCACCTAGGTCTACCAACCAGACCATCCTATGATACGGGTAGGCCATGTGCCCAGCAACACGCTTCACCTGGATCTACCAACCAGATCATCCAATGATACAGGTAGGCCATGTGTCCAGCAACACGCTTCACCTGGGTCTACCAACCAGACCATCTAATGATACAGGTAGGCCATGTGCCCAGCAACACGCTTCACCTGGGTCTACCAACCAGACCATCCAATGATACAGGTAGGCCATGTGTCCAGCAACACGCTTCACCTGGGTCTACCAACCCGACTGCCGACCGGCGACCATCCTATGGGTAGGCTATCCTCGGCATCCCCAGCCGAAAAGTTGTCTTTCTGGATGATGAATTTAGGAAAGCTAACATTGGCGGGATAGCGCTTTTAATCTTCCCTCAACAACAAGAGCTTTAGTAAACAACTATGCCATTTTATGTCAATGTCACATTGGTACTTGGTATTGCTCCCACCGCCGCTACAAATCCCCACTACGGGCAGAATATTCCCTGAAACTGCTATATATTACATTACACTCTACAAAAGAAGGCTGGTGTAAGATCATAGATTCTATTATTATAACACATATCCCTGTGGTCTCTTAGAAAAAAGTTTTTACCTGGCTGACGGACCACGCGTTATATTTTGCGACAAAAGAACGTTCCAAAATGCGTCAAAAAGCGTTGTAATTAGCGAATGGCCCCCGAGGTGCACGTTCCCGGCAAAACTAAATATTTGAATACCACTCACTCGCTCACTTCCTGCATTAGACGTCCATCGCTGCATCATGGCGAGATTTCGTTTCGTGTACTCTTACTTCCTTCAAACAGTTGCCCAGTAATTAATGTGGGGCTGTTACGTCCCCAAAGTGGGAGATAACACGCCTTCTGGGCAGCCCCTCAGCTCCTGCTACTAGAGATCGCCTGAATAAAAACGGCACAGGAGGGAGAGAAAAATCCTCTGCTCTTTCTCATATTCATTGACTCGGCTTGTGAAATATTTCATCATGTACTTCGGTCCGTTCGTAAATGAACGTGCCAAAACACGGGAAGTTAAAAAATAAACATGGAAGCCTCAAATATTTGCAAACAGTAATTACTTAATTTGACTAGGGAGTTTTGACTTTGTGACTAATATTTGCAAATGCGGGTAAAATATACATTTGCTTTACCTCTCGCTACCCAAAATCCTTATATAAACATGGAATGCATCACTATAATAGCTTCTTTGCCTCTTTCTTTTTGTAAAACAATTTTACTTGCGTCTATAGATTTTAAAATTAATCCATTTTGAGTAATTAATCCTGGAACATAGACAAATTACAGTTACATTTTGAATATCTCATTACAACTGTTTTTGAATCTATCTTGGAGTAGAATGGTAAGCTTTGGCCCATCTGTGAGTGACGTTTCACTCTAAAAATGAAACTGCTATTAAGTACGAATGCATCGGTGTTCTCAAACAATTTAGTTTCCTTCTTTGCAATTATACGAGAGTTCATTTTTACTTTCTCTACACGTACTCTGTACATAGTGTATAGAGAAGGTATTGCACTCCACCCCAAAAATTGATACCGAGATTTCACCGGAAATATGTTTTAGGGTTCCCTGTATCCAAGAAAGCATTTTCAAAAGAAGGTCCGTGTGTGTATGTGTGTCCGTGAACACAATAACTCAAAAACGAAAGGTCGCTAAAATACCAAATTTGGTATTTAAATTTAGTATTTTCCAGGGCTGCGAACACGAGGATTTTGAGAAAAATTCCCCCACCCCAAACTACCCTTTACATGGAACTTTTTTCGAATTTTTTTATTTAAAAATTTTTTGATTAAAATATCGTATATAAAATAAAAAATAACTGACAAATAAAAAGTACGACTTCAATTTTCTGGGAATAGCCTTTGAAGCTTACTTTATTTTGGATGAAATTTACGGAATTTTGCATATCTCCTAAACCCTAAAGATAGATAACAACTTACTGCCCAAAAAACATAGGGCACGTTAAAACACACAATTTATATTACATCCATTTTTTTCAAGGAGTTGATCGTTTTTTAGATATTCCTTCTTTTTTTTTTCAGCTTTAAAAACAAACTTTTCTCATACAGGAATTTGTCAACTCCTGTCCACACAAACAAAGGAACCTCAGTCACATAGCAACCAGCTTTTGGCTTTCACTTTAACCTATGGTACTCCCTTATTTCGCTTCTACTTACAAAGAGGCACGTTATAAGACTATTTCTGCTAAATTTTTCTCGATTAGCATGAAGTAAACAGAAGCATCGTAAGCTTTCTAACAATAATTTGTTGCAGAGATATAAAGAAAGTCATGTGAATGGAACACATCAGATTTTTTCCATTTTCGTTTTTTTTTTTTGAGACTAACATTTCCTATAACAATTTCAGACTGATGTCAAATATCTGAGATAATGGATCATGAATTTACAGAATTTATATATCGAATAAGTATTTTAATCTCTCTTTAGGCAGTAAATGATAAACGGATAGTTGCTCTGTGCCACAGTCTCTTGGTTAACACCGTGCGTTGTATCCCAGTCTGGTGAAGATTCCCTCTCAAAAGTGTACTTTATATGTGTGTCTCATTCTAAACCTGTGCGTTGTATCCCAGTCTGGCGAAGATTCCCTCTCAAAAGTTTACTTTATATGTGTGTCTCATTCTAAACCTGTGCGTTGTATCCCAGTCTGGTGAAGATTCCCTCTCAAAAGTGTACTTTATATGTGTGTCTCCTTCTAAACCTGTGCGTTGTATCCCAGTCTGGTGAAGATTCCCTCTCAAAAGTGTACTTTATATGTGTGTCTCATTCTAAACCTGTGCACAATACTTTATCACTGGAGATGATAAAAGCGACGATCTTAGGTTTATATTACACATATAGAAACAAGCTGCTTGTTGAAGTTTTATAGGACAAGAATAATTAGAATAAATAATAAAATATAATGCATTGGTTCATTGTGAATATTTTAACTATTCGATCTTATGCACCGCTAAAGCACATTTTACTACTCTTTCTTTGGTTCTATAAATGTATTGGCTTGCCTCTCTAATGAAATGGATCACATCAATATCTGGTACAAAAATCTTATCTTTAAGAACATTCTCAAGAAATAATACAGAGAAGTAATTCTAAAGATCTAGCTGACATTCAGTTGAAAGCTTCCTCCTATTATTATATATAGTGTCTAGTGAGCAGATATGTCACCTTGCGCAAGTAAAACTCATCACTATGTTATCCAGGGTTCCCTCTATATGACATGAAACTTTCAAGTTGGGATCACCATCTTTACGTGTTTCAAGGTACCGCACCTGACTTAATGTTTATGACCCATATATAGCGTAACACACTATTTATTTTAATCGTTTCAAGTTTATTACATTAAATGAGACTTCATAGTACGTTTAATGGCAAATGTTTTTTATTAGAAAATCCTCCTCTTGTTTAATACCTTAGCTAATGATAGAGCAAAACATTTTTTTTTCGATGAGAATTACATCACATATGTGGGCAAATAAATAATAGAAATTAACCTCATAAGTATGAACAGTGCTGGTAAAGAAAAAGCAAAGAAGGGGGAATTAGTTTACCGCCGGTGACAACAACAACAATAATAATATATTTATAAGAAATGCATTTCTCCATGTAGGAGCAAAGTTATGAGGGGAAGGATGGAACAGTACACACCTTCTAAAGTAGTTGCCTAGTATACACGGGATTCAGTCCATAGAGTGCTACACGAGTACCGAAATTAGTGTTCAAGCGAAAATCATATAACGTGTCTCCTATCGTCAAACGTAAAGTCAAAAATAAAATAAAAGCAACTTGTTAGTCTTACTCACACAATCCTAGCACAGATAATGTTTCTCGTATTTACATTCGAAGAAAGGAATCCCAACAAGTTTGTTTTCAAATTTCATATTGCCTTCGTAATATCATCTGGTAGGCCACTTAACATTTTCATGAACCTCGATATCGACCAAAAATCTGATGTGTACCATTCACATGACTTTCTCCATATTCCTGCATCAAATAATTCTTATAAAGCTTATACTTCTATTTACCTTATGCTAATCAGAAAAAATTAGCAGAAATAGTCTAATTACTCGCTTCCTTGTAAGTAGAACCGAAATATAGGACAACCGTAGGTTAAAGTGATAGCCAAAAGCTGGTGGCTATGTCAATGAAGTTCCTTTGTTTATATGGATAGGAGTTGACAAGTTCCTGTATGAGAAAAGTATACGTTTTTCATAGCACAAACCAAAAATAAGTAATGTCACAAAAACGACCAACTCCACGAAAAAAATGTATATAACATAAATTGTGTGCTTTAATATGCTCTACATTTTCTGTGTAGTAAGTTTTTGTCCATCTCTTACGGTTTAGCAGTTATTCAAAATTTAGTAAAATTCATTCACTATAAACTACTCTTCAGAGGCTATTCCCAGAAAATTCAAGATATACATTTTATTTGTCCGGTAAATATATTTAATATACGAAATTTTAATCAAAATCGTTAGAGCCATTTTTGAGAAAATCAAAATTTTCGAAAAAAGTTCCATGTAAAGGGTAGTTGGGGGTGGGGGGATTTTTCTCAAAATTTTCGTGTCCCATCCCTGGAAGATACTAAACTTAAATACCAAGTTTGGTATTTTACCGACTTTTCGTTTTTGAGTTATCGTGTTCACAGACACACGGACACACACATACACACAAACACACACACACACACACACACGGACCTTTTTGTGAAAATGCTTTTTTTGGATATTGGGGACCCTAAAACATATATTTCCGGTGAAATCTCGGTATCGAATTTTTTGGTGGAGTGCAATACTTTCTCTATACACTGTACATAGTGCGTATGGAGAAAGTAAAAAATACGGTAAAACATTTTGGTAGGACACAACTTTCCATGCGTTACCACATAGAAATTACTCAGACTGAATGCCTTATATGCAAGGTAACTTTGAAGTTAAATTCTTGGCTCAGCGGTAGAAAAGTGTCGACCTACATCCTGACATGGCACGTTTAGAAGTGAACACCCAGTATATGTCAGCTCTTTGAGCATTTTTCTTAACTAGTTAATTAATTAATGAGTTAACTTATATCGAACTAGCCTACGTAAACTAAGTGTGACTTTCCTAATATATGTTCTAGATTAACACTAGAAGATGCATTTTTTTGAAAACAAATTGTATACAAATTTTGTGCAATCAAAATAAATGCGTAACATTAATAAAAGTGTTCGGATATTAATTTGGAGAGTGTTATAATTGTACGTTGTTTGAGTTGAATGTATCCAATTTCTGTACAAATTTTAGAATGGCAGTTTTAAGTGAGTTTTATTTCTCGCGATTGTCTTTCTGTCCATATTGTTTCCCAAATCCGCAAAAATGTGTACTCACCTCTATGCCTGTTGGTCTGTTTGTCGAACATGAGCATCGCATCCTCAATCTGCAACAAAGAATAAAAATGTCTAATTAGTCACAGCTAAAAAGTTGAAAAGTGTGACAGCAAGCACATTATTGCACACTTTAGACATAGACTTCGTTTGGTGTACTTTCAACGACTGTTACATTAGTTTTCTTTAAATATTTCAATAATGGAATAAATGCTGCAATTATCACCTCAAAATAGCTAAAAGGAATTATGAATCACACAACAAATGCTTCCAAGAATTAGAAACCCCCAAAGAAGTCATAGCGGTCAGAAAAGCTAAACATCTAAGAACTGTTTAGAGTTCTCATATAATAGCAATAAGATCAAAGTTATTTTTTGTGAGTATCCTAGATTTAGTTAGTAAACAGGGGTAATATTTTGGAATGCTGATATAAAAACACCTACATTTTCGCTGTTTGGAGGGTTATTGCTGCAAACTTGAAGTCAGGTTGAGATATTTGCCTACCATTTCTTTGTCGCTGCAGGAGAAAAAGACCATTCTCTCGATTGAAGGGCAGTTCTTATGAGATGTCTCAGCTCCATTTTCTCTCCTTCGTCTTGAATGATCAATCGGGTGCCAAAGTCTTGGGGTTGTTCGATTGCCTTTCTTGCCTCTATCACTCGTGAGGTGGTGTTA
The DNA here is from genome assembly GCA_030762935.1 of Hymenopus coronatus. NCBI lineage: Eukaryota > Metazoa > Arthropoda > Insecta > Mantodea > Hymenopodidae > Hymenopus > Hymenopus coronatus. The sequence goes on along the minus strand of CM060888.1, from coordinate 137,356,106 downwards.
ACTTGCTGGTCCAATGGCCGAAATCCATTCTCATGATGGGTCTGTCCATTTCCTCTTTAAATGACTTTTACTCCTGCTTTCTTCCTGTTGTCTTTCTCGTTAAACCTTTCTAGAAGATTTTCCTTCAATCTTCCTTTCGCGTTCTACTAGCTCTCCATAGTCTGTGTTGGCTAAAATCTGAACTGTGCCCCCTAGAGAAGTTCATTGGTTATTAGCTGACTTGTTTGTTAATTAATTGATAATAATAAATACAAGGCTTCAAATGGACCAAATGATATTTCATTAAAACGTTGGGAATCTTACAATACGCCAATCTATCACCTATCAACAAGCAACCTAGTTTTTTTAATAAACGAATTTAATTCGGATATAGTACATATCTTCATTCTCAATTGATCCTATCAGCTATTCTCAGAAAAATATTCTTATCTTTGACCAAGGTTGTACTGAAGAGGACACGAAGTTTAACACATCCTCCTGATTGTTCTTCGCTATACATATCCACCAATACATTTCTATTTCATTAGCGTAAAGTCCGACCAATCCCATCAAAGGGATTGTTGAGAGAGAAAGCCGCAAAATGACACCATATTATACAATGGCATGGAAGCCCTAGTGCAACCGATAATGGTGATGATTGCGATAATAATGATAATAATAACTATTTTTTTCTCTGGATTAGAATGGTTTTCTTCCTTTTTCTGTATAATTTGATATTTATTGCAATGCTGACTCTTGGGGAGGGCACTTAAAGGGCAAAGTAGGGTAGTAATATGTGAAGCAAAAGATGCAGCAAAAATTTAATGACACCATAGTTTTGAAACAAATGGGTTTTTCTCAACTCTTACTCTTCACAACACACAATTATTCACTCTTTTACTCTCATTCTTTTGGCAATCCATTACATTTCAAATTTGAGAAAATCGTTCAAGTGTATTGAAGAAAGCATTGTGGTATCCCAAAATGAGTACACATAAAATACTAGAAATAATCTAATTCTTTACCTAGATTGCACAGATTAAAATAATATATTTCCAATCTTTTAGACAGAAGATACAGCAAAGAACACCTTGAACGGTGTGATACTTTTAGAGCCCGAAGTTTTCACAAAGCCGATTTCGACAAGCGATAGTACTATTCCTTCATTCCTTATCTTTGCTAATTTTTCCTGGGCATTGAAGGTTTTAGACCGTATTTAATTAGTAATGTTTTGGTACATACTAAAATCCTTCTTAAAATGGCATTTCGGCTGACTGTAGTTTTGATCTATATTCTACTTTCACGTTTCAATTCCCTATGTAGTTTTATTGAGATGATAAGGATTTTCTTAACATTTTCTATTAATTATGACAAATGCAAGCAAAACAATTATTTTTCATTCAGAAGAGCAAAAGGAAGCTCTCCTGTATATTTTAATAATTTGCAATTTAAAATTTGATATGTTCGATAATGACTGCTTGCTTTTAAAACTTAATGAAATTAAATCGCTATGTATTATGTCTCCACTACTTTGTGAAGCCGATCTGATTTATTTAAAGAATAATTAAATTATTAGGTATAAATAAGCCATAGCGCAATTTTCGATGAAGCATAGAGATAATTTGTAAACAGCTAAAAGAAGCTAAATAAAATAAATAGTGACAAAAATTAAAAATCAGTCTAAAACTAATGGCTGATGAGAAGAACCCAGGTTAATTTCTGCTCTGAGTGAAACCTTCCATGGCATGTATTAAATTTCTGCTTTAGTGCACAAATTACGCGGGTTGCTCCAAAATTAATGCGCAGTCCTTTGTTTTTAAGCCAGAAATTATTAATGTGGAGTCTACTCAATGTGACAAAGCAGAAACGCGCTTTTAACCGTTCTTCTCCAGAGTGCCTTTCTATGGGAGAGTGGAAATATATTAGGCTACGTGCACTCATTCGTGGAGGCATTATCCGGGAATACTATTCGCTGCATTTAGAGATCTCGGATATAAGGACCGACGCATTTAGTACTTGCTATTGCTTTCCCTTCAACCATTTCAAACAATACACCTACGTATGCAATCAAATTTCCCATTAATTTTTAAAAATGCTATTCAAGTTATTTAACCGGTAGGAGAAACTATAGATTTGCACGAGAAATTGGGAGCTGTTTTTCGTGAGCACAGAATTTCAGACACACAGTTTAGAGTATGTTGTTAAACAGTGCAACCTACGTTTTCCTTAAACATACACAAGCAGCATTACGTGCTTCTTCGCTAAAACATCCCTTAGATTTGAAATAGTGACTTTCGGATTTAGAATGTTGGTACCCTGAGCCACTTCAAAAATCTCGTGAAGAAACCAAATAATAACGATTTCAAAAAAGTTAGCAAATGGTAAATTAGATAATTTGAGATCAGCTTGTGGTTTACCGGGAAACATGCGAGTCAGTTGAGAAATTCAATGCTATGCCGGTATTTTGCCATTGTTGCTCAGTGGTAGAGCAACCGGCTAGAGATCGGGAGTTCCGTGGTTCAAATCCCGGCTATGGCATTGAATTTTTCAGTCTGACTCTACCTATCCAACGCCTGTCCTAAACACGGCTTGTGTGAAAAAACAATTATTCCAAATAGTAAATTACTTTATTAGGAGACAGGGCTTATTATTCAATTAAGAAATACATACCATGTTCTAAAACAATAACCCTGATAAAGCCAGCACGTAGTAAATGAGGGATAAAATGGCCAGAGGGACATTTTTTGCACTATTTTGTTTCGTTGGGTGTCCTTCAATAGTATAGATATCAAATTATTATTATTATTATTATTATTATTACTATTATTATTTAAGTTAAAACACTGTTCCTCGTGCATTCCATCTTCTAAGAAATGCTTCAAGCTGCTATCTTCACTTCTCGTTAACTTTATACTTGTAGAACATCTACTTGTTTCCAGTATTCATGTCATATAACCAAGGATATTAAGAGTCTTCACTTTAATGGCGTCACCATTCCTTCTGTATCTTGCAGTTAGTTCCTCGTAAAAACTCTGTTTCCATTGCTTCTACTTATCAGTCGTCAGTATCTCTTCTTACTCAGGGTTCACATTCAGATCTACAAAATAACTTAACCATTCTTTTATGGAATTTTACAACATTTTGAACCTTACTTTCTTATATAATTTCTTTCTTTATCAATTGAAAGCTAACAGGTTTAATTTCTATGTGACTGGAATTATCAAGACACGTGAAGTCAAGTGCGCAGTATGACGTCACATAACACTAATCTTAGTGCGAACATTTGAAATTTATTTGGGATCATGCTGTTTAACCTTTCATCAAATGTGAGAAAGTAACACATCTAACTTAGATGTCGGTATGCCTTCTCATTTGTTAGAAAGGTAATCAAACACGCCAACGTCATTTCCTTTTTATAGCTCTTGTAAGCGTTGCCCTTTCACAAAGGAACTGGAAACAAATGTGAATGTTAATGAATGTAAGTTGTGATGCTCTTCTGTTTGGGGCGAGCAAGGCAGCAAAAGCTAATATCAGCGCCCTCTATAGCACGAATTACTTTCCTCGCTGCAAGGGATTTCCTTAACACAGTGCGGACTCTGCGAAAATTTTCTGAGTTGTTATGTTAATTTTCGAAAATTGGAACCGCTTAAAAGGTAAGGCCGAGGGGTTTGTGGGGAGAGCAGGATAGAGGAAGCGCTCTCCTTTTTCCCGACCCGCCACGTTTAATAAGGTAACTTTCTCTAACAACCTGGAACCATATGTTTTAAGAATAACGAATTTGAGTAATGCAATTATTCAGCATTCCTTCGCTCAAGGCTGTTCATGATCTCTCTGGTTTCCGACAACGGAGAAGCTTGGCGAACACGTCAGCCATTACCACTTAATTATCAAATCGTATACTCTTTGAAAGCCTTAGCAATTTAATAATAATAATAATAATAATATCGTTGAAACAATGCTCAACACATAATACGACTCACACTTTCGATCAGCTAATAATGGTCGCCAACGCTTTGAAGTTTCGCTGCTTAATAGAAAAGAAGAATGGAAGAGTTTATCCTAGCGCGTATCAACGATATTGTTTAAATCTTTAACCAACAGTTACTTACTTCACCATCGCCGTATCATCACAGTAATGAATTATGCCATGCTTAAAATTCAAAAGACTCCTAAAAACTTGTTTTATTAGCACATTTCTTGTAATAAAATAATTACTACCAGAAGATCATAATGCATTGCATACATTAGTTTTATATTGGTTAATTGCAAATAAGAATAACACAGAATTATTTCTTTATTTTTCCACCATACATATTCAAACAAGGAATACTTTTTTCTCTTCAGAATCAGTCATTTAAAACGAACTAACCTATTTTATTCCCCGTTAATCTGTGCGATACCATTGCTACATTTCATAAAATCGTTACGTAGTTGTTCCGATTCTGAACCAGCTTTACTATTGCCATGTTTTCGTGCAATGATTTGAGTCCAATACCATCTGCATACGATCCGCGTTCCTCAGATTAGATTTAGTACTAATTGGGATCCAGATTTTATTTGGATTTAGGTTAATGAAGCTCTTAAACACAGTTCTGTGTATTACAAGCAGTATTAGAAGTTACCGAATGTTTTTGAGAAAAATAAAGTTATATTATAAAACCGATAAAAATGACTCGTGTGTTCTGCTACATCAGTTCCTGGTAAGTTTATTGAGAAAAAAAATGCTGAAAGGTGCAACGTGTTACAACAAGTAGAATAGAAATAGTATAATAGGCGTGTTGAATAGAATTTAAATATGGAAATGTTTTTATGCGACGTATTTCGAATAGACTCCACTTTCTAAGAGAATCGATTTTTATTAATATTATGGAAACTGACAAGATTACCTAGACTAGATCTTGATTTACATTGTATTACAAGAGTGTTAGTGTGTTTATTGGTTGATGACGTATCATGGACACAAATAATACATGTAGTCTTATTAAATGGTGTTAAATAATGAGCATAATTACCGCTCAGATGTAATTAAAAAGCTCAACATATGCCTTGTTCTTGCCAAACATCTTACTGCTAGCTAAACAAATACATATGTATTATAATTATACATACTATTAAAGTTAGCGCAAGTTGCATTGAAGGCGTATACATTTCCAGAAAAGCTGTAACATGGATGACCTCAACATCTAGCGCAGGAAACTAACCAAGCTGCAACACATTGGGGGGTTTTAATCGATTTTCAAAATGTTATTATATCTTCTCTTTTTTGTATTCAGGGGACATCAGAACATCTATTTCCGGTGAAACTCTACCCAAAAATTTTGAGGTGGAATGCAATACTTCCTCTGTCTATTCCGTAAGTGGTTTAGAAAAGAAAAAATAAGCTTTTCTAAGAAGATTTTGTTAAAGTAATATAAAAATAAACTATATAGATGGTAGAAAAGCTAAAAATCAACGTTTTGAATGCTGCGGCAATAAAATATTTCAGAATCAAGATGATTTAAAGGAGTGTTAAACAATACATTGTCGTAAAAGCTTCATAATATATATATATATATATATATATATATATAAATGAATCGCTGAAATGTATGTACGCGTATCACTTGCGAACGACTGTATTAAAATTGAACAGTTCTTTGTTTGTTGTGTTCGTCATTGTCACCACAAGGTTTGTAGAAAGGAAAACGTTTAAAAATAGTTCGGGAAAGCATTTAAATCTTATAATATGAATAAAAACCGTGCCAAGCGAACTCATTTCGCTTAATAGCCACCAGATGGAACTAATACCACGGTTATGTGTAGCTAAATTGTCGTAGTAGTGCTATATTTTCCCTCCCCATTCAACGTTAAGGTAACGCACCAGTTTATCGACACAATGCAGCAATGGCATTCAAATAAATGTTTATATATTAACTGTCCTTTTATTGTTCCTATTGTTTAGAATAAAGCAGCAAGGTAGCTTTCTTGGCGACTAACAACTAGAGTAAGTACTTATTTATTTGCCAATAGATGGTCATAGTGGTATTCTTCCTCCCCATCCAATGTTAAGGTAACGCAACAGTTTATCGAGATGACACAATGCAGCAGTGAAATTCAAATACATTTTTATGTATTAACTGTCCTTTCCTTACTCCCATCGTGTAAAATAAAGAAGCTTTCCTGACGACGAACACCTAAAATACGTACTTATTATTTGTCACCTGATGGCCGTGGTACCTACTGCTCTATTTTCCTTCTCCTTTCAATGCTAAGGGAATACACCCGGTTATGGAGACAATGACGGAGAGATAACCGTGAAAATCCAATATATTTCTTATATATTAACTATGCTCCCTTGGTCACATCGTTTAAATAAAGGTATAAGTCTATATGTGTTGTAATTCTTTAAAATGAACAAGTTACACACAATGCATATAACCATTAACCCTTCTTGGAATCTGAAAATGGCGGAGAAATGACGGGATCCGTTTTAGGTTTAACTTCCTATTGGTTATTTGACGTTATGCGGTACATGAGCTAGCTAAAGAACATAAAAACACCCGCATCACCACCACACTGCAATTGCGGTGCTCTTAATACTTTGATCAAGTAATATGAATTAAATGGAAAAATTTAATACACAAAAGCAATCACGACATAAAAGCTTATCAATTGCCCAACCAAATCAACTTGTTTTTTAGTTATTAATTTTTAGCCTTAGAAATGGCGGTTTAACATAGAAGAAAATAAAGAAAGAGATTCCGAAGAAGCATGAATGTTACTTTGTGACTTTCTCCTTAATGTAATTCATTACCTATGTCAGCGTATACCCGCCACACTATGGATGCGCTGCCATTACTGTTATTATGTCAACATGAATGTTACTTTGTGACTTTCTCCTTAATGTAATTCATTACCTATGCCAGCGTATACCCGCCACACTATGGATGCGCTGTCATTACTGTTATTATGCCAACGACATCTTGGTTGCCCACGCTATTAACTGCATGTCATCCTTTCCACAATACCCTTTGGGTGCTCTGACTTCGTCCTTTTCGCAATACCAACTATATATGCTACATTGCGCAGATCATTGCGCTTAATTGCGCTTTTCAGATGCAAAGGCATTATTAGACATTGGCAACGGGCAAATTCCTGTTGACACTTCTACTGGCCTCATTTCGTTTCCATCACATTTTTATCGCTTCACAATGCAAAGGAAGAATTAATATTGAAAGTGTTTCCAAATATTGGTGTAAATTACAAAAACTACGCTAGGTTGAGCGAACGCGTTATTTTAGCAGCAAATAACAAGAATGTAGATGATTTGAATCTAAAAGGCAGGGTAAAATTGATGGACAAATGCATTCATTTAAGTCGATCAATTCGATTACCAATCCAAAAGAAGTCATCAAATATCTAACTGAATTCCTAAATTCATTGGATTTGCCGGGATTCCCGCCACACAATTTACAGCTCAGGGTTGACTCGGTGATAATTATACTACGCAATATCCAGTAACCGAAATTATGCAGCGGAACAAAACTCACTGTTAAAAAAATATGATAATGTTGATTTAAGTTACTATAACATAGCAGATTTCAAAGGTGAGGATATATTTATTCCAAGAATACCGCTATTATCAACCGACTTTCCTTTTTGAATTAAAGTGCTCCTTGCATTCGCAATCGCAATAAATCCCAAGGTCAATCGTTAGAAGTATGTGTAATATACCTTGAATTGTATTTTTCGCACGTTGTATTGCGTGCTCGAGAGTCGGCAAACTATCGGCGCTATTTTTTTCTCTCCGGAAGGAAAATTGTACATTACAAGGCATTACATTAAAGTGTGGACAATTATTTAATTGTAATTTTATTTCATTGCATGGTCGTACTGTAAACGGAAGATTTTGTCTTGAGTTTTTTTTCGTTAGGCACACCACCCGTGCGAAGCCGGGGCGGGCAGCTAGTGTACATGTGTATATATAGGCATGTTTATTAGGTTAAAAGCCAAGTTAAAATATAGGCTGCGATTCGTTAAGCTCTTTAAAACTACCTAACTATATCCACGTATTTTGGGCACTTTATTTTATTATTGATAAAACGAAATACTAGGAATGTAAGCAAAAATAATCACTGAATTGTGAAACCATCTAAAGGAAAGTCTTCGGGGTTTATACATGGAGCACAATTTATGAGCCGGCTGAATAAAAAAAAAAAAATGAAACAAATTTGCAACATCTCGGAGCTTGCAACGAACCACAAGTCACTGGTCGTCCTTCGTTCGGAAATAACAGTCCCCATTTTATCTTCCTTTCGCTTTTTAAAAATTGACTGGGAAAGCAATTAACAGAGTAGCTGATAGCATAAAAAGGGAGGGGGAGAGAGCGTCATGAAAGAAACGAGACAGCTAAAGCACTCCAGTGTGCAAAAGCGGAGAGGAAGAGTTTTTACATTAGAAATACAATAACTTTTAATAATAAACAGCTACACTCCAATTAAGTGTTCGCTTCTGTATTCCTTCGAGAGTATTGCCCTTCACACACAGTCAGGCAATATGCGAGATGTAGCTCCACAAATAAGTCCAAGTGAAAAAGCTATATTGCTCATCAATGAACTGTCACGAGCTTATAAACATACTCACAAATGGATCTTCAGCTCAATTTAAACTGTCGCAGCATATTTCTAAAAGCTAACAGTTTAAAGATGGAATAAAATAAACTGCTGTAAACCGGCATTCGGAAAGAAACTACGTTAAAAATATTCCAAGTTTTCTAGAAATTGACATTGCAAAAATGGTTCCTCATGCTTCATAACCATGCATGCTATTTTTCCATAATAGGCACAAAACTCCTTATTTCTTTTTTGTTTTTTGTAGTTTAACGCCCTTTAACCTGGTTGGTCATAACGGACGATGAATGAAATTGGTGAAACGATGCTCAAATGAACTCGGGGGCCATTGAGCTTAAAGTTACTCGACATTCGTCTTCTCAGGATGAGGGAAAAGCCCGAAAAAACCTTATCCGGGGAACTCGCCCTAAGCGAGATTCGAACACACGACCTTTTAAATGTGAAGCAGACACGCTACTACCTCACTACTCAGGCTTATTTATTGTCCAATTATTGTACAACAATACTTAAGTAATTTCAACAAACAACGAAGTAAACTTACATTCAATATGAAGCATTTGCATCTATAAGCACATTCAGAACATATTTCAGAAATGAAGATTTTCAACATGAAGCAGATTTGCCGTCATACTGTTTAATAATACGCCAGGAGGATTTTTAATGAGTAATGCATGTGATGCCAGAATTATGACCGTATTAACAATTTATGCGTTGGGATCAACAAATAATAGAAGAGTACTTTAGGTCAGTCTATATAAATAAAGTTAAACGTGAACAAGTTAGAATTTTGTTTCTACTTAAGAGGGCATCAGTAAAGTTACGATGGAGGAATGGGTCTCAAATTAGAAAAACGCTTGTAAATGAAACTATTTTTTGAATTGTTATGCCATTTTCTGTTTTGGCATTTTTCGATTTTCCCTCAGGATTTTATCATTTTCTTACCCTATGCGACTTAATTCGGCCATTTTGTTTCATCTAAATTCATTGTATAAGGTGTTTTAATATTATTACCATTTTAATAAGGATAACATTTCAAACTCAGAAAAGTCACTAACAATTCAACTAAGTAACAATAACTTTATTCGCATTCTGGAGAAAAATAATTGCTATTTAACGGTTAACTTGAACATCATTGATAAACAAGGCAGCAGGTGAAATTATTTTAAGCCCCAAACTAAAGGTCAAATTTCCCTTTCATGTGTTGAGTGTATACCAGTATGTTGCTATTGCTCTTGCGTGTCATTGGTTGTGAAGCCCACTTCATTTTCAATTAATTTTTTACAATCAGAAAACCCAAATGAGTTAAATAGTGTAAGAATTGCTTCAGAGAGCATTTTTATTAATTTTATTTTCATAGTATTCAAACTGAAACATGGAAAAATAATTTTAAATTAATTTTCTAAATTCTCTCATAACATCCTCACGTAATGTTTACTTTCTCTACACGCACTATGTGCAGAGTGTATAGAGAATGCATTGCACTCCACCCAAAAAATTAGATACCGAAATTTCACCGTAAATATATGTTTTAGGGCCCCCTGTAACCAAAAAAAGCATTTTCAGAAAAAGGTCCGTGTGCGTATGCGAGTCCATGTGTCCGTGTGTCTGTGAACATGATAACTCAAAAACGAAAAGTCGGCAAAATACCAAAGCTGGTATTAAAGTTTAGTATCTTCCAGGGATGCGACACGAAGATTTTCAAGAAAATCCCTCCACCCTCAACTACCCTTTACATGAAAATTTTTCGAACATTTTGATTTTCTTAAAAATAGCTCTAACGATTTTGATTAAAATATGTTATATTAAGATATTTACATGCCAAATAAAATGAAGCCTCTAAAGACATCTTTTTTCTGGGTGATTTTTAATTAATTTTGCAGAACTGGTAAACCGTAAGAGATAGACAAAAACTCATCATACAAATAATGTAGAGCACGATAAAAGACACAATTTATGTCATATACATTTTTTTCGTGGAGTTGGTTGTTTTTGAGATATTCCTTGTTATTGGTTTCAGCTTTGAAGAACTTATATTAATTTGTCAACTCATGTCCATACAAACAAAGGAACTTCAGTCACATAGCAACCAGCTTTTGACTATCACTTTAACCTATGGTACTCCCATATTTCGCTTCTATTTACAAGGAAGCAGGCAATAAGACTATTTCTGCTAATTTTTTCTCGATTTTTATGAAGTAAATAGAAGCATAAGCTTTTTAACAATAATTTGTTGCAGAGATATAGAGAACGTCATGTGAATGGTACACATCAGATTTTTGCTTTCTCTAGCCTCATATGTACAATTTACATAGGAATAGAGAAGTATTGTATTCCACCTAAAAATTCCATGTCGAGATTTCACCGGAAATGCATGTTTTAGGACCCCCTGAATCCAAAAAACATTTTTAGAAACAGATCCGTGTATGTCTATGGACAAAACGAAAAAGCGGCTGAATACCAAACTTGGCATTTAAGTTTGGTGTCTTCCAAAGATGCGACAAAAGATTTCCAAGAAAATTCCCCCACCCCTAACTACCCTTTACATGGAAAATTTTTCTAAAATTTTGTTTTTTTAAAAATGGCTCTAACGATTTTGATTAAAATACCACACATTAAAGCCATTTATATTACAAATAAAATGTATGTATTGCATTTTCTGGGAATAGCTTCTAAAGACCTGTTTATTCTGAATGAATTTTGCTTAATTTGGCATAACTAGTAAACCGTAAGAGATAGACAAAAATTTACTGTACAAAAACTGTAGATCTTGTTAAAATACACAAGTTATGCCATATACATTTTTTCCCAAGAGCTTACCGTTTTCGAGGTATTCCTTATTATTAGTTTCAATTGTGAGGTACTTCTACTTTTCTCAGACGGAAGTTTGTGTTTGTGTGTGTGTGTGTGTGCGTGTGTGTGTGTCTGTGTGTGTGTTTCTTTTGTTCTACTCCTGGTCAAGCAAAAAAGCGATTTGCAATGACAATCGCATTCAGACAGCTTTTAAAACATTTGACTATCACTTTGGCCTTGTGCATTCCCTTAGCTCCAGTCTACTTATAAGGAACTAAGTAACAACATTCCGCTTATGTTTATCTCGCTTAGCATGTGGTGTTGGAACAAGAGTTATCTTTTGTAAGAAGCTCGTTTGTAGAGTAGCTAGAGAAAGTCATGTGAGTGTAACACATCAGATTTTTAGCTATGGTATTCACCGTTCACACATACACGGAGCTTTTTATAAAAATTCTTGTTTCTCAAAACAAGCATTTCCGGTAAATTTCAATAGGAATTTTCTTAACGTATAACGTACATTGTGCATATATAGTAGATAAGTAAAACTAAAGCCTCCGTCTCACTCTTTCAACAATGACACTATTCGTCTTTCAAATATTTGCGAAGAGCAATATCTGAACTGCAATATTTAATGAAAAAAAAAAAAAAAAAATCTGATGTGTTCCACTCACATGACTTTCTCTACATCTCTGCAACACATTATTGTTAAAAAGCTTATGCTTCTATTTACTTCATGCTAATTGAGAAAAATTAGTAGAAATATTCTTATTACTTGCTTCTTTGTAAGTAGAAGCGAAATAAGGGAGTACCATAGGTTAAAGTGATAGTCAAAAGCTGGTTGCTATGTGACTGAAGTTCCTTTGTTTGTATGGACAGGAGTTGACAAATTCCTGTAGGATAGAAGTACAAGTTTTTCAAATCTGAACCAATAAGAAGGAATATCCCCAAAACGATCAACTCCACGAAAAAAAAGTATATAACATAAATTGTGTGTTTTAAAGTGCTCTGCTTTTTTTGTGTGGTAGGTTTTTGTCCATTTGTTACGGTTTAGCAGTTATGCAAAAATTTTGTAAAATTCATCCAGAATAAAATAGTCTTCAGAGGCTATTCCCAGAAAATTGAAGATATACATATTATTTGTGACGTAAATATCTTTAATATACGATATTTTAATCAAAATCGTGAGTTCCATGTAAAGGATAGTAGGGGATGGGAGGATTTTCTTGAAAATCTTCGTGTCGTATCCTTAGAAGAAACCAAACTTAAATACCAGGTTTGGTATTCAACGGTCTTTTCGTTTTTGAGCTATGCTGTGCACAGACACACACCGACGCACACACGGATGCTTTTTTTTGGATTCAGGTGGACCCAAAACATTTATTTCCGGTGAAAGATCGGTATGGAATGCAATACCTTCCCTATACACTATGTGCATCGTACGTGTAGAGAAAGTAATACTAACAGTTCTAAGTAATTGTTTGAGGAAACCCTGCTGTGAAGCAATGAAGAAGAGTATTGAAGTTATTTACTTTACCGCCAGGCCCACTACAGAAACAGCAGGGGATTTCCCTATCACGGCCCATTCAAAACATTTAGTGGGGCAATTCCCTTAACACAAAGACGTACCGAAGATGCTGCAGAACGGTTATGGTGACATCAGCACCCATCTCGAAAGATAGCAAGCCCAACAGGATCTGGATCGTCTCTTCTCCGCGCCATCTTAATCTCCATTAAGGGCCCGAAGATCCGCCAAAATCACGGGCCGCTGCACATAACTACATCGTGCAGGATGCAAAGAACCGAGTCAAGTTCCGAACTCTGCATTTCGAGGTTCCTAGTAGCTCCATTTACGTAATGCTGGCTATGCGATATCAGCATCCGTCAGCTCGGTACAGTTAATTAGTTCAAAACTAAGGCAGGGGAAAGGGTATCTTATCACTTCTCTTGTATACCAATATTCTTCATGATAAACGGAGTAAATGTACTATACTTAACTCAATATATTTCAGGTTCAGAGGATATTCCATCAATCACAGCATGCCTTAATAAAATTAGGGGGCCGTGTTTCTGTTAGCCATCATTAAGCTATCTATTACCTTTAAATATATTTTTAAGATCATTATTATTTATCCTTTTGGTACTCACTATAGCTATGCCATGTCTTTACGCTGAAAACAGTTTTTTTGCTCTTATTTCAACAATAATTTGAAATGCAATAGTGTTTTTTTTTTCTTGTTTCGTAACATTTCTTTATAACTTTATATTACTTAAATGCACATCAGTAAGAATAGTAAACAAGAGAATATAGCTTATTTTATTAATCCTTTGTTTCTATTTGTTAACCACATTGTTACACATGTTACAAGAGTTCGCCCGATCAAAAACTATTAACAAGAAAATATATAAGGAATTTAACAACATTAATAATAATAATAATATAAATAATAAGCGCCGCGGTAAGATGTGCGAATCGCATTCGGGAGATCGCGGGTTCGACTTCTATGTCGGCCTTCCTGAGCCATCGTTTCCCCGGGTCACCAGATGAATGCTATAAAGTTCAATACATCCCCGAATGTCCATCATCTCCTCGTTTCAAGATTGAAGGGCCAGGTACGGTGTGCAGGGGCGGGGGTGCGGCTGGAGGTTGTTTTGGGTTTATTACTGACCAGACCTTTCTATCGGAACCCGTCATCGGGTGCTTTAGGACCAGGAGCCCTTCGGGGAGGACTAGATCCTCAGAACTTGTGGGTTAGTCGTAGGCAGCGTCTGAGTGTTCAATCTGATACCGTTGCTGATGCTTTCGCCCGTCGTCGTCCGGATTTTATCACAACAGTGATTTTGGATCCTAATCCTAAATGCTCTGGCATGAATTATTATGTAGTAGGTTCTTGAATGAAGATCTCTTCACAGAGCATAAGTCCTACTGCTAATGCTGCAGATACTAGTCTTAATTTGCCAGTATATTTTTCTCCCTACACCAGCTACCACACAAAACAGCTTCGATCTTCAAAGCTACGTGTGCATTATCAGTTCTCTGCAACTCGCAATGCTCGGGATATTTCTGATTATAAACTTTTCAAATGTGTCCAAATTCTCTTTGAAAGCACGCTTTCCAAGCGGAGAATAACTTCTGTAATTAATGTGCTTTGTCGTATGAAAGACAAGCATCATAATTGGAGCCAGTTAAATGCGCATTTATCATTCGAAGAACTGAAAAAAGAATGATTTAAGACCGTTCAAATTACAACCACTTGATATTATTTTAGGCATAATAAAAAAGAGAGAAAAGAATCTTTGGTAATTATTTCATAACCGTCTATGAAACAGAAGAAAATTGAAAATATGGGAAAGTGGAAGAAAGAAATCAATGAGAATGTGGGTTGAAAAATATATAGTATGTCGGACTTAAGTAAAGAGGTCTGCCTATGTCACGCTGTTCTACCTTAGGAGCGCGCCAGCGGAGAGTAACTCGCGACTCTCAGGGGTGTACCTGCAACATGCAATACAGTGCAGCATTGACGGCAACTTATTGTCACGGCTGAATAAAATATTTAACATGAAGTAGCTGGTCGCAAGTATTGTGATGATCACATTGACTAGTCACGCTCCCCTTCCCTCTGCTTTGATTGGGTATGCGCGTGTACTCTGACTCAGACCAGTTGAATTGGAATAGCCTGACCTCTGTAGCTTTGCATTCTAAGGCTTCAAATCTTCAGGTCTGGGGTTCGATTCTGGGATGGAATGTGCGGATGTCCAGCATCTTTCCAAAGAGTTTGGAAATATGAGAGAGTAAAGGTGATTGCGAATTCAATGTAACTAATTATCCGAAGTAACACCTACCAGTGGATCTGTTTCTGAGGTGTGTATTGAATTGGTTTGTGAGGAGTGTATTGAATTGGTTTGTGAGGTGTGTATTGAATTGGTTTGTGAGGAGTGTATTGAATTGGTTTGTGAGGAGTGTATTGAATTGGTTTGTGAGGAGTGTATTGAATTGATTTGTGAGGAGTGTATTGAATTGGTTTGTGAGGAGTGTATTGAATTGGTTTGTGAGGTGTGTATTGAATTGGTTTGTGAGGAGTGTATTGAATTAGTTTGTGAGGAGTGTATTGAATTGATTTGTGAGGAGTGTATTGAATTGGTTTGTGAGGAGTGTATTGAATTGGTTTGTGAGGGGTGTACTGAATTGGATTGTGAGGAGTGTATTGAATTGGATTGTGAGGAGTGTATTGAATTGGTTTGTGAGGGGTGTATTGAATTGGTTTGTGAGGAGTGTATTGAATTGGTTTGTGAGGAGTGTATTGAATTAGTTTGTGAGGTGTGTATTGAATTGCTTTGTGAGGTGTGTATTGAATTGGTTTGTGAGGAGTGTATTGAATTGGTTTGTGAGGGGTATATTGAATTGGTTTGTGAGGAGTGTATTGAATTGGTTTGTGAGGGGTATATTGAATTGGTTTGTGAGGAGTGTATTGAATTGGTTTGTGAGGTGTGTATTGAATTGGTTTGTGAGGAGTGTATTGAATTAGTTTGTGAGGAGTGTATTGAATTGATTTGTGAGGAGTGTATTGAATTGGTTTGTGAGGAGTGTATTGAATTGATTTGTGAGGAGTGTATTGAATTGGTTTGTGAGGGGTGTACTGAATTGGATTGTGAGGAGTGTATTGAATTGGTTTGTGAGGAGTGTATTGAATTGGTTTGTGAGGGGTGTATTGAATTGGTTTGTGAGGGGTGTATTGAATTGGTTTGTGAGGTGTGTATTGAATTGGTTTGTGAGGGCTATACTGAATTGGTTTGTGAGGAGTGTACTGAATTGGATTGTGAGGGGTGTATTGAATTGGTTTGTGAGGGGTGTATTGAATTGGTTTGTGAGGGGTGTACTGAATTGGTTTGTGAGGGGTGTATTGAATTGGATTGTGAGGGGTGTATTGAATACAAAAGTAAGGGAAAGTGCCTACTCTGCCGAAATAATCACAATGGCCCAAAATTCGATTTTTTGTCACTGATGACAGTGATGAGCAATTGTTCCAAAAGTAAACCTCCGAAATAAGACTTGCAATGTAACAGACAAATAAGTAAAAATAAAAAGCATAAAAGTATATAAGAAAGGTAAATAATAAAGATAAGCGAGAGAAGCGTATCACAATAATTACACTTTTCAAAAATATAAAAATGAAATGAAAGTGTAGTATACATGGAAAATATCTAGGAAAATAATGAAAAAAGAAAGTTAACAACATTAATAAAAAATATACCCATCAGTTCACCCTGAAGACGAGGAAGATGCACTTCTTCGAAACGTTGGTGTCAAGCCAAGTTTTTACCTGGCTAGAAGCCCGAGAAGATCTTGAATTAACACGTCGCCAGGAAAGCTATAGTTCTTATTTTAATATACAGATTGTTTCCCGAAGATAGAAAGGACAGAAAAAAATGAAGCCGTTTAAGCATAAAGATTTATTCTGAAATGTAATTGCTACATAATATTCCAGCATATCAAATTAATAAACATTTGGATAACATTCAGCTACAGCTTACAGCTTGTCACTTCACCATGTGCACTCCTACCTCTCAACCAAGTTGTGAAGAACGTCAGCTGAATAAAGGCAAGCAAGCAAAAGTCAATACACGGATAAAGGATGATGCTGATGAATTCATAGCACGATCAGGTCATTAATTATTCAGTTTATCCCATTAACTCCTCAACCTTCTTCTCACGGTTTGTCGACTCTTAAGGTTTGGCGGAGGTAACTCAATACGGACATAAACAACGTAGAATCACGTCACCACGTGACAAAGACCCATGCCAGGATTTGACGTCTCAAGCAATATGGCAATCATGACTTGTGGTTTTGGTGCACCATTAATAACTGTAAGTGACATCCACCTCAGGTGTGTGTGTGTTTGTGTGTGTGTGTGTGTGTGTGTGTGTGTAGGATATGGAGCAATTAGGTAGCACCATTAATGCGCAACTCATCAAAATAAAAACATCTTAAGTGTTCCATTCAGATGACTTTCTCTACATCTCTCCAACAAATTATTGTTAGAAAGCTTATGCTTCTATTTACATCATGTAATTCCATAAAAAGTTAGCACAAATAGTTTTACTGTTTGCTTCCTTTTAAGCGAAATAAGGGAGTACCATAGGTTAAAGTGGTAGTCAAAAGCTAGTTATTATGTGAATTGAAGTTCCTTTGTTTGTATGGACAGAAGCGACAAATTCCTGTATGAAAAAAGTAAGCTTATTAGAAGTGAAACCAATAACAAGGAATATCTAAAAAAAACTATCAACTCCGCAAAAAAAGGTATACAACATAAATTCGGTGTCTTAATGTGCTCTATATTTTTTGTATGGTATGTTTCTGTCCATCTCTTACGGTTTAGCAGTTATGCAAAATTCCGTAAAATTCATCCAGTATAGTCTTCAGAGGCTATTTCCAGAAAATTGAAGACATACATTTTATTTGTCAGGCAAATATCTTTAATATACGATATTGCGGCGGTATATTAACCTGCTGTGTATTTTATTAGTTTTATTATTAGTTTTGTATAGGTTTGATATAGGAAATATCTGCTTCAGTAGTCACGACTGAGCAGAACGTAGAAGTAAAAACTTTAGGGCGAGGAAGTTGCTTTTATGCTCGCTACGTTTACTTTCTTTGTTAATGGTACTAACACAATTGCCTTTGTGTAGCGCGATTTTTAAAGCATCAGAGTCACAAGTAACAGGGTGAATTTTAGAGAAAGGTTATTTTCCAAAAAGTCAGGAACTTGGGACTTTTTCATTATAAAGAATGGTCACGTGGGTTGAATACAAAGAACTTACCAAGGTAGTCACGTGACAACGCTATTTTTCACGCTTCTATTAGCCAATCAAGAATAAGTTCAATATTGGAGATTTTAGATATTTAAGCCATGCGCTCACAAGGAATGGGGTTAACGTGATCGGTATACTATGATGCTTACGGTGATTCTGATTGTGATAGGTGTGTGGTAATCGTATTACGCGAGATTTAATAGTTATCGCACGAGTCGATTGTCGCGTAGCGGAAAAGTACATGACAGTCGAAATAAGAACTCAGTAAGTACAGAAAATAGCGCATGTTATAAATACTTCCATTTCTTCAGGAATTCTTATGTCGGAAGTCGCCCGTAGGGTTAGTGCCTCAACAAGCAACAATGGATAATAAAAAAAAAAAAACCTTCATTCAGTGGAATCTAACGTGAAATACTGTTGAGTCTACCTTCTGTTACATACCTTAGTTTTTCTTTTTTCCCCTGAGTGAGAATCAACTTGTGTTCCTCAGGAACGAGCATAGCCGGTGCAACAATGGACTCTTCATGGGTATGTACACGTTTGTTTATTATGTATTTCACGGGTGCTAATCTCGACCGACTCCGAGGTTGACAAAAACGACAGCGACATATTGTCAACATAGCGTGACAGTGACAATATTTTAATCTAAATCGTTAGAGCCATTTTTGAGAAAGTCAACATTTTCGAGAAAAAAAATTCCATGTTTCTTACTTTCTCAAAATCTTTGTGTCCCATCCCTGGAAGACACTAAACCAAAATACCAAGATTGGTATTTTACTGACTCTTCTCTTTTGAGTTATCGTGTTCACAGACTCACGGAAGGACGGACACACACACACGGACCTTTTTCTGAAAATGCCTATTTTGGATATAGGGGAGCCTAAAACATATATTTCCGCTGAAATTCCGGTATAGAATTTTTAGGTGGAGTGCAATACCTTCTCTATACACTATGTACATATGTAGTATGTGTAGAGAAAGTAAAAATCTGAACTAACATTCGGTGTTTTTAATTTATTTATTTTAAATGAATGAAAGTTCAAGAGTATAAGTAGAGCTCGACGAGCACAAAACCAGATGCATGTTTAGTATAGAGGGCCCTACTTCCCAGAGCGCACTCGGCAAAGCATGAAAACACCCTTATATTTTACACAGAAAATGGAATTTTAGAGCTGCTGGAGTTCATTTGGTTGGAGTAGCCTTTGCCAGGAGTCAAATCATTCATTATTACCTTCACTAATACGCTGTTTTTTTACTTAATTGAGGATACAGCTTTAATTTACAGCGGCATAGATTTATTAGGTGAAGAGATCCTTGGAAACGATCTCGAAATTCTGCTCGATAGTGATACTCAATTGATTTTGTAAAACATTACAGTAAATTTTGAACAACTGCTGATACAGAAAATATGTATGTGCAAAACACTATTTTAATTTCCCTGGTGCTAAAAGAATAGGTAAGAGTCAATGCCACAGCCGGGATTTGAATCCTGGTCTCTAACCGATTGATCTAAGCACTGAGCTACCACAAAAAGGTCTAAAATTATTTTGAGATCATATACCCAATACAATTTAACGGGAAACATGCGTGTCAGTTGGGGAATTTAATGCTGCGTCAGCAAGTTGCTATGGTAACTCAGTGGATAAGGCAACCGGCTAGAGTCCGGGTGATTCGTGGATCGAATCCCAGCCATAATATTGAATTTTCCAGTCATTTCCATATAATAAAAAAAAATAATTTAAATGATTGTATAAATATTTAATACTTCAGTGTGGCTCTTAGTTGTCCAGCTCTTGTCCTTCCCACGGCTTCTATGTTTCTGCATTAAGTGTTCTTGTTTGTTGTTTTATGTAGCTGTATTGGTTCATCAGTTTCAGACCCAACAGCACGATATAACAAAAATAAATAAACAAATAAAGCAGATGTATTAGAACGCATTTTCCTCAGAGTAACACACGAATGTCTTAGAAGTGTAATTTCATTAATTTTACTTTCTCTACCATGGATGTACAATGCACATAGCACGTAGAAAATTTGTTACATTCCACCCTAAAGTTGGATACCGAGATTTCACCAGAAATTCATGTTTTGAGAACACCTGAATCCAAAAAGAAGCATTTTTAGAAAAAGGCCCGCGTGTATATATAAAAAGCATAACGCAAAACAAAAACTTTCGAAAATTTCGATTTTCTCAGAAATGGCTCCAACGATTTTGATTAGCCTCTGAAGACCTCTTCATTCTGGAGGACTAACTGGTAAAATATAGATAACTTACTACACAAAAATGTAGAATTGGTTAAAAGACACAGTTTATGCGATATATATTTTCTGTAGAGTTAACCATTTCCGAGATATTCGTTGTTGTTTTAAAAATTCGCGCTATAGTAAGATAAATAATTAACCTTATTAAGTTAAAGTTAAGAAAAAAATAATTGTAATCAGCTTAGATTTTTCTTATATGGGAAATCGTTATTCATATTTCCATCCTGGTCATGCAAAGAATAGGTGATTTTTATTGCATCACATAACGAACAACTTTTATAAGAATGACTGTCATGTTTTCTCATCTTTCCATTATACTTAAAATTAATTAAGTAATAAAACAATTTATGCTAATGCTTATTTCGATTGGGATGAAAGAATAAGCTTTTGTAAGAATACTTTGTTGCACAATAGCATGAAAAGTAATGTGAATGGAACACATCAGATTTAGCTTAACATCCCTTAATCTCTAAGTTTTATTCACGACGATTGAATGAAATATATGAAATGACGTTCCTAGTGTTCAGGGTCCATAGAGATAAAAGTTACTGGAAATTAATATTTTCAGAATAAGGGTAAACCCAGGAAAAACGTTGGGTATGTAACTTCTCCTAAACGAGATTCGAATTTGAGGAGCACACGATGACCCGCATCACATAGATGAGACATGTTATTATTTTATTTTTTTTTTCCAATGGAGCATAACAACTTTCTTGTGATTTTAATACTATGTTAACTTTGCAACAGACCCTATCAGGATGGCTTACATTGTGAAGTGTCCACTGCTGCACTATTTTGGTCACGTCGGTTTACGCTCGTTCATTCGACAGCAAATATACACGTTCCACCTGTCACCGCTAAAACCACTCCTCTCCATACGTGCTTTTACAGGGCAGCGCTGACTGCATGTTCATACCGGCCTCCGTGTTTGAAATACAACTTGGGAATGGATTGTTAGAGCTGTTAATCAGTTCAACAAATTTAATAGGTCCATATAATGAAAATAAAAAGTATACATTCTTTTTTCGTAGTTATACCGGGTCTTCAGATTTATTCGGCCTTTTGCGCCAGTGGGCTTAAAAGCATGAAGTCATTATTAGTCAAGTGCGCGCTTGTCTCAGAGGGGAGGAATTTAACCCTGGACTGTAGGCATTGCCGACTTCGTAAACAGGCTGATGTACTGGCAGGTACAGAACTGTTTTTCACCAGAAATTTTGTGCGTTCCTTTCACGGAAGATGGAAGTGACATAATTTGCATGGTTGAGTGCTACTTCCAAACTGGAAGAATAGGTAACCTTTCAGAATAAATACTTCGATTTTATGAGCTATAAGCGAATGTTCCAAACGTAAATATGGCAAAGGCGCGATACACGCCCCACTTCACTAAAATGACCTCGAAACTGTTGACTTCCAGCCTTCTACTCATCGTTTGCTAGTCCTCTGCAAGAGGCAATACGTGATAAACTCGCTGGCTAGTATTGACGTCATGCTCCGATAAAAGACTGATGGCAAAGGCTGAATAAATCTGAAGATCCTATAATCCGTATTTGAATAAGAATCATAAATTCTAATTTAATTGTACCAAGGTGAATTGATGCTGGGTTTTTTCAAGGGTTTTAAGATGTTTTCAATAAATATTTAATCATTTGAATTTGCAACCAGTACAAGCAGTTCAGAAAGTATTTCCTTGTTGGCTTAAACGTCATTTTATTAAATTAAAATCTTCGTATTTCTTACTATATAATGTGTTCTTAAGGACGAAAAGGATACTAAACTAGACTTTGCAAAAGAGGTGCCACACTCAATTGAATTGTTCCGAATAACCCAAGACATGGATAATTATATTCATACTGATTTAAAAAATTGCTTCATGAGTAAAATCCTTATCTGAACATATATTGAATATGAATACCTACACGCTAACTCCCGCGAGTTGAAATACCCTAAAGAGAAATATACGCTAAAATGTTATTATACGTGCAAACGCCAAGCACATTAGACCTATGTATTTATTTTCCTCTGCTTCCATAATAATCCTCGATTGAGAATCTGATATCTTGCGAACCGAATCACTTAATCTAAAGGAGTTGTGGGAAGGTACATATAATGGCCTACTTCTTTTTCACTTCAACAGTGAAAACTGCTTCTCTCTCTGTCTCTCCCTCGATCTTCTTCCTTTGTTTCATTTTCTTCCTGTTTTCTTCATCCCTTTTCTTACATAAGGCTTATGCATACGCAACGAAAATCGTTTGCATATTAAAACAAACACACAAGAGCAGTACAGTAAATTCATTCACAGCTATTACTCGCAGGCACGCTGGCTCTGTCCGACGGTTAAATTTCTATTGGCCATTCCATTATGTAAATCGGTCGGCCATTGTTTCTCCTGGGGGAAGGAAGGGAGGATAGGAAAGAGAGAAGTGTAAGCACCAATCCGAAGGGGTCTTTCTCTCGTATAAACAAAGTTTAACCAATTTTCGGTGTATGCGCCATTGGTTTGTTTCAGAGACAAACGCCATATATCCTACACCTACAATGGCGTAGAGGTAATCGAAATGGTGGGGAAGGGGGGGGGGAGCTAAAGAGTTTCGCACCTTAGCGGGTAAACTTCCGGACCATACTTCATCCTGTCCCCCTTTTAGAATAAAGCTTATGTGCTCCACCAGAAACCTATGTGCGCACACCATTTCTCCCATTTCCCACACTGAGAAGAATCCAGTGACCAATGGGCAATAAACAAAGATCCCTTTAGGAACACGAAACAAAATTCCAGTTTGAACACTGCCATATTTACTTAAATGGCCACACATTTATTTAACATAACTAATGTTATTACTTAGAAAACTTTAAACAATAAATTGTATTGCTGAAACATGTTTTTGTTTTGTGATAACAAATAATATTAGAAAAATTATATTTAAAACTAATTTTAAGAAGAGTAATTCTGCAAATGTGCATATTAGCGTCTTCAGATGCCCTTTCTAAGCTAACGATAAACAATTACGGAAAAGAGAAGACTCCTGAAATTCTCTATAGATTTTGGAAAGAATGACAGACACCAGTTTTATATATGGAAAACTAACAAAGCTCAAAGAGGGTGTATAGCATGCTTGAAGTTGAGAATGCGTAAGTTAGAAGCTTCCAAAAGAATAAAATGACAATATACTTCTATACAATAAAGCTCCAAATTTGGGAATGTGCTAGATATTCCGGTAAAGTCAATTACTATAAACTTAATTTGTGATGCACATCATTTTAAAAAGTCATCATATACAGTATTTATAGAATAATACATTTGAATGAAATACTAATATTTAAATAACCATGCAAGCCAGAATTTTGAAATATAATAAAGAATATTCGTGCTGTATCTTCATTCCACTTTTCCAATCTTAGTCTATGTGGAAGCAGAATTAACAGTTATCTTATTTATTATTTTTCACAAAACAATAATATTATTAGAACGGTAGTGTTGTAGATTTAAAAACACAACGCCACACCCAGATTTGAATAACGGATTATTGGTTGCTCTAAGCAATGTGCTATTATATGAAACGTGCCGACTCGGCTTTAGATTCCCCAATTACCTCGTATCTTTTGCGCTAAATCACAGGAGAACTTAAATTATTTTCAGATGATATATCCCAATGGTGACGTATAATGCTTCACAGTTTAACCAATTATTAGAACATCAATGATAATTATCACACATGCCGTTTGTAGCTTAAGACTAATAACTTATGGCAAAGCATCAATCAGTCGTAAGGTTTCACAGCCGGAGTTTAAATTTATAACTAACTATTCGTAGAAGCTGGAGTTTTCAGGTCTAACGCCTGTTTCATAACTGCGCTGAATATCTCCGTGGTATGGTCTTAGTCTTACAGGCGGAGGTTCTGTCACGACGTTCTTATAAATTTCACGTGGATACTTTATAATATTCAGGTCAAATGGCAACGTATGCTGAACATGATTCTACTCTAATAGTACGAAAAATAAAACTCCATTTTAACACTGTATCAATGTATACTGAAAAGAATAAATCCTTAACTATAAACCTGTCCTCCAGATTTTAAATGATATGAATTCTCATTGAGTAATATGTTTGTGGTTTTACTGGGAGGAAACGTAAAAGTATAATTGGTTAGCTTGGTGCATTATATAGCTTTCTTTTTTGTTCAATAAAATATGCATATTTATTATTTTCTAAGCCATATCCGTGAACTAATCTGCGAAATAGTGACACATATACTTGTACTTTATGCTAAACGCATTGTGTCAATATAACGGAAGCTTAAAGAAGACAGTGAAGTACCACCCTGTACTTTGCCGATCTACAGAAGGAAGCCATTACTGATATAAGATCCGTTTCGATTCAATGTTTTCTTTGTGAGCCCTTGCGATCCGGTTAGTCGGGCCCTCCGGAGAGCCGTTAACCTGCCAAGTTTCAGACGGGCAACGGCCCTCCGAGGAGTGCAACTACATGCCCTCTCCTTCTCTCTCCCTCGCCTTGCAATTGTCGCTTAGAAGAGGAAGCAGCAGTCACTGGTCTGCAATGCTAACTGGAAACAGGAGTTCTGGAGCTGCAGAAAATTGTTTGGACCCTAACAGAAGCGTTCTGTGCAACTGCCAAACACCGAAAAGCTGTTTCTAACAACTTAGCTTTGTGGAAATGCAATTGCTAAATTCTTAGCTAACAAATCTTCGCCAGCAATAACGTACTTATGTCGTAACCACACAAGTCCAAGAAAAACCCTACGTTTCTCAACTTGTGTCTACACTCATGTTGTGTTTTATTGTGAATTCAGGTTTGATATCTTATCTGTTTTATTTTGGCGTTTCGCTATTTTCTTTAAAAAAAAAAGGCGTTTACATGTTTGCTATGTTACTATATCTATTTGATATGCTTACCTGCAGTGTACAACAATGCAGATTGTACTAGTGTACTCTTCTTTAACTCAGCTCTCGGTCTCGGAGGTAGAGCAATTATCTTACTAAATAACAAGATCATAAATGCCACTGATTTATTAACTTCAAATCAATAAAGTTAAGGGGATGGCCTGTCCTTAAAAAATGCCTTTTGTAAGTAACCCGAGGCGAAATAACGTACAGCGCGCATCCGACGCGCCAAATTCAGACGAAACTCACCCTAAGAATGGTTTTCTCACTACTTGAGATTATCCATGATGCTCTGCTTCTTATACAAAATCACATATATATCATATATCTTTCCTTACACGCAATACCATGCATTTTTGGAACTTTTCTGCTTTATTTATACATACATAAATTTACACATTAAAACATATTTCAATTTTTACTTTCTCTGTACGTACTATGTAGGTACATAGTGTATAGAGAAGCTATTGTATTGCACCCAAAAATTCCATACCGAGATTTCTCCGGAAATATATGTTTTTAGAAAAATGTCCGTGTGTGAGTCTGTCCGTCTGTGTGTGTGTGTGTGTGTGTGTGTGTGTGTTTGTGTGTGTGTGTCTATGGGCAGCATAACTCAAAACTGAAAAGACCGCTAAGAACTAAACTTGGTATTTAAGTTTGGTATCTTCCAAGGATGCGACACGAAGATTTTCAAGAAAATCCCCCCACACCAAACTACCCTTTACATGGAAAACATTTCAAAAATTAAGATTCTCTT
This sequence comes from Hymenopus coronatus, assembly GCA_030762935.1. Taxonomy (NCBI): domain Eukaryota; kingdom Metazoa; phylum Arthropoda; class Insecta; order Mantodea; family Hymenopodidae; genus Hymenopus; species Hymenopus coronatus. Next base: position 137,330,005 of record CM060888.1, on the reverse strand, counting down.
AAAAATGGCTCTAACGATTTTGATTAAAATCTCGTAAATTTAAGATATTTACTTGACAAATAAAATATATATCTTGAATTTTCTGGAAATATCCTCTGAAAACTACTTTATTCTGGATGAATTTTACGGATTTTTGCATAACTGCTAAACCGTAAGAGATGGACAAAAACTTGCCATACAGAAAATGTAGAGCACATTAAAAACACAATTTATGTTCTATACATATTTTTCGTGGAGTTGATCGTTGTTAAGATATCCCTTGTTTTTGTTTTCAGCTATGAAAAACTTACTTTCCCCATACAGGAATTTCTCAACTCCTGTCCATACAGAAAAAGGACCTTCAGTTACATAGCAACCAGATTTTGACTATCACTTTAACCAATGGTATTCCCTTATTTCGCTTCTGCTTACAAGGAAGAAAGTAATAAGACTATTTCTGACAATGTGTTCTCAATTAGAATAAAGCAAGTAGAAGCATTATCTTTTTAACAAGAATTTGTGACAGAAAAGTAGAGAAAGCTGTGTGAATGGAACACATCAGATTATTTTCTTTGGTTATGGCTGAAAATATTGATTTAATATACTGCAAATTTCATATTCATTTTTGACAACTATTTTTCCCTAAGCCTCAGAACAACTGCCGTATGTCCTTCGTAACTCCAAATCTTCATACGTATGAAGGACTCTCTAAAACAATAGGCATAGAAATACGCTGCTCTAAGTTTCTAAAAAGTTTGTTATAGTTTGAAAAAAAAAAAGATACGTTCACAGTTCGATTTTTGTTTTATTACTAGATGCTCATTAGAGCGACATTACATTCCACTTTAAGAACTCATTATTACAACCTAATGACCATCGCCGCCCCATTTCAAATCCCGGAGGACCCTTAGCAATTGTGGAAGGTATATGTGACACATGTTCGAATATTCCAGTCTCAACGGGCATTGTTCCTGATTCCTGTGAGAAATTCTGTATCTTCGGAGCCTTGTGAGGTTCTGATACCACAGGGAGCTGCGTCTCAACTTGCTATACTTTATAGGTACAATCTGCATATGTTCTCGATAACCCGTCTAAAGGTACATCTTTGTTCTCGATAACCCGTCAAAAGGTACAATCTATGTTCTCGATAACCCGTCTAAAGGTACATCTATGTTCTCGATAACCCGTCTAAAGTTACATCTTTGTTCTCGATAACCCGTCAAAAGGTACAATCTATGTTCTCGATAACCCGTCTAAAGGTACATCTATGTTCTCGATAACCCGTCTAAAGTTACATCTATGTTCTCGATAACCCGTCTAAAGGTACAATCTATGTTCTCGATAACCCGTCTAAAGTTACATCTATGTTCTCGATAACCCGTCTAAAGCTACAATCTATGTTCTCGCTAACCCGTCTAAAGTTACATCTATGTTATCGATAACCCGTCTAAAGGTACAATCTATGATATCGATAACCCGTCTAAAGGTACAATCTATGTTATCGATAACCCGTCTAAAGGTACAATCTATGTTATCGATAACCCGTCTAAAGGTACTATCTATGTTATCGATAACTCGTCTAAAGGTACAATCTATGTTATCGATAACCCGTCTAAAGTTACAATCTATGTTATCGATAACCCGTCTAAAGGTACATTTATGTTCTCGATAACCCGTCTAAAGTTACAATCTATGTTCTCGATAACCCGTCTAAAGGTACAGTCTATGTTCTCGATAACCCGTCTAAAGGTACATCTATGTTCTCGATAACCCGTCTAAAGGTACAATCTATGTTCTAGATAACCCGTCTATAACCCGTCTAAAATTACAATCTATGTTCTCGATAACCCGTCTAAAGGTACAGTCTATGTTCTCGATAACCCGTCTAAAGGTACAATGTATGTAATCGATAAACCGTCTAAATTTATAATCTATGTTCTCGATAACCCGTCTAAAGATACAATGTATGTAACCGATAACCCGTCTAAAGATACAATCTCTGTTATCGATTACCCGTCTAAAGATACAATCTCTGTTATCGATTACCCATCTAAAGATACAATCTATGTTATCGATAACCCGTTTAAAGACTCAATCTATGTTCTCGATAACCCGTCTAAGGTTACAATCTATGTTATCGATAACCCGTCTAAAGATACAATCTATGTTATAGATAACCTGTATAAAGGTACAATCTATGTTATCGATAACCCGTCTAAAGGTACATGTATGTTATCGATAACCCGTCTAAAGGTACAATCTATGTTCTCGATAACCCGTCTAAATGTACAATCTATGTTATCGATAACTCTTCTAAAGATACAATCTATGTTATCGATAACCCGTCTAAAGACTCAATCTATGTTCTCGATAACCCGTCTAAAGTTACAATCTATGTTATCGATAACCCGTCTAAAGATACAATGTATGTTATCGATAAGTCTAAAGGTACAATCTATGTTATCGATAACCCGTCTAAAGGTACATGTATGGTATCGATAACCCGTCTAAAGGTACAATCTATGTTCTCGATAACCCGTCTAAATGTACAATCTATGTTCTCGATAACCCGTCTGAATGTACAATCTATGTTCTCGATAACCCGTCTAAAGGTACAATCTATGTTATCGATAAGCCGTCTAAATGTACAATCTATGTTCTCGATAACCCGTCTAAAGGTACATCTATGTTCTCGATAACCCGTCTAAAGTTACATCTATGTTATCGATAACCCGTCTAAAGGTACATCTATGTTCTCGATAACCCGTCTAAAGGTACATCGATAACCCGTCTAAAGTTACATCTATGTTATCGATAACCCGTCTAGATGTACAACCTATGTTCTCGATAACCCGTCTAAAGGTACATCTATGTTCTCGATAACCCGTCTAAAGTTACATCTATGTTATCGATAACCCGTCTAAAGGTACAATCTATGACATCGATAACCCGTCTAAAGTTACACCTATGTTCTCGATAACCCGTCTAAAGGTACATCTATGTTCTCGATAACCCGCCTAAAGGTACATCTATGTTCTCGATAACCCGTCTAAAGGCACATCTATGTTCTCGATAACCCGTCTAAAGGTACATCTATGTTCTCGATAACCCGTCTAAAGGTACACCTATGTTCTCGATAACCCGTCTAAAGGTACATCTATGTTCTCGATAACCCGCCTAAAGTTACATCTATGTTATCGATAACCCGTCTAAAGGTACAATCTATGACATCGATAACCCGCCTAAAGTTACATCTATGTTCTCGATAACCCGTCTAAAGGTACAATCTATGACATCGATAACCCGTCTAAAGGTACATCTATGTTCTCGATAACCCGTCTAAAGGTACATCTATGTTCTCTATAATCCAAATGTAAAGGTACAATCGATGTTCTCGATAATCCGTCTAAAGGTATATACAATCTATGTTCGCGATTATCCGTTTAAAAGGATACCCACTTCCGCTCCACTTATGCTGAGGGCAATTCGACTTCTCGGTTGAGAGCAATTCACCTGGCACCACCCTGGGTTCAGAGGCGGGAACTTCGGCTAAACATAGCTAAACTTCTAATGATACACAATGGGTGTAAAAACGGCACTGCAATGTATCCATATGGACAAACAATTTTATGTATTTTAAAAGAGCGTATGAACCCAAAATAAGCACTGATCATTTGTACCATAATCATCAAGCTTACCCACAATTTTTATAAACAACTATTAATGGCGTCTGACATTAGAGGTATACATTTCTCTAATGACAACGAAAGCCAAGGAAAGGTTAAATTGGAGATAAAAATGTTGCATGTGTAACTGGTAACTCTTTTGCTAATTAAACACACTGGCTAATATTGCACTACTTCTGTTTTTATTCCTATAACTAACATTTCTTGTAGCTGTCATTTAAAGAATAACAGCATATGTGATATTCCAAAAGCTTGCTTTACACTTCTGTCAACAATAATCTTTCGGGTAAACTTGTTTCTCATTATACCCTTATCTCTGTATTATTTTTAACATTTTGCTCTAAAATTTACATAGAAATAAAATTAAGGACACAGGTATTATTTGTTTTGCATAACAAAATAGTTTTACCTTTATACTGAGACGTTTTAACCACGGAAGGAAAATTGACATGCAAGTGTTAGCATTTTACTTGCAGAGTCTACCTAATATGCCTGGAAACATCAGGGTTCCATGGAAACTTACAACGGCGCTGTTAGGGGTCGAAGATTCCGTATGCGGTTTGCTTCACACTTTTATGAAAATGGTAAAGACGACATAAAAAGTAGAAAAAGAAGAAAGGAGACATTGTGCTCCACTTAAAACTTCGACTGCTGGTATCCAAGGAAGAAAAGAACGAATAAGACACCTTCTTGCCGCAAGCGGAACGTATGGGAGAAATACAAACCTGAGCATGCAAATTTTGCGCGCGCGCGCGCGCGCGCGTGTGTTTGTGAAGAGCGCATAAGCCCTTGGGAGGATTTCGCACAGTTGGAGTGAATGTGCAGAAAATTCCCAGCACGTTTGAACATTTTTGTCCAATATCCGAGATTTCACCTTACTGAGAAACTATATACTCAACTATCTCGTTCAAAGGCTTGTACGGAAACTCAGAAAGAATATTGAAAGGCTGAGGTAGCTTAGAGTAGTAACATGACAGAAATTAAATAGTTGCCTCAAGTATCAATACCTTAACAAAATTGTTATTTGATATAAACAGTTTACCACGATTTGCTCCGTAAAAGCGAGTACTTTTTTAATTCCGTATGGTTATTTAGGGGAATGGGTGACCATACACATTCAGCGCAAACACATATTCCATTCATATACATCTCTAATCAGTTCTGCAAATAACCTCTTATAAGCAGAAGGGAAAGCATTAAGTTAAAGCGATAGTCAAATCATTCATAAAAACTGTCGCTATAAGATTGGCCAGGAATATAATAAAACAAATGCATTAAGTTAAAGCGATAGTCAAATCATTCAAAAAACTGTCGCTATAAGATTGGCCAGGAATATAATAAAACAAATGCATTAAGTTAAAGCGATAGTCAAACCATTCATAAAAACTGTCGCTATAAGATTGGCCAGGAATATAATAAAACAAATGCATTAAGTTAAAGCGATAGTCAAATCATTCATAAAAACTGTCGCTATAAGATTGGCCAGGAATATAATAAAACAAATGCATTAAGTTAAAGCGATAGTCAAACCATTCATAAAAACTGTCGCTATAAGATTGGCCAGGAATATAATAAAACAAATGCATTAAGTTAAAGCGATAGTCAAACCATTCATAAAAACTGTCGCTATAAGATTGGCCAGGAATATAATAAAACAAATGCATTAAGTTAAAGCGATAGTCAAATCATTCATAAAAACTATCGCTATAAGATTGGCCAGGAATATAATAAAACAAATGCATTAAGTTAAAGCAATAGTCAAACCATTCATAAAAACTGTCGCTATAAGATTGGCCAGGAATATAATAAAACAAATGCATTAAGTTAAAGCGATAGTCGAACCATTCATAAAAACTGTCGCTATAAGATTGGCCAGGAATATAATAAAACAAATGCATTAAGTTAAAACGATAGTCAAATCATTCATAAAAACTGTCGCTATAAGATTGGCCAGGAATATAATAAAACAAATGCATTAAGTTAAAGCGATAGTCAAACCATTCATAAAAACTGTCGCTATAAGATTGGCCAGGAATATAATAAAACAAATGCATTAAGTTAAAGCGATAGTCAAACCATTCACAAAAACTGTTGCTATAAGATTGGCCAGGAATATAATAAAACAAATGCATTAGGTTAAAGCGATAGTCAAACCATTCATAAAAACTGTCGCTATAAGATTGGCCAGGAATATAATAAAACAAATGCATTAAGTTAAAGCGATAGTCGAACCATTCATAAAAACTGTCGCTATAAGATTGGCCAGGAATATAATAAAACAAATGCATTAAGTTAAAGCGATAGTCAAATCATTCATAAAAACTGTCGCTATAAGATTGGCCAGGAATATAATAAAACAAATGCATTAAGTTAAAGCGATAGTCAAACCATTCATAAAAACTGTCGCTATAAGATTGGCCAGGAATATAATAAAACAAATGCATTAAGTTAAAGCGATAGTCAAACCATTCACAAAAACTGTTGCTATAAGATTGGCCAGGAATATAATAAAACAAATGCATTAGGTTAAAGCGATAGTCAAACCATTCATGAAAACTGTCGCTATAAGATTGGCCAGGAATATAATAAAACAAATGCATTAAGTTAAAGCGATAGTCAAATCATTCAAAAAAACTGTCGCTATAAGATTGGCCAGGAATATAATAAAACAAATGCATTAAGTTAAAACGATAGTCAAATCATTCAAAAAACTGTCGCTATAAAATTGACCAGGAATATAATAAAACAAATGCATAAAGTTAAAGCGATAATCAAGTAATTCAAAAAACTGTCGCTATAAGATTGGCCAGGAATATAATAAAACAAATGCATTAAGTTAAAGCGATAGTCAAACCATTCTTAAAAGCTGTCGCTATAAGATTGGCCAGGAATATAATAAAACAAATGCATTAAGTTAAAGCGATAATCAAATAATTAAAAAAACTGTCGCTATAAGATTGGCCAGGAATATAATAAAACAAACACAAGCAAATTCTTATTTGAGAAAAGTATAAGTAGTTTACAATTGAAATAGTAATGAGTATTTTGGAAAAAGCTTTATTGAATTTAATGGCAACAAGAGCATTGTGATTATTTTTATTATCTGCTTTTAATATAGCAGCTCCTTCTTCATTAAATTTATTAGTAGAAATTGGTTTATTAAATAGAATAATTGGTTGAATATGAATAGTTATATTATTTTTAATAATACTTTCATTTGCTTAACTAAAAAAAATTGAATAGTAAATAAATTGTGAATTTTGACGATATACGTTTTGGGTGTGGTAAGGTTTTGAAGTGATTTCGAGTTATACAAAAGTCATCCAGAATGAAGAGGTCTTCAGAGGCAATTCTCTGAAAATTCAAGATGCATTTTCGTTTGTCATGAAAATATTTTAAACATTTTAATAAAGTTCTATAGAGTCATTTTTAGGAAAATCAAAATTATCGAAAAATGTTCCATGTAAAGAGTAGTTGGACGGAGATTTTTTTAAAACCTTCTGTCGTACCCTTGGAAGTAATAGAACTTAAATACTAAGCTTGGCATTTAAATATAAACTTTTCGTTTTTGGGTTATGCCGTCCAGAGATACGCACACGCCCAGACATCAGACACATAAAACGTTTTTTTTCAGGGCCCTTAAAGTGTGTATTTCCGGTTCAATCTCTGAATAGAATTTAGTGTGCAATACAATACTTGTCTATCTACTATTTTTACTTTCTCTATACGTACTATGTACATAGTGTATAGAGAAGGTACTGCACTTCACCAAAAAAAATTCGATACCGAGATTTCACCGGAAATATATGTTTTAGGGTCCCCTGTATCAAAAAAAAGGTTTTTTCAGAAAAAGGTCCGTATGTGTGTCCGTGTGTCAGTGCGTCGGTGTGTCTGTGAACACGATAACTCAAAAATGAAAAGTGGGCAAAATACCAAACTTGGTATTTAAGTTTAGTATCTTCCAGGGATGCGACACGAATATTTTGAGAAAAATCCCCCCACCCCAAACTACCCTTTACATGGAACTTTTTTCGAAAATTTTGATTTTCTAAAAAATGGCTCTAACGATTTTGATTAAAATATAGTATATCAAAGACATTTACCTGACAAATAAAATGTATATTTTGAATTTTCTGGGAATAGCCTCTGAGGATTACTTTACGGTCAATTTTACGGAATGTTGAATAACTGCTAAACCGTAAGAGACTAAACCGTAAAACTTACCACATAACAAATGTAGCGCACTTTAAAACACACTATTTCGTGGAGTTGATTATATTTAGATATTCCTTGTTTTTGGTTTCAGCTATAAAAAACTTATACTTTTCTCATACAGGACTTTGTGAACTTGTGTCCATACAAACAAAGGCACTTCAGTCCTATAGCAACCAGCTTTTGACTATCACTTTAACCTATGGTATCCCTTATTTCGCTTCTACTTACAAGGAAGCAAGTAATAAGACTATTTCTGCTAATTTTTTTCTCGATTAGATGAAATAAATAGAATAATTTGTTGCAGAGGTGTAGAGAAATTCATGTGAATGGAACACATCAGATTGTTGTACATAGTATTTGGTATAGGAAGTAATTAAATACGTACATTGTAGTTCCAGAGCCCATTTAGTACAAGATAGTGCATTTGGATTGAAAAATGACTTTGTGTTGAGTAGCGCCTGAAGACATAAGTGACGTTAGATAGTGTTTTGTTCATGTCGTTTCTCACGTCGCATCATTTTTTCTTTTGACCCAGTATGCTCGTATAACCTATTCCATAACAAATATTGATTTATATCTCTGTTGATTACAATATCACATATCTCTATCAAGATATAAAATCTTTCGCTTTCTACAGTTTCGAAGAAATGTTACTTTTAAGAAAATTTATTATTTTGATTTCATTTAGGAGATTAACCGGTTTGATCGAGTATGGATAATGCAATGTGTGAAACCAGAACAATGCCAATCGACAACAGTAACACGAGCGCCACTAATACACCCATAATATAATTTCGCATATATAAACATTGGATTGCCTTTGTTGTAAATAGAGGTTGGTACTCCCAACATCTCTACCTAAAAACCTCGGATTTTTATATTGCGATGTTTTTGACCAGTACTGCTACTGTAATCCACGACACTCAGATCCCCGAGGGTAAAAATACTTCAGGACCTCCCCGCGATGACTGGGAACCGCAACCTCCCTCGTCGGGTCACAAGGTAAATTATGTACATAAACATGGAAGAATCTCAATATCTCTTTGTAACATAATGCAAATACAACTTAGTTACCTCTCTCGTACCGTCTAATTTCAAGCGGTACTCCTTCACCACATCACTTTTAGGTTAAGTGTAGATCATTCTGACCTCCGATACCCCCGACTACATCCATTCCTAAAATATCAGTCCCTCCAATTTCGCAATGTTACAGCTGTTATCGATTGCGGGTTTAGGGTAGCAACCCCTAGCCAGATAACTCGAACGTCACACTCCTTTTCCCGTTTTTCAATAATGACAGTCTCCAAGTTTTAGCCGGGGGGGGGGAGTGTCTATTTTGAGATAAAGTAGTTACAACTCATGCGCTGTGGCACAAGGGGCTAGACCATACAGCTCTTGGTTTCCAATTCTGGGTTCGATCCCATCCATAAGCAGACTTCAAAATTTCAAGAAAACCAGCGTTCTGGCTAGGGAATGCGTCCTACTGTCACTTAACCTTTCGGTTGGATCGGCAAACCCAAATTAAAGAGCAGTAATTTATTCCACCACGTGTGAAGCATTGAGATATGCCACTATGCGACGTAATTGAATATTTGTACACACAAGAATTTCCTCATCTGCATCTAGAGTTGTCTTTTTCTGACTTGGGCGATGTTTTTTGTTTGGAATAATGCATTAATATCTGTTTCTAAGGATAACGCAGAGAGTCTTAACAGACGAATCAAATAATGTTCGCGTAGTCCTTATGTTGGTTTTTACTACAATTTATTTTGAGAAGCTTTTCTCGCAAATATATGTGGATCCAAACATTGCCATTAACTGGGACGCAAATAACAGCAATTTGGAAAATTAATCTTTTGGGAATGATTTAAATAAATCCCACCCTTTTCTTTTGAACTTCTTATGTTTGTACAATTTTTAGAGCACGTAATTCAATTTGCAGTTATTGTGATGCCTCTGAAAATGGTATGCAAATAATACTTCCCGTGTTTCGAAGCTGATATTCAGTTTATGTTTGGCTAAAAACAGCACATTCGCTACCAACCCCCATATGTATGAATGACAGTAGGTGTGACTCAGCAACATATCCACACATAGAAAAATAAGGAGTTAAAAAAATTATTCAATTTATTAAACTTCCTCCAAAAACTGCAAAAACTGGTTCTAACGCCATGGGATTAATATTACTGTTCTTTTTCCAAATATATGGCAGTCACCTTAAACATCTAATTGCCCTTCTAATTGTCTTCTAATGTACAAGGTTGTGGGTTCACACCCGGCGAAGGGTGATGGATTTTTTCGACGTAAACATGACTTCCTTTGGAAGTGCAACAAATCCGTTGGTCCCATGTAATGTTTACTTACATGTAAAAGAAAACCCAGCAACTATCCCTGGGCTAAATTCGCCATATTTCACGTCCTGATCGCCTATAGTATCATCCCTCTTTACCATGTGCTCATACTGGTGAATTCGTGAGCTAAAACTTTCTTGATCAAAAAATCACGGTAAAAGTGGCCCAATATACAACATGGCGTGGTGGGACTTCATTTGACTGAATTGCATTTAAGACATAGATCATATGCTTTGCTTTGCCTTTGGAACTATTTTAATTGCTCAAAACAATTGTGTTTGCTAGTTTACTCTTTGTATATTTGGGGTATTATTTTTAAGTTTACGCACATTATAAAATGCTTTTTTTAAATCCAGTGGCCCTCAAAACATGTATTTCTGTAAAATGTGTTTAGCGAAATTTTGGCTAGAATACCTATAATATCTTCTGCACCTTCTACGACATTGTACATACGTGCTAGAGAAAATAAAAATATATTGATGGAATGTCAAGACCAACACTGAACTTTTACAAACTAAAAGATAATATAAGAGTGGACCAGATGGTCAAGAGTAGATATTATGATGGTATATGCGGATGAATTCGCTCAATCCCTGAAGGAGAAGGAGGAGGAGGAGGAGGAGGAGGAGGAGAACATAATTTGTTTTCCTTTACATTTATCCGCCTCCAAAGTGTTGCCTCTTATCCAAGAACGCAGGTATATTCCAAAATCGTCTGAAGCTATGTTCTTCCTTCCGAAGTTTCTACATCAACCACCAGCAAAGTTGCTTCCCTGGGGAATTGAACCGAAACTACTAATTAGCGCGCAGCTATTCAGTAGTAGCTACAGCATTGGACGAATGATGTATGCATTATCTACCAGACAAAGTATGAAACTACAGCCTTCCCATGACACCATTAGCTAACGACCAAATACCGCGCGCCACTCAATTTCCTATTATCATCAATAAGCAAACAGTTGTATTTAAAATTGTACGAAGGAAATGAACACACACTACGTTAGTTTATTAATGTTGTCGGAATTACATGCTATGCTGAAATTATTAACATAGTGGCGCTAACAGAACCATATAATAGAGATGAACGATAATGAGCACTAGTGTTCGCGGCAAATTTCACTGACAGCTCCAATTTAACTAATGCACTGTTCATGCGAAAGAAATAAGCAAACACTGGTACAAAAAAGGACCAACTGTTAATCGACACCGATAATTATGAACAAAGATATATCCTGAACTGTTAGCTCAGTGTTCGAACAAGCAAGGGGATGGTTTACTCGCTTCTCCCCATCATTTTTGCTAAGTTGCCCTTAATCTAAAGGTAGCACTGGCTTCATATTTTATGATTCCTGATTCTTGGCTTTTATTAGATTCTATATTGTTTTGTGTCCTTTCGCGAACAATTTTGTTCCCTCCCACTTTTTTGATTGGCGAAATACAAATTAGACCTTAAAAACGAAATGCACCCTATCATGGTAAAAGTAAGTTCCACCAGGAGGCAGGAGTAAAGCGAAGCATGCTTCTATACTGGCTGTTATTGGAAATTAAGAACAGTGTAATGAAAAACATTACATATAGTTACATAGCTTCAATGCATATAATATTTTAAAACTGCTTCAGAATGTGCTTTTGAAAATCTGTAAATTCCTTTTCCCAATGATAATCTTCACTTTTCTACCATGTGTAGTAAGTAGGCAAAATATTGCAATCCACCTACAAATTCGATATCGATGTTTTTCAGGAAATATGTGCCCCTCCCTAAAGGCATTTTTAGAAAAACTGTGCGTGAGAGTCTGTAAACAGCGTAACTAACACAAAATGTTTAAGAATACACTTTTTACATGAAACAGTTTCAATACACTTGATGCCATCTAAAAATAACTAACGATTTTCTCTAGTCAGTATTGCGCTCCACCAAAAAATTCGATGCCGAGATTATCAGAAATAAACGTTTTAGGTTCCCCTGCAGTACAAAATAAAGGAGCATTTTTAGGAAAAGGTTAACGTGTATGTGTATGTGTGTGTGAACACGATAACTCAAAAATGAAAATTTGATAAAATACCAAACTTGGTATTTATGTTTAGCATTTTTCAAGGTTATAACTTGAAGATTTTGAGAAAACCCCGTACTGCAAACTATCCTTTACATGAAAAAAACTCCTACATTTTGATTTTCTCAAAAATTGCTCTTAAAGATTTTGATTTAAATGCCGCATAATAAATATATTTACATGAAAAATAAAATACATAACTTGAATTGTAATGCTCGTCATTGAGCATTAATTTTGCATAATGGTAAACCGTAAGCGATAGACAAAAACATACTACACAAAAAATCTTGTGTGTTCCATTCACATGACTTTCTCTACATCTGTGTAACAAATATTGTTAATAAGCTTATTCTTCTATCCACTTTTTCCTAATCGAAATAAATGCTAGAGTAAACGGTCGCATTGCTTAATTCCTTATAAGTAGAACGGAAATAGGCTAAACCGACAGCTACATTTTTAAAATGTGGTTGCTATGGGATTGCATTCCGTTTCTTTGTGTGGCTAGGAGTACACAAGTTCCAGTGTGATAAAAGTTTTAAGTACTTTAAAACTGAAACCAATAACAACAAATACCTGAGAAACGGTCAACTCCACGAAAAATGTATTTATATCATGAATTGTGTATTTTAATGAGCTTCATAATTTTTGTTTAGTATGTTAGTGTCCATCTCTTGCCACTTTATCAAAATTCCCCAAAATTCATCCAGAATAAGGAGGTCTTCAGAGGCTATTCCCAGAAAATTCAAGACATACATTTTATTAAAATATACAATATTTTAATAAAAATCGTTAGATGCATTTTTGAAAAGATAAAAAATTTCCGATTTTTTCCCATGTAAAGGGTAGTTGGGTGTTGGGGGATTTTCCTGAAAATCTTCGTGTAGCATCCTTGGAAGAAACTGAACTTAAATACCAAGTTTGGTATTTAAAGGACTTTTCATGTTTGAGCTATGCTGCCCACAGACACACACACACACACCCACACACGAACATTTTTCAAGATTCGGGGGTCTCAAAACATGTATTTGCAATACAATCTCGGTATCGAATTTTTGGGTGCAATACAATACCTTCTCTATACACTATGTGCATTGTAATACGTGTAGATGACGTAAACATTTAAGTCTCGTTAAAACAAAATTTATGTCGTACATTTTTTCGTGTAGTTGACCATTTCCAAGATATGCGTCGTTATTGATTTCTTTTAAGAAACCTAAACTTTCTTCATCAGGTAATATGTGAACTCCTGACCTTGCAAACAAACGAATTTCAATCACACAGATTGAAATGACGACTATCGCTTTCGTCTAATACACTCCTTTTCCCTCCTACTTATACAGAAGTCAGTAATGAGACAATTTCTGTAAATGATTATTATGAAGTAGATAGAAGAATAAGGATTCTAACAATACTTTTCTACAGAGGTATGGGGAAAATCATGTCAATGGAAGATAACACATTTTTTATAATGTTATTTTATTTTACGTTGTCTAATAACTTTGTTATATTGTGACGGAACTGTTCGCTGAGGTACCTCGTTAACAAAATGTAGTGGATAGTAGGTTTTTAAGGTCCCATCTCCGTACCATACTAACTTCGCTTCAGGCGAAAAAAATGGTGCAAGAGAGCCGTCCAGTCTAACTACACTATTCCTACCAAGTCATTCCATCTGTAGTCTGATGGCAAAGTGCAGATAGCATTTTAAGATCTCATCTCGTCACACCATAAATACCACTCCACGACAGGGTTAGGTTACCGCTACATGTGGATAGATAGTAGTTACCGTTATGCTATTGTATTAGAAGGAAGCAGGAGTTTTGTGTCGTGGTATTTCATTTTCAATCCGGTAATTATTTTGGCGACAGAGCGAAACCGCGAAAAAAAAATAGCCAGATTGGTCGGTCCTTGGAATTTGAACTGAGGACCTCTCGAATGCGGGCCTGAGCCATCCTGCTCAGTTAGAGTCAGTATTTAAGAAGGAATTTTCATGACAAGTGAAATGGATGTCGAATTTCGTTGCTCAGCGAAGTCTTCTGAATGACATGGTATAACGTAATCTAAGATACAGAGAGAACTCTGTAGACGCCGTTAAAGCCCAATGCTTTTTGTGTTTTTTGTTTAGTTAACCATTTCCGAGATATATAAATGTTGAGCAGTTGTTCCTAGTGATGCAAATAGTACAGCATTACAGAATTTCAAGCCATCACAAAAAATAGTTTATTAAGTCTATGTACATTTATGTTAGTACCTACAAGAAAATATCTAACAAAGCCATTTCTGCAAATGTTTATCTCGAATATCGTGAATAGATAGAATAGTAAGCTTCTTTAAGAATAGATTCTTGACGAATGTGTAGAAAGAGTTGAATGTGTACAGCACATCAATATTTGCAACAGTATTCGTACATCACACTGAGGGGAAGGATAGAGGTGTATCTTCCCAGCACTGAGGTCGACATCAGGTTTATTCCATTTCTTTTTTATTCTTCGTGCAATATGCTATATTAAGGTAATTTTTATTTTATGAATATTTAATTTGGAATGACTTAATTTAGCAGTTTAGAAACACTCACTGATCAGAAATAATACATATACATGAAATTGTAGGAAGCTGTAATTTCTTATTCGTGTTACTAGAGGAATGCTCTCTCTGAAATTCCACTTTTTACTTTCATCACCACGTATCTACTAGTTACAGAAAGTATTACATTCCATCCAATATCAATATAAATATTTTACTGGAAAATAAATATTGTGAGGTGCTCTGAATAAATAAAAAAAGTATTTTTAGAAAAAGTTCTTGCGCGCGAGGTGGCCCAGCAATCCCGTACTTGACGGTGTAGAATAAAAGTGTTGCACAACTCAAAGGGGCTATTGCAAGTTAAACCCAGCCAGTAGCGACCTTCGTTTCACTCTTCTTAATGACCGCGACCTGAGACTCCGCTGATAAGCAAGAGAAGTTAAAACTAAGGTTGCTCAGCCGGATCCTGTAGCCATGGTCGTTGGTATTTTGGCGTTGATTTTCTGTTCGCGAAAGGGTTGCCGTTCAGAATTCCGTTATGGACATGGATGTCTATATTGCGTATTTCTGTGTTTGTGTAATATCTAAATTCATTCTTCGTGATGACCAAGTAGGTTGCGCCTGAAGGTTTACAGACCCATGTTTGCTGGAAGTTGTTTGCTTCTGTTAACTTATATTTTCAACCGTTTCGGTTTGATATGCCATAAATTAAAGTGATAGTCAAAAGCTGGTTGCTATGTGACTTAAGTTCCTTTGTATGGATAGGAGCTGACAAATTCCTGTATGAAAAAAGTATGTTTTTCAAAGCTGAAACAAAAACAAGGAAAATCTCAAAAACGATCAGCTGCACGAAAGAAAATGTATATAATACAAATTGTGTGTTTTAACGCACTCTACATTTTCTGTGAGGGAAGTAGCTGACAAATTCCTGTATGAAAAAAGTATGTTTTTCAAAGCTGAAACAAAAACAAGGAAAATCTCAAAAACGATCAGCTGCACGAAAGAAAATGTATATAATACAAATTGTGTGTTTTAACGCACTCTACATTTTCTGTGAGGGAAGTTCTTGTCCACCTATTACGGTTTAGCAGTTATGCAAAACTCTGTAAAATTCATCTAGAATAAAGTAATCTTCAGAGGTTATTCCCAGAAAATTCAAGATATACATTTTATTTGTCATGTAAATATTTTAAATATACGGAAGTTCAATCAAAATCGTTAAAGTCATTTTTAAGAAAAGGAACATTTTCGAAATTTTTTTCCATGAAAAGGGTACTTAGGGGTGGGGGGATTTTCTTGAAAATCTTCGTGTCGTACCAAGCTTAAATACCCTTTTCGTTTTTGACCTATGCTGTCCACAGACACACACACACACACACACACACACACACACACACACCTGTTTCTGAAAATGCTTTTTTTTTTTTTTTGTACTCAGGGCTAGAGAAAGTAATAAAAATGATCAAACCAATGATTCCTATAGTCTCTTATTTAAATGAGTAATCTTTGATAGATAAAATGCAGTATGGTAATTATTCCGTAAGGGAATGCTTGGTTCCGCTGACGAGTGAGCTAAAACCCTAACAGTGCAGATATTTATTCTAGAGCAGAAGACAGAATGGGACAGCTGATCGCCGAGGCGGTTGCGTGCAAGAGGGCAGGAACAAATCGTCCCGTGCCAGCCTGTTCCGCTCTTTTCACAGACAAATATCGGAAACACTTTTAAAACTCATCTAAACCAGGACAAGGCATTACTGCAGCCTACTTCCAAAATTGTTCTTCACATATTTATTACTTTCTCTACGCGTACTATGTACATAGTGTATACAGAAGGTATTGTAATGCACCCAAATATGTCATACCGAGATTTCACCGGAAATACATGTTTTGAGTCCCATGAATCCAAAAAAAAGAATTTTTAGAAAAATTTCCGTGTGTATGTCTGTCTGTGTGTGTATGTGTGTGTCTGTGAGCAGCATAGCTCAAAAACGAAAGGACCATTAAAAACCAAAGTTGGTATTTAGGTTTGGTATCATCCAAGGATGCGAAGATTTTCTAGACAATCCCCCCACCCCCAAGTACCCTTTACATGGAACTTTTTTCGAAAATTTGGATTTTATCAAAAATGGTTCTAACGATTTTGATTAAAATATCATGTATTAAAGATATTTACCTGCCAAATAAAATGTATAATTTGAATTTTCTGGGCCAAATAAAATGTATAATTTGAATTTTCTGGGAATAGTCTCTGAAGACTACTTAATTCTGGATGAATTTTACTCCTAAACCGTACGAGATGGACAAAAACTCACTTAACAGAAAATATAGCGCACGTTAAAACACACAATTTATATTATATACATTTTTTCGTGGAGTTGATCATTTTTTAGATATTCATTGCTATTAGTTTCAGCCTTGAAAAACGTATAATTTTCTCATACAAGAATTTGTCAACTCTTGTCCATACAAACAAAGAAACTTCAGTCACATGGTAACCAGCTTTTGACTATCACTTTAACCTATGGTACTCCCTTATTTCACTTCTACTTACAAGGGAGCAAGTAATAAGACTATTTCTGCTAGTTTTGTCTCGATTAGCATGAAGTAAATAGAAGCATAAGCTTTTTAACAATAATTGATTGCAGAGATTAAGAGAAAGTCATGTGAATGGAACACATCAGATTTTTTTTTTTTGTATATGCAGTAGTTCAAATCAGCGCATAAAATGTCATCCCAATGATGAATAGCTTCATTCAAAGTCTACAGAATAATGCATGACACAAATATTGAGGGATATTGAATGTTTAATGTATTAAAAATGCCCTTCCTTCATGTTACAACACTGATCAAAGCTGCGCCAGATATCTAGCAATACAAAACTACTCTTAGGAAGGGCTGTTTTTTTACAGGGTTGAAACTGACTGTCATAATCGAGAAACTCGTTTACGACACTCTTTCCTTCTTACTAAACCTGCGCATCAAACAACCTTCTATTCATCATCATTTACAATAGACTTGGCTCGTCTTTGGAATTCCCTCCCTGAAGACGTAAGGGACTGCCGGAACGTTATACCGTTCAAGGAGAAAATTAGGACATACATTTGTAATCAAACCTAATCTGCTACTGTATTAATATGATAAACACATCACTACACTCATTTACTGTTATTAATATTTTATGTGCTGGCAAGACCTACATGAATATTTCATTTAAAATAATTTTGTTTACAGTTTTTTTTTTCATTTCAGTATATTTTTTGCACCTTTTTATAATATTTTTATTAAGTTGTATATAATTGTATTGTTGTTCATTATTCTTTTATTCATTGTATCATTGCTGTGTGCAATTTAATGTATTGCCTGGTAGAGTGGAAGAGGAGGTCTTACGGCCGTGACTCCAACCACGATAAATAAATAAATTCTTGTACGTTGCATTTATTTAACTTCACATCATACATATTACAAAATATCGTTTGACAATAGTAGCGTTACAGTTGGAATATTTATATCCAAAAGATGCTAGGGATCACCAGAATTTTTACTACACGGACTTGTTTCGTAGGCAGAGAAGGTATTGTATTGCGACAAAAATTGCGATATCCATGTTTCACTTGCAATATATATTTTGAGATCCTCTGAATAAAAAAAAAACTGTTTTAGAAAAAGGTCCGCGTGTATATCTATGAACAGCATATTTCAAAAACGAAAATATCTTAATTACCAAATTTGGTATTTAAGTTTAATATACACCAAGGATACGACACGAAGATTTTCAAGAATATTCCCGCACACCAAACTACTCTTTATATGACTCTTCCTTAAAAATGCTGTCTTTCTCAGAAATGGCTCAAACGATTTCCACTGAATTATTGCATAATACAAATATATACATAACTAATAATAATAATAATAATAATATATATATATATATATATCTTGAAGTTTCTGCGACTAGCTGAATAAATTTTGTATAACTAGCAAACCGTAAGAGATAGACAAAATCTTATTACACAAAACATGTAGATCTCGTTAAAGCCCATTTTATGCCATATACAATTTTGTAGCGTGAACCATTTCGGAGATATTTCTTGTTATCGGTTTCGGCTACTTAAACTTTTCCCAAATGACAGTTCATCCTTAAGTTCGTCTCTGTTCTGTTTTACTTGTGGCCACGTAAGGAAACTGAATTTCAATTGTTTCACGCAGCGACCGGATTTAGCCTAAGGTGTTTGATTTATTTCTCTTCCACTTAGGAGAAACTAATAAACCATTTATGCTAATGTTTATCTCGATAAGCACGATGCATATAACAATAGTTTGTAGAGAAAACCATGTGAATGGAACACAACCGAGGTCTGCCAGCACGCATACGGTCAGCTTTAATGTCAGGAAATGCATCTGACCTGAGCTCTTATATTTCGTCTAGTATGAGGTATTTCTCAAATAATTTTAAGATGGTTTTCCACATCGTGTACCGCGTTTAGACTGTGCATTGGTCATGAGCTGCTTCAGGAGGACCATCCGTATGATTAAAAATCTAATGTGTTCCATTCACATGACTTTCTCTACATCTCTGCAACAAATTATAGTTAAAAAGCTTATGCTTCTATTTATTTCATGCTAATCGAGAAATAATTAGCAGAAATAGTCTTAGTACTTGATTCCTAGTAAGCGAAATAAGGGAGTACCATAGGTTAAAGTGATAGTCAAAAACTGGTTGCTATGTGACTGAAGTTCCTTTGTTTGTATGGACAGGAGTTGACTAAGTCCAAAAACAACAAATATCTAAAAAACGATCAACTACATGAAAAAATGAATAGAACATAAATTGTGCGCTACATTTTTTCTGTGGTAAGTTTCTTTCCATCTCTTACGGTTTAGCAGTTATGCAAAATTCCGTAAAATTCGTCCAGCTATTCCCAGGAAATTCAAAATATACATTTTATTTGTGAGGTAAATATCCTTAATATATGTTATTTTAATAAAAATTGTTAGAGCCAATTTTTAAAAAATCAAAATTTTCGAATTTTTTTCATATAAAGGGTAGTTTGGGGTGGGGGGATCTTTCTCAAAATCTTCGTGTCGCATCCCTGGAAGATACTAAACTTAAAAAAGAAATTTTTACCGACTGTTCGTTTTTGAGTTATCGTGTTCATAGACACACACACACACACACACACACACACACACACATACATAGGCACGGACCTTTTTGTGAAAATGCTTTTTTTAATTACAGGGCACCCCAAAACAAATATTTCCGGTGACATCTCGCTATCGAATTTTTGGGTGGAGTGCCATACCTTCTCTATAGACTACGTACATAGTATATAGAGAAGGTATGACACTCCACTCAAAAATTCGATACCGAGATTTCACCGGAAATATATCTTTTAGGGTAACCTATATCTAAAAAAAAGCATTTTCAGAAAAAGGTCTGAAGAGTACTTTATTCTGGATGGATTTTACGGAATTTTGAATAACTGCTAAACCCTAAGAGATGGACAAAAACTTACTACACTGCTGATCGTTTTTGAGATATTCCTTGTTTTTGGTTTCAGCTTTGAAAAATTTACTTTTCTCATACAGGAATTTGTCAACTCAACATAACTCAACATAAGCTTTCTAACAATCATTCGTCGCAAAGATGTAGAGAAATTCATGTGAATGGAACACATCACCGCGTCTCTGCTGTCAGAGATTAGTTACGATATTTATATTATGCAAATGGCAGTTCGGATGTGGAAATTAACCATTTGCAGTTGGGCTACTTCCGACATCTCCGAAATTATACGTGCACTATTCCGGGAAGTTGTTCACTGGTACAGCAATATTAGGAAACGTTATGGCAACATATTTAACTAACCATAACATGTAGAAAGAAAAAACCAAGGGTTAAAATTGTTAAAATATATTGAGGAAAAACAAATAGGCATCAGATTCTATATAATGACATTTTCTTCCTTCATCCCTGCTTACTCAAACGGAATCAGAGCGAACCAGTATTGTTTTAGGAAGGCACTAAGAGATTTCGAAGGATATCCTACCATTTATTAAAATGCACTCAGCAATAGAGTATTTATTGAAATATGACTCTTTGATATGTTGAACATTAGGTGGAGAATTGGGAAATTATTCTTGCATGCTGCACTCTTTTCGGTTTTTCAGTATTCTTTATAATTAGATTGTTTTTTCGCTGCTATGTTTTTCATTAACTTGTATGGCAGCTATATTCCGTTAATTTAGTTTTCATTACACCAATTACCATACCGATCCAATTCATCCCTTACCTACCAAAAAATTCACAATTCTAACGGTTCAAAATCTATAAAAATATATCCCAATAAGAAAATACTTCTAATGGAAATCTTGTATTCTTTTTTAAATGTATTATAGTCACTTTTACAATAAAGTCATACCGCGGGAAAGATTTGTTACTTGTTTTCTCAAAAACTGCTCATAAAGATTACGATTAAGATATCATACTTAAGGTATTTATATGAAAATTAAAATGTATTTTTGGGAATAGTCTGTGAAGTTTTCTTCATCCAAAAGAGTCGCGCTCCAAGGTCCCGGGTTCAAACCCGGGGGAGGACATGGATTTTTCTTACCATGGCTTCCTTCGGAAGGGAAGTAAAGCCATTGGTCCCTTGTCGTAGATTTACGGCACACAAAAGAACCTCAAGCTTGATAAAGAGGCCCCTGAGTCAAATTAAGCGGTCTTTCACGCCCAGTATAGAATCGGACGCTGAGAACCGCAGTAGTTATAAAACATCCATAAGTACAATTTCATTTCCATTCATGCGAAATAAATTGTGTATAATTTTACTTTCTCTACAGGTGCGTACAATGTAAGGAGTAGGTTGAGAGGGTATTGCAATCTACCCAAAAATTCGATACCGAAATTTCACCTGAAATACATGTTTTGAGGACACCTGAGTCCAAAACAATGAGACAAATCCGTTGTGTGTGTGTGTGTGTGTGAACACTATAACTTAAAAATATTAATCTTGGTATTTAAGCTGCGCATCGTTCATGAATGCGACAGTAAGACTTTCAGCAAAATTTCCAACTCCACTTCCCTTTACATAGAATATATTTGGAAGAGTTTGATTTTCTAAAAATTGAGTGTAACGATTTGCATTAAAATGTCACCTGTTTAATATATCCTCTTGAGCAATGAAATGTGTATCTTAAATGTTCTAAGATAGCCTCTGAAGATCTAATTATTCTCGATGAATTTTGCCGAAATGGTGAATCGTAAGAGACAAAAATTTTCACAAAAAATGCTCACACAAACCTTGTTTTTTTTTTTTTTTTTTTTTTTTTTAGCTATTTCCAAGAACTTCAGTAATATAGGTTTCAATATTTTCCCACACTCATTACTTTTCCAAATGGAAAGGCGTTATTGTTTGCTGGACAAGCAAAGATAACTAAATTTCAAAGCCTCACATGGTGACCAGCTGTTTAAAGATTTGACTATCAGTTAAACATTCAGTATTTCCCTGATCTTAATGGTATTATGAATAAAACCATTTTTGCAGACGTTTATCTCGATTAATATGTATTAGAAGAATTGTTTTTTTAAAATATTTTGCTGAAATATTGGTAGAGAAAGCCATGTAATGCACATCATATTTTTGTAACTCCTATACCATTAGAAATAGACAAAACGTCATTTTCGCGAGATATTCGTTATTACTGCTTTCAATTTTACAGCATTTTTGATATTTTAAAGCGTGCATTTCTTTCCTGTGTCAAGTTAATGTACTTTATCCCACTTGAGAAACGTTAGACAAACATTTAAATAATCAGTAGATTACAACCAGGCCGCTACGACCACTGAACAGCAACTTGAAGCAATCTACGACGAGGGCAACGCACCACGCAGACCCATCTTGGATTGCACAAACTCTCCCCTTTTCCCAATCGCTTTTCTCCATTAAAGGTAAAATATGACGACTCCGCAATTTGCCTTCAATAAGCATATACAACTCTTCAGCTGCTCATTTGTTCTTCTTAGTCATTACGATAACGGAGATGTATTGCAGGCTTTTTGTATCCGACCCTAATGGTTTTCAGATAGCAGGACAGAAGTGAATCTAAAGGAAATGGAACCTGTAAGCCGTGTTTCTTCTGTTTTTCGACTTTTCTTAACAATGAGAACAATAACTTTCCTTACATTCGATTAATATGCACACTAAACTGCGTTGAGAGAATTGTAGTAGTTAAAGAATAAAATTGCATTAAGAGATTGTTGGCATTATATTCCTGGGTCTTCAGATTTATTCGGCTTTATTGCGAGCATGTTTAGATGCATGACGCCATTATTAGTTCAGGGAGCCCCGTCTTAAACGAGGTTGATGTACTGGGCGGTACAGAATTGTTTTTACCAAGACATTTTGTGCGTTCTTTGCACGCGAAATGGATGTGACCACCAATAACAGGATTTGCATGGTTGAGAGTTAGTTCCGAACTGGAAGAATAAATACTTGACTGAAAATTTACGACACGTAAGCGAATGTTCCAAATGTAAATATTGGAGAGGTAAGTTACAAGTCCCATTTCACTAAGGTGACCTTGAAACTGTTGACATCCACCCCTTTTACTCATCTTTCGTTAGTCCTCTGCAAGAGACAATACAAGATAAACTCGCTGCCTAGTATTGTCGTCATGCACGGACAAATGGCCGGTTGCAAAGGCATCTGAGTACCCTATAGAATGAAATGAAACACTAATGCAGTAAATATAACAGCAGTGATGTTAGTTTAAACCAAAATAGGTAAATTCCAGATGGTCCTTCCTAACTGAGAATTCTTCCAAATTTTCTTTAGTCCTTATGGCTGACAAATGCCGGTGAAGTCTCCTAGAACGTTTCATTCCCAAATTTCATTTACATCGAATTTGTATTTAAACGCATATTAAGTTTTTATTTTGCTTATTATTACATTTTGCTATATATTTTATATTCTTTTGTATTAGATATAAAGTGTTATAGTGAACTTGACTGCATATTTCGGATGTTTCTGCTTATTTAAGTATATTTCCTGCATTGAGTAGATAATTTAAAATTGAGTCCTAATTTTAAAAGTGATATCTAGACGTATTAGTGACAACATAATAAACTCCTCACTATGGAGACTCTCATATGGAGGTTCAGAGTAAACTAGAGTGTCACTTAAATATTTTAAATAGTTTGATACCATAGTTTAGATATTTTAGAGCACACAAATACTCTAAATAATTATCAGTCTACACCGTCTGTGAGGCCGAGTGGTTAAACTACTCGCCACTCATCAGAGTGACCCGGGTGCGATCCCAGGAGACCACATTTAGGATTTGTGGTGGACAAAGCGGAGCAGGGACGCGGTTCTCCGGGGTTCCACTGATACATCCCTCTTCGGTGCCGATGTATTAAAAGCCGGCGTTAAACAATATCAAAACAGCAATTGTGGTGCCTTAAGAAGTAAGAAGGGGTGTTAACATTACAAAAAATTATCTGTGTTACATTCACATACCTTTCTCTTCATACTCTTCAACAAAATATTCTGACAAAAGCTTACTCTTCTATAATTCCATTCAAATCAAGATGAACATTAGCAATAATTAACAATGAGATCTATTAAGACTATGTGATGACCCTGAAATTCCTTTCTATTTTGCCAGACCAAGATTAAAAAAAGGAAAATAGTATAACCATTTCTCATTTCAGAAACGTTTTAAGTATCTGACTTTAAACACAAAACAAGGAATATATTCGCAATTTTTAACTTTCAACAAATATATCTCCCATGAATTGTGTATTTTAAACATATCTACATGCTTGTGTTCTACGATTTAGTCTAGCTCTTATGGTTTTACCAGCAGTGCAGTAGTCTTCCATATTGAAGAGAACTCCAAAGTTTTTAAAAGAAACTCTAAGATATCACTTTTATTTGTCATGTAAATAAATATCTTTAATATATGGCATACTAATTAAAATCGTTTGAACCATTTTTGAGAAAGTCGAACATTTCGAAAGATCTTCCATGTAAAAGGTAGTTTGGGGACAGGTATTTTTCTGGAAATCTCCGGTCGCATGGTTGGAAGATAATGGATCTAAATACCAAATTTGGAACTCACCGAGTTTGCATTTTGCTATGCTGCTCACGACATACAGACACGTTATTTATTCAAAGGTCCATAAAACATGCATTTCCGATGAAATCTCCGAACCAATTTTATACTATGTAAAGTGTACATATATACACTACTTACAGTATGTGCATTGTAGAATTTGAGAGGATAAAAGAGACATGTTTCACCACTATCCCACTATCCTGTTCT
Organism: Hymenopus coronatus; assembly: GCA_030762935.1. Taxonomy (NCBI): domain Eukaryota; kingdom Metazoa; phylum Arthropoda; class Insecta; order Mantodea; family Hymenopodidae; genus Hymenopus; species Hymenopus coronatus. The sequence continues at coordinate 137,304,878 of CM060888.1, read as the reverse complement.
TCCACCTACAAGATTATGTTATGCTAAAAACAATTCTTGCTACCTAAAAATGTTTATTTACAAGTACTGTACAAATCTGTTGATGAATGTGAATTATTAATATGTAAATATTAAATGAAGCTTAAGCTTAATTTCTGCAAGAGATAGCTTGTTCTTAGTACACCTTACGTCTCTCACTTGCAATGGACACGCCACCAATATGTTGGCTACCTTTTATTTTCCTTTATTTATTATTTTACGAGACTGTCTATTGAAATAATAATAGATTAGTCCTCGACATATACATATTTAAGTAGAATAGTTATTTTACCCACTATTTTTCCAAATCATTTAATAACAACAAATTTCAAATAATGAATGTGTCGTCAAACACATGAAGTATTTAATTTTATGAATACCATACTAAAATACAGGTGCCTATGTAATTTTACATAAAAAATACTACAAAATATTGGTTCTCTTAACATAGTTTTAGTATTATTTCATACTATAAAGATACCATGTATGCGCCTGTAATTGAATGTTTAAATTAATTTGCAGGAATCACTCAGAAATAAGCCGCCATCGCATATAAGCCGCACCCTTAAAATTGAAGGGGAAGGGGTGGGAAAAACTTGGCACGAAAATTAGCTGCTTCTGGACTATAAAAGAAAAATAAGCATAGTAACAAATATAATTGTAATTGGTACGAAATAATTTGTTTCACTGTTTGGACACTCAGCGGCATTCAACGTCTTCGTTGCTCTCAGTTGTCGACTACACCTTGCTGAACTCACTGACCACTATATCCCAAATGACACAGCGCCGAACTTTCTGGAAGGAAAAGCTGTTTGGATTCCACCGGAAATTACCAAAACTTCGGCAAGTCACACAGAGTTTTCTTTTTCTCGTTTTGTTTTGTTTGTTTGTTTTTCGACTTGGGCAATTATTGCGCGGGTCGTTTGTTTTAAAATGCCGATCGAAGGCACTAACAAGCTAAATGAACTTCATATGTCACACTCTCTTCGTTTTCTGCGCTCTCCTCCCTAAACAGTTCATTCTCGTCATTCAACCAGCGCACTTGACAAAAGCTGACAAAGCAATATATGTAATGTTAACGCCACAATGCTGGTAAAAGTTTACATTGCTATGTGGCAAAATGCCGTCGTTTTCGCTTCCAGACCTTATGCATATTGTTGCACATGAGCGCAGATTTTAACGAAAAAGCCAATGTAGTGAATATCAGCCGCAACTTAAATTTGTATTAGTTGTTTTCAGCGCCACACATATACAGGTATTATGTGAAGCTTCAATAAGTCCAAAAGGGCTACTTGTCCAACTTTTCTGAACTAAATTTCATTATTGTTATTAAAAAGTTTAACATATATAGAATTGGACCTGTGCAATAGTTTTTTGCCCAAACCTTAAAAGAACAGGCAATAAGACCAAACTTTTGAAGCACCGTGTACAAAGCTTTATGTCGTCTTTAACGTCTTCAAGTCCTGAACTTCTTATAGCCATGTAGTCTATGAAAGATGGAACTGGGGAAGGGGCGGAGCGATAGGGTAAAAGGGAGACAGAAATAGAGGGGTGGCATCGTGGGAAATATATGAGCTGTCGGATGCAGTCAAAAAACTCCCGCTGCAAAACCTCTCTCGGTCGCGCGCGCACTCGCAGGGAATGTTTAAGTCTCCAAAGCGATATGTAATTTGTAACTCTGGGACATTGGTTTGCCACTTCTATTGTCGGTAGGTATTCTCGTGGAACGTGCTTCTAAAGCCAACCTTGCCAGCAAAATAACTCTTGGATTTTTCTCTGCAGGGTAGAAATATCCTCAAATTATTAAAATGAGCAGGGAACTGCTATAATGTAAATAATCTTATGCACAGAATTATAACTAAAAGCATGGGATACTTTTAGGCTTTCCTTGCGGAAATTGGTATACACAGTATAGCGTTTTAAAATCGCCTCAGGCGACAGTGGCATTGAAAACCTTTCACATGAGAAATGTGAAACGGTTTCCAGGGTGATATTAGCACTACCAGCCAATAAATGCAATCTTCACGGATTATCATTTGAGTTACAAAAATCATACAAAGGGACATAGATGAAAACATGGAGATCAGGGTAAGCGCAAATAAACAGTGGAAGGCCGCAATTTCAGCACCCAATTTCAGCACTCCAGTATGCGGTACCGTAGCCACAAAAAATATAAAGTGGGCTAAAATATTTTCTATAAAATTAATCCTGAGTTAAGTACGAGTATTTTAAAGAATCGATGTTCATAGATCACCTATCCTGCAGTAATAAATCAACGTTATATTTCGTTATTATGTACTTTATATATGCATATACATTTTATTCAAGGAGATTCCAACGACTAACCTCCCCCCCCCCCCCGACTACGTCTCTGACACTGTTAGTTTTCCAGAGTTAGATAAAACAGTTTTGACTCGGGAGAGTTCCAACTGCAACTTCCAGCTAATGGACAATCCTTATTATGCCCAATGATAACCGCTTGAGTTTTATTAGGGCAAGGGAAGGGAGTAACATGAAGTACAAAAGATTTCACACTTTGGGCGCTTATCATGACGGTCCTGTGATTTATAAATATTTACGTGTCATCTTGTGTTAAATATATATTTTGAGAAACATCTTCCGGAGTATTATCATTTCCTTGAATTAACTTAAAGATAACCAAATTCCAGCACAGACCACGTGATGTCATAATTGCTTTTTATTCTCAAACTTTGCTAGACAATTTACTGTTAATTATTTTTTTCTTCTTCCTTTCTTTTCATTGGAATTACTCAATATTTTCTTAATTTAACCCTGAAAAGAATAGTAAATGAGAGAACTGATCAAATCATAAAACTTTGTGCCAAATCCAAACTGAGCTACTCGTTATGTCTAAATTCATATTCAATTTTTTTCCCTAAAGAATGTGAAAGTGATATAATATAACCTCTGTTTATAGGGAAAAATAACAATAGATTTATTTTTCCTTCCATTTTAATCGCATATCTAGCATGTATTTTGTACCAATTGATATTCTTAGCTGTATTGCTTAGGACAGGAAAAGCAAATCTTATCAGCAACATTATCATTCAATTACTAGATGATTTTATTGGCAAATATGAAATGAAGCAGCACTCCAGTGCGATCAACAGTGTATTAGAAGAGGTATCTATACCCTTTATTTCTGGCATTCATTCAACCATTTGATTATTTTCCATTAATTTATTTATTTATTTTGTACCTGTATTATAGCTCTAGAATGCTATTCGGTGCAATAAGGTTCAAATAGCTGCTGGAGATAAAATAAGAATAAGAATAAAAATAATACAACGCAAGAGTTTATGAGCCCATGCTTCGGATGACGTGCCTATCCAGATACACGCGATTATTATTGGATATCACGATTTGGGTGAGTGGAACACTCAAAATCAGGAATGACCGTGAAAAGGTAACGAAATATACGAAATCCATAGAATACACCAAACCCTTCGGTAAACTTTGCCTATCAAAGATACTATGAATTCCCGAATATAACTTGCAAATGCACTAAATAGAGTATATTCTTTAAATATCAATTTTGAGAAAAAGTATTTGAATTTTCTTGTTCTTGTTCTTCTTATATAACATTAAAATTATTTTATTACACTTTCTATCACGCTTCAAACATATATATTAGCTCTTCTGTGCACAAATTAATCTAAATCAAAAGCACAACTGAGAAAAGTAGCGCATTCATTTAATAATCTGCCAGAATCATGACACATCATAGTGCTGAAAATAATGAAGCTTCTGACAGTCTTGCAGAACCATCAATTGAGGACCGTTTAACAAAACCCAACAAATGCCATTTTAAAAAGTTTACAGGAAACATTTTTTTTTTTTTAGTTTACTCTGAGTCTTTTAATATAATACTTCCGGGAAAAAAATGTTAGTGTTTCTTTTTTGAGATGCATTTATTAATAGGCAGTACAACTACTTTTGCTATTTCATTTACTTGGGAAAAAAATTATGACAAATTTTATGAATTTTACAAAACTCAACATAGCCATTTTTTGAAATGTACATAATTTAAAATGTTTACTTATTTTTCATTTACATTTGGCAAAAACCTTATCAGAATCATTAACATGTGTTTTATAATAATGTTTAAATACAGCTCAATTGAAAATTGGTTAATTTAGACCCATTTAACCGTAATTTGTCCAAAATTAATTATTCATATACAGAAAAAACATCAATGTAGGATTACATTTTTTTTTTGTAATGCTCAAAATCACAGAAAATTGAATGTACAGGATCTCAATATATCTCCTCATAATCCATCCTGTTGTCAGAATCTTTGCCACATCCTTTTAAAACATTGCCATAAAATACTTTACTCTCTTCCGATTCATTATGGAAATAATTCATTAGCTTCTTCACGTCATCATCTTTCTTCTTTCGAACATGGTTCACCATTGGAAGTTCAGGTGCCCATTACAGAAATTGTCTACCTTGGTTTAAACACTTCAACTTTTACTGGTACAGAAAAATAAATGTTTTGTACGTAACACTGTACACGATTATTACAACTTTTTTTGTGTGTAAATATTCTCACCTCTGTAATTTTAAAAGACCATTTAACTTTTACAATATTTTTTTGCCATCGATTTTAAATCTTAGTATGCCACTCTTTACCCAAAATTTTTACCTCCCCAAAGTTGAGTTTTGTGTAAATTTAAGAAATGGAGTTGTTGAGTTTCGTAAAAACGCTCTATATGGAGACACTCTTTTCAATGGGAAATATTGAGTTTTGTAATGTTATGAAAAGTGCATTCTTTTCCTCTCATTACAATGGACCAGAATCCGTCACAACCTGCATTTCGAAAGAAAAAAAAAAGGTATTTGTTGAGTTTTGTTAAAATGGTACTCAATTGGGGAATTAGAGACAGATAAAAACAAATCTGAGGAAGGAACATGAAAGCAAGGATTCCTTATGAATAAAACTCCATGTTAAAACGTAACATAGAGGTGAGAACAGATATGTTCCTGTAACTGCTCGCTAAACAAGTTTGGGAGCGCAGAGTAGAGATGCTACTGTCGCCCTCCGATTGCTTTCAGTATCTAATCCTAAAAACTAAAAGGGCAGTCAGAACAGCATTCTGGGGTGAAATTTCCAAATGATTTATTGCTGAATTAATAACCTCTGATGTTTTTGCATACTTATTTTCCTATACCACGGCATTAAAAGGTCTTTAAAATATGTAGCTGGGCAATTATCAAGTATGGTTATATTATAATTGCAAAAGTTTTTCTGAATGTTCTTTTTTAAAACTTACGGTGTGCTTATCTAAAAACTGCTGTAGCAACAATTCTAAGCTTTTTGTGAAAGTGAAACTGTAGTGAAACATTTTATAGCCACTTCCACTAAGTAACGTGAAAATTTGAATTTTGAAAAAGATATTTAGTGATACCTAAGATAAATTCAAGACATACATTTTACAGAAATCATATATAGTAACCGTTAACTTCAAATGTTTAATTCATTTCAATTTTTCAGTGTTGAAAGCAGTGGTTCTTGAAGTAAGGGTACCAGAAATTTCTAATTCTAACATTGGCGAGATGGGCTGATGCGACTTTATTTTACATTTCTCTGCCACATTTGTCAGTAGAGCATGATATTCATGTAAAACCCATGTACTTAGTAGTTTCGGAATTGCCTGCTCAATATATGCGCAGCGTCTTTATGGGTTGGAACACAGTTTCTAGTCCCCAGTGATGGAATAAACATGGGTACCAGCACATCCATCTGGGTGCAGGTGTTTTGCCCACGTATAGTACACACCATCGTAAGTATTTGGGAGCTACGATAGCTAGCATCAGTAAGTCGTGAAAGTCAATGCTCCACTGGCGAGAGAATGCTGCTGACCGCGCGGCGGATGAATGATCATCAACCTTTGCCTTGGCATATGGTCGGCAACCGGGATAGTAGAACTAAGTTCACAATAGCTGCATTGCTATGCTATATATATATATATATATATATATATATATATATATATATATATATATGCACATGCCTAATAAGGTTATCACATAAATTAGAAGTTCATGATTAGCATATTAGTTAGCAACTGAAATTTGCTGCTTCCTAATGCAAGAAACATTTTCAAGGAAAGTGAATAAAACAAAATTAACCATGTTGCTGAAAAGTACTCGAAAATAGAAACTATGAATTTCATTATCAAAATGATTAAAAGAGGTATACACTTCTACAATTTTCTAATAATTTTGTGGCATTTCACGATCGATTTAATTTTTAAAAACAGAATTTTTTGTAATTGCAAGCTTTTTTTTTTCGAAGCGTCGCCAGTAGAAAATACAGGAAAGAGAGCTTATATGATAATAATGCCTAGATTGTTTGAATAATAATCACAGTAAGAAATGTGAAAAGCTCTACTTTGCATACTTAGAGAGAGCATTTTTTGAAAACATCGATAAACGATAAAGTTTCCATGACAGTTGGAGTAGACACTCCGTCTTGCTGGTAGTCATTATCCTGGTGGCGCGCTCTGTTTTACCCTGAACTTTAACCTCGCGCAAACATGCATCATGTTGTTGGCTTATGGTCTTGGAAATATCACATTTGCATTTTAGGAATCTCTCTAGTGGCGGTGGCACTGTTACACGAATATATTATCCCTCTCCCTTCTTGCCTTGCCGCTGCTGCTTCATAAAGGCACCACACATAAATCGCAGGCGTCCTTGTGTACTTACGTAATAACATGCATTTCACAACAAATGAGTCGCTTATAAGCGTCATATTTCCGGACCAGTAAGTCAATGGCGATTTTCCGTAAGGCACTTTTTGAGGTTTAATTAATAGCTACGTAAAAATGTTAACTCCGGAGGGATGAGAAAACCTGCATATTTCTACAAAAATATAATGAACAGACTATGTAGTAACATGAATAAATCAAAATATCCAGCACAAAGGAAGGTCCAATTAGAATCGAGAACGGTGTTGTGTGTTTCGTTATTCCGTGCCACTGTGCAATTGTGGTGACATTAGGCTTAGGGTTAGACAAAAACGAGGTCGCCCAGGCCCTGGGACAGAGCACCGGACCTAGGCGCTTGTGGGCCTTTGCCTCTTGCATAATCCAAGAGAGGAAGGGATGATGGTAGAGACCCGATCCAGATGTAGCAATGGACGGGTCCTCTAACGGCTGCAGTTGGAACGACTCCGAAGCGCCCGGCGGAGCCCCAGAGGAAACCCTAAACGCGAAGGCAATCCCAATGATGATGAGGTTTTATAATCCGCTACACACACAACCCGCAGAACACCGTTGAACAAGTTCTTCAAATCTGAAAGAGAGATGATTAGGAAATAGACCGGAAAGCTCGAGAGATGTAAGAAACCTATCTAACATTCTCCGGACGATAGGGACCATTGACAAGTTAGCCGGCGACCTTCCGTCTCGCTGTCTGGAGTACTATGAGATACAGAATGCATACCTTAGTTTTGAAAAGGAAATATGAATTTTAGAAAAGAATAAACCGTCAGAATGTTTTTTAATGTTCCTTTATATGCAGCTTTTAATATCTACGGTAAAATCTTCAGCTTTTTACTTTAGGTGAATTGATTATCAGCTTAGATGTTCACTTATTTACAGTGAAGTTGATGGTACTTGTGCTTATTAGTTAATACATTAAATTCACGCACGTGCACACACACATAAACGCTCCCATTTATGCCTCAAAACTCTAGGAAAGATGGGGTGCAATCCTTGATAAAGACAAATTCCTGTTCTTCTGTCGGAAATCCAACCTGCCATCTCTGGAATTATTTATGTCAATAACTCCAGAGGTTGCAGGTTGGAAATTGGTACTATTCATGTAAATAAACTTTAATGAAATTGCTTAGGTCATTTAAAATGATTTTGTGAAAAACACGATCTGATGTTGAAAATCCAATAATAATGATAAACTGTCACTTCAGCTATACATTCCATAAGTGTTATTGTATTAGGAGTAAATGCCGTATACAAACTTTTAAAAAGTTCCATTTGTTATATATTTTTGGCAAATTAAACCGTTTCAGAAACAGAATATGTGTAACAATTTTAGGTGTCACTTGAGCTTGCAGATCCTATTAAATAGTGGAGGGCTTCAGCTGGCAAAGTTTCCTCTCTGTAATGAGCGGGGTTTCAAATATATGTTTCGATCAAATTTGTGTATTGTATGCAATATTTACTACAGGTATTGTAAGTTCCGACGTCATCACGCCGGCACCGCTAATATCCTCCATTATAAATTCGATTTGAGTTCCATCACGCAATATCGGCATATTGAACCACCATTACACTGGTTTCTTATTAGGGAATTTATAGTTCGCCACTGGTGATAAGGGACAATTTACTGATGTGAAAATGGCGGACAATAGCCCATGGATATTTTAAGAACAAATAAACATTACACGGGACCAACGACTCAAGGGAAGCCATGCTAGAGCTTTTTACCTCGGAAAAAATGCATCACCTTCCGCTGCATCTTAGAGCCTAGCAAGATACACTACACCATGACAACGCTATTATACATACAAGGAAGAAAACGTGGAAAGAAACAGATTAATGAAACAATTGAGAATAGATACTGCCGAAGGTGCCAAATATACAAGAAAGTAGACCATAATAAACTACCGGAGTACCCAAGTAGAAGAAATTACAGGATAAACCAAACAAGCTGATGTGTTACATTCACATGACTTTCTCTATATCTCTGCAATAAATTATTTTTAAAAAGCTTATGCTTCTATTTACTTCCTGCTAATTCGAGAAAAAATTAGCAGAAATAGACTTATTATTTGCTTCCTTGTAAGTAGAAGCGAAAAAAGGAAGTACCATAAGTTAAAGTGATAGTCGAAAGCTGGTTGCTAGGTGACTTGTTTGTATGGACACAGTTCACAAAGTACTATATTAGAAAATTATAAGTTTCTTATAGCTGAAACCAAAAAACAAGGAATATCTCAAAAACAATCAAACTCCACGAAAAAATATATATAACATAAATTGTGTGTTTTAAAGTGCTCTACATTTGTTGTGTAGTAATTTTTTTTCCCATCTTTTACGGTTTAGCAGTTATGCAAAATTCTGTAAAATTGACCCAGAATAAATTAGTCTTCAGAGGCTATTCCCAGAAAATTCAAAATATACATTTTATTTGCCAGGTAAATATCTTTAATGTACGATATTTTAAACAAAATCGTTAGAGCCATTTTTTTGAAAATCAAAATTTTCGAAAAAAAAGTTCTATGTAAATGGTACTTTGGGGTGGGGGGATTTTTCTCAAAATCTTTGTGTCGCATCCCTGGAAGATACACAACTTAAATACCAAGTTTGGTATTTTACCCACTTATCGTTTTTGAGTTATCGTGTTCACAGACACAGGGACCTTTTTCTAAAAATACTTTTTTTGGATACAGGGGACTCTAAAGCATATATTTCCGGTGAAATCTCGGTATCGAATTTTTTGGTGGAGTGCAATACCTTCTCTATGCACTATGTACATAGTGCGTATAGAGAAAGTAAAAATGAAACCAGATCAGGTCGCGGAAATGAAGCCCTAGGCAACAGATACTGGGAAAAAGACAAAAAACATAATGTGATTGTTCCATTCATATGACTTTTTCTGTCTCTTCTGCAAAGAAACTATTCTACTTCTTATTCTTTTATATACACCACTCTAATAATTATCTTATTACTTAGTTCCTTATAGGTAGAAGGAAAATAAGATAAACTAGGCTAAAAGATCAGCCAATCTTTTGTAAAATCTATCGCTGTGCGATTATCATTTAAACGTGATTCTACTTCCATGGCCAGGAAACAGATATGAACTGGAGTAGGACCTGAGAAAATTAAGTGTTTCAAATCTGAAACCATTAACAGGGAATATCTTTGAGATGGTATCGTAAGTGGCATAAATTGTCAGTTTTAAGGAGATGTATATGTTTTCCGCAGTGAGCTTCTGTCCGCCTCATGTGGTTTACGAGTTATGCAACGTTCATTCAATATGCAGCAGTCTTCAATGAGTCTTCCCAAGACATTCCCGGATAAACATCTTTTGTACACGGCATTTTAATAAAAATTGTTGATTTTTTTCTTCAAATAAAACATTTCGAAAAATGTGTCATGTAAATGGTAGTTTGTGGGTTGGAGGGATTTTCCCGAAGATCTTCTTGTCGCATCGTTAAAAGATATTAAACTTTTGTGTGGACTGCTTCTTTCACACCAGCCCTGTGAAGGATAAAAGTTGGAAACATAGAGTTAGATTGAGAAATTCAATTCTACAGCCGGTATTTGAACTACGGAACTCCTGGTAAAGTTCAGCTGGACTACATCTCCAACTTCTGTCCTACACATGGATGGTGTGAAAGAAACAGTTCAACCCATTAAATGACCTAGCAGTTGATTAACCATAAAGCCCGGGACGGAAGTACTCACATAACATATATACCATTCAGGTATAACGTCGCAAAATAACCTTGTAGTTTCCGAGAAAAGCACGAGTCAGTTGGAGAATTTAGTGGCGTGTCTGTTGCCAATGTAGCTCAGTGGTCCGGACGGAAACCAGAAAATTCCTGGCTATGGCATTGCATTTATCAGTCTGACTCTACCTCACCAACTGAACTTCAGTATTTAACCGACTATTCATTTTTACTTTTTCTATACGTACTATGTACATAGGTATAGAGAAGGTATTGCACTCCACCTGAAAATTCGATACCCAGATTTCATCGGAAATATATGTTTTAGGGTCCCTTGTATCAAAAAAAAAAAAAAAAAAAAAAAGAATTTTCAGAAAAAGGTCCGTGTGTGTATCTGTGGGAGTCCGTGTGTCTGTGAACACGATAACTCAAAAACGAGAAGTCGGTAAAATACCAAACTTGGTATTTAAGTTAAGTATCATCCAGGGATGCGACACGAAGCTTTTGAGAAAAAGAACTCACCCCAAAGTACTTTTACATGGAACTTTTTCCGAAAATTTTGATTTTCTCAAAAGTGGCTCTAACGATTTTGATTAAAATATCGTATATTAAAGATATTTACCTGACAAATAAAATGTATATCTTGACTTTTCTGGGAATAGCCTCTGAAGACTACTTTATTCTGGGTCAATTTTACGGAATTTTGCATAACTGTTAAACGGTAAGAGATGGACAAAATCTTACCACACACAAAATGTAGAGCACGTTAAAACACAGAATTTATGTTATGTACGTTTTTCTCGTGGAGTTGATCGTTTATGAGTTATTCCTTGTTTTTAAAATACTTAAACTTTTCTCACACAGGAATTTGTCAACTCCTGTCCATACAAAGGAACTACAGACACACAACAACCGTGCGTGCGAGATTTGGTAGACTCTTGAGGCGCCTAAGTGTTGTTGCTGTGTAAGTGTTTAACCTCAGGAATGAGGTGAAGGTTAAGATTGTATTTCTGAGGTTTCGGGTGATGATGTTAAGGAGGTAGCGCTAGATAGGCTCCTCGAGCGGTTACATTTTTTTCAGGAGCAACTTTTGACTATCACTTTAACCTATGGTACTCCCTTATTTCGCTTCTACTTAGAAGGAAGCAAGTAATAAGACTATTTCTGCTAATTTTTTCTCGATTAGCATGAAGTAAATAGAAGCATAAGCTTTTTAGCAATATTTTGTTGTAGAGATGTAGAGAAAGTCATGTGAATGGAACATATCATATTTTTGAGTTATGCTATTCTTAGACACACACAAACAAAAAGCACATGGAGAAGATATTTAATTTTGCTGGAAACCTCGAACCTACAGAAGTCTAATATAATTAATGTTATGATGTGTGGAAAGCATTGTTGATTCCATATGATTAGGAATGTGGCAGGCGCTTTCCCCAAAAGGCGGATGATTCTAAAAACTTTCTGGAACAAAGTGCTCCTCTCGGGGAGGTTTCTATTATGTTATTTTCCATGTGACGCCAGATGTAAAGTTTCTATTTCCTGCGCGCAGGGCGCCTTGGGAAAGCGGTGCATCGTGACGTTTCGACAGACAGCTTGACAAGCACATTTCTGGGAAAGTTCCAAATATTTCGGAAAGACAGAATCGTGTTTAATGTTGCATCACGGATTTTGTTTCCCCCATGTAGACTTTTCAGCGCGGCAGTAGGTTAACCCAGGCATGACGTCACATTAATCCTATTGGAAGGCGTCAGGTAGTACGTCGCACCCTAGTATATGATTGCTATTGTTTTTCATATACTCCGGCAATCGGGGCGGAGAAGTGGATCATACAATTTATTGCACTGCTGAAGTTGCGGAAGGGGAAGGGAAAATGGAAGTAATTAAAAGTGATGGCAGAAGGATGAGTTATCACTTTTTTGTGCTGCCTTTCACTCTTACTGTGAAATTGTTATTTTAATTCTAATAAAGTATAGTGTCACAGGTTTTATGAGCTACCTATCCAAAACTCTTACCTTTTGCATTTCTAGGCCATAAAATTGAGGTTTATTCACAAAACTATTGCATCCTTCGCTATTTTTCTGTTATTTGGACTTGCTATCCAGAAGACGTGTGTTAATATTATAGTAGCAGCAACAGCAGCAATAGTAGTAGATAAAGCTGAAGAATTTCAATACTTAGGAAGCAAAATAATATCTAATGTAAGTGGCAAAACAGATATTGCTAATAGAATCTGCCAAGAAAAATTTGCCTTCAGTAAGAAAATTCAATAATTTAAGTTTAATAATATTAGCTTAGAAATTAGATAGCATTTTGTTAAACATATGTGCGCAGTGTAATGTTATATGAGTGTGAAACTTAATCAATATTAAAATCAGAGAGAAAAGGAGCATTTGGTGCTAGAGGATAATGCTGAAAATTAGTTGGATGACAATGAAGAAGTTTATGACTCTGTAACAAATTATTGAAAAAGCTTATTATTCTATCGGCTTCAGGCTAATCGAGATAAACATTAGCAGAAATTGTGTTATTACTTGCTTTTTTATAATTAAAAGGGAAATAGGGAATAGACTAGGCAAAAGCGATAGTCCAATATTGTAAAAGCTGGTTGCCCTGTGGTTGGAATCCATTTCTTTGCATTGGAAGGAGTTGACAAATTCCCGTATGAGAAAAGTTTTAAGCATTTTTAAAATGAAACCATTAAGAATGTATATACCAAAAATGTCAACTCCACGAAAAAAATGTATATGAACTAAATTGTATGTTTTAACGAGATCTACATTTTTGTGTAGTAAGTTTTTGTCTATCTCTTACGGTTTAAAAGTTATGCAAAATTCATAAAATTCAACCAGAATTAAGAGGTCTGCAGAGAAGGAAATTCAAGATATATATTTTATTTACTGTGTAAATATTTTAAATATACGGTATTTTAATCAAAATTTCGATGTTTTGTCCAAGTAAAGGGTAATTTAGTATGGGAACATTCTCCTCAATATCTTCGTGTTGCTTTCTTGGGAGATACTTAACTTCAATAGCATTTTACCGACTTGAGTTATTGTGTTCACGGACAAACAGACACACAAAGACCCTTTTCTAAAAACGCTTTTATTGGACACATGGGATCCTACGTGTATTTCCGGTGAAATCTCGGTACCATATACCACGTACCATATATTATGCAGATAAAGAACACAGGAATTATATTCATAGGAAATTTCTTAAGGCACCAAATGATTCTGAAAATTATAATCAAAGTTAGAATTGATGGCAAGAATAACAAAGGAACGGTAAGACCTCAATACATGGAAAAAACTAAGAGCGAAATTAACCGTAGGAAGAATAAAATAGGAAGACAGAGAGATGACAATGGAGAATCGCTGCAAACTAATTCAAGGTTTGATTAGTAAAGAAGGTATTGCATTCCACCTAAAAATTAGTTACCAGGGTTTTACCGGAAATACATGTTTTGAATACCCCTGAATAAAAAAACCGTTTTAGAAAAAGGTATTGTGTGCGTGTGTGTGTGGACAGCATAGCTCGAAAATGAAAAGACCGTTGAACACAAAACTTGGTATTTAAGTTTGGTATCTTCCAAGGATGCGATACGAAGATTTTAAAGAAAATCCCCCACCCCAACTACCCTTTACATGGAACTTTTTTCGAAAATGTTATTTTCTCAAAAATGGCTGTAACGAATTTGATTAAAATATCGTATATTAAAGATATTTACCAGACAAAACGTACATCTTGAATTTTCTGAGAATAGCCTGTGAAGACTAATTTATTCTGGATGAATTTTATACGCAATTCTGCATAACTGCTAAACCGTAAGAAGTGGACAAAAACTACCACTCAAAAATGTAGAGCACGTTAAAGCACACAATTTATGTCATATTAATTTTTTCGCGGAGTTGATCGTGTTTGAGATATTCCTTATTTTTGGTTTCAGCTTTAAGAAAACTTAGTTTTCTCCTACAGGAATTTGTCAACTCCTGTCCATATAAACAAAGGAACTTCAGTCACATAGCAACCAGTTTTTGACTATCACCTTAACCTATGATACTCCCTTATTTCGCTTCTACTTACAAGGAAGCAAGTAACAAGACTATTTCTGTTATCTTTTTTCTCGATTAGGATGAAGTACATAGAAGTAGAAGCTTTCTAATAATAATTTGTTGCAGAGATATAGAGAAAGGTCATAGGAATGGAACACAGCAGATTTTTGTTGTAAACTTGACAGATTGAAAGTAGTGCAAATAACAGAGATGCTAAGAGTTTAAGAGGGTTGCCCTATGCTGCGACATACACAAATGTGTGACGTCACGAGTGGTTTGTTTGCTCACGAGTGCGAGCCATGGGACGCATAAGTCTGGGCGACATCTGGAGCCCCGGAACCGGCTTCGTTGTATCCGGATGTTGCGGCTAGGTTGGTGGTTCCGCTCTGGATACAGGAAACGTCCCCACTGTGACGTGTTACAACATGGCTTCTAACTTGCTCATTACCACATACCATATTTATAGAGCGCCAATGTAAATTGCTGAAGCTATATCCAACCTTGCACATTTTTGCGTGGCTTTCAGCATTAATATTAATGTCACATTTCTGTATGGGTTTGTGCCAAAACTATGGAACAGTAAGTTACTCGTTTACCGACGAGGTCCCATTCCGCATTTCGGTTACGTTTCGAAATTCAGTTACACTCAGGGGTATATATTCTATGCTGAGGGGCTTTGCTGTGACGGTGGTTTTTTAAGTACCCTGTTTGACGCCATATGTGTCAAACACAAACTATTTATTTCTCAACATATTCCCCATTTAGAGATGTACACTGCTCCTAAAATTTCTGTCATTTAACCCTTTCAAAAATAGGACGGCTCTGTATGGACGATCACCTCCTCATTTGATCTAAATGTTGTTTGGGAACAAGAAGAAATCGTAAGGAGCCAGGTCGGGCGAATATGTGGGGTAGCAATTCAAAACGCAACTCATGCATCTTCGGATGAATGTACTGGTGCGTTATGGAGAAGCCCTTTCTTCTTTGAAAAGTGTATCTTGTCGAATCAGGCCAATAAGTTACTGTAATATTGTTCAGTAATCGTTTTTCCTTCTTCTAAGAAGTGAGAAGTGTGATCTTTAGCATCACAAAAAAAATTGTCATCATCACTTTTCCGGCCAATGGATCCTTCTTTGGAAGAGCTAATCCACCGGAAGCGACCCATTGTTCTGACTTGTTTGATTTCTGGGGTGTAATAATAATTCCAGGTCCCACTGACGGCGAAAAGTCGACACTAACTGTCCTTCGGATTTCGCTTAAATAGTTCCAAATACAGTTTCGAAGTTAAAAGCCGCACCCATCGCGATGATAACTTTTTCAAATCCAACTTATTATGCAAATCATGAATTTGCGTTCCCGCCTCTGCCACTTTTTAAATGTTCGTTCGGTCAGTGAGAATCATTTCGGTAACCACATGTGTCAGGCGTCCTGTGCGCTCCTGGTATGCATTTAGGGTCGTTGAAGCAATATACCTGTAACTATGGCGGAAAGTCCACATAAAGAGTATCCAATTTTAGCTCTTCGCAAGTTTTCTCAACCAAAATCGTAAAAAGCGATTCACGCTAATGCGCTTTGCCATTTTAGGGAAAACACATTTAATTACTATCTTAAATGCTTGACTAGTCCAAATTAACACATGAATCGGCAGAATTTTGTTTTGTTTCATTTATACCTTTAACATCTAAGGTCATTTCGGGTCAGACAGAGAGTTGTCTGTAGGTTCTTTACATTGGGTTTAAATCGTACACATACATACCTCCAGACTCTGTGGGGGATAGAGAATAATTCTGCCTAAAGAAAAATTCCCCGCCCCAGCCGGGAATCGAACCCGGCAGTTCGCTGACCACTCAACCACGGGGGCAGTCAGGCTCAACAATTTGTTGTGCGACGTAAAACAAATAACATTACACGATGGTGACATCAACCTAAATTAGCAGCAGCTTGAAACACGGTACTCACAAGACCCTGAACAGCTCGAGTGTGGAATGGAAGCCGGTGATGACGTGTAAATACATCACAACGCTGGCTTTATTAACACTTGATTTACCCTGCTACATGATTGATCCTAGAAAGTTCACCTCACTCCGTTTCTGCACCAATTCTCTATCAGATTTCCCCCCTCCATATTTCCATCTTCTCTTGCGAATACATGCTGAACTACCCTCCCCTTCCATTGTATTTTCCTATGTGCCTTTATTCTACTCCTATTTTTCATTTTTACTCCATTCCATCACCAGCACATTTGCTTATTTCATTTCTGTTTTTCGTCTGCACTCTAGCGCTTAGGAGTTACTGCTGCTAGCGGGCTGCTGTCGGTAACACCGAACCCTTCATATCTGTGCTGTGGATAAAATCTTAACAAAAACAACCTATGTTTCTGAATGACATTTGTGCTTAGCGCAAAGAAAACAGCCATGTTCACCAAAAAAATAAACTTAACAAAATAGGAGATATACCTGTGTTCCCGAATCGCTGCCCACTGGGCTCGAATAGTAAAACCAAGGATGGTAAACTATCTGTATTGGTTTATCTACTTGTACCTAAAACGTGCATCACCGTGTACCAGGCACGTTTATTTGGTGCACTAGCATTTAACTGTGACTGTTGCATCGATCTAATTTAAATACTATTTGTTTATTATTAACTGTCTCAGTAAGAACAGTATTATATTTTTTTTCAATATGAGCACTAATATACTGTTCCATAACACCTTGCGGAATGGTAGTATAGTGATGATGATAATTAGGGACAGCATCTTGGGGACCGATAGCGGGGCAGAATCGTAATTAGCGCAGCCAACTGTATAGCAGTATTGTGTTGATAATGCAGTGTGTACGTCATGGGACAATGGTTGCGTTTTCACTAGTAATGGCAGACGGTTGAGTTTGGATGGGTCGTAAACATAGATTTAATAGAACTAACAATGTTAATATTTACACATATTCAATTGCTGTTGTGCAACAACATATCAATAACATTATCCGTATTATTTTCTCTCAAGATAAATAGATTACAATGCCCAACAATATATATTTGTAACGTCTCACCTGTGAATCGTCTCCGATTGGCTCGTAAACAGGCTTTATATTGTGAAAACTTCGCTCCACATCACAAGATGTAATTGGAGCAAAAGGGAAATAGGACACCTCATCGACTATTGGGTAAAATACTCCATCAGCAAATATTTCCGTAGCAACACCTCATAGTGAATTTCGTATTTCATTCATTATTGAAAATCTTACATTTGTTTACAAACAATGCCCGGATCTGTGATTAATTGCTTGCACAAGTTCATCGACAGCTTTCAGAGCTCGAGTCATTTCAATGTTCAAATGTGTGTTTTGTGAAGATAAATATTCAAGTACTTCAATATGAAATGCATTTTCATGCAATCCATTTCAAGCAATCTTGATTGAAGAACATGCACTATCATCAAAGGCTTTAATTACCTGTATAACAGTATTTTGATATACAGCATAGTATACTGTATATTAAGCCACGTTCCCCAACGCGTTACTACAGGTTGTTTACATGCGGCGCGTGCAGTCGCCAATGGAGGTTTGTCTCTACTCGGTAGGTATACAACTGGTATCCGCTGCTGGTGTCCTGCTATCGGTCCACAATATGTTATGATGATGATGATGATAATAATAACAATAATAATAATAACAACAATAATGACCGATGTAGACCTGATATCTAAAGATTACGTAATAGGTAGCCGGTTTGGTGTAATTTTGTGTACGTATAGTCAGTGTAAAGTTTCTAGTCTCTCTTAGAAAGGTGGCTATCAAAATTTCTTCAGAATATTGGCTTCCAGGACTTTTTGGAGAATCAGAGATTAAACGAGGAATACAACAGGACTTCATCCTTTTGACATACCCTCACCAGCTATATTCCCCTTCTCTTTATCACATTGACGTTGCACACTGAGCTACACTTTTTTTACAGAAGAAAAAACAAAAAGTCCCGTGTGTCACTTTCTCTTCCACAGAGGCACTGTTCGATTGAAACAATTATAACGTTTGAAGCTGTAACCTTAGGATTATCTTCCACCTAATGATCAGCTGCCTGGTATTAAGAATTTTTTCCGCACCCAGGCTCCAGACCAAGAGCTCATTTAGCGAAGAGAGAATCGCCCGAAGTTTTGACAGTTTGGCCCCTGGGAGAGAAAGCCTGTCATGGGTGTTTTTGTTTTCGATATTCTTTCATTAATATTCCAGCTGGACCTGTTATACGATCAATGTGACAATGAAGCAGTTGTTGCTCTAATAAGGTATAACCAGCAGTACTCCTTAAAAATCTTAACTCTTTCTCCTTTTTCTTTAGCGTTTACAACTTAATGCAAGGCTACTGCAGCAGATTCTTAATAGCGTTCTTAATAGCGCTATCTATTACACAAGTTAATAACAAAGAGTTTTTTCTATTATTTCATATTCCTTTTGTAAAATGAGGTAATCCCTATTAGACTTGTAGGATGTAAAATAAGAAGAAAAAGATAATAAAATAAAAGTAAATATATATTATCTAAGAACTATATAACATAGAATAACTGAAAGGCTTAATGCAGTTTAAAAATATTGAAAAAAAAAACGTTGAATAGAATGTATAATAATAGTAATAACAGGTTACCAATATTGCAATATAATCTCCAGTGGTAAAGGAAATCAAGAAGTTCAAAGAAAAGACGTCATCAAAAATTTAGAGATGCAACTGGCTGAGGCTCAAACCGTGTTGAAGAAGAAGAACAAGAATCTATGAATTGAGAGTTCGATATATCCAACTTAAAAAAGATACAGTAAAACGTTTATGAATATATAATTTAGAATTAAGAAATTCTTCAAAATATTCTATGAATTTTCATTTTACAACCAATATGGGAATTTATGAAAGACATACTTATACTATTTGAAATATACAATTCCTGACAATAATGTAATCATTTATTTCTACTTTTCGATTTCCTTCCTTGGAATGCATTTTCCGAATCTGATACTGCTTCCCATCTCAGCCAGTAAGTGCGAATGGACAGTTCGGTTATGAAATCATAGGATTAGACAACTAACCCTGATAATGGTATTTCAGTGGAGGCCGCAGACTAAAAACACATGTGAGCCTCTCTCCGCATTGTTAGTTTTAGTTTAGTTTCCGTTTAGGAAGCAGCAAAGGGTATATAAAAAATTAAAAAAAAAAAAAAAAAATAAGTAAATAAAAAAAATGTTGGAAACGATTTAGTGTTTTCAATAGGATTTAAAAGTTATCACCACTTGCATAGGTTCTCCTCCCAAGCGCTTGCATTGTGCTATTAACTTTAGCTATGCAGTATGAAACAACATATTCTCATTGTTACAATAATGGAAAAGCATGAAGGTTTATCTCTGTGCCAGTGTCATGCACGTGCAATTGCAGAACATAGCATGTGCTTATTTCGCATGTGAAGGCAGGATGAACCTAATTCGTTTGTTTTGATAAACTTATGTTGCATTCATTAATTTTTACTTTCTCTACACGTACTATGTACACAGTATATAGAGAAGGTATTGCACTTCATAAAAAAAAATCAACACCGAGATTTCACCAGAAATATATGTTTTAGGGTCCCCGGTATCCAAAAAAAAATTATTTTCAGAAAAAGGTTCGTGTGTGTGTGTGTGTGTGTGTGTGTGTGTGTGTGTCCGTGAACACGATAACTCAACAACCCAAAGTCCGTAAAATACCAAACTTGGCATTTAAGTTTAGTGTCTTCCAGGGATGCGACACCTCAAATTACTCTTTACGTGGAACTTTTTTTGGAAATTTTGATTTTCTAAAAAATGGCTAACAATTTTGATTAAAATATCGTATATTAAAGATATTTACCTGAAAATAAAACGTATATTTGGAATATTCTGGGAATAGCTTCTGAAGACTACTTTATTCTGGGTGAATTTTACGGAATTTTGCGTAACCGTAAGAAATGGACAAAAACTTAACACACAAAATATGTAGAGCACATTAAAACACACAATTAGTGTAGCATACATTTTGTCCGTAGTTGATCGTTTTTGAGATATTCTTTGTTTTTGGTTTCAGCTTTGAAAAACTTAACTTTTCTCTTACAGGAATTTGTCAAATTCTGTTCATACAAATAAACGAACTTTAGTCACATAATAACCAGCTTTTGACTGTCACTTTAACTTATGGTACTCCCTTACTTCTCTTCTACTTACAAGGAAGCAAGTAAAAAGACTATTTCTGCTAATTAACTGTCGATTAGAATGTAATAAATAGAAGCATAAGCTTTTTAACAATAATTTGTTGCAGAGAAAGTCATGTGAATGCAACACATCAGATTTTTATAACATCTGCTCAGATGTGAAGTTTTCTACAACGTCATTTTCACGTAATAATTTGCACAATGTGAGAAATGAAAATTGCGTATAAAGTTATTTATCGATCTCAAAGATAGTTCATATGAAAACTTATCATTTCTATACTATTTACAACATGCTTTCCCTGGATCTGAACCTGAGCACAGAGGAACGTGATACAGGTAGTGCACGGAAACGGTCCAACGTTTTTGATTTCCTATAGTGTTATTTGTTATTTCATGTTGGCACAAACTGCTTATTTGTGATCTGGGTCAGCCAATCTCTTTTTGATTTAATTTTGAGACCAATACATACACAACTCAGCCTATGAATATATGCCAGACTTAGGTGAACAGCGAAAGAGGAGGAATGTGGAGACATATCTTGTGAGTGGCTGGAAGACATCCTTCGCGATGATTTTTTCAAATCAGTCCCTGGATGGGTCCTACTCGCCAGCTGCAGAAACAAAGGAAATGGACAAACATCACATGAAATACTGGAAGAAGCAAGAGGTGGGTGTGGCCTAGGCGCTATAGTATTTCCTTACCAGCATAAAGCGATTTCATGATCTCGACTCCATTTATTGGATTCCTGGAATTCCACGACCAACAATTCCATATTTAAATTATAGGTTCATTCTTGTATTTAACAACTCGTAAAGACCATATAATAATAATAATAATAATAATAAGAAGAAGAAGAAGAAGAAGAATACGATCTTAAAAAAAACAGCGTAAAACAGAGGTGTAATTGAGCGCATTTCAATTCAACTTCTTGGCAACGACAAAATCATGTTTACTACTTTAAAGGAATTATTTTCCATTTGAAGCATACGCTGAGGAACCGTACCAGTCGCACAGCTGCGTCAGAGATGGATAGAAACCTGTGCTAGATGACGGGTTGCATCAGACTTCTTCTTAATCTGCCATTCTCACATGAAGCATTAAAATTTAATGGAGATTCGCGCCTCGGCAGCCCCATCTCGGTCCTTTTTCTTCCCCAAATTCAGCTCCATTACCAGAGAGACGAGTACTCGAAGAGAGAAAAAAAATCTTCTCTCGGTTCACACAAATTTTCTGAATGCTTGCCTTGCCCTGCCCTGCACGGCAGATAGGGTTCGAGTCTAAAATGTTGAGGAAAACGTGAAAGGGGAAGTGTTGAATAAACATTCTAAATGATTTTTGTATCAATCATGCGCGTCGTACCGAAAAGATTCTTGCTAGCCTCTGACAAGGGCGCGAAAAATCCATCTGATCATATTCCTTACAATTTCAGCTCCATATATGTAAAATGTAAATGGTAGCTAGGGAAGGTACTGTATTCCTCCAAAATTTCGATGCCGAGATTCCATCACAAATACATGTTTTGAGGGCACCTGAATGAAAAAGAAAAGAACAGTTTTACAAAATAAAAAAGATCGTTCGTGCGCGCGCTTGTGAGAATGGGAATGGGAAATGTAATTGAGGCAAGTAGTGGATTAATGCAGTTTCACTTTACCGCAGTAGTTGCTTAATGTGGACAAGAGATTATGTCCAAAAGTGCCTTTGGTAATGTGATAATGAGTAACAAATTTGTGCTTCAGACTTCTATGGTGAAATTTCTGTATTTTTCAGAATAATAAATTCTGACGTTGCATTTACATGGATTTCACTATTCATTCTTCAACAAACTATTCATATAGGTATTTCCTTACAGGACCACGGGGGAGAAAAAATAAATAAACTCAAATAAAACAAAGGGAACAATAACAAATCATTTGAGAAAAGTGAATTATTTGAAAATTCAAACCATTAATAAGGAATATCTCTTAATTAAATGACTGCATAGCAAAATTCCTGACATTAATTTTGTGCTTCAACGAGATATACTTTTTTAACAAGATTTTGTCTCTTCTTACGATTTACCAACTCTACATTTTATTTATAATGTAAAAATAGATTTAATATAGCATTTTAAAACTGTTAGAGCCACTTTCCAAAACTTTTCCCTGTAAAGGAATTGGGGCATTTTACCGAAAATCTTTGTGTTGCAACATTGCAAGACACTAAACTTAAATACCGACATTTAGTTTTTAAGTTATCTGTTCAGAGCTATTCGGACCATTTTCAAACAATGCTTTTTCTTTTTGAATTCAGAGGACTAAAAAATTGTATTTCTTGGGGTATTATAATAAAAGTCAATACTCATAGTGAAGCTTTCATATTGTTACAAATTTGGACATCTATTTGTATCCAATTATTTCGATATGGTGGTCTGGACGGTTTCAACAATCTTCATTGTCATCCTCTAGCAAGTTTGCAGATGTCTGAGGTGAACATCATCATCATCAAACCAAGAGGAGCAAGTGTCAAAAATACTACAAAAGAAATAGACAACTTCAACTGCCTGTAAAACAAAAACTATTAGAGATAGCAACCTAATTATTTTGGAGGTATGTTGAGAAACTTTCAAAGTTTCGTTTGTTACCATTGGTAACGCTATAGTGTTTTGTTTGTTTGTTGTTGTTGTTGTTGCAGAATCTGAAATGGCAGAAAATCCTGTGGAAAAGGCATATTGCGTGTTGGAATTTGCTAGAACGCAATCAGCAACTGTTGTCCAACGACATTTTAGAACACGTTACCACAAAACGCCACCGACTAGACAGTCAATTTACGACTGGTATAGAAAATTCGAGACAGCGGGATGTTTGTGCAAAGGGGAGAGCTCGGGAAGACCAAGAGTTTCGGAAGAAACCGTTGAACGTGTTCGTTCTGCCTACATAAGAAGCCCACAGAAATCGACATCTAGGGCAAGCATGCAATTACAAATTCCACAGTAAACTGTATGGAAAATCTTGCGGAAGCGACTGCACATGATGCCTTACAGATTACAGATGTTGCAGTTTCTGAGTGAAGAAGATAAGGTCATACGGCGTGACTTTTGCATCGACATGTTGCGACATGATGAAGACGATGCTGGTTTTTGTGAGCGCATCATTTCATTTTTGTGGTAACTTGTTCTAAAATGTCGTTGGACAACAGTTGCTGATTGCGTTCTAGCAAATTCCAACACGCAATATGCCTTTTCCACAGGATTTTCCGCCATTTCAGCTTCTGCAACAACAACAAACCAAACACTACAGGGTTACCAATAGTAACAAACGAAACTTTGAAAGTTTCTCAACATACCTCCAAAATAATTAGGTTGCTATCTCTAATAGTTTTTGTTTTACAGACAGTTGAATTTGTCTACTTCTTTTGTAGTAACCCTGTATTTCATGTATTTCTACTGAAATATTGGCATCGACTACCTTTTCTACAGCAACCGAATATTAGGAAATAATTTAAAACTATGCATCAAATTGGTGTGCGTATTATTTATTAAACTCTGACTGCTACATTAAAATTTCAATTTACTCGAAGTGAAATTGACAATTTTATAAATTTCACAGATCCTTATTTTCATTTGCAGCTCACTTGTAAGCCCCTACGTAAGAATGTAAAGAGAAAGTTGTAAGGGCAGCAAGCTATGTTTAGAATAAAGCAGTAACGGCCTTCCATCGCCGTTTATCATCGGCTTATCAGGATATTTTCGTTGTGAGTGCCTTCGAGTGGGATGGTCTGTGTTTAGGAGCGTGACGTCACCGGAACAGACCAAGGCACGTTATCAATGGCTAATTCAGGAAAGAAGCAATGGTCAATAAATCTGTGTAAGTCAGATAACCAAGACGCCGGCCATGAGTCTGCTCAACCAGAATTAACTGGGCGCAACAGCTTTTGTTTCGTGGCTACACCGTCAGAAAGATTGCTTTTCGCTGCACAAGCACTACAAACAGTATTCGAGAAAGTAAATCAAACAATGAATATATAGCAACGGCTACAGAGTTTATTGAGGCTTAAAACGTTATCTAAAGTGCCTTAACCATTTAATGCATGAATTGAAGTTCTTCTTGAAGAAACAAGCTCAAGTCAAAATTTTACGCTTATTTTTGGCGTAAATAATGTGAGAATGGTGCATTTCATTTGTTATGTACAATAATCTTAATTTTTATTCAACTACTTGGTCTCTTAAAGGGTTTTTATTTGTTTCATTTATGTAGTGTGAATTACCTATTTTGCACGTTTTGTTTACACTGTGAACTGCAGGTTCATTCGATGTTCTAAACCAAGAATTTCAAAACTGCATTCCTCCCATCTGCCTACTTCTTACTTTTAGATTATTTTCCGTGCTTGTTGGAAGTATAGTTGCTATAATTTGGTAAGCAATATCGGACGATGAATGAATCAACTGGTCGGAATGCTGCTCAAATGGCCGCGACATTTGTCTTTCAGAATAAGAGAAGAATCTAATCCAAAAGTCCTGAGATACTTTGTCGTAGTAATCCTCTGTGATTCAGATTTAAAAGACTCTTGTTTTTACAAAATGTTTATAGTTAATGCTGGAATTCTATTGTACTATGCTTCTAACAATTAATTAAATTGGCATGATGTGAATTTTCAGCATTAGCAATAAGCGTTAAATGTATTAACTCAAAGACGTATTCAATCATATACAATGAATTATTCAGATATCTTTCTGAACTTCAATTAGGTAGTTTACTTTTTAATGACCTACACTACAAATCTTACCTTGGGGAGTTTTAGTCTAACCGCTGCTTACAGTTAAGGAATGCACTGCACTGCACTTACCTGAAAAGAACAGATTAAAAAGCAGTTTTAGTCTCCTGGCTTCAATATAATTGTATTTCACACACTTCATAACAAACCAGAGTACTACTTTCTCTAGCCCAATATGTACAATGTAGAGAAGGTATTGTAATGCACCCAAAAATTCAATACCGAGATTTCACCGGAAATATATGTTTTGGGGTCCCCTGAGTCCGAAAAAAGCACTTTTAAAAAAAGGTCCGTGTGTGTGTGTTTGTGGACAGCATAACTCCAAAACAAAAGACCGTTAAATACCAAACTTGGTATTTAGCTTTAGTATCTTCCAAGGATGCGATACGAAAATTTTCAAAAAAAATCCCCCACCACAAATTACCCTTTACATGGAAAAAATTTAAACATTTTTGATTTTTTTAAAAATGGCTCTAACATATTTGATTAAAAGCCCATATATTAAAGCTATTTACGTCCAAAATAAAATGTGTGTCTCAAATTTTTGGGGAATAGCCTCTGAAGAGCTCTTTATTCTGGATGAATAAACTGCTAAACCGTAAGAGATGTACATCACGTCAAAACACACAATTTATGTCCTGTACGTTTTTGTTGTGCAGGTAAACGTTTCCGAGATATTCCTTGTTACTGGTTTCAATTGTGAAGTGCTTTAACTTCTCCCACACAGGAAGAGTGCGTTTTTCTTTTGTTCTATTCCTGGCCAAGCAAAGAAGTGATTTGCAATGACAATCGCATGACGATAGCTTTTAAAACATTTGACAATCACTTTAGCATAGCACATTCCCTTATTCTCTCCTACTTATAAAGAACTAAGTAATAAGAAAAGTGTGCTAATATTTATTGTGTACAAAGAAGAATAATCTTTTGTAGGAGGTTTCTAGAGCAGCTAGAGAAAGCTATGTGAGTGTAACACATCAGATTTTTTTTTATTTTTTCAGCACTGTACCTTTTTTGGCATTAAAATGTAGGGACCCACACACAGAAACTGTTAATATAAGTGTAAAATAAAGCAATATTGTCAAAATACTGTGACATCTCGTTATTTAGCATTTAAAATAAAAAGCCCTTTAAAATGGCCCCACACATCCAAATAGGTCAAGAGCGACAACGGAGTCATTTTGGTTGAAAACTATTCCCATGACAGATTAAGTTAGTTAAAATACTTATAATTTCAAAATGCAAGACCGTGCAAGTTATAATTAAAAAAATGAGCTTTAGATAATCCTGGAAATAACCGACTTTTCGCTAAAAGTCACATAGACTCACACATATGTTATTTTTAGAAATGTGTTTTTGGATTCAAGGGTCCTTCAAAACATGCATTCCTGTTGAAATACGGATTTTATTAATTTGTAATTTGCTATTAATTTAGGGATATTAAAGTTTAATTTTTAAATTAGATTTTAATTGTTATTGAATTTACAAAATGTTAAACTGAATTTAAAATGTTTAGAAAAGAGTGATTTTATTATGTTATCGAACACTTGGGTGGATGCAATACCTTCCCTGTATATTGTATGTGGTAGAAAAAGTAAACATATATTTTAAAATATATGTATTAGCCTAAACGACAAAATAAATACCAAATTAAAGCATAAATTCCTTTTTATAAGACTGCACAAACTAAAGTTTTTTTCTGGGAAATTTTCACAATTTCGATTCCGCTTAGCCCTTAGTGAATTCTGCCATAATTTTGAAAGCTTACTTTATTCTGTTTCGGTTAGCAAAAATATTTTTTTTCAGGAATGTAGATCTCATTTTACTTCATTGTCATTATGAATGGTACTAGGTACTTCTACATCAATAATGTCCTATGTGTAGTTAATTCGCAGGCCTTGTCATAACATACACAACTGAAACTCTCTGGACCGCTTCTGAAACGAGGAATCAATCTCATGTAACCGAACGGAAAGCTGAGAAAATATTAATGTAACAGGGGCATAGGCGGAAGGAAACTGGTTCATTCAAAAGAGCCGGAGAATAACACTGTTTCATTTTTAATTAAAACCGGTCTGCTTGATTTCTACAAGAAATTCGCTGGCAACATTTCCCTTGGGTGTGCTAAAAACCGTTCCTTGAATCTGAATACAAATGTTTCCTTTCCTTATTAAAATATTAACCATATGCGAAGCGAAAAATGAGATGGTTTTTTAAGAGAGACGCGGAGTGATATATTCTAGCTTCTCAACTGGGCTGTTTTTCATTAAATTTGGATTGCAAATCGCGCTAAAGGGGATTTATTGATTTCAGTGTTGAGCTTTTCTTCCTTATGACTATGAAAATAATATTTTGAGGAAACGTTTGTAGCGCCATTTGGAATTATCCGTTATAAACTGCACAAGTCCGAAGAAATTTCGATGCATCCATTTTGTCTTTTTCGATTGTCTTTCAATGACTCCAATCTTCAAATGCGTGATGCAGAATCGAGAACCTTACAAAAGATCTTTTAGTTACATTCATATAAACTTTTCTATCTAGCTTTTACTTTTTTTTTTTGTTTTCTTATAAAAGCTACTTTTTCTACCTACTTGATGTGAATCAGAAAAAAACTTCATTACGCAATTCGTTGAAGGTAAAAGGGAAGATAAAAGAGCTCTAAACAATATTCATGTGTTTAAAACCTGGGTTGCTATATGCTGATCTACAATTATTATACACTTTCCAGAAATAATAACAAATGACCTTGACATCAAGAGAGTTTGAAAACATGCAATGTTCAATACCTGAAAACGCTAATTTAAGCTACTGATGACCCAATAACATTTAATAAATAACATTCTCCGAGAAATTTAAATTGTATAACAAATTATCCTCTTTACAAAGGGACGTCAACAGACAAAAAGTACATCAATCCCAAAAGGACAAAGCGGCCTGGAGTGGGTTTTCTCCGGAATCTCTGGTTTCCCCCGCCATTGCATTCTACCGGTGCTCCATCTCCATTCCATTTATCAACAGTGTCATCGTCTGTAGTGCCGTAAGTATTAAAAGCGGGCGTTAAACACTATCAAAAGATCCTGAAAGGCGAAGATAAAAATGGTTAATTTGTTCCCAAACTAAAAAAAGGTAATAGATAATCTCATCCTTAACAAAACATAAGAAGCAATAGACTGAGGAAACATCCCTGCATTCCTATAATGCGAAAAATAACAAATACTAGCGTTTAAATGAACTGAAAGTTCGGGTTCAATTCCTGGCAGAAGGAACTATTCCCTACCCTCCTAAAGAGTCTGTTAATGTCGATGTTAGAGTGAATATGCGCCTGAAAATAAATTAAATGTGACGAAAAGCGATCCCAAAGTTCAAAGATTAAAACACCACTAAACATTTCAGTCAAAGCCCCCAATATGACGTTAACTTAAGGGGATATAGAAATGACGCTCTTAAAAGCTCCATAAGAACTTACTGCTGGGTTGATACACTGTAAACCAGACTTTCTAGATATTGAATTTGAATCCTATATAATTCCCCAAAGTGAATTAGAACCTTGTAATATCCGACTACTTAAAGTTGATAATCGAACAACATTACTAATAAAGGTACTAACATGAATTCCAATTACATCTGAAGACGCAATCCTTTCATGAACAATTCCCAGTCTTGGAGTAAAAGCTGATGTTCTAAAAGTACTATTACCAAGTCATAAATAGCGATAATTGTAAATCTTCAAGGTCACAAAAGAACTGGCGAAGACTATAATAATACTTCAGTTTAAAAATACCGTAAAAGTAATACCAAAGCCTGCTCTGCTCCTAACAAGTATAATATTTGCAACCTACACCACTGCAATGTTGGTCGGCGTGCATAGTCACTAGGCGAGCTGAATATTCTTTAAGCAGCCCGCAAGGCATTTCTCTAACGTAGCAGCATTTAAAGGTAGTAACGGCAATTTTTCTCGAATCACCATAAGCATGTCTCACCTTCAACCTGGCAGAGGGCATTGTGTAACAGTCAGCTGTCATCTAAATTTCTGAATGTTCGACATTCATCTTCGCCACATATGAGGGCAACTGGCTTACCCAAGGGCGAACTCCCTGGCTACCTGTTGAGAATAAACAACTCGAATTTGCGTCTGATGAAGAGCTCGATCAGTCTTCTCAATTACTATTATTGAATAAAAGTATATTTTTAACGGTAACTTCTTCAATATCAAACAAAATACTCAAACACCGTATTTATTTTAGTTGTGTTAGTATTAGAATAGACAAGGGCGTGCCCTGCAGAGCACTAGACGTAGCCCCTGTGACCTGAAGGAGACGGACACAAGACTAAGGCTACAGTAACTGGGCCTTACTCACGGGCCCAGAGCTTCCAGGCGGTCCGCCGAAGGCCGGTCCCGACGACATCTGGATAAACTTTAACGATGCGCAACCGCAACTAGGTGACCGGTTGAACGCCTTCACCTGGTCTACCCACAAGGATCGGACTCGCCACCTCCCGATTGCGGGCCACACTGCCTATTTTGTTTTATTACTATTGTTTCTTAAATATTTAATTTAGTAACAACTAATGATTATGATACAGGTATAACAGCAGTAGCTTTCCGAGCTTCCGGCTCTGGCCAATTGTATCAACAGGAAAGAAACATGCTCAAGTGTGCGGCTATTTCTGTTCTACAGAAAACACTGGCATGTATCAGGTGCTGCCATCTCTGGATAACGTTATTAAATTAAAAACGCGTATACTTCATAGAAACATTCATGTCAGTTAATCCAATTCCACCACGTTTTATATTGAAACCAAGTTTACGTAACAATTTGTCTATTTCTTACAGTTTACCAATTATTAAAAGAATGCAGAGGAATTCAAATGTTCTATCTAGAAAACTCAATGTATACATCTCAATAGTCAAGCAAATATTTTAAACATATGCTATTTTAACAAAGTTAGAGCTTTTTTTTTTAAATGCAGGCTTATCGGCACTCCGGGGCTGAATTCTTTTTTTTTTTTTCCTACGTTTTTCCAGTTTCCCTACATTTCCTTTGTTGATCTGTTTGATTTACGTTTCCTTTTTGCTTCCAAACACACATACATAACACACATTAACAAACACACAAACACCCATGCCAGGCTCGAACCTTTTGAGACGGTAAAATGCATGTCGTTGAAGCGCACAATTTGTCTAGAGTTAATTTGTTGCGGAGTTAATTATTTCCGAGATATTCTTTGTTATTGATTCGATTTTCAAAAACCTACACTTTTTTCAAATGGGATGGCGCTATACACTTTGTTTTATTTCTGTTTATTTTATTATACCTCGATTTGATATACCAAACACACAGTTTTAGCTTTAAACGTTGCCACATGTTTATATACAGTAATTCAATGATGGGTCCATCACTTTAAAAAACAGCATAATCTAACAAGCTTAATTTTCAGAATACATACAACTGAAGGCACAAAGTTTCTTCAGGTCAACAACAATGCGATTAAAATTAACTTTATAAAGTGTAGAACGCAGACGCTTTAAAGTTGATTAAACGAGACAAATCGTTGAGATTAAAAACTAAACTCGAAAGAACGTTTACAGTTGCTATTAATTTAGATACGAAGCGCGAATCCTGATCTCTGGTATCGATAACGACGGCCAAATAATCATTTACTGAACTTAATATTTGTGATCGGTGCACATGTGGGCTTGATAACCGATAATATTTAATGGTTTAGTATAAACGCTCTGCTGAAATAGAGAATTTCATTTAGATGCAAGCAACAAACGTTTATAGAGGCAGTAAATAAACATTAATTTTAAGAGAGAAAAATCAGTTTCAGGAATGCACTGCCATTTAAAATAAAGCTTCTCTTTTCATTCATTATTTTGCCGCAGTAACTTGTTAATTAGTCGTTGACCGCCAGCTATGAATGCTCGTCCAAACGTCATCCTTTTTTATCTCTTAATAAAAAACAGCACTTACAGACTGCTGGAATGCAAAAATTTAGCTATTAAATGAAAATTAAGATCAAACAATGCTAACGAGCATATATGTTCTTTCACAGCTGCCGTTAAATTTAATGTTTAAGTTGTTGCAATAAAATGCTACTTCAGCTGTTGCCATGAAGCAGAGATATTTATATATCACATTTGCTACTTGTGTCGTTATTGCCCAGC
Source organism: Hymenopus coronatus (assembly GCA_030762935.1). Taxonomy (NCBI): domain Eukaryota; kingdom Metazoa; phylum Arthropoda; class Insecta; order Mantodea; family Hymenopodidae; genus Hymenopus; species Hymenopus coronatus. Next base: position 137,273,253 of record CM060888.1, on the reverse strand, counting down.
GATCTGCCTAATAAATAATAGAATTGAGTTCATGCGGTCGGTCGGTCGGTCGGTCGGCTGCAACGCTAAGCTATTTAATGTATAACAAAAACATTTAACAATTTAACGTTGGTCTGTTATGGAACGAGAGATTTTTTTTTTAACATGAAACCACAGTTATCGTTTACATTTTGGATATGCAGTTTGCAATATTGCTAGGCACAATGAGAGAACGTTCATTATTCATGGCGTTTTCGGCACACATACACAAAGTTTTTGCAAGAGAGACAAAGCAGCGCAGACAGAGAGGATCGATGATGGTGCTGCGCATTTCCCGTTATTAAAAGTTAACGTTAATAAAGACCGCACGGGGATCTTTGACGAAGTGATTGTGGAATTTCACATAATGGGATTTAAATTTTCCGCCAATCCCAGAGAAACCGCTAACCGCCACCGACCCTCCAAAACTATCCCGTGTAAACAATTCCCTGTTTATATAAAGCACCCTCAGTTTAATTATTTCTAAGGCTTTGTGCAAAGCAAATACAGCGCTCGTCGGGCTGTTACACAATATTAGAACTTGCTTTTCTTTTAGTAAAGTAGAAAACAAATCTAGAAAAAAATCAAATTTCTATTAAAACACGGAAACGAAAATAGAAACTGTAAGCAGGGCTCTCCCCAAGATTCCCCAGTTTGAAGACTCGCCGCTGACATGCAGTGACACTTATAGCAGTTTAGTGACGGAGCAGTGTGCTCTGACTCACAAGAGCAAGTGTCCCCAGTTTGAAGACTCGCCGCTGACATGCAGTGACACTTATGGCAGGTTAGTGACGGAGCAGTGTGCTCTGACTCACAAGAACAAGAGTTCCCAGTTTGAAGACTCGCCGCTGACATGCAGTGACACTTATAGCAGTTTAGTGACGGAGCAGTGTGCTCTGACTCACAAGAGCAAGTGTCCCCAGTTTGAAGACTCGCCGCTGACATGCAGTGACACTTATGGCAGGTTAGTGACGGAGCAGTGTGCTCTGACTCACAAGAGTAAGAGTTCCCAGTTTGAAGACTCGCCGCTGACATGCAGTGACACTTATGGCAGGTTACTGACGGAGCAGTGTGCTCTGACTCACAAGAGCAAGTGTCCCCAGTTTGAAGACTCGCCGCTGACATGCAGTGACACTTATGGCAGGTTAGTGACGGAGCAGTGTACTCTGACTCACAAGAGCAAGAGTTCCCAGTTTGAAAACTTGCCGCTGACATGCAGTGACACTTATGGCAGGTTAGTGACGGAGCAGTGTACTCTGACTCACAAGAGCAAGTGTCCCCAGTTTGAAGACTCGCCGCTGACATGCAGTGACACTTATGGCAGGTTAGTGACGGAGCAGTGTGCTCTGACTCACAAGAACAAGAGTTCCCAGTTTGAAGACTCGCCGCTGACATGCAGTGACACTTATGGCAGGTTACTGACGGAGCAGTGTGCTCTGACTCACAAGAACAAGAGTTCCCAGTTTGAAAACTTGCAGCTGACATGCAGCGACACTTATAGCAGGTTAGTGACGGAGCAGTGTGCTCTGACTCACAAGAACAAGAGTTCCCAGTTTGAAGACTCGCTGCTGACATGCAGTGACACTTTTGGCAGGTTAGTGACGGAGCAGTGTGCTCTGACTCACAAGAACAAGAGTTCCCAGTTTGAAGACTCGCTGCTGACATGCAGCGACACTTATAGCAGGTTAGTGACGGAGCAGTGTGCTCTGACTCACAAGAACAAGAGTTCCCAGTTTGAAGACTCGCTGCTGACATGCAGTGACACTTATAGCAGTTTAGTGACGGAGCAGTGTGCTCTGACTCACAAGAACAAGAGTTCCCAGTTTGAAGACTCGCCGCTGACATGCAGTGACACTTATGGCAGGTTAGTGACGGAGCAGTGTGCTCTGACTCACAAGAGTAAGAGTTCCCAGTTTGAAGACTCGCCGCTGACATGCAGTGACACTTATGGCAGGTTACTGACGGAGCAGTGTGCTCTGACTCACAAGAGTAAGAGTTCCCAGTTTGAAGACTCGCCGCTGACATACAGTGACACTTATGGCAGGCTAGTGACGGAGCAGTGTACTCTGACTCACAAGAACAAGAGTTCCCAGTTTGAAGACTCGCCGCTGACATACAGTGGCACTTATGGCAGGTTACTGACGGAGCAGTGTGCTCTGACTCACAAGAACAAGAGTTCCCAGTTTGAAGACTCGCCGCTGACATGCAGTGACACTTATGGCAGGTTACTGACGGAGCAGTGTGCTCTGACTCACAAGAGCAAGAGTTCCCAGTTTGAAGACTCGCTGCTGACATGCAGCGACACTTATGGCAGGTTACTGACGGAGCAGTGTGCTCTGACACACAAGAGTAAGAGTTCCCTGTTTGAAGACTCGCCGCTGACATACAGTGGCATTTATGGCAGGTTAGTGACGGAGCAGTGTGCTCTGACTCACAAGAACAAGAGTTCCCAGTTTGAAGACTCGCCGCTGACATGCAGTGACACTTATAGCAGGTTAGTGACGGAGCAGTGTGCTCTGACTCACAAGAACAAGAGTTCCCAGTTTGAAGACTCGCCGCTGACATGCAGTGACACTTATGGCAGGTTAGTGACGGAGCAGTGTACTCTGACTCACAAGAGCAAGAGTTCCCAGTTTGAAAACTTGCCGCTGACATGCAGTGACACTTATGGCAGGTTAGTGACGGAGCAGTGTACTCTGACTCACAAGAGCAAGTGTCCCCAGTTTGAAGACTCGCCGCTGACATGCAGTGACACTTATGGCAGGTTAGTGACGGAGCAGTGTGCTCTGACTCACAAGAACAAGAGTTCCCAGTTTGAAGACTCGCCGCTGACATGCAGTGACACTTATGGCAGGTTACTGACGGAGCAGTGTGCTCTGACTCACAAGAACAAGAGTTCCCAGTTTGAAAACTTGCAGCTGACATGCAGCGACACTTATAGCAGGTTAGTGACGGAGCAGTGTGCTCTGACTCACAAGAACAAGAGTTCCCAGTTTGAAGACTCGCTGCTGACATGCAGTGACACTTTTGGCAGGTTAGTGACGGAGCAGTGTGCTCTGACTCACAAGAACAAGAGTTCCCAGTTTGAAGACTCGCTGCTGACATGCAGCGACACTTATAGCAGGTTAGTGACGGAGCAGTGTGCTCTGACTCACAAGAACAAGAGTTCCCAGTTTGAAGACTCGCTGCTGACATGCAGTGACACTTATAGCAGTTTAGTGACGGAGCAGTGTGCTCTGACTCACAAGAACAAGAGTTCCCAGTTTGAAGACTCGCCGCTGACATGCAGTGACACTTATGGCAGGTTAGTGACGGAGCAGTGTGCTCTGACTCACAAGAGTAAGAGTTCCCAGTTTGAAGACTCGCCGCTGACATGCAGTGACACTTATGGCAGGTTACTGACGGAGCAGTGTGCTCTGACTCACAAGAGTAAGAGTTCCCAGTTTGAAGACTCGCCGCTGACATACAGTGACACTTATGGCAGGCTAGTGACGGAGCAGTGTACTCTGACTCACAAGAACAAGAGTTCCCAGTTTGAAGACTCGCCGCTGACATACAGTGGCACTTATGGCAGGTTACTGACGGAGCAGTGTGCTCTGACTCACAAGAACAAGAGTTCCCAGTTTGAAGACTCGCCGCTGACATGCAGTGACACTTATGGCAGGTTACTGACGGAGCAGTGTGCTCTGACTCACAAGAGCAAGAGTTCCCAGTTTGAAGACTCGCTGCTGACATGCAGCGACACTTATGGCAGGTTACTGACGGAGCAGTGTGCTCTGACACACAAGAGTAAGAGTTCCCTGTTTGAAGACTCGCCGCTGACATACAGTGGCATTTATGGCAGGTTAGTGACGGAGCAGTGTGCTCTGACTCACAAGAACAAGAGTTCCCAGTTTGAAGACTCGCCGCTGACATACAGTAGCACTTATAGCAGGTTAGTGACGGAGCAGTGTACTCTGACTCACAAGAACAAGAGTTCCCAGTTTGAAGACTCGCCGCTGACATACAGCGACACTTATAGCAGGTTAGTGACGGAGCAGTGTGCTCTGCCACACAAGAACAAGAGTTCCCATTTTGAAGACTCGCCGCTGACATACAGCGACACTTATAGCAGGTTAGTGACGGAGCAGTGTGCCCTGACTCACAAGAGTAAGAGTTCCCAGTTTGAAGACTCGCCGCTGATATACAGCGACACTTATAGCAGGTTAGTGACGGAGCAGTGTGCCCTGACTCACAAGAGTAAGAGTTCCCAGTTTGAAGACTCGCCGCTGATATACAGTGACACTTATGGCAGGTTAGTGACGGAGCAGTGTGCTCTGACTCACAAGAGTAAGAGTTCCCAGTTTGAAGACTCGCCGCTGATATACAGTGACACTTATGGCAGGTTAGTGACGGAGCAGTGTGCCCTGACTCACAAGAGTAAGAGTTCCCAGTTTGAAGACTCGCCGCTGATATACAGTGACACTTATGGCAGGTTAGTGACGGAGCAGTGTGCCCTGACTCACAAGAGTAAGAGTTCCCAGTTTGAAGACTCGCCGCTGACATACAGTGACACTTATGGCAGGTTAGTGACGGAGCAGTGTGCTCTGACTCACAAGAGTAAGAGTTCCCAATTTGAAGACTCGCTGCTGACATGCAGCGACACTTATGGCAGGTTACTGACGGAGCAGTGTGCTCTGACACACAAGAGTAAGAGTTCCCAGTTTGAAGACTCGCTGCTGACATGCAGCGACACTTATGGCAGGTTACTGACGGAGCAGTGTACTCTGACTCACAAGAGCAAGAGTTCCCAGTTTGAAGACTCGCCGCTGACATACAGTGGCACTTATGGCAGGTTAGTGACGGAGCAGTGTGCTCTGCCACACAAGAACAAGAGTTCCCATTTTGAAGACTCGCCGCTGACATACAGTGGCACTTATGGCAGGTTAGTGACGGAGCAGTGTGCTCTGCCACACAAGAGCAAGAGTTCCCAGTTTGAAGACTCGCCGCTGACATACAGTGGCACTTATGGCAGGTTACTGACGGAGCAGTGTACTCTGACTCACAAGAGCAAGAGTTCCCAGTTTGAAGACTCGCCGCTGACATGCAGTGACACTTATGGCAGGTTAGTGACGGAGCAGTGTGCTATGCCACACAAGAGCAAGAGTTCCCAGTTTGAAGACTCGCCGCTGACATACAATGAATGGCTTGAGTTCATCTCAGCTGGAGCTGTCCCTCGAACAAGTTTTGGTCACCAATTTGTAACATTTATGCCTTCCAAAACAAGTGTACCTGTGAATACAAACGGCCTGAATAGAAGAGAACACAAACGGTGCGTCGCTCTTAGTGTACCAAACGAGTATGACACACACTTCCTGTTCCAACACCCAGTGTGGCCAGAATCAAAAGGAAGGCTCAATCTAATTGCTTGCTTCAGTTGCGTCTTGGTTTGTGTGCAGCCTGAGCTCGTGTCCAAGCTAGTTAAAGCATAAAATCGAAGAACCGAGTGTGGAACCACTTCGAGATTATGTTCAAGAAAACGAAATAACCATAATATAATAATAATAATTTCCTAAATATACTCTGGTTATATTACTTCTTTATTCTTTTTTTATTATTCTAGTACCAAGTCGTGCGTACATATGAAAATGTTTTCTTAAAATGAAATAAGTTTATCAGTTAAAGCAAAAATCGAAGAAGCGAGTATGCAGGTACTATATTTTGGTTTTATTACGTTCTCTATTTACAGCAACTTTTGTCCCCCAACCAACGATTTAATACCGAAAGTTCATAGGAAATATCTCCCCCCTCTCTATCTACATATATAAAACGCATTTTTAGAAAAACGTCCGTGTGTACTTGTGAACAACATAACTCAAAAACGAAAAGTCGGTAAAATACCAAACGTGATTTGAAGTTGTATCTTAATTGCATGCGTTGCGAAGATTGTCAGGAAAAAACCCCCAGTCCAAACCACCCTGTACATGCAAAATATTTCGAAAATGGCTCTAACGAGATTAAAATACCGCATATTAAAGATCTTTTCTTGAGAAATAAAATATATATCTTTAATTTTCTGGGTGAGATTTACACAACTGGTAAAGCGTTAGAGAGAGACAAAAGATGTAGATCTCGTTAAAACACACAATTTATGTCATATACGTTTTTCGTAGATTTCACAATTTCTGTGATATTTCTTGCTATTAATTTCAGTTTTAACAACTTTTCTCCTTCAGGAATTCGTGAACTCCTGATCATATAAACAAAGGAATTTCCATCACATAGTAACAAGCCTTTAAAATATTTAACTATCGCTTTAGCCTAGTACATTCCCTTATTTCCCTTCTGCTTACTAGGAAGTAAGTAATAAGGTCTTTTCTCTTAATATTTTTCCCAATTAGCATAAGAATACGCTTTTTAACAATAATTGTTTTATTGACATCGGATACGGTTGGAGTTTACAGAATAATCTTATTTAATTTATTGCGTTATGTATCATTAAAATATGTGTTTAAACAAATGTTTACTAACATCAGACGTAGCTGTTTTATTCCCCCTCACAGAAATTTAAATGAAAGTGTATATAAAAATTGTATGACTTCTTTTACATGAGCGTAACATCATATAAGTGTCACACTTAAACACAACTCCAAAAACTCTTTAACAGTCACTTTCATAGCGCTGGGGAACGGCTAAGACCAGTCCTTAAGTGACAAGACCTTGAGTGAGAGCTATCATTAGTGTTGCCAAGTTTCAACAGTAAAACGATAGTACTTATTACTTGTAAAGATAATACAGACTGATTTATGTAGAACTGCCACATTTCTTTCTTTAATTATCCCGTTGGAAATTCATTCAATGGCCCAATTTTAGCCCCAAATTAAGCAGAATGTTCTGGAGTTTCGATGCCTTATCACTAGATGAGCAGATGTTTATGTTTTACTCCTAATTGCATTCTTGGCAGCTGTTTCGACATTTTGTTCTTGTAGTCAAAGTGAAAATGCAGTACGATGTAGAGCTGAGTCAAGGATATTTTCAGCAAGATGGCGCTACATGCCGTACATCAAATGAATCCATGAACCTAATTGCAAGTTTCTTTGACGACCGAATAATATACAGGAACCTGTGGCCACCGAGATCTCCGGATTTGACATCACCGCACTTCTTTCTATGGGATTACTTAAAAGGCAGGGTTTACGCCACACGTCCCCAGACATTGGACGATCTGAAGCACATCATCATAAAGGAAATTCAAGCTATTGAAAACAGAGTCCTCCAACGAGTGGCCAGTAACATGGAACGACGTGTTGAGTTGTGTCTTATGCAGGATGGAGGACATTTTCAACATTTGCTATAAGGGTAAATAATCTCCTAAAATTCCTCTACAATTTAGGTATAAGTTATCGCTAGCATAACACATTTTGAAACAATTTTTGAAAGAAATGTATAAATTACTCTGTATTTTGTATACCAGATTGAAGATAAAATATAAAAGATTAAATACCTATATTAACAAAATATATATTTAAAATCAGAAAAATATGGCGAATTTGGGAGGGAAACCTAACGGTGTTAGATCAGGTGAAATGTCTAATTTGCGAGTTCACCTCTATGTGCACATGGTGACGAGGTCATTGTCCATAGATGTCTCTACGGACTTGCAGACATGAAAAATGGTGGAATTTTGCCATGGAAACGGAAAGTATTACGATATATTTATCTCGCAAAGGACCTAATGATGTTGGTTTTGTAGGTAGTCTGCTGGAAAGTCCTTATATCATGAATTACTATTCCCGCACACATAAATAACAATGTCGTAAATAAAGTATGAGTTAAAAATAGTATACCTATTAACAAAAAAACCAAAATATGCATTATATGCAACATAAAATACAGTTTAAATTGTCTGAAATGTAGCAAATAATTCACAACCAAGTGGACAAACTAGGAAGCTTTCATAACGTGCGAAAAAAAGGATTAGCTTAGACTGAACAATGGCGCTGCGTGCGCGCAGTAGTTTAATGTAGTAGTTCATAGCAAACAAATATAAATAATCTCTATTGTTACCCACCAAATATTTTAAGACAAGGTTCATTGTTGTGCTTTAGGAGAACACTGCATCAATGCTTTTACTGAATTCGTTGGCTGCCAATAAGCACTCTGGCGCCAAACACTATTTACGTCCTAATTTTTGCTTTGCTTCTATTTTTTCAAATTTGCGATGCGGAATGACCGGCCTACAACTAAAATTGGCACATTGAGAGCATCTGTCCTCACGTACTGCGTGAGCGAATGTGTATACAACAACACAATGCTTTGTGTCTGTCTGTTGGGGCAAATACACAGAAATCCGATTTACTTGGCATCGGCAACTCTCTGACGCCGTCAATGAATCAATCAGCGAGGTGTGTCGCAAAGTTGCACTACAGTAACGTCATTATCAACACAAGTGTTCTTTGTTTTAGCAGTGCTGAAATCCTCACGCCAAGGACACTTCTTTTTTTTTTTTTTTTTTTTTTTTTTCAAATGTGTTTTACTCGTCATCAAAAGTCAAAAGCGTCAACTTACTTCCCTCTCTGTTACTTTCAGGTCCTAATGAATTACCTGTACAGTTGCAAAAATAAAGAGTACCTGAATGTTTGAAAACGCTTCAAAAATATAACAAATTAATTAAAACGCTTAAAAGCTTAAGTGTCCATATCAAGCATTGCAATTTAAACATTTTTCATTGCAAAAAGATGAGCTACGTTTCGAACCTTTTCTACAAGGCATGTAAAACAGTCCAATTTTGAATCAATTAGCAGCAACTTGACTTTTCAACAAAAGTAAGTTCTAGGCATGTTTCTGATAAACTGAGAAAATAGTGCAAGCACATCGCTGTGGATGAATTTTAGTGGTGTTTAAGGGAGTGAATTTATCATTACAATTGGCAACCAATAGAAAATACTTTTTTTGTAGTAAACATTTCCTGGAATCTTAGCACATCCATACAAGTGAACATTTACTTTACTTGCTCCCCACTTTTCTTTCATTTCTACAGCCATTTAATATACCTTTTTCCTAGGGAACAGTTTTATTAAACTTTTTTTTTTCAAAACTACATTTTTACTCTTTCAAAGTCTTCAACGCGTCTCCGTTTATGTTTAAATATCAATAAAATTCCTTTAATATGCAGAAATATCCACCGTAATTCTGCTGGACAAACTATATGCTAATACCAAATAATTTTTAAAATACTTTTTGCTGTGAAAATATGGTTACATTCTCTTACAGGCTTATAACATTTTTTAAAATTAGCTCTTCGTATTTATTTAAACTATTTTTTGGAACCAATATCCAATTGCAAAATTTATAATAAATGTTCTTAAATTGCAGGACGCTTAGGACGTTTTGACTATGTGACGTATTAACTAAACAGCAAAGAAATTCAGTAATACTCTGGGAATAAAAGCTCATATTTTGTATGAACTGTTCCTTAACGCCCATTCTTACTAAATACGCACATATATTGCAATGATATTTATAAGAGGGAATTTTGAAAAAGGCTGTGTATTCACAGCAATTGCCCGTTATGAGCACTGCGGCCAATATGCAAAAAGCTTCACAAGGTACATTCAATAAAATTAATTATGATGGAAACGTCAGCTGTAATCAATACTTACTACATCCATTTTAGCCGGCAATAGCGGTAATTATACATGTTAGTGGTTATAGAGTGGTGTTATAATGAATAGGAGAGGAAAAACGAGTATTCTATGCCATTTAACTATACGTGTTATTGAGCATGTTTGTAGGTCTTGGTGTAGAAATCTTTTCAACACAAATGTAAACGGCAATATGTGTATTGTTATCTGGAATATAGAAGATTTAAGTCGCTCAACACAATCGAATGTCCATATTGTGTTTAATAAGGATCTACAGCAAGATACAGCAAACATTCTTAATAATAATTACGTATAGTTAAAGGAATAGAATACTCTTTATTATTTGAAAAAGCTATACAAAAATATAGAAATATGAACTTTCATCTCCGATCCATAAAGATGATCTTAGGTGTGCCACAACTGGGAAAAGTTACGGTGGACTACCTTCTAGAATAAAAGGCACAGGATACAATAGCGAAACTGCACTGCAGACTCCAACGCTCCACATAATCTCATTCCATTGACGGTGTTGGCAATCCAACAAAAAATAATATTTGCAATACAGTTTTAATGAATGCAGTTATGTCAGCTCCCAGAGGGCTAACCACGTTGATTGTTTAAATGTAACTACCCACTACATTTATTTTGAAGTTCGTTAAAAATGCAGCCTCTCTCCGTGAGCTTATCCAGGAGGTTGAACCTCGTGGTGCCCTCTCACCCCTTCCCTCATGCAATTTACCCCAAACACGGACGGCTCTTCTCTCTACAGGCGGACCGGCCCATCTGCTGGTCAATTATTTATTACCCCAGGTTGCTATGGCGATGGTGGGCGGCCATTCCACATGGCGCCACCGGCACGTAATGCACACACAGACATTAATGGTCTCAAGCCTCGGTGGTATCACACGAGCCTCAAAATCTGCATCAGCATCTACGCAAAAATCCAGCATCTGTGTTCACTTACACATGGCGCTACTGAATTATAACTTACTCCTGCTAAAATAAAAATGTCTTAAAAAACTAAATTCCTTAAATGCAAGCACCATTTTTATTTTTCATTTGGATAGAGCACGGAGCGTATGTTTTCAATAATGAAATATATCACGAAAGTATTTCTACTTTCTCTAGCAGTATGTACAATGCACATAGTAGAAAGAAAAAAGTATTGCAATCCACCCAAAAATTCAATACCGATATTGCCTCGTAAATACATGTTTTGAGGACCCTGAATCAAGAAAAAATTAGAAAACGTATGTGTGGGCGTGTCTGAGGGCAGCCCGTTAAACACTAAACTTGGTATTTAAGTTAAGTATCTTCCAGGAATGGACACGAAGATTTTCAGGAAAATCTCCCACCCCAAACTACCCTTTATATGGAGTTTTTTTTCGAAATTTTCAGTTAAGTATCTTCCAGGAATGGACACGAAGATTTTCAGGAAAATCTCCCACCCCAAACTACCCTTTATATGGAATTTTTTTCGAAATTTTCACTTTTCTAAATAATGGTTAAATATTTTTATTAAAACTAAGTGTATTGAAGACAGTTACATGGTAAATAACATGAATATAATGAATGCTTTGGGAAGAATCCCTGAAGCCCTCTTCATTCTGAATTACTTTTGGCTAAATGGTAAATCAATAGGCAAAACATACTACAAGAAAAATGTAGATCCGTTAACACACACAATTTATGTCGTATAACTTTTTTAGAACTAACAATTTCCGGGATATTCCCTGTTATTGATTTCAATGTTAAATACTTTCTATTTTTTTAACCAGAAAGTTCTCATCTGTTTTATATCTTTTGTTTTACTCCTAGCCTTAGGAACAGAACCGAGTTTCAATGACAATCGCATAGCCACCGTTTTAAAAGTTTTGACTCTCGCTTTTACCTAATGTATTCCGTTATTTCCCATCTACTTATAGAGAACTAAGTAATAAGACCGTTCCTGGTGCTGCTTAGCTTGATTAGCATAATGCAGATAAATAAATGTATTTTATAAAATATGTTGTGAACGGTTAAAAAAGTTATATAAATAGAACATATCAGATTATTTATTTTCATTCAGTATTTTAAACATAATTGTATCAGTGTTATTTCTTCTATGGTTTTAGAGTATCCAAGTGTCTAGCGTTAAACAGTAGATTTTAAATTATGAATCAAAACATGTATTTCATACTTTAAATTAGTTACTTTTAATTCCTACTACTACTTCTATTATTTTTTTTTGTCTATATTTAGTTGGCGAATCTGATTTTGAAAACTATTTCCGCGTTATTTGTACGTGTACGAGAAAATGTGTTGCTTTAGTATAATTCATTTTAACTTACCTTAGAGAAAGTATTATATCCTACAGTAACTTATAAGGAAATCACACCCAAAATACAGCTTTAACTAAAAGAAAATAGATTTAGGAGGTCCGTGCACATGCATATATTAGTGTATGTATGTGTGTGATTGATTGATTGATTGAGAGAGAGAGAGAGAGAGAGAGAGAGAGAGAGTAGATGTGCCTTTGAACAGCGTAGAACGTTCAGTTACCCCAAACAACAGAAATTGGCAGACAAAAACTCACCACCACTAAAACGCAGAACTTAGCATGCACCCATATCTCGTCAAATATGTATCTTCATAACCTTAGCAGTTTTTAAATAGTCTTTGTTGCACTTTTTCGAATACAGATATCCTTAAATGTTTGCGATTCTTCTTTTTTTTTTTTTACTGTACATTCTTGTTAGTGCAGCTAAACATTTGAGTTTCTACAGTTTTATGGAATTTATTGAGCACTTATTTCCTCATTTGAAATCATTATTGGTAAACTATATCACGAATAATGTAAAATGGTAGAAAAATAAATTGAAGGGTTGAGAACCATTTTTTTAAATTGGAGAAATAGAGGGTCAATGTTTTTTCAATATCATAATTTATTGAGCCAAGTTACACATAATAACTAAATGCCACTGCAATCTAGAATATATTTTCTATCTCACATTGGTACAACATTAATGTGGCTTCTTGCAAAATTAGGTTTTACAGTTATTTATTGGGAGCTATTTTCCTTTGCTGGGATTTGGCTTAGCCTAAAGAAATATAACTGGGCCATTTCCATACATTTAATCAGTGTCCTGCTGCTCATCATTATTGACTTGCACACGCAAACTCTTGTAAAAATCATGATTCACTGGAGGAATAAATGGTAGCATGGACATAAGATCATCATATGCGGTAGCGTGATTTGCTGCATGGATTTAGACCACTCTGACTCTAACAGAATTTGTAGTTTCATTTAGATCGATATTTTGATGCTCTACTGTTTGTAAACGGGAAATGCTGGACATGGCCCACTGCAATATAAGATGTATAAACCATAAACTATACCGATAGATGGCATAGAGCTGTATTTTGACCTCACATGAGATGGCCCACTATGGTTCTTAGCCCTTCAATTATAGAATTTATAACCGATATACAATAGAATGCAGAGATAGAGATAAATAGTTTGTCGGTGCGTGCATATGTCTATTTGTCTGCGTGTATATGTGTGTACCTGTCTGTGTGTCTGTATGTGTTGTGTTTGTGTATGTATGTGTGTTGTGTATATGTGTTTATATCTGTGTGTGTTGTGTTTCTGTGTATGTGTGTTGTGTTTGTGTGTATGTGTCTTGTGTATATGTGCTTGTATCTGTGTGTGTTGTGTTTGTGTGTATGTGTGTTGTGTTTGTGTGTATGTGTCTTGTGTATATGTGTTTGTATCTGTGTGTTGTGTTTGTGTGTGTATGTGTGTTGTTTATATGTGTTTGTATCTGTGTGTGTTGTGTTTGTGTGTGTATGAGTGTTGTGTGAATGTGTGTGTGTGTGTGTTACCTTTGCTGCTATTGCTTTGCCCCAGTGCTGTATTGGCTATCTAGCCGGGTTTTTGAGAACTGAGGCTGTGCAGACACGAGTTCTCTGAATGAGATGAACCTAGTTGGAACAGCCGAAGTTTTACGATGGAAAGAAGTGTTGCCAGGTTAGAGTATTCTCATTAAATCTTTGACTTTGAACACCTACATGCATCTAGTGGTTAGTAGGAATTATGGTGGAGTTTAAACAGACTTTGTTGGTTACACGGCAAATCCATTTTTAAACATCACTTGATTCATCGAGCATACAGAAAACATAACTATTTATGTAATGCTGGTACCTTTAACTTTCCATCGTCTACAATGGAATTAAAATTGCTTTAGGAGTCTCACAGATAATTTAGGAGGTTACGGAAGGGGCGATTTTTGACTACCTTCCCTCACCACACAATTCCAACCAATCAGGATGAGCCATTTCCCTTTACGCCTTATCTAGTACTAGTACAAATTGTATACTTAGTCACGGTGGTCAGCGACGTTATCATGGAAATCACCTCTCCTTTAGCCTTCGAAGTGAATTGTGAGGATCCTAAAGTAATTTAAATTCTGCTGTAAACATTTACAATCCATCTTTGTTTCCATATTGTTATGCTTACTCAAGGGATGGAGTTAGCAGTGGTCAGTGATTGTAAACATCTTCGATTATATTATTGTTCTTCCAGCATTTCCTAACAATATTTGCTTAAGTAAGTTTGAGAGATAGCTGATGCAGAAAATATCGTATTCTATCATATAAACATATGACATCATCGTTCTGTGTTCAAATTCAGTAAGTTGAAGACAATGAATAATTTTTAAATGTTTAAAAAACTCTTATAATCGTATATTGACACACTATAAAGATCCATTATTGAAACAAGTTGAGCATTGTTGAGCAGTTGAGTGGTTTACAATCATGCGGTCATAGGTGTGCATTTTAATATTTAGTAAATACGTTGATAATCCTGAACTGTTCACATTTCCTTTGGATTGTTATGTTCATTTGCCGTGATATATTTCAAAATACTGTTCTACCTATAAACTGTAGTATTCATTAGGGAAACATTGAATTCCCTCATATTTTTTACTTTCTCTACACGTACTATGTACGTAGTGTATAGAGAAGGTATTGTACTCCACCCAAAAATTCGATACCGAGGTTTCACCGGAAAAAAAAATTTAGGGTCCCCATATACAAAAAAAAAAAAAAAAAAAAAAAGCATTTTCACAAAAAGATCCGTGTGTGTGTGTGTGTGTGTGTAGGTGTGTGTGTGTGTGTGTGTGTGTGTGTGTATGCGTGTGTCTATGAACACGATAACTCAAAAACGAAAAGTCGGTAAAATACCAAACTTGGTATTTAAGTTTAGTATCTTCCGGGGAGGCGACACGAAGATTCTGAGATAAATCCTTCCACCCCAAACTACCTTTTACATCAAACTGTTTTCGAGAATCTTGATTTTCTCAAAATGGCTGTAATGATTTTGATTAAAACATCGTGTATTAAAGATATTTACCCGACAAATAAAGTGAATGTCTTGAATTTTCTGGGAATAGGCTCTGAAGACTACTTTATTCTGGATGAATTTTGCATAACAGCTAAACTGTAAGAGATGGACAAAAACTTAGCACAAAAATGTAGAGCACGTTATAACACACAATTTATGTTATACACATTTTTTCGTGGAGTTGATCGTTCTTGAAATATTCCTTGTTATTGGTTTCAGCTTTGAAAAACTTATACTTTCTTCATACAGGAATTTGTCAACTCCTGTCCATACAAACATGTCACATAGGAACCAGTTGTTTTTTGTTTCATTTATATGGTCCCCTTTAACATCTAAGGTCAAATCGTGGCTTTGCACTTGAAACAACTCGTTTTCAGTAGGTTTAAATAATTTTGTTTTCTTAAAGCACACACACACACATTCACTCTCACATACATACTTCCAGACTCTGTGGGGAATAGGGAATAATTCTGGCTAAAGAAAAATTCTCCGTCCCAGCCGGGAATTGAACCCGGGATCTCCGGGTGAAAAAGTCAGTTTATTGACCACGGAGGCAGTCCAACCAGCTTTTGACTATCACTTTAATTGAAGAAGAATTAAGAGCTGATCTTTAACTATGTATTACAAAGCGAAGTTAAGAACGAGTATTGAACAAGAGTTGAGATATTAAGTATATTGGTTAGCTTTAAGACAGAGTTCTCACGTCCTGGAGTATGCCAACTGTAAGAAACTTTCCGTTATTACTGTTTACCGTGCCCACACTGCAGGGAGCTGATAACGTGGTGTGACACGGGTTGCTCTTCTCTTAGGAATAAAAATACTTCAGCAAAGACGCAGCCAAGGGGACCTGAATTAAAAAATGTCTCTCATGTGTAAAAATCCAGAGTGAAGATTGGGGGAGGAGAGTACTAGCTTGGGAAATCAATCTCTAAAAGTTATAATGTGCACTGCGTGTTTACTCTTAAATGAGCCTTAAAGCAGTTGCCACCATATTGAGTTCTAACCCAAACATAGTGACCAAGGAAGCGTACTTTGATGGTTATTTGTTTTCAACAGGATATTAGCATAGAACAGCATAGTCTATATCTATGCTAATATTATAAAAATCTGATGTGTTCAATTCACATGACTTCTTCTACGTCTCTGCAACGAATTATTGTTAAAAAGCTTATGCTTCTACTTACTTCATTATGGCCGAGTAAAAATTAGTAAAAATAGTCTTATTACTTGTTTCCTTGTAAGTAAAAGCGAAATAAGGGAGTACCATAGGTTAAAGTGATAGTCAAAAGTTGGTTGCTATGTGACTGAAGTTCCTTTGTTTGTATGGACACGAGTTGACAAATTCCTGTATGAGAAAAGTAAAAGTTTTTTAAAGTTGAAATCAAAAACAAGCAATATCTCAAAAACATCAACTCCACGAAAAAAAATGTATATAACATAAATTGTGTGTTTTAACGTGCGCTACATGTCTAGTGCGGTAAGTTTTTGTCCATCTCTTACGGTTTAGCAGTTACGAAAAGTTCCATAAAATTCATCCAGAATACCAAGTTTGGCATTTAACGGTCTTGTCGTTTTTGAGCTATGCTGTCCACAGACACGCACACCTTTTTCCAAAATGCTTTTCTTTTGGATTCAGAGGAACCCAAAACATATATTTTCGGTGAAATCTCGGTACCAAATTTTTGGATTCAGGGGAACCCAAAATATGTATTTCCGGTGAAATCTCGGTATCAAAATTTTGGATTCAGAGGAACCCAAAACATGTATTTCCGGTAAAATATCGGTATTACATTTTTTAATTCAGGGGGATCCAAAACATGTATTTCCAGTGAAATCAAATTTTTGGATGCATTACAATGTCTACACTAAGTACAAGGTAGTGTAGAGAAAATAAAAAGAGTTAAAGTCTGTATACTTGTATATGGGGTAGAGATAATAAAATAACTACTTATATAATTACACTAAAATGGACAATTGTTCTATTTGCTATTGAAAGGACATGGGCATCTCTACAAAATCGGCTAAGCAGTCTATGAAGAAGGTGCAGGACAGCGAATGAAACAGTATCTCATTTCCTGTGTGATTGTGGAGCTCTCAACGTTCTTAGATTTAAATAGTTAGCTTATTCCAGAAATTACACAGATACTCAGTAAACTAAATCTTAGGAAATTAAATATCTGGTCCAACAGAGCCCTTTCTTTAAAGAAAAAAGCCATTGTGTTACATTCATATGACCTCTACGTATTCTGCAGACAAGCTATTCTTAGTTTCAAAAGATTATTCTTCCATCTACTTCACGCTAATCCAGATAAAAATTTTGTGTAATTTACCACTTCCATTATATTCTTTGTTTTCGTTTCAAGTTCTCTACATTTTATACGTACACTTTGAATTCATCAGGTTTTGTCGATTTATTTTTCGTGAGACATTGAAAAGACATTATGACGTACTTTATTATCAACTCATGTCTTAGTTCTGGCGAACAGGATTTACAAGACGCAAGCAGAAGTACGTGAATCAATTTAGCAAAGGCATAGAAAATATTGACCTTCATTATACATATTGTCGGAATATTTACTTTAAAACTTCGTACACCGCATATGTAGTATCATATTACAATGTTGGCTTATTGAGCTACCCATCCTCTTAAAGGAAGTGGCAACTGCTTTCTGTATTGCCATTGGGGATCTTTCGTGCCTAATTTTCAACGTACGATAGAGTAAGCCTTGCTCGTTTTTGTTCAAATGTGTGGATGGTAATCATATTATTATATCAATTAAATAAAATTGCTTTCATTCACTTGGTAATCTCTTAGAAACAATGATATAATGGCAAATAAAATATATACTTAGTACCCAAGTTTCGATACAGCCTCGCAAGCTCTGCTTCAACGCTCCAGACACGAGCTGAAAGTTGCATTTCTGTTTAACCTCTTTCTGGAAAAGTTAGTAGTTTCAAAAATCTGTACAAGAGTAACACGGGTAAAGCAGGACATGCATACGAGTTGGTTAACCTGCATTTACTTCCCCATGATATACGTTGACAAAAACGGTCACTAAACAGATTTCCTGCGTTATGTTTATATAAAAACAAATGATAAATGCAAATTGAAGTTAATTTAATATTACATCACTCTTTTCCATGCGTACATACGCATTTGCGGGCTATTTCAAACCACATTCAAAATTAACCCGATATTTATCGATTTGAAGGTTTGAATTAATGAAATGACTACTGGTTGCAGAAAGATGAACAATGCCATGTAACACAGAACTAAATTTTTAAAGCTTCAAAACAACATAAATATAAGCATTTTATAAATAGTGAAGTTAACTTAAGCAAGTGTTGTTGCATATAAATCATACTTATTTATACAAAAATATAAACTGACTTCCTCGTTAGCTCCAGCTGATAGAAAGGAGAATATGTCTCCGTTTAACATCAATGGTCATTGCGGGGGCTTTGACTTGTGAAACTGTAGGTTCAAAACATTAGGTTAATAAACTTTATATTACTAAACACACACATATTCACTCTCACATTCATACTGCCAGACTCTGTGGGGGATAGGGAATAATTCTGGTTAAAGAAAAATTTCACACCCCAGCCGGGAATCTAAGCCAGGACTTCCGGGTGAGAAGTCACTCGACCACGGAGGCAGCCAAGAATATGCTTTTGACTCCAACTAATGGATGATACCTTCTTACATCTCTTAAATACAAATTATATGATGTGTCCGGTTAATATTTACATTTAGAATTGAAAATACCAGATGTTAACAAGAAAAATAGCGTTATAAATAAAAATAAATACAACGGATGAACTTTGAACTCCTGCTCACAAGACCTAGATGGGATAAAAGTTATATAGTGAGAATGGCCTCTTTGAGGCCGAATCAAAGATTTATAATGAGAATTTAAATACCAGTTCTGCGACTTTTGCCAATTTTCTTTCTGAGGATAAAATAGAATGTTGAGAGCCGCAAAGAAGGAAACTGATTTGTTTAGGATTAAACTTTTCTGTGTCCTAGCTAAATATTTAAAAACTTATTCAGGACCCGTCAGAGGAACGAGTGACTTTAGTATGTTTGCTTCTCTTTTAGCTCAATGAATAATGAAAACTGCGTGAGCTATTATTGTGTCAAAGTCATTCAATAAACAAGGATCACTGGACAAGTCAACAAGGTTCTTTTGCAACGAGACGTTTTTATAAAAAGGCTAGCCGCTAGTCGCCAATTTCGTTGTCATTTTCAGTTAATACGCATGATCCCATCCCATTTGCTCATTCCATAAAAATATGGATAAAGAACTTTGAGGAAACTGGTTTGGCACTGAAAAAGAAGCCTCCAGGTAGAAGAAACGCAAATCTCATTAGGATTTATTCAACCACCAAACAAAACAAGTTTTATTTTAAAACAGCCTAAATATTCATGTTAAGAGAACCTCTTATCCTCCAATATTATGAAATTCCTGCTATTCCTTATAAAATTGTACCTAAAATTCCTAATTTAGCGTTAAAAATTCTGAATTGCCCACCTTTTTTTACATCTATTTGGGAGCTCTGGAGTGAGTGCTACGCTGTGACAATAGAATGCAGCAGCTAAGAACCTAAAATAAAAATAGGATTTAATAAAACGAAGTGCCGAGAACAAAACGTTCATCAATAGTTACACGCTACCCTCTGGTTCCCAAGGTCGGGGGTTCAAATTTTCGGGGGTAAAATCCTGAGCATGGCTTCCTTGGGAGTGGAAGTAAAGCCGGTAGTCCTGATTCGTAGATTAACCGCACGTTAATGGATCTCAACCCTGATGAAGGCCTCAGCAAAATTAAGCGGTATTTTACGCTTAATATAAATGGGCCGCTGAGAAGAACAGCAGTTAGAAAGCGTCCATAAATAATATTTAATTTCAATTTATTGAGAACAACTTAAAATTTACAGCAAAGAACGGCTTTTTTAGTAACAAAAATGGTTAAAATGTTGATAAGCCGTCTCTCTCGTGTGTGGTACTAAATCTTAGGGAACTTGAGCTTTGTTTTATAAGTAACTTCTTCCACGACTGGAAGGTGTCAAAATTCCTCAGTGTGTGCAGCATGGAAAAGGCTTGAAGCGATTAAGGTTTCCAAGGTCAGGACAGTACTCTTTTTCAGAGAATGAAACGAAAAATAACTCTAATGAAATACAACAGGCAAGTGAATGACTCTAGAAGCAAATAAAACTTAATTCATTTTCATTATGTATAACGGAATTTATTTACAGGATACAAAACATAAAAGAAAAATCATATACACAAAACATGAAATAAATTAAATCGATATAAAATATGAGAGGGTTCAATTAAAACAAACACTTTTCAGTGACGAGAAATTATTTCTTCTTTTCGGTGACCTCATTTTATTCAGATTTAAAGTACGTCAAGAAATACACCAAAATCCGACGTTCCCTTTCTGCATTTTATCCTTCTCCTTTTCTTTATGACGTGCAAAGTGCCATGGTGGAATACCTAGAGGAGTTCCATTGTGATGTAAAACGAAGAATGGAACGTAAATATGGGCAAAGCGATGCGGATGGTTTAAGAAAAAATGAACGGTAGACGGGAGGGTAACGCACTTTTAGCATCGTTCCCATGGCAGTGATCGCTTGAGGGAGGCAGCATGCTCGAGATAGAGAGGCAGATATATGGCACTACACGTCCAGAAAGAAGAAGGAAATTCCCTTTCCCTATCTTTTTACGGGAGTCTTCGGCTTCTGCCTCTTGCAGCCGATAATCGTTATACGACCGAGCGTTAGTCCTGTGTGTCCCGGAGAAGAAAGTTCACCCTGCTGCAGATTCCATACCCCGGGGTGGAAAATAAATGACTCTGTTTTCCTCCTTCACCGCACATAGCACCCCGCCACCTACAATCTCATTCCCCTCGCTGGACAGGCGGTCAGTAACTGGAACAACCCCAAAACCCGTTCCCTCGGCGAGCAAGGGGAGGTGAGCAGGTTAGAGAAGGCCACTTTGATACCCGATATACACAGGTAACTTTTGCCCATGTTGTCCTAATCCCTGTTGCTTTTAAAACTGCCACCGGGCAACTTCTCAACAAACAGAACCGCATATCACAGTCTCAGAAGAAAGCGAAGCATAGTTGTAATTTGGTCAACATTACAACAAAATAATAAATAAAATAAACATTAGTATTACATTCAAAATGCTTCTTGTAACACATTTATTTTGTTCTCAGGGCCCCTTTAACCGTCAACATGAAAACACATAAATGCCACACAGCTGACGGTCTAATGCCATATATTTACTTATAATGCCTTCTGGGCATTAAAAAATATATCTGTAGTTTGTAACCAAGCTTCATCAAATATTTAGCATAAACTCAAAAGGAATTAAGTTGAAAACGGATACATGGTTTTTTATATTTTTAAATTGCTCAAGATATGACACAGTAAATTTGACCACCGAGAATAAATTACAACAACAATTTTCTGAAACAATCAGAAGAGTGAATAAACGTATGGAATGCCAGTTTTGTGTGTTAGTATTTAAATAATATATTCATGCTTCTCTCAAAATTATAACCCTCATTGCGTACAAAGCACCTGACAGATTAGTATAATAATAAAATGAAAAGTTTTTCGTTTAAATGTCTAACGATATTTGCATGAAAAAAGAAAACGTGTAAGAATGGTGATGCAGTTTTAAAAACATCTGGCTGAAAACAGCAACATTTAAACAATTCACCTATGGGTACTCTTAAGGCGGTAATTGTTGAACATAGCACAAAAAGCATCATTATTAGGTACATATCCTTTTGGGGGATAACCAATAGGTATAGATAGAAATTTATAATTTACATCTTGCTTAAAAACTATACCATGCTACAGTTGTTGGATGGATATAAACTTAATATTTTCCAGATATTTTCTAATCTATAACTGCAGTTCTGGCTCTACCAACCTGGTTTTTGTGTTTTAATTCCTGAACAAGTACATTAAACCTGATGAAAACAGCTAATGGTGCACAATGATTGCATCTCCGTGTTTATTGTCAGCTGACACAAAGTGCAGTAATCAAATCTGGCGTTTAAACAAGTCTTTAATCAAGAGCATTGAAATATGAAAAAGTATTTATCCTTTCATGTACTTAATGATTATTGTACATGCACCGCATATTATAGTTTTTCTATGGTCTTTCCTGATATTCCAATGGTTGCTCTAATTAACAGAAAAATGAACTATTTTTACTTTCTCCATACGCACTATGTACATAGTGTATAGAGAAAGTATTGCACTCCACCAAAAAATTCGATACCAAGATTTCACCGGAAATATATGTTTTAAGGCCCCCAATATCCAAAGAAAGCATTTTCACAAAAAGGTCCGTGTGTGTGTGTGTGTGTGTGTGTGTGTGTGTGTGTGTGTGTGTGTGTGTCCGTGTGCCTGTGAACACGATAACTCAAAAACGAAAAGTCGGTAAAATACCAAACTTGGTATTTAAGTTTAGTATCTTCCAGGGATGCGACACGAAGATTTTGAGAAAAATCCCCCCACCCCCAACTACCCTTTACATGGAGCTTTTTTCGAAAATTTTGATTTTCTCAAAAATGGCTCTAACGATTTTGATTAAAATTTCGTATATTAAACATATTTACCTGAAAAATAAAATTTATATCTTGAATTTTCTGGGAATAACCTCTGAAGAGTAGTTTATTCAGAATGAATTTTACTAAATTTTGAATAACTGCTAACCCGTAAGAGATGGACAAAAACTGACTACACAAAACATGTAGAGCACATTATAACACACAATTTATGTTATATACAGTTTTTTCGTGGAGTTCGTCGTTTTTGTGATATTCCTTATTTTTGGTTTCTGCTATGAAAAACGTATACTTTTCTCATACAGGAACTTGTCAACTCCTATCCATATAGACAGAGGAACTTCATTGACATAGCAACCAGCTTTTGACTATCACTTTAACCTACAGTTGTCCCTTATTTCGCTTCTACTTACAAGGAAGCGAGTAATTAGACTATTTCTGCTATTTTTTTCTGATTAGCATAAAGTAAATAAAAGTATAAGCTTTTTAAGAATAAGTTGTTGCAGGGATATGGAGAAAGTCATGTGAATGGTACACATCAGATTTTTTCGAGAGGTGCTGCAGTCAGGCAATATGACCGCTGCTGGCCATATCAACTGCAACTGGCTATATTACCTGCACATACTTCTTTATTGTTAATATTTATTTAGTTATTTGCTATTCCAGATAATGAATACCCCAATTACGGGACGAAATACAGGTAAATGGAGTCAGGAGAGCAGGACCCGGGCACTACAGGCTGTAAGGAATGCTGAACTGACGCCTAACGCTGCGTCTATCACATTTAATGTTCCTTGACGAACGCTTCGCCGTTGTTTATTACAAAATAAATATGAGAAATGTAAACTGGGCCGGAAGGCTGACTTAAATGAATAAGAGAAGGATCTATGTGCAAGAATATTTCGACTTGCTGATGTAGGTTTTCCCCTGACATCAAAAGTAATCAAACTTTGTGTTTCGATTCTATAAGGTGAACAACATATCAAATAATTTTTAAAATAGAAAAAAGATTACTGGAAGGTATTGGTTTAAAGGGTTTTTAGGTAGAAATCCGGCGGTAGTTAAACTGTAAAGTCAAAGAATGAATCCAGCCAGAGCAGTGGAATCAAATAAGTTTATCGTAAATGAATATTTTGCTACACTTCGTAAGATTCTTCTAGAAAAGAATCTAATGACATTCCTTGAAAAAAAATTATAATATGGACGAAAAGGGATGCCGATTTCATTTACACAAAGATCCTGTCGTTTATGCCAAGAAGGGTTCGAAAAGCGTACACTTTGTATCTAAAGAACATGGAGAAAATGCCGTCGGTTGTGAGAATGCAATTGGTACTGTTGTCCCACCAATGATTCTTTTCAAGGGACAACGTAAAAAAACCGGAGTGGAAAGATGATGTGTCCCCTGGAGCGTCCTGTAGTATCAATCCAATAATAAGTATATGTAAGATAATGCTACTACACTTAATTTCAGATCAGAATAAAATAAAGATGTACTTTCCCTATAATAATACATTTTTATATAAGTTGGCCAAATTACCTTCACATGGGCATATTACATGCAGAATGCAGCGTTCTTAAAAAATTGAAATTAAAAATAGTAGGGTTTAAAGTAAGTCATTATATATTTTTCTATGAATAGCCAATCAGATATAGCATATCCTTAATTATATACTTTTCTTTTAGTAAGTACCATAATCACGAAATAAAAATCCAAATTAAGGTGGCAATATTTGCATCACCTACCTTACTTCCAAGTTCCATGAAGGAACGTTTAAGAGAACAAAATGATCACAGAATTTCTCAAATCTCCGTTGTTTGTTCATGTGTTTAATGCATTTTGAAGATGTGTTTTATGTATAGGAAAGCTTAAACACAAATTACACAGGTTTCCCACAGTGTTAGAGTCGTTATATCAGCTGATTCGTCCATTCCTCATTGCATGAATTGGGTTACACTAATTCTAAAAACCGGAAGAACTGTACTTAAAGAGGCTACAGAATCAAAGAAAATACTTCTATGGAGTAAGTAAAACCCAAGATACTGAAATGTGCTCTTAATTAGAAGAAAATAGGAATTTCTCCAAAATAAATGTATAATGCACCTTATATAAGATAAACAATATTTCACATGGACAAGATTGTACTAGTATTTCTGCAGAACAAAGCCATGAGAAGAGAACTGGATGAGCACTTATTGAGTTAGTGCTTTCACTAGAAACAATAATGCTCACCTTTCAGGAAACGTCCCCAATTACCTCACATTATTTTTCGCACGAAAACGTCGCAATGCACCACTAGGTTTTCTTATTACCCATTTCCAAATCCCAATGTCCTTACTCGCGATATAGGAAGTCGCCTTTCTTTCTCAAAAACCTTCTTCAATTCTCCTCTACGCACATTTCTCTCCTCTCTCTCTACCTCCCTCCACCAAGGCATTTACTTGATGTTTTTCTCCGCCCATCTCTCTCACTTTTCTAGCAAAGTTTTCCAGCACAACACAGCAATTTCTCCTGCTCCCTCGAATGCTGCTGCCCACACTCTTGTAGAAGGGGGTACCAGGAAACCACCATGTCGACGACGACATCGTCAATAGCTTTTTCCGGAAGAAGAAACTTTCCCTCTTCTTTCGTACCCTCTTTTTCAGTTGTCTTTGACAAGTAACTATACTGCCATGCCTGGGATTATAAGCGGAAGAAAATGGAACCTGAGAGGGAATCACTGAAGGGATAAAAATGGGGAGAAGCAGAGATAAGAAATGAGAAGAGGAGGGAACATCACATCATGATATTTCTCTTATAAATTCTTCCTGTTGGTTTTCTCATATCGTACGTTCCTTTCATATTCAGGGTCAAGTGCTCATATCCATTCGCTGATCCAATAAGTATTGGGCAGGTCACAGAGATAAAGAACTAAGACTACAGAGGCACAGGACTTTTGTCATATAAAGAGCAAAACGTTTTTATGATGCAAATAAAATACCAAGTCTTTAATCCATTTTCGATCTTTGATTGCTCATAAATTTATCAGTTACTTATTATTATTATTATTATTTCCAACAGTCTAAAATAGAACAAAAAATGATATTTTATTCCCAATCGTTCAACACGCAGGTTATTTTCATTACATCTCTTAAAGATTTCTGCCGCCATGCATTAGGTGTACTATGCTGTTTATTTCTCATATTTTCTCTGTGATAACTATTCCATATTGCAACAAAATCTTTATTACTTCAATTACTGTTTACAATATTTTTCTTTATTTCAATGTTCCGGCATAATTGTAACTCTCATCGCTACGATGAACAATCGGCTGCTCCCTTAAGTGAAGTGTACGCTAACCTCGCTATGTACAACACGCTCACTTGACCAGAATTAGTGCCCGTAAATTAAACGAAGGTGTGCCTCTTACAGCCGGGTATGACAATGTAAATGGCCATCTCGCGTCGTGTTATTTTTACATAAACGTGCAACAATAAGCTATGCACGAAGGAAAGCATGCTGCTCGAACAGGTGTGGCGACTCAGTACGGCGTACAGCTAAAACGTATTCCATATTAGAATTTGGAAGAAAGAGCGGTAATAGTTAAATTAATAAAATTCAATATAAATAACATTAATTTAAATGGTCCTCTAAGACTATGCGTTTGAGTAACTCTGAGTGTGATCTAACTTATGACAAAGACCTAGATTGGAGATTTTTAAGTACATTTAAAACCGGGGAGTTTGTTTTATTTTCTCTACTACTCATCTATATTATATAAAGGAAGTATTAAAATCCCACTAAAAATTTGTGCCGATTTGTTTGCTTGTTTTGTTTAATATTTCAGAACATGGTGTATTTTTGTAACTCAAAAATGAAAATCAGATAAATACAACATTCTGAATCTGGGATAACCATATGAGGTGGGTGGCCTGCTTTTGCTGCCTTTATGTCCTCGGAAGAGGATATTATTGCGCAGTTGCAACACAGCTTTAGGAACATACATGCTGGACTTACGATTCGTTGCTGTAATTAATGCTGCATTCACAATGAAATGCAAGCGCAGACGCAATGTAAGCGCAAGAGTTTCGACTCCTATTATTTAATGTAAGCATTCACATAGACACGCAAATGCAACGCAAGAGCTTGCAAACTCCAAACTTTATCCCTGCGTTGCGTGCAAAGAGGATGAAGTTTACTTCTTTTCTCT
Organism: Hymenopus coronatus; assembly: GCA_030762935.1. Taxonomy (NCBI): domain Eukaryota; kingdom Metazoa; phylum Arthropoda; class Insecta; order Mantodea; family Hymenopodidae; genus Hymenopus; species Hymenopus coronatus. The sequence continues at coordinate 137,246,444 of CM060888.1, read as the reverse complement.
ACACATTACCTATGAAATCAACAATAGACGATCGCAATATAAGATTTTACAGGGCCTGCTGTACATGCATGCTCTTCTATTTGACCGTGCCGCGCAATCTCTAATCTCCCTCAAAAGGTTATGGACAGTCTCCTTGGGAATCCTTTGATTTAATGGATGTAACTATCATTGTGTATAGATTTATTAATTCTCATAAATCTAAGACTCAGAGAGATAATTCTTAGTTCATTGAATGTGTAGCTTTATCACTTTCTGCAGTCTCTATGCTTGTACTATTTTCGGTAATATTGCACAACGACTTTATTAATTCTGCCGTCTGCAAAACGGGAACTACCATATAATATTCCATTCAATAATTTTGAATGAGCAATTATTGTGACGTCAGTTGTTAGTATGTAATGTATTTATTTTGTAAAAGACTGAGTGAATTTTCCTATGTGGTATTGTTGGTTATGTTATTCAGTTTGTAACTTGCGGCGAGCTTGGAAGATATTTGCATTTAACTTGCGGATCTAGAAACCCGTGACAACTTTACATAGTGAATGGTCTTCCCTCGCGCTTGCGCTTATGCCACATTACGTCTGCGCTTGCATTTCATTGTGAATGAGGCATAATTCTTAGTTTATATTACCTTGAACTGATACGCTACAGCTAACAGAAGTTGTTGCTTTAATGCTGATATCATCTGGAGAGCTATTGAGCAGGAGCACATCACAATAGAATCTCCTTCAGCGACTGGAGACTAAGCCACCCAACCTACTGTTCATTATCTATCCCAAGCCACTAACTACATACTTAATTTCATTGGTTTTTTTAGAATATTTTAAGAACTGCACCTGATATATTTAGAACCGATAAACCTCATGTCTTGGTAATAAATTATTTCAGCAAACTGCAGAGTTGATTAAAACATACACTTTGGCAAATAAGCTTTGTGCGCCCTTAGCAAATTGTAAAGCATCCATTATCCTTCAATTTTCTCCAGAATACACGCATGAATATATTAAAGTAGATTCACATTCATATTTGAGTGTATTCAACTTCCTGTATGTTTTATGTACTTTCTATTAGACATTGAATAATTTTCGGATATTTATAAAAAGTTTATGACTTACATTCATATGAATTTCTGCATCCGCTATCATTTATTTTTATATAGCTTCTAAAACTATTCTTACTTCTATCTACTTTATTTTAATTGAGATATACCTTTGGAAAATAGCTTAATCACACATTTCGTTGTACGCAAGAGTGGGTATTTGCAGGACTTGAAATTCCATGCCTTTAAACCTTATCGCAAGAAACAACTGCACACTATCGACTCAGAAATGGCCTATATATATATATATATATATATATATATATATATATATATATATATATATATAGCAATAACCGAAGCTCATTCAATAATTTTAATGATCAGAGTTATTTTCACCCTAATCGGCTCACTCTCCCGAAAAGTACGACTATTTTCTGCCACAATTAGTTTAAAATGTTTTGCATCTTAAGCAAACTGTGTACTGTACATTGCAATGCCCTACCTTTTCAATGCTCACATGGACTATTGCATACGCGCCAGTAGGCTCTAACCTATCCATGCCTCGGTGCCCTCTTGCTTTGTATTTCACCATTATTTTTATATTATTATACAGTCCATTTTAAGTTTCCCTACTACTTACCCTTAGTAATAAGTAGAGGAAGTATTGTATTCTAACCAAAAATTCTAAACCGAGATTTCACCAGAAATACAGTTTTCAGGCAATCTGAAGCCAAAATAAGCGAATAAACGTTTATAGAAAAAGGTGCGTGTGTGTGTGTGAGTGAAGGAGAGTGAGTGAGGAAGACAGAGAGAGAGACACACAGAGAGAATAGCATAACACAAAAGTAAAAAGTCTGATCAATCCAACAGCATTTTCCGCGGATGCAGTTCTGTCTGGATAATGCTTCTCTATTTATTTAGATTAAAATACCATAATTTTAAAAATAAGTATAACAATTTATATCCTGAATTTTCTGGGAACTGGCTAAAAAAATTCCGTTCAAGTACACAATGTGATATTTGTTGTGATCAATATTCTCCAAGGTATTCTTTCATATTTAAATTTTCAACTTATATTTTTTCAAGAGATAAATCGTTGGTAATTTTTTCAGTGGTGTTGCAAAGAGAATAAAAACTCAAAGCTGTCACACATCGAGGAATTATGAATTTCCCACGTACCTGCAACAAAATGTCGAATAAAACCATTTCTGCAACCGTTTATCTCGATTATCATGCAGTATGTGGAAGAGTGGTTAGACAAAACCAGTGAATGTAAACCGGTTTTGTTTAAATATTTCTTCTAGTGTTTTGTTTTCATTTATTTTTGCATTTATTGAAAATAATTGAACAAATAAACAAATAGATATTTTAAACGAGTCCAATTTTATGACTATTTGGATTCTAGTGTCACATTTAGCTGTGATAAAAATATCTGGCAAATCCATTCTCCTTACTTTCTCCAGCCCCGTATATACAATGTACATATGCATAGAGAAGTATTGTATTCCAGCCAAAAATTCCATGTCGAGATTTCACCGGAAATACATGTTTTAGAACCCCCTGAATCGCAAAAAATAATTTTCAGGAACTGCTCCGTGTGTGTGTATGTGTGTGTGTGCACGTGTGTGTGTGTGCGCGTAAGTGTGTGACTGTGGACAGCATAGTTCAAAAACGAAAAGACAGTTAAATACCGAATTTGATATTTAAGTTTGATATCTTCCAATGATGCGACACGAAGATTTTCAAGAAAATTCCCCCACCCCTAACTACTCTTTACATGGAACATTTTTCGAAAATTTTGTTTTTCTTAAAAATGGCTCTTACAATTGTGGTTAAAGTAACACATATTTAAGCCATTTCTATCACAAGTAAAATGCATATCTTGAATACTTTTGGAATAGCTTCTAAACACCAGTTTATTCTGGATGAATTTGGCTTAATTTGGCATAACTAGTAAACCGTAAGAGATAGACAAAAACTTACTATACAAAAATGTAGATCTTGTTAAAACACACAAGTTATGTCATATATATATATATATATATATATATATATATATATATTTCGTGGAGCTTACCGTTTTCGAGGTATTACTTGTTATTACTTTCAATTGTGAAATAATTATATACTTTTCTCAGTCGCTTTTCTTTTGTTCTACTCCTGGCCAAGCAAAGAAGCGATTTGAAGTGACAATCGCATAACGACAGCTTTTAAAGCATTTGACTATCACTTTAGCATAGTGAATTCCCTTATTTCCCTCATATACCCAAGGTAGCGGGTTCAAACCCGGCGGAGGACGATGGATTTTTTCGGGCGTAAAAATCCTTAGCATGGCTTCCTTCGGAAGGGAAGTAAAGCTGTGGGTCCCGTGTCGTAGATTTACGGCACGTAAAAGAACCTCAAGCCTGATAAGAGAGGTCTCTGAGCAAAATTTAGAATGGGACGCTGAGAACCAAAACAGTTAAAGAGCGTCCATAAATAACAGGCCATTTCCATTTTTTTCCCTTATTTCCCTTCTCCTTATAAGGAACTAACTAATAACATTTTGCTAATGTTTATCTCGATTAGCATGGTGTTGAAGGATGTTTGTTTGTAGAGTCGCTAGAGAAAGTCATGCGAGTGTGACACATCAGATTTTTATTTTAGCAATCGATTTTAATCTGTCTAGTTAGAGGTTTATATAATTTCGTTGTAACTGAACATATTGGGGATGAGCTCTAATGTTAATTTGTTTTTATTGTTTCGTTCATGTTCCGCCTCGAACTTTATAGTTCTATCGGAGGCGTTTTTCTGTAAATTATATTGTCTGTCGGCAATGGCGTTTACTTTTCTTACCGTAATTTTTAGGTTTACATTCATCTTTAATTTTAATTATTAAATCACACACACATATTCTCACTCATGTTCACACTTCCAGACTCTGGGAAGAATAGGAAATAATTTGGGTTAAAGTAAAATCCCGAAGAATCGAACCAGGACCTCTTTCACATCTGGCAGGTGCTCTACCGATTGAGCTACAGGGCCAAAACCCAGTGTTATTCAACAATAGCTGAACTAAAGCGCTGGAATGTTTATACACCCTTGATGGTGTAATAGCCTAATAAAGGTAATATTTGAGAAGTAAAAGTATAAAAGAGCTCGTAACTACAACGGCCATGTAACAGTTTTATATAAACGCCGTTGCCGAATCTCTGTCTGTGTCTTATTTCTCCATGGCAGGTTTTCATTCTCTCGGAGAAATTCCATTTTTTTGCCGGGACACAGAAGCCAAGCTTGTGTCAACAACAGAGAGATACACATATTAGCATTCCTGGCGCATCATACCCGGCTACATATGACGCGGTATCACGCCAAACTGTTCTAGTGCACGGCGTGACCTCTCTCTCTCTCCCTGCTTCCACATATTCTACCCTTTTCATCTTCTTCATTCTCATAAAATTCGGCGTGCATTCTTGCCTTCAACATTTTGTAGATTAAATTAATGTAATTGAGCACCAATCTCACTGAATCTGATGCGCACAGTTTTGATTACATTTTTTATGATGAATGTGAAGAGCTGCGTTCCAATCATTTTTTCTACTCATTCCTTCAAAACTAGATTATTCTATATCTTGGTAACCGAGATAAATTTCAATCCACATTTATACATTCATTGCAGTATACACTAACCCAAATGTGAGATAAATGAATACTCCAAGCTTTTCGCATGATCAAGAGAAAAAAAAAAAAAACTATTTGAAAATTCAAACCAATATTAGTCATAAAATGTTTAACTCCATAAAAATTGAGAAACTGTGTACATAGACAAGAACTTCATTTTTTGTGCAGAAATATTTCGTATATCTGTTAGGTTTACAAATTATATAAGTCATTCAGAATGTAAAGGACTTCAGAGGATATTTACAAAAAATTACGAAAATGTTTCTAGGTAGTTTCATAAATTTCTCGAAAAGCTTCGTATCGTCCGATTTAACCACCAGGTTTGATATTTACTGTCATTTTAGACATACACATAGACCTTTCTCTTATAATACTTTATAACATGCATTTCCGATGAAATCTCGGTATCGAATTTTAGGGTGGAATACTATGTTTTCTTTTTCCTAAACCTAAGTAGCACAGAAAGGCAACATCCAGCCAGGAACAGTGTTTTTTACGTTGTACATAGTGTATAGAGAAGGTATTGCACTCCATCCAAAAATTCCATACCGAGATTTCACCGGAAAGATATGTTTTAGGGTCCCCTGTATCCAAAAAAAGCATTTTCACAAAAAGGTCCGTGTATGTGTGTGTGTGTGTGTGTGTGTGTGAGTGTCAGTGTGTCCGTGAACACGATAACTCAAAAACGAAAAGTCGGTAAAATGCTAAACTTGGTATTTATTCCAGGGATGTGATACGAATCTTTTTAGAAAAATCCCCCCACCCCAAACTACGCTTTACATGTAACGTTTTTTAAAAATTTTGATTTTCTTAAAATGGCCTAACGATTTTGATTAAAATTTCGTATATTAAAGACATTTACCTGACAAATAAAATGTATATCTTGAACATTTTGGGAATAACCACTTAAGACTGCTTTATTCTGGATGAATTTTACGAAATTTTGCATGACTGTTAAACTATAAGAGATGGACAAAAACTTATCACACAAAAAATTTAAGTACGTTAAAACACACAATTTATCTTGTACACATGTTTTTCGTGGACTTGATCGTTTTTTAGATATTTTTTGTTTTTTTTGGTTTCAGCTGTGAAAAATTGTACTTTTCTCATACAGGAATTTGTCAACTCCTGTCCATACAAACAAAGGAGCTTCAGTCACATAGCAACCAGCTTTTGACTCTCACTTTAACCTATGGTACTCCCTTATTTCGCTTGTACTTACAAGGAAGCAAGTAATAAAAGTATTACTGCTAATTTTTCTTAATTAGTATGAAGCAGATTGGAGCATAAGCTTTTTAACAATAATTTGTTGCAGAGATGTAGAGAAAGTCATGTGAATGGAACACATAAGATTTTTCTGGAAATGTCTGTTCTTTTACCGATACTTTTAAGCTGGAGGCAAGGTTTAGCGAAATAGTGATTGAATAGCCTTAATTCGCGTGTATATATATATATAGTTTATATATAAACTTTAATCGTCGCGGTCTAGCCTTTTGGCCATAGCACCGCATTAATTTAAGCGTTAGCTATATTGTAAATTAAGTAAAAGGATGTCTTGGTTCATTTGAGTTCATACCAATTCGTCAACTAAGAATATTTGCATCGCCTCCTATATCCATTTTCGTAACGCTTATCACCATACTTTTTTGCGAACTTAAATTTAGACCAAAATGACATAGATCCTCGCTACACCCCAGGACTTATAAATCACCGCCTGGGGAGGATAGATGCATTATTGTTGCTATTATTATTATTATTATTATTATTGTTATTATTACTGCTGTCTTAATTTTGACCTAAAATCAGCAAAATATATTTGTAAACAACCCAAGCACGAAGGATCATTTAAAATGTTTTACCTTTGTTGTTTCATTTGTAAATCCTCCTTTAACTTCTAAATTCATAGCGTGGTCTTTTTTTTTTTTTTTTTTTTGATAGTGTTTAACGCCCGCTTTTACTACCAATGTACCGCAGGCGATCACACTGCTGATACATGGGATGAAGATGGAGCACCGGTGGAATGCGACGGGGGAAACCTGAGAACCTGGAGAAACCCCGCCCCTGCGCCGCTTTGTCCACCACAAATCTCATGCGGTCGATTGATAGGTGACAGGCTAATGGCCTAACCACTCGGCCACGGTGCGGCATGAAACAAAAACCGTAAAACCGCAAGTTACCTTTAACAATGATACACATTCACCCCTCCCCCAATGTTATAGTTCAGGGCTACGCAGAAGGTGGGCATCGTACATATGAACCAGCAGCCCTTGCTTTGAAAAATAAACATGCACTGATATCTACGATATCTCTCAGCAGAGTGCGTAGCCTCATTCTATGTGTTTTGGTTTTATCTGCAACATTCTGGATACCATTTTATTACCAGAATTCGTGGATACCATTTTATTACCTTCTGTATTCCGTGTGGTAAGTAGTGTATCCCACTCAAAAATTAGATACCGAGATTTTACTGGAAATAGGTATTGAAATCTCCCTAGTCCAAATAAAAAAAAAATAATTTTTAGCAAAAAGATCCGAATGTGTGTGTATGACTGTGTATTGTGAAGATGATACCTCAAAAACATCATACCTGATAAAGCTCAGCATCTTCCAAGCATGCAACACTAAGCTTTTCTGTAATAACTGCACGAGTTGTGTTTCACTCGTGGAGAGATAAGACTAATTAATTCATCTTTAAATTTAACTAGATGACAAAATAAAATCTCTCATTAAACCTATAATAATACCTAATATAAACAAATACAATTCTATAAGACAATAGCTGTTCCAGTTCTATTATATAGTTCGGAGACATGGACACTTAAAAAGAAAGATTGGAGCCAAATACAAGCAGCAGAAATGAAATAACTCCGAGCAGTGGAAGGATGCACCAGACAACCTCATATTAGAAATGAAGACATAAGGAAAGAATTAGACATATTTTCCTTAAAAGAAAGGATACAAATAAATAGAGAAAACTAGAAAAGTCATTTACAAAGAATGGATAGCTCTTGCATTTCATTTCAGTCATACAAATATAAACCTCTAGGCTACAGAACAATAGGAAGGCCAGTTAAAAGATGGGAAGAAATATGAGGCCGGAACAGGAGAATCCTCCCAATCCATGAAGAGTTGATGATGATGATGATGATGATGAAATATGAGGCCGGAACAGGAGAATTCTCCTAAACCACAAAGAGTTGATGATTATGATTATGGTGATGATGAAATATGAGGCCGGAACAGGAGAATTCTCCTAAACCATCAAGAGTTGATGATTATGATCATGGTGATGATGAAATATGAGGCCGGAACCGGAAAATTCTCCTAAACCATCAAGAGTTAATGATGATGATGATGATGATGAAATATGAGGCCGGAACAGAAGAATTCTCCTAGACCATCAAGAGTTGATGATGATGATGATGAAATATGAGGCCGGAACAGGAGAATTCTCCTAAACCATCAAGAGTTGATGATAATGATGATGATGAAATATGAGGCCGGAACAGGAGAATTCTCCTAAACCATCAAGAGTTGATGATTATTACGATGATGAAATATGAGGCCGGAACAGGAGAATTCTCCTAAACCATCAAGAGTTGCTGATTATGATGGTGAAATATGAGGCCGGAACAGGAGAATGCTCCTAATCCACGAAGAGTTGATGATTATGATGATGATAAACAAATAAAAAGAATATTATAAAAAGAATATTAGTGGTTTTCTTGCGAAATTAATTAGAACAAGCCTCCACTATAAATATTACATGTCTAACTGTTGTCAACTGTTGATGGCGGAAATAATAATCAACACTACTTAACCTAGAAGTGTAGTTGTTCTGCATCCCTTGCAGCCCTAGTGGAACTTAACTGATGCTGAATTGTTTTCACAGAATATTCTTTGTGGTCATCGCCGATGGCTTTTTCATTATTATAGCCTCATTCTTTCAACACGTTTGTGCCACCTGTGATATTAAAGTATCTGCTGTTAGTTTGTAATACTAAATTGCACAAAACTATTGAAAATGATTCCAAATATATGTTCTGTTTTCTCGTGTCTTTGGGTCTGGAATCATTTATAAAATAACCAGTATCCTGTATTGAAGCTTGGAGGAATCGCGAGTTCGCCATCTTTCAATTTGTCGATTAACAGTGATGACGTAATCACTGACGTACCAAATTGAGTTTATCTGCTCAGTATCATTGAAGATTCTTTCCTAATGTGCTGCTTATTGCCAAATAGACAACTATGATTGCTCAAAATTTATCATTTTCTTATATTTCATGTTCATTTTCTGATGACGTCACAAAAATGGAATTGCTATGAAAATCCCCCAGTCTAAACTATCCATTGTATGTGATATTTGTTTGCTGCAATGAAAACAATAACATTTTCCCAAAAGTGGATCTAATGATCTTGATTAAAACATATATTTAAAATAGTCTTATGAAAAATTAAACATAGATCTTGAATTTCTGTGAATAGCCTCTTAAGCCTCCAAATTCAGTTGAATTTTGCATAGTTGCTAAACCGTAAGAGACAAACAAATTCTTTATACCCAAAATTGTAGACCTCATTAAAGCACACAATTGAGATCTAAAACTTTTTATTTCATTTATTTATTTATTTTTTTAATTTTTGAGTTGCCCAAATATTTCTTTTTAGTGGTTTAAATTTTCCAATATTTATATTTCTCTCAACTTGGAATCGTTATTCGGTTTTTTCTTCTGGTCATTTCCAACCCATTACATAAGGATCCGCTTTTAAAATCTTTTTATCATTGCTTTAATCCAGTGTACATCCCTTGTATTAAAGGGAAAGAAGGGATCGAACTGTTCCCGCTTATCTTATTTCAATTAACAGGAAATAGATAAAACAATAAGCTTTAAGGAAATAGTTTGTTGCAGTATAGGTAGGGAAAGTCATGTGATTGCAACACATATATATGCCGCAAATAACATCTAAGATAATACTGGAAGTTTTGTGACTGTTTAGCCAAATAAAATTTGTGTGTAATGGCTTCTTTTGCAATTTTAATACAACAAACATGTTTGAAAATAAATGACTGACATACGATCTCAGGACAGTTGCCACTAGGGCAAATTAAAGACTTTAATTAAACCATTCGCTTCTTCCCATCTAACTCGGGTATTAAATAGAGCTTACGTGAGTTTGCATTTTACCAACACAAAAAGCAAAGCAATAAGCTACGGGCTGTCGTCACCATCTACTGCAGATTTCCAAAGATCCCTATTTCTAAATCTGGGTTGACCTAGCGTTTTCAATATTAAACATGCCAGAGGGATCGAGCTGTCATATGCACGGGAGGGGAATTGCGTTATCTGGGATGCTCCATGTCGGCAAATATGCGAAACAGCGACTACTCATGACCAATACACTTTTACATTAGCAGAGAGTTTAAAAAAGTAATGGATATGTTGTGGGAATACATAATTCTGTTTGTGCACTGGAGAAAAAAAAAATGTAGAAACTACCCAGTCAAAAAGATCTACAGAAATCAAAGGCTTTCGTTAAAGGCAACGCAATTGTTTTTGAATGATGGCAAATATATTGCAAATGACCATAAGATCTGTACGATTCAAGAAAATGTGTAAAATATAACATTAATACACAATCTACTTCTTATTTATCGACATATATTAGGGCAGGCCTATCCAGTTTTAGTGCGCTTCAAAAGAGCAGCTACTCTCGACTCACAGGGTTGTACCTGCAATATACAATACGGCGCCGCATTGAGGGCAAACTATCATCACGCTGATTCAAGTATCGGAACTTATGTGTTAGGACGTAAGCTCAGCAAGTATTAGCTACCTCGCTTCCCCTCCAACTCTGCCGGCGCAAAACTTCTGGAATCGCGACCCTGACCACCAACCCAGCTACCGAGCCTAGCTTATCGGAGTTTATGCTATGATACTTTGCTTACTTAAAGCCACAGCGAGCAAACTTGCTAAAGTCTGTATCGAAAGTGTTCCGCAGATGTTTGTATTCAAAGTGGGCCGTAAATAGTGTTCATTTTATTTATTTTATTTTTTTTAACCATGGCTCCTACCTTTTCAAAGTAAAGTAGCAAAATATTACTTAATCAGAGCAGAGAAATAATTGCAAATGTCCTTGACTTCATGAAACAAGAGGCAAAGATGAAGGAAGAAAATTTATGTTCCCGGAACTCTTTAAAATCCTTAGAAAGTGAATGAAAGAGTAGCCAAAGCAAGTGATATTTCATTGAGTTCCGTTTCCAGGGTTCTCAAAGATAAGAAAGGAAAGAAAACTTAATACAACAGTTTTAAATTAAAAGATGAGGAACAGTTGTGTCGCCAGCGAATTGCAGAAATTGGCAGGCCAGAATGGGAAAATGTATGTCAACATGTTGAGAACATTGAAAATCATGAGAAAGAATGGTAGAAAATCAAATTGAAAGTATTCTAATCCAGGTTAATTAGTGCAGAAAGTGGCAATAACGTCGATGGTGACAATGGCGTGAGCAAAGACGAAGGACTGTCAGGTGTGGAAGAATTGGAGGCAGACGATTGACATTATTTATATAGTAGGTCATTTGTTTAGATATTTTATGTATATGAAAACACATGTTTATCAGTGCAGCGCCGTATAGTGCAGGTGACAGATATTTGACATTGACTGTGACAGACATGAATCGACTGGTGAACTGCTTATCTCAAAGTACAACATTAAGATTTTCACATGTCCAGATCTGTTGCGCCAGTTATAAGAGTTTTGATGTTGAGTACGCGCATTGCGAAATCAAGCGCACCGAATTTAGTTAGGATATTCTGTAAATAACTTCACAATTATGTTTTGTGCATACATTTTTAACAGTCCTGCAATCCAAAAGTACAAAATGCCGAATCAAACTAATGTAATGGGAACATTGAGCAATGAAAACATCCTGTTACAAATGCTATGATAGACTCAAGTGGTTCATGTAACATGCCTCCAATTATACTTTGTTGGTGAACACACCCAAAAGCGAAAACTCGATAAATAATAAATGGTGTGAAATCGGGTCGGCAGGTAAAACCGATTCAGTACAGCTGGAGTGCCGATACTATTACGGACCTCTCAGTCTTGTAGTTGAAAAGTGGCATTAGAACCTCTCTCGGTTCACATCCCATGAAGTTCAGGATCTTCGAAAAATGTTCCTTTAACCACCCTGTTAAAACCAATTGGTGAACATCAAAAACATTCACTATTTTTATCTTTAAAACACACTGTAAAATACACAATTCCAATATCGCAGTCACTCGAGAAACTGTTAACAGACATTCAAACATAAATGTGTTATTAGTATTATATGCAAGTTATAGATCACATTTTAGGAATAAAACAATGCTTCTGGCAACTTTAGGAGAAGTACTCACAACGAACATAATGAAACAATTGTTATTTCTTTTCAAATGTTGGTCAATTTCATTAAAAAATAAAATAGTGCGTTACAGATAACCTCAATGTAAGGACATTACAGTGAGGCAATTATAGAACTTAAAAACATATTCCACAAAAAAGGCAATATCTCCATTAACGAAGGTTGCACGTATCTCTAAACCAGGTGTTGTAAATGCATTCTAAAGCAGTTAATCGTGAAAATCAATGCTTGAGCTTAAATAACACAAAATAGAGTGAGAAATGATTATCACAAATTATAATGTAAGCAAACACGAGTTATAAAAGAGAAGATAAAGAATCGTGTCAGGAGAGCACTCGTTTATTAGGTTATGTGTGCAACAATATATACTTATATTAAACGCTTGCGTGTGTGCATGTTGTGTAAATCATGCATGCGCCCGAATCTCAATATACGGTAATAACCCATCATAATATACAGCACAAGTGTTCGCCACCAAAACGCTTTCTGCCATTTATTGCACCAACAATCCTGCCCACTATATTGTATTAAAAAAACTGGAATACGAGCAAAGCACAAAAAACATGAAGCGCTCTCCGCGATTATTGCCCGTCATTATTCAGGTATAAAAAACAAAGCGGGCACGGAGAGCGCTGCGATCGCGTGGACAGCCACGCTTGGTTATGGCACGGCTCCTGCAAACGATAATGTATCTCTATAAACTCCCACGACCGCCAACTGCTGTAGTGTGCTACACTGTTTTTTTTTTTTTTTTTTCCCGGCCGGGAGCCGTGAAGTGGCACGTGTTTGGTTTTAAACAGCAAACGGGTGCTGGAGAGCGTGAGAAAAATATCTGGCGAACATGCCCTTAGACTTTTATGGCCTTTTATAGAAATACCCCCAAGAACGAACAAGAAAAAATACGAGGGATGTATGAGCTGAATGGGTTTCACAAACAAGTCCTGAGACGTACACGATAAACGCTGAAAACAAACATATACCCCCATTCCTTAAAAGCTTTCATTAAACATTTGTTTTGTTTTTCCGCAAAGCTAAACAAGGCTTACATTCTAAACTAGGCGCAAAAGATGCAATTTGCTGCCACGAGCGAACATTATGAATGTGGCATTTTAGGAAAGTATTGGGCATAACATACTAAATAAACGTAAGAAAATTCAGAAAAGTATAATTATATATATATATATATATATATATATATATATATATACATATAGTTACACACGGTATAACTACAAATTGTTAGCAAATTCAACCAGATGCTAATGATTTTTGAGCTAATGCTAATATCTATACGAAAGGCAGCACCTTAAAACGACAAAATGCGAGTAATAATAATAATAATAATAACAATAATAATAATACTTTGTATAATCTTCAGGTAAGAATTACTGCTCTAAAGACTCGTTTGTTGCCACACGCAAATAAAAAACGTATGCAGTTTTAGATATAAAAGTTCTTTCTGCAACATTACATATAAAACCAGTAGTGAGTATGCAATACTGTACGAGGTTAAGAACGAATAAAGTAATTCACAAATTATCGTATGTTTGAAAACCGAAAATGTTAACCGCTTTAATTAAATACCAAGATACGTACATAAAAGTATTCTGTCGCCACAATAACAAATAATGTGCACATTAATGGTTTATGTTCAAGAGACACTCAGTTCAAAGATTATCGATACCCCCCCCCCGTCCAGAATTCCCTTATTCCTAGAACAATATCGTGTAACTTTTAAGTTCTAGAACCCCGGGTCCAACTGAGCACTATTTCAACCATTTCGTCCACTTGCGTAAGAGCTTTAAATGTAAAAAATGTTGCAAAATCCACAGCAGCGGATGACGTTAAATCTATTGAATATGAAAACAGTAGCCTCAATTAGGTATTAACGCCTATTTTCTTATATTACCATAAATAATTTATCAGTTGTATTTTCATAATCTTATTCAAAATAATTAACAAAAACATATGTTTCAGTTATGCTTTCAATAAATTCGCCCAACACTGAACGTGTTTCTAAAATAATAATAATAATAATAATAATAATAATAATAATAATAAAATATTGAACACAAAGTAACTACTTGTTTTAGTTTTTTTTAAACTTAATATAAAATGGGGTAAATTATGTGTTATATCCAGAAAATCCATATGCTTTAATTCGTTTAATACAAATTTTAGAGAAACAAGATGTATTAAACTAAAATAACTACACGACAGAATAAGGAAATTGGTGCTTGATGGGAAATGACAGAAAAGGGAGCCTTTATTTTGGATATAACTGGCTTGTTAGTAATCTGTTTAATTATAAATGTAATAAAGTCACATGCAATTTTGAACGTTAAATTGGGAAAACTAAACACCATTATTGCGAACGGATACTCTGTATCCAGCAATACATTTGAAATAGAGTAGCATTGAAAATCGCAGTTAGTTACAAAGGTTCACACGGCTTATCTTACAACACACAGAAATCTGCCAGAATTCGTAATTAATGTAAAATAAAAACAAATGTAAATCCTATTTGAATCATTCCTATTTTTGTTTGCCCTCGGATTAACAAAATAGGCATAAAAAATCTGATTCACATGACTTTGTCTAAATATCTGAAACAAATTATTGTTAAAAAGCTCTTACTTCTATTCACTTCATGCTAATCGAGAAAAAATTAACAGAAATAGTCTTATTACTTGTTTCCTTGTAAACAGAAGCGAAATAAGGGAGTACCATAGGTTAAAGTGATGGTCAAAAGCTGGTTGCTATGTGGCTGAAGTTCCTTTAATTGTATGGACAGCAGTTGACAAATTCCTGTATGGGAAAGGTATATTTTTCATCGCTGGAAAAAAAAAAAAAAAAAAAAAAAAAAAAACAAGGGATATCTTAAAAACGATCAACTCCGCGAAAAAAATTCATGTAACATAAATTGTGTGTTTTAATGTGCTCTACATTCCCTGTGTGGTAAGTTTTTGTCCATCTCTTTACGATTTAGCAGTTATGCAAAAATCCGTAAAATTCATCCAGAATAAAGTAGTCTTCAGAGGCTATTCCCAGAAAATTCAAGTTATACATTTTATTTGTCAAGTAAATACCTTAAATTTACGAGATTTTAATCAAAATCGATATAGCCATGTTTTAGAAAATCAAAATTTTCAATTTTTTTCCATGTAAAGTGTAGTTTGGTGTGGGGGGATATTTTTGAAAATCTTCGTGTCGCGTTCTTGGAAGATACTAAACCTAAATACCAAGTTTGGTTTTTAACGGTCTTTTCATTTTTGAGCTATGCACAGCCCCACACACACACACACGGACGTTTTTCTAAAAATGTTTTTTTTTTTTGGGGGGGGGGTTCAGGGAGTCTTTAAACATATATTTCCGGTGAAATCTCGGTATCGAATTTTGGGTGCAATACAATACCTTCTCTATACACTATGTACATAGTACGTATAGAGAAAGTAATATTAAAGCTATTCCATAGACGAAAATAGATACAAAAATCAGGCAAATTATTTCAATTGTGTCATAAGCACGATTGCATACAAAGAACATGGTCAGTATAACGTTCTTAAATTTCATTCCCATGTGTAAGGTATCTAAGGGATATGTCGATTAAAGTAAATTGAATAGGAAAAAAACTTTCATTGTGTAGGTGCCCAATAATAAAGAGATGTAGAGAAGGCCATGTGAATACTCGTATAATACAATGTTTAGTATTTTTCACACATATTTCATTGGGTATTTAAGTTGCCGAAATCCTTGTTTATAATGTCAATAAATAATATTTTAGAGCCGGGAAATGAATTTGTAAGAAGCAACATTAGTCCACGAGCGTTCCGGCTTGAAAATGACGCCACTTAAACTGCCGTGTTTTCGCAGAGTTTAAATGAGAAAGAAAAGTTGTACTATATGAGTACTGGGTTATTAGTGGCCGGCCAGGGGGATGGGACAGACAGACGGACGGACGGACAGAAACGGGTCATTAGGGAGCAGTAGTCAGCAGATGAGCGTGACATGTAGCTCCGCTTGGGGAGGGGGCAAGAGGGGAGAGATTAAAACAAGCCGCAGGATGTGCCCCTACCATGCTCTAGCAACCATTTCATCTCAATGGGTTAACCCCCTTACCAATACAGAAACCATAAACATACACCATACACAATTAGTTCTACTGAACACCATTACTAGCAGTTCTAGTTAGTTTTTTTTTCTTTACAATTTTGGCTGCATTTCTGAACAATGTTCTCGCTTGAATTAACTATTGTTGAAATGAGAACTGGTTTCAAATCTCTTCAGTTGGTAGTTGCTGCGTCAGCAACATTTCTCTGCCGCTTTCAATGTAGGGCGCTTTAAGGATCATTAAATAATAATAATAATAATAATAATAATAATAATAATACTACTACTAATAATAATAGCCTGTTTTACCCCACAAATGGCGAAGGTCTGGTACACGATAGTACTTCACTAACGAGCTAGATGTGCATAACCATTTGAACTCTTTTGAACTGATTTACATTAATCTTGAATTTCTTACTCACCACATTACTATATAGTACACTATACACAATTTTAGTTGACTTATTTCACTACTTAATACACACTTCGCAACTCCCACTGCGAGTTGCCCTGTTGTTCTACTAATGTACGCGACACCACACTTACTTTGGAGTTTACTTCTAAATGCCGTACACATTCCTCTGTCTTTTGCTACTCTGGACCACTGTTGATCTGTATGCATTGTGAAGAAGCCTGCCCATTCCGTCTTGGTCTGCCTATATGGCGCATTCCCTTAGGCGGTTCGCACATTGTGACTTTCAACATCCTCATCCGTGTATTGTGTCCTCCCCATTTCCATTTCAATCTGGTGGTTGTGTGAAGTTTGTTGCTGCAGACCTCCGGGACAGCGGCTCGGAAACTCTTTTAAGTTTAAATATATGAAAAAAAAAACGCATTCAGTTTGTCATCTACGAATAAAGGAATTATTTGATTTATAGCATACCTAATGTGAGTTTATTTGCTCATTAATAACCTTAAAAGTGATGACAGTTTCTCTTACATTTAATTAATTTTAACTATATAAAGCACTGCGCAGTAGAACAGTGTGTTAGAGCAAGAAATATGATCATTTCCATGGTGGTGTGGGTTTATGTCCCGGGGATAGAACCGATGTCCACTAAGTAACGTGAGAAAATCGGGGAGCTGCGATACGCAACGTTCACGCCCAGGAAAGCCAACATACCTAAAACTGGCCACATTCCCCCTCTTGGTGCGCAAGTGAGTGTGATGCTTCCAAAAGGCTTGTACTTTCATGCGATTGTTCTTCTCTTCTTCATTTAAGAACTAGATGAATTATCTTTTGCGTTATCCCTTCCATAATACTACGAGTATAGTAGTACCAGTTCTTCCTAAATTCCTTTTACCTTTTGCTATATAATCATATGTTATTACTTTAGTATAGTTGGCTCCAGATGTTGCTAACATTTTTCTTGATAATCCTCGATTTGATTTTAATATTTCTTCATTACGTATACTATCAAATGTTTGCAGCCTTTCGTTCATCTGAAAAGGTTCATCTCTGCAATCTACTTATTTATCGTTACACGAGTTTTGCGCCAAAAAGCGAAATACGGACACTATTATTGTTATTATTATTGTTATTATTATTATTATTATTATTATCATCATCATCATTAATATACTGCCTAACTTTTTCTAAATAATTTCTGGTAATATTGCTACATCAACTATCACTTTCAGATTACTGTCTGCCATCTAACGGTTTTATGAACATCTTCCTTCCCGACGGGTTTCCTAATAAATTCTCTACCAACTTGAATTTTAGTGAGTTATTTTAGGGAATCACAAATAGAAATCTATAATTAAGCTCTACTTATAAAAAACTAATAATTCCTGTTTAAGCCACAGAACTGCCGGGTCTTATAGCGACCACATAAAAGGTCTAATACACTTAAGTGCATGCAGCATACAATGACAAATTTGCCTGAGTAGGTCGTGAGTTCAAATCTCGCTTAGGATGAGATACCCGGATAAGGGGTTTTTTCGGGGTTTTCCCTTATCCTGAGAAGACGAATGTCGAGTAACTTTAAGCTCTATGGACACCGAGATCATCTGAGCATCATTTCACCAATTTTATTCATCGTCCGATATGACCAACCAGGTTAAAGGACGTTAAAACTACAAAAAGCACATTAATATCAATCCTTGTGCACAGAGGGATTACAGTATACAATAAATACTTATTGGTATACTAACAGTGGTTCAAGCAGAAGTCATATTAATAAAACATGACTTCATATTTTATAATCTAGATTATTTCCATACTGAGGCCGATATTGCTTTCATTAATTAGTTCATAAATACTGTTCTCCAAAAAAATTGCCTCCCTTAATCGCTTTGTAAAGCAAACAAAATCTGTAACGAACCACTCCAGTACGGACAGAGGATGTGTAAGACATCAAGCTCAGCACACATTATATTCCACTATTTATACTTTCTTATCAGTTATATCCCACTTGTGTTATACTTCTTAACTGTACTACTCAATTACTCCCTTATTTCTCCTAATTGCTCTTTATTTCCATATCAGTCAACGTTACAATCATGAATTTATTTCGTAATTGCGTAACGTATACAAATTAGGAAGAAAGCTTGGTATAGACGTCTATTGAATTCCAGCAAATGATTCGGCGAGGAGAAAAAACTGCAATATAACACAATGTTAAGGACAGAAAGAGCAAAATGATGAATAATTTTATTAATAATTTCCTTTGTCGTCCTGATGTTAATATTTTTCAAAAATATTGGTGTTATATTCACATAATTACTTTGCCCATTTCTATACAAATTATTGCCCACGAAGGCTTATTCTTCTATTTAGTTCATGTTTATCAAGATAAACATTTATATGAATGGATTACATATTTCCTTGTAGATGCAACGAGAATAAGAGAATCCAATAGGATTAAGCAATAGTCAAGTATTTTAAGAGATGGTCGCTATCTGATATGAAACACATTTCTCTCTGCAGAAGGGAGATGAACAATGACTTCCTATTTGAGAAAAGAATGTACATTAAAAAATTCCGAGTAACAAATAAGGAATACTTCAGAAACCAGTGTATGCTTGAAACGGTATGTCGCCAAGCTGAGTGAGCGCGTCATATGTTTTAGTTAATTATAATATTTACGTTAAAGTAAAATATCATGTATTTATTGTCACAATGTATACTGAAAGTTCAAAGAGACTGTTCCTGGAAAGCACTTCTAACTTTAAACCCGGAGTTCTCAAGAGGCTATTTCAGTGTTCACGATAATTGCTTTTGTATTACGAGAGGGGAAAAGATGCTATTATTTAGTCACGTCTCGGAAGGAGAAAGTGGATGTGACATTCAAATAGGGAGATCACGAGAAAATTGGGGTCAAGAATCACGTGAAAGACGTGTTGACCAATCGAAAATAATCACGTCACGTCAGAAGCGCACCCCAAGCTATTTTAGGCGCCAAAAAGGACCATGAGATTGCGAGTTGAGAGTTTTGAGCGCGGGTGGGATTTGCTGTAAATGTAGAGTATTCGCCCTAAAATTGACACAGTTGAAATGTAACTTCACGCGGAACCCGCCACACCCAGAACAAGTAAAGCAAAATACTAAAGTGTCCTATAAGCCTAGTATTGTGATTAGGCAGTTGAAATGTAACTTCACGCGGAACCCGGCACACCCAGAACAAGTAGAGCAAAATACTAAAGTGTCCTATAAGTCTAGTATTGTGATTAGGCAGTTGAAATGTAACTTCACGCGGAACCCGCGACACCCAGAATAAGGAATCCACGCAAAATAGTTGAGTGTCCGCAAAGCTTATTATTGTGATTCTGACAGTTGAAATGTAACTTCAAACGGAACCTACAACACTGGTGATAAGATATCCACGCTAGAAATTCAAGTGTCTACAATAATCCTGCACGCAACAGTTGCCATTATCGCCGCGTAAGTTCGAGTTTCCCATGTGCGCATTACACTCTTTTGCAAGTGAAAATACGGAAATAGAATCGCGCCAGGAACTGTCTCGAGAACGCTTGAAAAGGGAAATAAATCTTTGATCAAATGAAAGTGCCGAAATTTATTTTGAGCAAATTTCCCGTACCACCCCTTGAGATTACCGTCGCTCAATACCTGATCTAAATAAAATAAGTCTCAATTGCTCGTCGCTGAGTCCGCAAATAGCCGAGGAGCGTCGAGAAACGACTTCACCAGCTGCAACGCCGGAGACAGGACCAGTCGTCGTTGCGCAGCCCAGCACCATAGGTACGTCACCCTGATCTTCCAGATAGCACGTTACATGCTTTAACCGTTGTATGCTATATAGCAAGATTTCTTACGGATTACCAGCTATGCAAAAGTAATTCAGAATAGGAGACTACAGGGATTATTCCCCTATAAAGAGGGGTTTCGGGTGGAATATTTAATTGAAAATTCTCGTATCGGAGCCTTGAAGGATGGATATCTTATACACTAAGTTTTGCATTTAAGAATTTTTTGAATTATACTGCTCTCTCTCTTTCTCTCACTCACATATACACACACCCGCGCATATATTTTTCTAAAACATCTTTTAGGGTTCCTCTCAAACCATATATATATTTTACACAGAAATATCGACATCAAACCGTTGGGAGGAAAACAATACTCTACGTGCTTGACATACATAGTAGAGCAAATAAAATTCAAAACACACAAATAACTAAATAATGGGAACCAAGTAAAACTTTCACAGGTGAAATGCTCCAATTAGAGCTTATAACACAAAGCAGAACACTGAGGAGAGATTAAATTCTCTATTTCGCTAATATTAGTACATTTCCAAACTCATGGCCTATTAACACCAAAGAAATTTAAGAATTAAGCTTAAACATTTTCTGATTTGTTGTGATACACTTGTATTAAACTCTATCAGGAATTACTTGCTGTTACACCCGAAGTAGATTTACAACGACTTGAAATATTGATTTTAAGATACAAAAATTGAAGGATTGCTATTTAGTTATTTTTATCAGATACAGGTAAACCGATCATTTGTATCATCAGAAATGCCATGTACTGAAAAATCTTTCAATGTAAGAATAGGAGATAAATATTCAGATATGCTGTTTACAAACAAGTAACCACACTGTCCTGAATATATGGAAGCTGCCTATTTAGAAGAATTGGTAGCGAAAATATTCTCCCAAAAGAAGAATTGAAATACACCCCTCTACTCCAAGAACCAGAATAGGTAATTATGATTATTGTGTGAAGGGTGTAGAATTCAAAATTGCAGATGATTACACAAACAACTAATAATGTTTTACATTTCGAAATAACGCTAAATTTACGCTACAGCAGCGCTAACTTTTTATTTATTTTTTTTTATTTTTTTTTTTTGTATAGAACGGCAAAATGTATTACGATGTGTATATATTTGTACTTCATATTAGAAAAGACAGAATAATACAGCTATCATTCACAGAAACTTCTATTTCGTGTCACTTGAAGCAATCATTGCCTACCATGTTTCTATTTTAATTCCGGTGGTATTAATCAGTTGAGTTGCCGCACATCCTGCCTGGATTCCGCTGTTACATCCCTAAAATTAACTAGAATGGAGTTTATCTGCCCCCATCGTGTCACTAAATCTGCGAGCCACGAACCCGTGACCTCGGTGAGGTCGTACACCGGAAGAACGGCATAATTACAAAACATGACGTTAGCTGGCATTTTACGCGGCTACTAGCATTTCCCGTGCAACAGATAATGCCATCAATTTTATTTCAGCCCTTGCATCATAATAGTTTAAATCATTTGGAGCAATAATTCACAGACCAGGAAATGGCAAACTTGAGCCTGACCGAAATTTAATCCAGTGCACGTTTGCATTATGACGTTATCTGTACTGCAAAATTTTATCGTGCAGATTACGCGTTTAGCTTCTGTCGGCGACTGCTGCATAAATATTTTGGGTGCGGGGGGTGGCGGCTAGGGGAGGTCCTCCAACGCAATGCAGGAAGGTCGCAACAAACTCGGAAAACTTTCATTTGCAAAACTTGAGCGGCGTCATCCCAAGCACCACACCATCTTGGTTTGCTGCCGCCGGGGTATAAACCCGAGGGCGTCTGTATGTGTGCACAAAAAGTGGGTCGCATCCCGCTGACGGTTTTATTACCCAGCCAAAATCCCTTGAATCCCAGAGTTCAAGGTTAAACCTGCGCTTTTGTGCTGATAGTTGTAGACGCTCATTTCGCCAGAGCAAATGTATGCTTAGTGCAGGACAGTGCACAGCCTAGTAACCATAGACGTCTTTGTGGATGTCGTGTATAGCTATACACACATACACATGGAGCAAAATATAATTGTTAATAACATTTTATTGGAATAAAAAATATTTCATCTGAAGCTAAACTAGTTACATATAAGTATGTATGTATGTATGTATGTATGTGTGTATGTATGTATGTGTGTATGTATGTGTGTATGTATGCATGTATGTATGTATGTATGTGTGTATGTATGTATGTGTGTATGTATGTGTGTATGTATGTATGTATGTGTGTATGTATTTATGTGTGTATGTATGTATGTTTGTAAGTATGTATGTTTGTATATATGTATGTATGTATGTTTGTATGTATATGTGTATGTATGTATGTTTGTATGTATGTATGTTTGTATGCATGTATGTATGTGTGTATGTATGTGTGTATGTATGTATGTACGTACGTATGAATGTATGTATGTGTGTATGTATGTGTGTATGTATGTGTGTATGTATGTGTGTATGTATGTGTGTATGTATGTGTGTATGTATGTATGTATGTATGTATGTATGTATGTATGTATGTATGTATGTATGTGTGTATGTATGTGTGTATGTATGTGTGTATGTATGTATGTATGTGTGTATGTATGTGTGTATGTATGTGTGTATGTATGTGTGTATGTATGTATGTATGTACGTACGTATGAATGTATGTATGTGTGTATGTATGTGTGTATGTATGTGTGTATGTATGTGTGTATGTATGTATGTATGTATGTATGTGTGTATGTATGTATGTATGTATGTATGTGTGTATGTATGTGTGTATGTATGTGTGTATGTATGTATGTATGTACGTACGTATGAATGTATGTATGTGTGTATGTATGTGTGTATGTATGTGTGTATGTATGTGTGTATGTATGTGTGTATGTATGTGTGTATGTATGTATGTATGTACGTACGTATGAATGTATGTATGTATGTATGTATGTGTGTATGTATGTGTGTATGTATGTATGTATGTATGTATGTATGTATGTACGTACGTACGTATGAATGTATGTATGTATATATGTGTGTATGTATGTATGTGTATGTATGTTTGTATGTATGTACGTACGTATGAATGTATGTATGTGTGTATGTATGTGTGTATGTATGTATGTATGTGTGTATGTATGTATGTATGTATGTGTGTATGTATGTATGTGTGTATGTATGTATATATGTACGTACGTAGAATGTACGTATGAATGTACGCCTCTCTGCAATTGGGTACCGCCCGGTAGCAGACTTAAATGTGCAAAATTCACTTACAGTAACAATCTTACAATTAATAATAGTAACTTCAAATTAACAATAGTAATACAACTAACATGCTGTTTTTGAAATGCCTAATTACCTATTAGTCAGTATAGCAATACTTGCGACAATTACCAGCATGTTTATAAACAGTTGCTATGCAGCCTCAGTATTAAAAGTTACTGAACAATTTTTGAGATCCTTAATTACTTCACAATATTTACCTTAATTAATTATCTAACATTTATTCTCTTTAAATGACCCCTAAACTTATTTGAGGTAGAGGGCAGCCCTGAAATCTCCTTCAATAGCCTTATTAACCAAAGAGCATTTTCCTACGTCAGGTCAGTACCCTGTACCCTAATTCCATTCAAATGATCGTTTCGTCCGTAATATGTCGGTTTTTTTTAACCTCTTTCTAACGTCCACTCACTATGATGATATTTCTAGGCTGGCCGGTTACTAATGAAAAAACAATACAATGAAAATGTTCATTATGTTAAATGTTCCGCGACTTAAGAACAAAAAAAAAAAAAAAAAAAAAAAAAAAAAAAAACACTTCTGTACGTTTATAACTCGCCAAAATAAAATACACTTTATGCTGCAGTGAATTTAAAAAGCTAGAGAGTAACAAGTTATGCGATGGGGTTCGCATTGCGGATAGTGCCGGAGGCTGACTCTACGCGGCGCTCTGCTCGCACCTTGTAATCCTGCCCAATAGGTCACCAATGAAATGAAATATCATCGCACAAAACGTACAATGCCAAAAAAAAAAAAAGTTTGTCCTTTATCCGCTACCTCACTCCATTACAATTTCTATCTGCAGCCGTAATGGGAGCTTGTGGACGATAAAAATTGATGAGCTTACACTGTTAGATTAAAACCTCTTCTCTCACCCGCGTCCATTTTATATGTCCGCCCACACGTGCTTTAGCGCTTTTGTTTTGTTCTCCATCTTCAACTTTGCGATGATAACGCACGTCATGGGAAATGAAGATGCTCCCTAAACAAAGCAACGCCTAGGGAACCGGACGACATTTTCATTGTTATGAACTTGGAGAAGTCTGCTTCTAATTTTTGCATTGTTTATCGTTGTTGCTGTAGATGTTGGTAGGCACTTGTTACCTGAAAGTTACATCTCAGGAGACTCCCACGCTCGGAACGCTGAAATTTGGTCAAAGTTGGCACTCCTTACACCATGTCTTTTGCGCGATGAAACCATAGGCTTGTATAAAAACAGGACAAATGTCCAAAAGCATCTA
Source organism: Hymenopus coronatus (assembly GCA_030762935.1). Lineage (NCBI taxonomy): Eukaryota > Metazoa > Arthropoda > Insecta > Mantodea > Hymenopodidae > Hymenopus > Hymenopus coronatus. Next base: position 137,221,469 of record CM060888.1, on the reverse strand, counting down.
TGTATGACATTCACACGATCTATCATACCTACTATCGTTTATTTTTATGTAGCTTCTAAGGAAAACATAATTTTTATCTGTTCATGTTAATTGACAGTAGATAATTAATCGGTAATTCTAAGGAAAACATAATTTTTATCTATTCATGTTAATTGACAGTAGATAATTAATCGGTAATTCTAAGGAAAACATAATTTTTATCTATTCATGTTAATTGACAGTAGATAATTAATCGGTAATTCTAAGGAAAACATAATTTTTATCTATTCATGTTAATTGACAGTAGATAATTAATCGGTAATTCTAAGGAAAACATAATTTTTATCTATTCATGTTAATTGACAGTAGATAATTAATCGGTAATTCTAAGGAAAACATAATTTTTATCTATTCATGTTAATTGACAGTAGATAATTAATCGGTAATTCTAAGGAAAACATAATTTTTATCTATTCATGTTAATTAACAGTAGATAATTAATCGGTAATTCTAAGGAAAACATAATTTTTATCTATTCATGTTAATTGACAGTAGATAATTAATCGGTAATTCTAAGGAAAACATAATTTTTATCTATTCATGTTAATTGACAGTAGATAATTAATCGGTAATTCTAAGGAAAACATAATTTTTATCTATTCACGTTTATTGATAGTAGATAATTAATCGGTGATTACTTTCATTACACATTTTACGAGGGGGATAAAGGAAACCGATCGATAGTTACTTGTTTCATACAGATCACTTTATGGCTTAAAAATACCATACCCTTTCCATGACTTAACGAGAAACAATTGAATAGTGATAAAATTTAAAAAAACGACAAAGAATTGCTATCCTAAGCGATAACAACATGTACATCGGAAAAGGTTATTGTCACAAAAACATTATCTGCTATAAATTGTGTATATTAAAGAGATCTAAATTTTTTTAGTGTTACGCTTTTGTCCCCACCATGACTAAATGTATAAAAAATTACTTCCGTGAAGAGGAGTTCAGGAAGCTTTTGCCAGAAAATTCGTCACACAAACGTCTTAAAAGATATACTACTCGAATCAAAATCATTAGAGGCATTTTTAAGAATTTTCCATGCAAAGTTGAATTGGGATGGCGGTTTTTTAAGAAAACAGTTAATATTGGTGAGATTTCGGCATAGAAGTTTTGAGTCGAGTCCAATACTATAGTTACATAGTACATAAAGTAAAAACATTTAAAAGTTCTCCAGCCATATCGTTTATTTCTATCTCATTCACGAACCATGCTTTTAAGTGCATACTTTGCTATCCAATTTATATTTATCAACACATAAAATGTTAATTGTTTTACATCTCTTTTTGTTGTAGGTAAAAGAGCGATACAGGAGGCTGGATGAAAAGTCAAATATTTTAAATTCGGGTCGTTATGTGATGACTCTGTAATTCTAGTCTTTTCAGAAACAATTGATTGGTTACCTTTCAAAAATGAAAATTATTACAATTTTGACCAATAGTAGCAGATATTTCAGAAATTGGCGATGTTGTACTAAAGGTTATTTCAAATAAATAGATTATTCAAATAAATAAATAAATAGTGAGTTAAAGGTTTCTATATTTTTAGAATGTTAGAGTTCTATTTACATTTTGAACCTAATAATAAAAACAGTAATTTGTCATTGAAATTGCTTAATTGTTTTCAAAATATTCTTATTTATGATCAATACACTTTTTTATACATCATGGCATTTTTTTGACCATTTGTCATAGCATATTTTTTCCGATCTGCTTGGGACACCTCGAGACATGGTTTCTGAATGCATCAATGGCGTATTCTGACGAAGAAAATCGTTGTCCATGTATTTTGTTCTTGATGTTCGGGAGCCAAAACAGGACTGTACGGCGGAGAGTCTCCATTCAATTTTTTAGTGTTGAAATGGTCGGTTGTTAGACGAGATGTGTGAGAGCTGGCAGGCTGTTGATGTACGATACGACGGCACTTGTTTATTTCCATTTCACCGAAGACTTCCGATAAACAGGTGACTATTTGATTCGAAGTGCTTTGAGTGTGAACAACTTTTGTTGTATTTGGTTCATTTTGAAACCCCCATATAGTCAACTGCTGTTTTCGTTCAGGCTCATGTGGATAGCTCCATGATTGGTCACCTGTTACAATCTTACATACGTCTTTTGAAGCCCCACCATTGTACTTTTTGTGCATCAATCGACACGACCATAATATTGAAGTTGTGCCAAATTATGTGAGATCCAACGAAATGAACCCATTTTTCGGCAATATGTATGATGCAATATTTTGTCCTACAGTAGAACTAATGTCTAGCGTTGCACCTCTCTCCCAGTATGAGGCATGATTACAGTTTTTGCACAGCAACAATGTTTTCTGACACAACAATTAACTTTCGGCGAATTTCGTTGATGGGTGAACGACGGCCAGGATTAAACTCGTTATACCAGCGTTTCAAGTGGTAAAGCCTCATCGCCAAGTATTAAGTTCATCATCTTGTCTTCCTAATCCGCATCGAAAGTCATATTAAATCATTGCGCAAAGATTTTCAAGAGATAATTCTATCTTTTCGCCGTAAACAATGCAAATAATGCTGTATTGACAAAATATCTGAAGTATATTAAGGCCAGCAATGTCCTGCTTTCCAGCGGAAACATCAGATTGCACCCAGAGCGATCAGTCAGTGTTGCCAACACTCAAAATATGCATAAATCCACACACACACACACACACACACACACACACACACACACACACACACACACGCGCGCGCATACTGACAAATGTGCTATGTTCGGTATTTCACCAGTTTTGGTCCAGACAGACACACACACGCGCGCGCGCGCCCGCGCACACACACACACATACTGACAAATGTGCTATGTTCGGTATTTAACAATTTTTGTCCAGACAGACGCGCACACGCGCGCGCGCCCGCGAACACACACACAGGCACACAAACACACACACAGGCACACAAACACACACACAGACACACACACAGGCACACAAACATACACACACAGACACACAAACATACACACACACACAGGCACACAAACACACACAGACACACACACAGGCACACAAACATACACACAGACACATACACACACAGACACATACAGACACAGACACACAAACATACACACACAGACACACACACAGGCACACAAACATACACACACATACAGACACATACACACAGACACACACACACAGGCACACAAACATACACACACAGACATACACAGACACATACACACACAGACACAGACACAGACACACACACAGCACACAAACATACACACACACAGGCACACAAACATACACACACAGACTCACACACAGGCACACAAACATACACACACAAACATACACACAGACACATACACACACAGACTCACACACAGGCACACAAACATACACACACAAACATACACACAGACACATACACACACAGACACATACAGACACAGACACACACACAGCACACAAACATACACACACACAGGCACACAAACATACACACACAGACTCACACACACAGACTCACACACACAGACACACACAAACACACACACATACACACATACATACACACACAGGCACACAAACATACACACACAGACACAGACACATACACACACAAACACACACACAGACACATACACACAAACATACACACATAGACACACACACAGACACACACAGGCACACAAACATACACACACAGACACATACACACACAAACACACACACAGACACACACACAGACACACACACACAGGCACACACAGACACACACATACACACATACAGACACACAGACACACACTCACACATAAACAAGGAGCCTTTATAAAAAACCTTTGAGGGGGGATTCAGGAGTCTTCAAACATGTATTTCCGGTGTGATCTCGGTATCGAATTTTTGCTTGGAATACAATACCTTCTCTATCTACGGCGTACATTGTGCATACGTGCTAGAGGAAATAAAACTAGGGTAAGCTGATAAGTCTTCCAGTCGATTTCAGATTACAAAAAGGTCTTCACCAGTGAAAAAGAGACCAAGACAAATTGCAGGTGACTACCGCCAAAGCGAAGGGACACCCTTGATTGGCAGTAAGATACCGTGTCATTCCTGGTTGAAGTTTTCTTCAATCGTCTGATTGGCTTTGGCGCTTTCTTTACAAAAAATAAGATTAAAGGAAAATAGCTCCATTAAAGAAACAGAAAAAATATAAAAATCGATGCACAAAACATTGGGAAGGGAAGATTCCATTTAACATCTGGAGTTTTGGAAATATGCCAGGAAAGTAGAGGAAATTGACGCAAATTACAGAGCTTAGGAAAAGTAGCTGTTTTCCATAAGAGTTCCGCTTCCTTTTAGGTTACATCCAGATACGCGTAAATATTCTGGCAATAAACCAAGTGGAGTTCTTTCTTATAAAATCCTTATTAGTTAAAAGTTCCTATGGAAACATTTTTATGCATATCCAGCCATATTATGAATTACTCTAACGAATTATACAACTCTGTAAACAAAGAGTTGAATTCAATGGTCCTTGACTTGAGGGCCGAGAAAGAAAGCAATTGTTATTTAACCCGGTTTTTCTTAATATCCCTGAAAAGGTGTGGGGATATTCCTTTTCTGAAGCAGATTCCATCACAAATGAGCAATTATATTAAAGAGTTAAATATTAGCACCTATAATACAAGCACACAAAAATAGTGAAGCCATTGTGGATTACAGAGAACATGATTGAAGCTAGAAAAAAGAGCTTGCCAGTGAATACCAGGATGTTAACGATGACGTAATCAATTTGCCTGAACATACTACGAACAAACCAAATAATATTCCAGGAACTGCAGAAATCATGTTACAAAAGAAGATGATCTTTTGCGGTTTGCCAGTTATACTAAAGGCATCCAGAATGAAGCCGTCTTCAGAAGTTGTGCCCAGAAAATTCATGATATACATTTCGTTTGTCATAAAATATTTTAACATGTAGCGTTTTCATAAAAATCGTTACAGCCATTTTTGAGAAAGTCAAAATGTTTGAAAAAAATGTTTCACGTAAAGGGCAGTTCAGGGAGGGGAATTTTCCAGAACATTATTGGAGTCGTACCCTTGGAAGGTACTGAAATTATATTCCAAGTTTGGTATTGAATTAACTTATTTTTCGTTGTTAACTTTGTCAACACGTACTCGCGCGCAGGCCTTTTTCTAAAAATACTGTTTTTATTCAGGGGACCATGAAACATATATTTCCATGAAACATATCTTGGTATCGAATATTTTGTTGAATTTTTTGTTGCCCTTTCTATCTACTATGTACACTGTATATACATACGTGCTAGAGAACGTAAAAATGGATTAACTTTTGTTTTGGGTCTTAATGGGTTAATTGTTTAAAAATAATGAACAGAAAAATACTCGCTATTACACTGGGGTATTTAGAAGTTGTTTAAAGGGCACAAGAAGAAACTTTCGTTTCTGATTTAGAATTATGGTACAATAATTCAGAAAGTAGAATTCAGTAGGTTGTTACAGCACACATATCTATAATCAGTCGATTGAGATTCTTTGCTAGCTATCACCGGAAACATGAGCACACCGCGTGAAACCAACAATACACTGCAGATAGTGACAAAAACCTACCGCTAGAGTGTTTGACCCAGTTATCTCGTAGTGCTGAGATAAACACGTGGTTAAGGTTGTGGGGGTAGTTTTCTGGCGTCTGAAACTTGAGCGAGAGATATCCAAGTTAATCTAGTCCCCTCCCCCGATCATCCCCTTCAATGGCGTCGCCAGCAGCAACGGAAGCCGATCCGAACCCTTCCCTCTTTCACTTCCCCCAATGACAGAAATCCACTGCTTTCTGACCAGAGCAGGTTAAAAGAATTCTGTGCACAAGTCGCAGTCTATTTTCCTTCGCTTAGAAACTTTCCCAAAGATTTTGGATATACGATTTCGAAATGTCAGGAAGAGTTCGATTTGATAATAAATCTGAGAAACTGCGGATGCCTTAAAATGTGATAAGAGTTGACATTTCAGCTGAGATAAAGATAGCTATAGCTCAAAAAATGTATAGGGTTGTGCAGCCTAATATGAAAGTCAGGAAATAAAACAAACCTACATTTCCAGCAGAAACGCTATTAAGTGTAATCAAATGTAAAAATATGGTGTCATATATAATAAAGTAAAGACGTAATATAATAAGTATTTAATAATATAGTTACTTTATTTATACTTAAGATCTTATCGTGCTATGTTGCAACAATAGACAATATTTTCGAGATCTATGAAAGAAAGGCCGAAACTTAGTTTAAAGAATAGAATTCTCTGTTGTAAACCACTTCCAATACTACTATTGTAAAATATTCTAGTTGCATGTTAGAACATGTTTGGAAGTGTCCCTAAAACTACCACTTGGGTTGTGTTCAGGTATCGTTATGTCGAGGCACGGGACGTTTAATCGTTTTAACGATGTTATTCACCACTTTCTTCAGGCACTAATACAGTTTACAATTAACGTTCTACCGTAGAATCTTTAATGAACTGTGTAGTGTACCTATTTCTGCAAAAATTTATCTGGATTAAAATGAAAGAGATAAGTTTTCATAAGATTGGTTTATATAGCTGCTCATTAATAAACGATAGACGGTAGAGAAGTTTATGTGATTGTAATACATGTGATTATAAACTATAAATAACTATTTTATAAATACCTTGTCATTAATTGCGCTCTCTGTAAAGAGCTGTAAATGCCAAACGAAATGAGGTAGAATTTTATTTATGCACGCTCTTGTGGTTATCAGCGTCCCATTCTATGTTGGGCGTGAACGTTTACTTAGTTTTACTCCGAAATCTCTTTATCGCGACTAAGGTTGTTCTTTACGTGAACGATAGGGGTCGATGGCTTTACTTCCCTTTCGAAGGAAACCATCCTAACGATTTTTACGCCCGAAAAAATCCATCGTCCTCCACCGGATTTGAAGCCATGATCTTGGGACTACAAGACTATCATGGAGCATGGTTAAACACAAATGCTTATAAGGGATGTGTTGGATCAGTTTGTGAGAGATGCGAGGGCTTGTGTGTATATGAGTGTGTGTGTGTAAATGGAACTTTATTATTAAAGTATATTTTAGGGCCAAAACCAATGTAGTCAAAATATTTTTTAAAATTATTGGTTAAAGTTTATAACCATAATTAAGAGAACTATACAGTGCAACCTCATTTATACATTTTTCAAGGGAGATTACTAAAATATTATATAAATGAGAAAACATGTAACTGATTTTCTCTTCTGGTATGGACCTCATCCAGAACTTTTATTTTTCATCAAGAGTTAAGGGTTTTTCTTATTTTCTTCCTTGCTGGTTGATATTCACACATGTTTCTTCTCCTGTTTGTAACTCGAAACTCCACATGAAATAGATAAGTGACTGTTGGAACGATATGACCACAATGAAAGAATAAGCGTCAAAGAAAGCCGCAAACCTGCCAAAGACTATACAAAGCAAGCATACGTTTTTTTTTAAAAGCGTATATTTTGTGTATGGAAATCAGAAAAAGTGACGCATTACCGAGAAAACGCATAACCAAAACGTATAATTGAGCAAACTTTTAATGGAGAACGACTGGTCCCTAAATTTTTAGCGTATAAGTGCGAAAAAATGTTGAAGTGAATAACGTATAAGCGAGCTTCAACTGTGTGTGTGTATACACTTAAACACAAGTATACATTTAAATGTAATTATTATTAAAGAATTTTCACAACCACACCAATTGGTTACAACATATTCATCACACTAATTGTAACTATCATTACATTTTGTGGTTATAGGAACATAAACTAACTTCAGTTTTGTGATCGTGCAGGCATCTGGATGGCCCTATATTCTTTATTTTGTGAACGAAAAACTGGGAATTACATATCTATAACCTAAAGTAGGCTAGCATTTGGGGGAAAGCAAGAGCAAGGCGTACGCAGAAGCATATCTGTAAATGGGGGAGGAACGATCAGGTTTCGAAAACCGATATCCAATAATGTTGTATATCATAAATAGGTTTCGTAGCAAAACGAATGGGGGTCGGTTCTCCGCCCCACATGTGCTCGCGCGAAGTGGTTTGAAATAAATACCGAGCATTATAAGACGGACGATTAATTCTGTCCCGAACACCAGATGTACACACCATTAAAACGCCGTGAAATCTGAACCTGAAATATGAACTGCAATTCCCACGCGCCCTTTCCCTCCATTCCTGCTTTTTCCTTTGGTTCTCTGCTTTCTGGGGCAACAGCCAATCAGAAGCAGACTATGCAGTCTGTCGCTGTTCAACTTTTTTCTACGTGCCGCGTTTTATGTGATCCATCAGAGTTTTGTGGTATTCTTTAACACAGCGTCAGCTAGTCCAAGAGTTCAGACTCATTAACACCGTGATAGTGCTCTAAAGTATAGAGTGGCTAGACCACCCGCCTTTCACCTGACTTCCATCCCAGGCAACGCGTGTGGAATTTGTAGTGGTCAAAGCGGTGCGGGAGAGGATTTTATCGTGGTTTCTTCATTCTAGCATCATCAGCGTCATCGCCTGCGGTGCCAAATGTAGTAAAAGCGGCATTAAACACTATCAAAAACGCTGATAGAACAGAAGCATTAGAACCCGTCCATTCCTAGAAAGATAGGGGTTGGGTGGTAATTCTGCACTACGGCTCTGTTAATTCTACCGTCTGATAAACGGAGATACATCTAGGTTTTTATAGCAGGAATGGAAGTGAAATGTGCGGATTGTGGTGAAAACATGAAAGTAATTTAAAATCGGTTAATAAATAAGGAGTCTGTTATTCAGATTCAGCAAGGACCGTGAATTCGATTCCGGCCAAATTAAACATACATCAGCTCGATACATCATACATACATACACACACAAATACACACATACATACATTCATACATACATACACACATACATACATACACACATACATACATACATACATACATACATACATACATACACACATACATACATACATACATACATACATACATACATTCGTACACACATACATACATACATACACACATACATACATTCACACATACATACATACATACATACATACATACATACATACATACACACATACACACATACATACATACATACATACATACATACACACATACACACATACATACATACATACATACATACACACATACATACATACATACATACACACATACATACATACATACATACATTCGTACACACATACATACAGACATACACACATACATACATTCATACACACATACACACATACATACACACATACATACATACACACATATACATACACACATACATACATACACACATACATACATACATACGTACATACACACATACATACATACATACATACATACATACATACATACATACATACATACATGCTAAACGGAAACTACGTCGAGATATTTATAGCAGGAAATAAAAATGAAATGTGTAGATTGTAGTCAAAACAGAGAAAATACGTTAAAATCTATTAATGAACAGAAAATCTAATCTTCAGATCTAGCAAAGACCGTGAATTCAATACCTGCCAAATTATACATAAATCAGGGTAATTCTTTACCTTGTATTTATTATACATAGATCTATAAATTAACACAATTCGCACATGTCACTTATATTTCCTATTATAGATATCAACATGGAAGTTTCCGTTTTGCAGACGGCCGAATCACCAAGCGTTGTAGTCCAGTCTATTAGGCTAGATTCTTAACTGAATGCCATTGACTGAGTGTGTACTGACGAACAAATAGAGGTACGCGCATAGCAACTACTAGAAGTAGGCAGATATTGTATTCACTGAAAAATTCGATGTCGACACTTCATCGAAAATATATGTATTAAGGTAGCCTGAACTATAAAGTAGAAGGATTACGCGCACGCACACAAATGTCGGATAACTACCAAAGCTGGCACATAAGTTCAGTATCTTCCAAGGAAATGAAGCGACGCAAGAATATACCTCCTTCCCAAACACCTTTACATGGAATACCTTACATACTTGTTATCGTCCGAAAAGTGGTTCTAATGACTCATATTAAAATATTTACATGCCAAGTAAAACGTATATCTTACATTTTATGGAAAACCTTAGGAATTCCTGTCCATCAGGATGTAATTTTACATAATCTTGCATGACAATATTGTATAGCTGATAAACGTTAAACGATAGGCAAAAGCGTAGAACACAAAGATGTATTTCTCTTTAAAACACACAGTTGTCAGAAATAACTTTTTCGCGGCATAGGCCATTTCCGAGATATCCATTATTAACAGTTCGAATTGTTCAAGACTTATTTTGAAGTCCTTTCGATTCTTAGTTGTTTCTAGCGATGTCTGGAAAAATGTGACATTTTAAGGGAAACATATAGAGTAGATATATGCCTAAAACATTGGTCTATTGCTGTTCCCTTTGTTCTGTAACGAAATGTGCAATATAGCTATATCTCGGTTAAAATGAAGTAGACAGTAAAATAATAATTTTAGAGGAGCACTAAACGACAGAGCATATAGAAAGGCATCTGAAAATAACAAATCAAATTTATCTGAAGTCATAATTTGGCAATTAGTCACGCATTAGCATTTGAACTGTAAGGATGAAGAGCATCCGATTATGTGAAGTACACGGGTAAAAGAGTGTATTCTAGAAAGACCTCACAGTAAAAAACGATTGGATACTGTATGAGAAAACTGCTTGGAAAGAGACACACTAGAAGTAATAGTACTCGACAGAAAAACTCAGGGAAACAGAAATACTGACGATATGGAATATTATAACAAAGATCCTTTTACAGAGGCAAAAACTGAAAAGGAAGGAAAGGAGGAATTGGAGTTTCCAATAAACAGTTTGTACATAAAATGGAGTGACACTATATAATTACTATTGAAGTAGAACTTAAAATAAGTGTTGCTGACGATTTTCGAAATAATATCCTCAATTCTTAGACCCGGAAACAAACTATTAAATAAATACGAATTTTTGTACGATAGTGAAATTTGGATCAGTGCAAAGCTAAATGGCAAATGACATGTTATTTATGGACACTCTTTAACTGCTATGGTTCTCAGCGTCTCGTTCTATACTGGGCGTGAAAGAACCTTGATTTTGCTCAGAGGCTTCTCTATCAGGCTTGAGGTTCTTTTTCGTGCCGTAAATCTATGACACAGGACCAATGGATTTACTTCCCTTCCGAAGGAAGCCATGCTAAGGGTTTTTACGATCACTTCAAAGAGAAAGTAATTGAAAACAGCCATAATCAGATATCGGGATTGTTCTATAAACAAATAAACGATTTAGTTTTGTTGTGCTGTGACAATGTAACGGTACTTAAAGTTAACCTGAAGCGACGGCTATCTACATATTTTCGTACAAGCAATAACCAGGATAAAACAGAAATCGAGAAAAACTAGGTTCAGATAAAAGTGACTCTTGTGTGCTCCATTGAGCACGTTATTTTTGCTCCAATAAGCGTGTTTGAACGCTTATAAGATACTGTTCATTTTATTACTATTCAAATGTCAAAATACATGCAGACATACTTGTATTAAAAACACAAAATTCTTTGATTTTCCTTAAAGCAAAATTTACGTAATGACCGCACCGGTACCAAGGAAAAAGTGTCAACATCTGAGTTATAGGGGAAGTAACCTGTTTTATAATCGAAGTTGCGGCGTTCTGCTTGTAATCTGCAATGTTTAAACTGAACGTACACTTACCATAAGAAGCCGGATTTCTGGTATTGAAGATCACTATGAAGTTTTTTACTGACATATTTAATTTTTCCCACATCGCATATCAGTACCAATCTTTTTTTTTAATTGAAGCCACAAAATATCGGGAGAAGTTTCTGTTTTAGAAGCCTTCTTTAAAACGTGAAATTTAAGCACATTTTGCAAATGACGTCAAGTTTGATTGTTAAATTCCATATCTAAACGTGCTACTAAATTTTCATGAAGCAAAACTTCTAAAATATGAGCTAAAATCTGCCTCTCTAATCTGTTAAACGATGCAGAATTTAGAGTAGAAAGGTCAGTTGCAACACAAGTTATAAATCATATTTAAAATCAAATATTGAGCCTATGATATAATGCGCAACAAGCTAAAGAGAAACTTAAATTTACAAGACGCATAAAATTAGAAACGTAATTTTTGGCATTTAGTCCCCCTCCCTTACTAACCCCCGATTTTTCCGGAAACGACAACTGTGGAATACTATAAATATTGATTGGTACAATCGTGGCATATTTATATAAAAACTCCTAAACTTAATCATTTCTAAGAGTCTTTATAGAAATTGGCATTGGATTTCAAATTAATTCTCATGGAGCTGAACGTAGATCGTCAACTTGACAAATGTTAGAAGCATATTTCGCCCAAAGCTAAATAGTAGGGACACATGAACTGGCAGTCTGAACTTTCGCCACACGCAGAATATTTGATAACAATTTCCGTCTTATGTTTCTGACGGAAACTCAATTTAGCTTCAAATGTTTTATTCGTTAGCAGAAGGGCACAAATAAAAACGGTGGATTGCGAATCAAAGGGGATTGTAAAGGGATACTTTTAACAATTATGCAAATGGGAGGTTATGATTTTGAACTGTCACCTACGGGGAAATTTGCGCGTACCCAAGTTGACAACTGACTTTTTATTTGCTCAGTGGAAATGTGAAACCTCTCGCAATGCGAGCGTGAGAGATAAAACAGGGATTTTTGAGAAGTATTTAATGTGACAGAGGGATTAGCAGGTAGGGCATCTCTCATCGCTCTGCTATTTCAAATCCGGAGATAAACAAAGAAGATCAGAATAAACCACCTGAAAAGCGACCCCCCACCCCAAATGCACGGGCGAAATACGCTAAAGAGAAAATAGAATTTCAAATTCTCTATATATGTGGAAAAAATGTATTTCGCATGTTTTAAAATTAATTCTTTTTGCACACCAAGTGTAGACTCTCTTTTTTCCTATAAAATCCAAATCAACTATATTATGCATAGTCTTGCACGAATAAACCGTTGATTACTAGATATTTAAATCAATATTTAGAACGTTTCCCCTTTTATCTTTTAGTGATGTTTTAGACCTGTCTATTAGTGTTAGATAACGTGCGTTTCCAGCATTCAGTCCTGCCAACTTAACCTGTACAACGATTTACCATTTTCACATTCTCTACTGCTTATTTACAATAAGAAGAGTAAGTATTCCATTCCACACAAAAATTCTATTCGATACTCTACGAGTAAAACACGTATTGACTCCCTGAATCCCCCCTCCCTAAAAATGTTAGTAAAAGTTCCGCGCGCGCGTCATCTTCTACATATATAAAAAAGAAAGTCGTGTTAGTTACACTATTTATAGCTCAAGAACGGCTGAACCAATTTGGCTGAAAATCGGTGGAGAGGTAGCTTAGAACCAGGAGTCGGACATAGGATACTTTTTATCCCGTTTCCATGGGACCTGACATAAAACGTGGTATAACAATACGTAACAGGCAGAAAAACATAAAAACAAAAAACAAAAAAATGATCAGTCAAAACATCAGTCTAGCCGTTCATTTGTTAAAAATGGTATAACAAAACGCAACTGACACGGTACAACAAAACGCAATTGACAGCTAAACGTAATGTTGTCTATGGTTGAAAATTTGACAGTTAAAAATTTTGAAGTTGACCGGTTGATGTGTTTGTTTAGAGTTTCTATTAACTTATTGTGCCGATATTATCATTAACAATGCCGCGACCAAGACAATCGAATCTCTCCCGACAAAGCCGCAATGCAACTAGAATTCGAAACATCGCAAATGAAAGGACTGAAGAAGAACAAGAAATTGCAGGTGAAGAGCGCCGCGTTAGTATGGCTCGACTTCGTGCTTCTCAATTACAAGAGCAAAGCGAGGCAGCCCGTGAAACGGCTCGGTTGGCAATGCGAGCAAACCTCAGAAATCAACAACTAGATCATTTTCGACGCACAAGAAGAAATTTATCAAGTACTGATTTGAATCGATCAGCGTTTCGATACGATTGCAGCACTGATTACTGCTCGCATTGGGCCAATGGACGTTGTTTGCGAATATTGTGGCGCATTGAAGTTTTGCGGAGAAACGCCAGGATTGTGCTGCCTTAGTGGGAAGGTAAAATTGCCATTATTGACTCTGCCACCTGAGCTTCGTGGCGAAACACCCGAATCACATTTTCTAGCAAACAATCAAAAATACAACGATTGTTTCCAAATGACCTCATTTGGCACAGACATTATCGAAGAACGAGGATTTAGTCCGACATACAAGGTATTTATTTATTTATTTTTTGTACTTACACACAATACAGTAGAAGAACAACATACTACACTTATTCCTATGAATATCAGTAATACTGACTTTGCTTTTGATTTTGTAGATACAAGGACAGATTCTCCATCGAATTGGATCATTGCAACCTCTCGATGATGCACAAATATACTTTATGGGCAACATGAAGGAACAACTTGATCGACGTCACGAAATCAATGTATTATCCTAATAAAAAATTGAACTTAATAAAATCCAAAATCTGCTCATTTATTGCCTATAAGGCGGAATAAAGTTCGCCGGGTCGCTAATATGTATATAATCAACATAAATCTCAAAAGAAGCCTTGAATAAATACTAAAATTGTATTTACTTTCAGAATCTTCAAAGGATGTGAAACGAAGATTTCAAAAAAAATATCCCATACTCAGTGTTTAGCAATTGAATTTTTCGAAAAAATATTTTTTTTGCAAGCGATACTCATGTTTCCGATTAAAAATACGACAGTTAGACATCTTTAATTTTATTAGTCTTCATTTGAGAGAAACTTTGAGACAAAAGCTAAAGAAATAAACTGTAGGTTTCCTTAAAATACACAATTTATTTAGCTAATTTTTTTAACTATTACCTTTTTAGAAATATAAATTATTGCTGACTTTAATGGTTCATACTTTATTATTCTGACTTTCTGTACTATAATGGGGAAGTTTTGTAATCCGTCCAAAAATTTGCTGCCGAAATTTCACCGCAAGAATAGTGCTAAGATTCTCTGAATAAAGTCTCTGTGTTTGTGAACAGCAGAGCTGAAAACAAAAAAAAATCTGATGTGTTACATTCACATGACTTTCTCTATATCTCTGCAATAAATTATTTTAAAAAAGCTTAAGCTTCTATTACTTCCTGCTAATCGAGAAAAAATTAGCAGAAATAGTCTTTTTTTTTTCTTGCTTTATTGTAAGTAAAACCGAAATAAGGGAGTTCCATAAGTAGAAGTGAAAGTCAAAAGCTGGTTGCTATGTAATTGAAGTTCCTTTGTTTGTATGGACACGAGTTCACAAAGTCCTGTATGAGAAATGTATAAATTTTTTATAGCTGAAACCAAAAATATGGAATATCTAAAAAAACAATCACTCCCACGAAAAACATGTATATAACATAAACTGCGTGTTTGTTGTGTAGTAAGTTTTTGTAAATCTCTTACGGTTTAGCAGTTATGCAAAATTCCGTAAAATTGACCCAGAATAAAGAAGTCTTCAGAGGCTATTCCCAGAAAACTCAAAATATACATTTTATTTGTCAGGTAAATTTCTTTAATATACGATATTTTAATCAAAATCGTCAGAGCCATTTTTTAGAAAATCAAAATTTTCGAAAAATGTTATATGTAAAGGGTAGTTTGGGGTGGTGGGATTTTTCTCAAAATCTTCGTGTCACATCCCTGGAAGATACTCAACTTAAATACCAACTTTGGTATGTACATAGCGCGTGTAGAGAAAGTAATTAGTTAAATACCAAACTTGATAGCCTTCCAAGGATTGGCCACAAATATTTTCAAGAAAATCCTTCGACCATAAACTACCCTATACAAGTAAACATTTTCAGACATTTGCATATTATCAAAAACAGTTCTACAGATTTTGATCAAAACATCATAAGCTTAAGACATTTTAGATGTAAATAAAATGTATATCTTGAATTTTCTGGGAAGAGCTTCGGAAGCCCTCCACATTCTGGATGACATTTACACGAGAAAAAAATAATCCGATAAGATTCCTTACATCAGTGGAATATCTAGATAAGGTAGCTCACGTATAAACGTCCAACATGGGCCTGTTCGTGGGAGAATCATTAACCTTTTGCTTTTCTTTTCATGTTCTTTTACTTTCCATCAAAGATTAGTACAATAATATAAGCTTACACCACGAAAAAAAACAGATCTCGTTAAAACACTCAATCATTATTGGTTTGAATTTTAAAATTCATACACTTTCCTCAAATGGGATGTCGTGCTCCTGGTCAAATAAAGGGCATGGAATCTTAATAAAACCACATGCCGACCAACTCTTAAAACATGTGACTATCGCTTTAGCTTATTCTTTTGTATATACAAGGAAAATTAATAAAACCATTTATTCAGATGTGCAACTGGATTAACGTGAAGTTAACATATTTACACACTCTTCTTACACTTTCATTTCAATTTTGTTTTCCTTCTACTGATTATTTTTGACTACTTAACTTATGCTACTTGACTACTAGTTTTATATCTGCGCACTAACCTAATTATACTGTCTCAACGTTTATTCAATTAAGGTAGTGTACATATTTAGTGTCTTCTAACATGAATTTAGTTTTTGTAAATGTCGCTAGGTATATGTATGTATACGTATGTATGTTATGTATGTACGAATGTATGTATGTATGTCTGTCTGCCCGCATGCTTGTATGTGTATATGTATGTATGAATGTCTGTATGTCTGTATGCGTGTATGTACGTATATGTATGTCTGTATGTATGTGTGTATGTACGTATGTGTATGTATGCGTGTATACTTTATGTATGTAGTTTGAATCCTGAGAGGACTAAAGGCCGGGAGTATGTATGTATGTATGTCTGTATGTATGTATGTGTGTATGTACGTCTGTATGTATGTATGTATGTATGTATGCATGCATGTGTATGTATGTATGCATGCATGCATGTGTATGTATGTACGAATGTATGTATGTATGTCTGTCTGCCCGCATGCTTGTATGTGTATATGTATGTATGAATGTCTGTATGTCTGTATGTGTGTATGTACGTATATGTATGTCTGTATGTATGTACGTATGTGTATGTATGCGTGTATACTTTATGTATGTAGTTTGAATCCTGAGAGGACTAAAGGCCGGGAGAGGGACGCACCTTGGTACTTAGAAATACCGAGCTTGATGGTGCGCTAACAGGTACAGGTCGCACAGGGGTACCCACGGCGGAACTGAGGGGGAAGGGGGAACTCGGCCAACCTAAGCCCACTTAAAATAAAAACGGGTAGCAAAATTATAGGAAAGTTATTTGTGATAGAAGAGAAACCAGCCCAGCGTTAACCTAGCCAGCTTGGGGGAACTCGCCCCCGGACCTCCCAAATGAGCCTTGCACCAGGAGCAGTACATCGAAACAAGTACTAAACTGATTAGACAGGGGGCTCACATGAATTAGATTAGAAGCATTACTGATGTAAATGCTATGAAAATGTGTCCATTTGTGAGGAGGAAGAACCGTGGGTGCATATTTCGGTAAGATGAAGGAGCACGAGGGAATGGAGGGAAAACTGTTTACCCACCTCGAGTTAGGGGCATGTTGAGCGTTACTGGTAGGCGCGGAAGATGAAGAGGTAAATTTCTGTTTATGGCGAGACAGCTGCGGTTAGTTTTGAAGAGGGTGGGCGGCGAGAAGAGCTAAAACTACGACAGTGTTTCATATATAGTTTGTAATCTTTTACAGTTCCTCTTTTATTTTTTTAATAGTTTTAACGACCTAGTGATCTTATCGGACGATGAATGAAATTAGTGAAATGATGCTCAAATGATCTCGGGGTCTATGGAGCTTAAAGTTACTCGACATTCGTCTTCTCTATTTCTCTTAGTGTATTTGTTTGTCATAAAAGGGCACACCAATGTATCGCAATAAGGTTACTGTTGTTTGTGGGTTGTAAATTAAGATACTATAGTCGAATATATTTGTCTTAATTTTTTGTGTTCACTCTTTTTAATTTTGTAATGTTAATTATTATGCTATGTATTAAAAAGCACGTACGGTGTGTGGTCGAGTATGTACACTGGTGTTTAAATCAATACACTTATTCATTTGTGCATTGTTCATAATCATTTATGTATGTTTATTTTGTAGACATTTATAATAAATTATAATAGATTGAGAAGTCATAAACATATTTATATTTGCATCATCACAATTATTTGCAGGAACAATTCTTCGCATACATGTTCAGAAAGTTAATATTTTCGATATCTTTTAATTAATTTCTTCATTTCTAGCCACGACCATAATAATTCACCTTTGCCAGTTTTGTTTCTATTATCAACGCTTTGCGTTTAACACTAAAATCTCGTTTTTCTCTAATTTTACAATAAACTTTAGTTGCATTGTTAAGAAAGCTCCATTAAATAAAGAGAAGGTTAAATGTGTATCTGAATAGACACCGCCATCTCATTATGTTATACAAAACCAAATCAGAGGGCAGGCATCACGATGCTACGTGTTCCACGCACACACCAAGAGTCGCACTTCATGTCCGCGCGAGAGGCAATTAATCTTGTACCGTAGCAGTTTTGTAATTAGCACAGGGTGATTACACGTCAGCTACAGAAGGTGCTTGCGTATAATATAGGGGAGGTGCTGAGTTAATGTAGCAAGAAGCTCGTGAGTGGACGACGCTGGTATTTTGTTGTGCTCGGGCTACTTTATTTAAATAATTAACGTCCCGCGGAGGACACAGGACCGCCATTTCCGATGGTCCTCTCTATCACATCGTCACGTCACATAAATCCTTGAAAAAGGACGTGGTGCTAATGCAAATGCGTTAGTACGTTATGAGCTATGAAATAATGGCGTAATGATAATTACTGGCTAGAGTTGCCAACCTCTGAGAGAAAAAGGAATTCCAACAAAAGCTGCACCCGGCACAGGCCTTTACGATGACCAGTTTCAAGTGGCCTCGGTGTCGTAATTATCTTGATTGTTTGATACTGGCAGAGAAAATGAAGTTACCGCATTACTTAGAGCGTTTTTATAAAAACTACTTTGAATGATTGCAGTGGGATATTTATGTGTAATATGGTTATTAAAGCTAACAACTATAATTTTACGGAATGTATTGATAGAAAATTCAAAGAGACCATAGTATAAATATGGCTGTATTGGACGCACTGTTGTTATCATCATGAAGATCCCGCGTTCAAATTCAGTGTACCATCAATTCTCATTCACCTAACACATATAGGATATTCAATACATCAGAAGTGCCATATACACAATAAAAATAAAAATCATTGATGGCATAGGAAGACGTCTGCGCAGATAAGGCCGTCAAACAAACGATACAAGGAGGCTACGCAACTATGCAATTTTAAATTACTTTAGGATCCTGACAGATCACTTAGAAGACAGCGGTGACCGCGCCTCACCACAATACCCGCAACCAATTAGGGCGAGACATCTCCCTTTAACCCTTATCTTGTTATTGGTTTGAGTTGTGTGACGAGGTGCTGTCATCTCGTTGCCTTAGAAACCACCTCTCCCTTAGCCTGCAAAGTGAACTTTCATTGTAAGGTCTGCTATCAACAAGTAAACGGTATAAGAAGTCACTACGCAACTAAGGTCATGTTTCTTCAGGGCAACTGTTGCGCTGGTCTTCTGATCCCAAAATTGCAGTTTCAAACATGCCCAGATGATTTTTAAGTTTGCTTGTTAGCGACAACCCATATCACTATATTTACTAGCACATTCTAAAAGAATTCCTGCAGGAGGAAATTCTGGCACACCTGTGACGCCAATATGATTTTCGAAATTGACAACTGTCAGTAACAAACAATTATTTAATTTTTAATCAGGTGTTTCAATATACCTATGCTAACCGTCGCAATAGAACCAAGAATATAAAACATACAAATGCGTAAGCAAATACTTAACTACAAAAAAGTAAAGAAAATACGAAGCTTATAAAGGGTTTTAATATTATTATCCATACTTATTGAAATTAAAATACACAAATAGTTTTCAATTTAGGTTACATAAGATCAATGACGTACGGTAGTTAATTTTCAGTTTGTTGTTGTTGTTTTATGTAGATTAACGTCCTTTAGCTTGGTTGGTCATATTAGACGACGAATGAAATTGGTCAAACAATGCTCAAATGAATTTGGGGTTCAAAGAGCTTAAAGTTAGTCGACATTCGTCTTCTCAACACAAGGGAAAACCCCGAAAAAAAACGTATCCGGGTAACTCACCCCAAGCGAAATTCGAGCTCGCGACTTGTTGAATGTGAGGCAGAAACGCTACCCAGGCGGGCTATATTTAAGTTCTTGTGTGTGTTTTTATTTATTTGTTTTTGTTATTACTTTAATGTCTAAGGTAATATCGGCGGCTTTGCCTATGAAATGATTGTTCAATTGCAATGATATTCACTCTTTTGAAATTGAAAACATTTGCGAGCTGGTTTATATAAACGTTAAATGCACACAACTTACACTCTCACGCATAAGGCTGGGGAATAATGTTAGCTAAAGAAACACTCTCAGCCTCCACCCGAGAATTCAATCCCGGATCTCTGGATTTGGAAACTAGCAGTCAAACCTAACACAGCTTTTCAAATGTACAAAATTATATAATAAAATATTGCATCCGAATACCAACGGTGAGTATTTTAACATAGTGTTTTATTTAATTCTGTTAAATGCTATAACTACTTTTAAAGCCGGTGCAAGAGCAAATCGTTGAGCGACTCTTTAAACATTAGTTTTAAAAACTCAATAAGGTACTCTGCAATAGCGAACGAAAATCGCTGAAAACTCAGGTGGTCTAAAAATATGTAGGAAGCTTGAGAAGTTATTACTAATCATGTGCTCCAGTATAATTGAAGAGGGAATGTTGCATCATTTAGAGAATAAGCTATTTCCGCTTCCTTCTTCAGCCATTCTGCAATAAGATCGACCCCATCCCTTTTTGATTAACCTGAGATTTGGAATGGTGAATCAGACCAGCAATGGAATTGGGGCTGCCGCCTGCTACGCCATTTATCTGAGTACTACTATCGATCTTAGAAACCTTGGACCGTAATTTAAACTATTAGGTGCAGCGCTAATACTCTTGAAGCCCGCCTGGGTAGTGTGGTGGTAGCGTGTCTGCCTCACATGTTTTTTTATATAAAAATACAGTTCCGGAGGCTTGTCAGGACTCCGGCGCTGTATTCCTTTTTCCTATATTTCCTTAGTTGACCTATTAATGTTTAATGTTTTCCTTTCACACATACATATACACATTTACAAACACAGAAACACCCATGATCCCGTGCGCCACGAAGCACCAAAGCGAGGCACTTTAGCGAGCGCGGCCATGGGGACCGGCAAAACATTCAACAGGTCGTGAGTTCGAATCTCGCTTAGGGTAGGGTAAGGTTTTTTTCGGGGTTTTCCCTTGTCCTGAGAAGACGAATGTCGAGTAACTTTAAGCTCCATGGACCCTAAGATCATTTGAGCATCATTTCACCAATTTTATTCATCGTCCGATATGACCAAACAGGTTAAAGGACGTTAAGCTTAAAAATAACCTCCTAATCTTAGCGGACTTTTTAATTAGGTTGCTGAAGGTGCATTTGCTCGACAGCTTTTTTCACATAAAAAGATCTAAACATATAAATTTGCCTGTTTAATTCACTTCATTGCAGTCTCATAATCCGAATTAAACTAAGGTGATGAAACTTAATAACGTAGAAGTGAAGAATCTCACAAAATATAGAAACGATCCACCCAGTTGAACCCCATTAGGATTGTTAAAGATAGGATTGTCTGTATACAAGATTTTAGGAATTCATTTTCTTGAGAAGGGCAGTTTAAGTTGATGTAGAAAACATATTGCCTATCTAGATTTTATAAAAATACGCTATGTTAACACAGAGTTATGATATAACTGGATACATTGCGATACAGTTTCACTGCTTATAATACTCAGGATAAATTAATTCAAAAACGAATGAAAACTGCGAACTACAAAATACGCATAAAATACGCATTTCAACTACCTATTTGACAGTAAAAAGTACTCGTTTTTGGGAGCTACACATTAACACCTTTGGCATCTACAACTGCTTCAGCTACATCTTTTATCTAACTTCAATGAATGTAATAATTAACACATAAAACTCTTAGCTTATTCAAATGAATCAAAAAAATTCCTACAAACAATTTTTTTTCCATGGCGGGTGGTATCTTAACTGTTACCTTTCATGTGCTTCCGATTTGACTGTAGCGTATTCGAATTCTCTTCCCTTCCAATTTCTTGAGGCTCTAACTATATATTTGTTTTTACATAAGAGTTTATGACTATAAAAAACCGAGTTACAGAAAATGAATGTGTCGTTAACATTTACAGAAGCAAAGTTCTTAGCCTATAACGATATTGTGTATAGTTTTCTTCAGACAAAACATCTTTGACAATCGGCTCGCACATTTTGAATATCCTCCTCCAGAGAGGGATAGTTCAAATGCATTTCCAGGGGTGTAGAAGTTTCTCAACTAGATATTTCTTTGATTTATCCGTGCATGTTTTATTCTTCCATGATACATACACAGTTCTTCGTTTTGTATAGGTTGTGTAGTATGACAGTTTCGCTAGTTTTAATTCTGGCAGTATTATTATCAGCAGCATTATCATTATTATTATTAAAAAAATTCGATGTTATTGTCACATTTTTAAAGCTGAAATGACAGACATTAATAAAAAAGAAATCTGATGTATTCCATTCACATGACTTTCTCTACATCTCTGCAAATTGTTAAAAAGCTTATGCTTCTATTTACTTCATGCTAATCGAGAAAAAATTAGCAGAAATGGTTTTATTACTTGCTTCTTTGTAAGTAGAAGCGAAATAAGGGAGTACCATAAGTTAAAGTGATAGTCAAAAGCTGGTTGCCATGTGACTGAAGTTCCTTCGTTTGTATGGACAGGAGTTGACAAATTCCTGTGTGAGAAAAGTATGCTTTTTAAAAACAATCAACTCCACGAAAAAAAAAAAATGTATATTACATAAAGTGTGTGTTTTAACGTGCTCTACATTTTTGTGTGTTAAGTTTTTGTCCATCTCCTACGGTTTAGCAGTTATGCAAAATTACGTAAAATTCATCCAGAATAAAGTAGTTTTCAGTGGCTATTCCCAGAAAATCCCGGATATGCATTTTATTTGTCAGGTAAATATCGTTAATACACTATATTTTAATCAAAATCGTTAGAGCCGTTTTTGAGAAAATCAAAATTTTCGAAAAAAGTTCTATGTAAAGTGATTTTCTTGAAAATCCTCGTGTCGCATCCTTGAAAGATACTGAACTTAAATACTAAGTCTGGTATTCAACGGTATTTTCGTTTTTGAGCTATGCTGTCCAGAGACACGCAGACACACACACGGACCTTTTTCCAAAAATGCATTTTTTGGATTCAGGGGATCCCAAAACATGTATTTCCGGTGAAATCTCGGATAAAATTTTTGGGTGGATGCAATACATTCTCTATACATTTTGTACATAGTAAGTGTAGAGAAAGTAATAAATGCTGCATTAGAACATATCTTAAAGATGTATATCTCTGCTAGGAGGATGAAAAATGACAGATATCGATTTCATTTTACTTTGTAAACGTGCAGTTAAGTCTCAACAGGCGAATTTCTACGTGTAAGATCTTTACAAATAGTTCCATCATCCTGTGCAACATAACTTTTTTTTGTTTTTCATTTTGTAGGACATGACAGCGTGACGCCAAGTCGACAGTGCTACCACAACATCAACACTTTTCGTTTTATGGACTTCACGCACAGTTTGCTTTCACGTAAAAACCGTTCATGCTTGCTTTATTGCCCTCGCTCTCTCTCTTCTTCACAATCGCGCTGCAACAAAAACCGTGATGCAACATGAACCGCTTTTGAACCGCTACACAAACAAACGAAAATCAGCATAAATTCCACCTCCTATCGCTTCGACCCCCTTTCCGACCCTGTTTGTTACATCTAAGCCAATTTGTGTCTGCATTAAGTTTAAAAACATCAGACACACGCCGTGCCAAGCCCGGGGCTTTTATGAGATTTACTGGAAAACTTGTGCTGCGCTCTTCCTAACGAACATGACAGAAAATTAAATGTCCTTACTCGTTTTTTTTTTTTTTTTTTTTTTTTTTTTCTAATTCAAAGTAAAGGCTGTTCCAGTCGCTTTCAGGAAACAGCTATTAGACATATTTAACACCAAAGCACACAGTTGCAGTGTTCTCAGTAGCTAAACATTACAGTAAAGTCACAAGTTCATGTCGAGTTTCACCTAGTTGTAGCTGGAAACCGTTAGGCATAGTATTTCAACAGGGTGTTTGTAAAGCTGAATTCAAACAAGATCTAATGTTTCTATTGCAGGCTGCACATTTTGTGTGCTTCAAGCGTGCATATAAAAGCAATTATTGTATATGTCTATAGCTTAAGTTTATAATATTGTCGTGATAATTTTAATTGCTTCATTTATCATACATCGCCGACTGTTTTTAATTGTATTATATGACCTAATCGGGGGCTTTAAATTGAGAAATAACTGCTGGAGTTTTTTCTTTAGTTTTTAACCATTAAACACGAGGCGTGAGCACCATACCGCCTTCGCAACCGATTATTTAACCTGGACCCTCCCCATCCTTAACCACAGGTGAGATAGAGCACCCGGCGGGCAGCATATTTCCGATCGTGGAATAGAGACTGTTTTGCCGGCAGAGTGCAGTTTTTCTTTGCCTCGAAATTAGTGTAAATAGTGCGTGAGAGTTGACAGTTATTATTGATTTAAAAATGCTATGAAATTCTAAGCATTACAATCGCTGAAAAGGTTAAGTATTAGTATGTATTTATGTTGCCCGATCAGAAGGTATCCGCAAGGTCTTCTGTCACTAGAGGAGCAGTACTTAAACTCGTTTCATCAGCGTTAACATCGATAACGACATTTCTTGCGCGGAAAATCACGGATAAAAATGTCCATCCAGTAAATTGCGAAGTGTTTATCGCGTTCTTGGCAGTTGTTCAGCTGCCCAGGAAGATAGTAACCAAAGAACTCAATCGAAGTCAGGTATGAATGATCTTACACACAGACTACAGAAGTTTTTAATAATTGAATAAACAAAAATTCTGGTAGCACCTCCAGAAATAATAAGACGTACTAACATGCCTGTTTTAAATGAAGTTAAGGAAACTATTGTAAGTAAAGTAAGAAAACAATGTTTGTAATGTAATAAACCTCCGTAGACGGTGAAGAAAACTACAAAACAAATCTTTTAAGAGAGGCAAAATTTCAACTTCTGGCGTGAATTTACGACATTATAAATGTCAACATAAAAACAAAATAGGCTCCTAAATTTATCTCTAAAAATTTAGTGTCAAGCGTGTTTACAAGCTCATGAGTTGTCATCTCGGTGCTAAAGGCCATAGAAAGGTAGAGAGGTAAACCGGTGTTTAGCTAGTAGCTGTTCTCAGCTACAACATATAACATCTTGTTATTAAAACACAAATTATGTGAAATAAGTATACTAAAGTAATCTGTTATTAAATTCTAAATCATTTTAATACATTTACACATCCTGAATTACTTTCTCGTCCTCCCTTCTTAAGGTTTCTTAGCTCAACTCTCTTACCGTATCCCATACCAACTTGCAACTGGATGCAGAGTAGCAGAGAAGTTCAGAGATGTAGAATTAGCAAACGTGGCACAAAACTCAGGTGTAAGACATGGAATTTAAAGTACCTAAAGCGTTTTCAAAAAGGTAAATCTTCGGAATCAAGGAAGGTAGAGAAACTGCTATAAGCAGCTATTGTAAAAACTGTTTACCAATAGAATTTTTTTCTTAATTCTTTCCGAAAGCACTTTCGGAGTTAAGTATTTATTCTTAAGGTTTTACTCTCCATTCTGATTCCCACTTTTGGGCATTTCTGACATGTTTTTATATTTTCGAAAGTTCGACGTTTTAATGTTTCGGCTTTAAAATGTGTATATTCTTATACTTTTCGACCATTTATTTGATATCATACATTGTCAACTGCTTTCCTTGCAGTGACGAAGATGCAAAGGAACTCAACTTCTCTGGGAGTGCGCATTATGAAACTGAAGGCAATTAAAGGCGGAAACCTTTTTGGAGTGTATAATTATAAGATAATATGCAAGCTGTTTTGGTACTTGAGCAATGGAAAGAACAACGATGTCACATGTTAATAATAATAATAATAATAATAATAATAATGAGAGTAATATAATCTGAAACAAAGATAAACTTCAAAGTTGAAAATGTTTGCAAAAATCTGAAAATATTATTAAAATGTTTTAAGCATTATAGCAGAAATAAAACCTTCCGGGACCTTCCAAAGTAGCCATGTTTTATTATTTGATTTTTTTTTTTTAACAGATAACAGATTGGGTAGCGCGGTGGTAGCGTTGCTGCTTGCCAAGCGGGAGACTTGGCCCGGGGTGCACTCAGCCTCGTGAGGTCCCTGGGGGGCTAATTGAGGAGCTACTTGATGGAGAAGTAGCGGTTCCAGGTCGTCAAGACCGCATTAACTGGCCGGGTGGATCGAAGCGCTGACCACATCTCACCCCACAATACTGCCCCCCCATCCATGGCGTCTGTCATGGATCGAGATGGGTGTCGCAGCGGCCGGGCGGTAGGCCAAGGCTCTTAGTGAGCTGTGCCATGGAGTCAACAGATAGACATTGGGAAGTTATAGCACACGTTACGATATAATGCAATCCATGAAATAGTGTTAACCACTATCAGTCAACATTATAAGATACACGTTTGCAATCCCACCTTTGTCCTGTTAATATAAATGAGGTTTTTCTTGACCTGCCAGTAAAACTGCCTACTTATGCATAGGTTGCCCCTCAGGGTGTAGGAAGGTGCAGGTAGGAAAAATTGCAGAAGTGTACACCTTTAGATAGTACTTGCTTGCTTCGAAAGAGCTATATTTATATTCTTCATGATCTTATCGTAAGTAACCGTTTGCAAAGGGAAGAAAGGACGGTAATATTTAAATGGTAACATTCAATTAACAATAAACAGATATCAGCATTTGGAGGATTAAATATATTTCTTAGCATCTGTGGCAAAAAACAGCAAAATGTACGTGGTGAGCGACAAGTGGATAAAAATACTAACGTGATACCGCATACACTTACTGTATGGATATTTTACTTTCACACACGTGTGTATTGACTCTTACTTTTGGGAAGGCATCCAAGTTACTTCACAATACTGGATGTCTGATGCTCCCCACTTCTTCTACCGTCTAGTGAGAAACGTATTCTGTGAGAAAGCTTAGAAAAACACAGAAGTGACCTTAGATCCTAAATGAATTCCTCCCTCAGTGGTGGAAATACAGCAATGTGTGACCTGCAGAAAGAAAAAATAACACTTCTCTCTGTGTTGAAATAGAGCAATTCAGCCCACTGCTGCCAATAAAAGCCCTGTATTCAAACACGCTCGCCCCTCAATTGTAACCCACTTCGGTTTACTCTTACTGCAATAATACTGGAAAACTTAGTATGTGTAGAGCGGGAAATGTTTTCTCTCTTTATATTTTCTCAAGCAAAGAAAGAGCAGAGAGGAGTTGGAATTGTTTGAGCGTGTCTCGGGACATGGAATGAGGGCAAAGAAAGGAGGAAAGAATGAGTCTAATACCAATACAGCCGAGAGTAAAACAGAAGTAGATGGTCTCGTCACGCGACTTGGATTAAACAACTCGGCGTTCCCCAAGGTTGGCAACACTCTTCAGAGAAAAGTCTCTCTAGATTGTCGCGAAAGATGTTTGGAATACGTGTGTTTTTATAGCTTACAGCTTTTCTAGTCTATTCTTTACTCTTCCAGACAGCTTACTGTATTGCTAATTGAGAGTAACATCACGAATATAAATTTCAAAGTATGGCTCGGTCAAAACAATTTGTACCTCCACATCGCTCTGCCAACTGCTAGTGTGGAATGTAATGAAGTGGTTTGGCATTCAAACGGGCACTTTTAGTCACTCATCATAAATATTACCCACAGTTTTGTTATCAGCGATAATAATATATGTTTGGTCCAGTTCATTTGATAAAAGTTTTGGCGGATATTTATATATCTTACTCCCAGCTCCAAACTGATTAATATCACTTTGCCTCTTGCGTAATTTTAGCTACAATTTATCTCCACTTCAAGTGTTCTTTGAGCATTCTCCCCAACAGTTCCGTCTATCTTTGTTCTAGATTCAAACATTTCCATACATATGCTTCATTTATATATAAATTTGTATAGAGCCTGCCTAAAATATTTTTCTATATCCAGAATTTACACCAAGTCATTGTAAAACAATTAACTTGATTTATATAATATTTTAAAAGTCCCTCAGGTATTCCACAACGTCTACTAATAGAGTAATTACATGTCCTAATATGTTACTGCATTTAGATTATGTTATCACAAATTATTAGCAGTTATTACGGTCGCATGTTTAAATTCCTCCTTTCATAGTCTTCTTTTGGATAGAGTTTTAATACTATGTAAATATAGGTTTTCTTTTTATTGAGAGAATAACAGCAATTACAAAAGTAATACTCTTGCCTTTTGTGTTTCTATTGCACTGCTCAGCTGTTTCGACTGGACTCCGACGACGGCCATCTTTTCTTATTCTAAGATCTCCAGTATTGTAGATGGTCTTGGTTAAGGGATATGATTGGTTTAAAATGATTTTTGCCTAAATATTTTATATGCAGGATTTCTATTTTTTTTTCTGTAGAGTCCTTTTAGTAAGTAAATATGGACCCATATTTATTCGATTTTATGTACTCTAATGATTATATAATTATGGTTATGAAATTCTATGCGCCATTGCCGTCTGAGTACATATGTATAGAAACAAAATAAATCATATAAAGTCTTTGTTGCATGTCGGTACCTATAAGTTCCGCTTGTTTTAAGCGTAACTATACAAGTAAGGCTATACCCTAGATTTCATTTCATGTTATACTAATTTTCTACCGTAAAGGACGGGTAAAATTGTAGTGATTTGTTTAAACAAATAAAAGAATAAAACCCACATAACTACAGTGAAATAAAATCTTATTAGCGTCCAAGCATGACAGCGATTATTTTACTTGGGCTCTCCCCGTCATTTACCACAGTCACTGGGATTTGAACTTGCAACATTTGGCTTTGAACGGTTGGCCAGTCCATTACCTATCACCTAACACTCATGGTCATTTGAACCACTTTTTTGGTACTGCCTTAGCAGGATTATGAAAACTGGTTTAATTGCGAAGAAAAGATTAATAAAGGACCTACATTTATTTTATTTTATATTTTCTCCATTATTTTATATAGTAATTTTATAGGTTTATTCCCATATATTTTTTTACCAGAATTCCAGATTTAAACTTGAATTGAAGGGGAAAAAAAGGTACATGTAGTTAACTAATGCAGGCAACTAAG
Organism: Hymenopus coronatus; assembly: GCA_030762935.1. Lineage (NCBI taxonomy): Eukaryota > Metazoa > Arthropoda > Insecta > Mantodea > Hymenopodidae > Hymenopus > Hymenopus coronatus. The sequence continues at coordinate 137,191,856 of CM060888.1, read as the reverse complement.
GTTAAAGATACAATAAATAGATGGTATACCCTTGAAAAAATTCACGCTAATTGCAATATTTGACACCATTCCAACATGCATTCATTAGTTACCTATAAAATTATTAGATTAAGTAAGTATCATTAATATTCCTTCATTCCGGCTATTTAAAATACAAATTCTGCTTCATCGTCAAATGAATTAGGAGGATTATCTTCGTGTCTCCGTAATATTCTCGCTATAAATTCGGTAAACCTGTGTCAAAGTGGTTATATAAATATTGAGGTTTTGATAATTATTTATAAGTCACCAAGATATTCAGCTCCGATATCGTATGCTTTCCAGAATGTTTATTTAATAAGTATTAAATGCAGGCGTTGAAAAGATGTGTATGCATTTTGATTTTGTTAATGTTTGTACTTAACGGCATTATTATTCACAAACTAAGATCGCAGTTACGAGCTACAGAAAATTCCCACGAGAAATCTGAGCCCGTGATAGATTCAAAATAGTAACACTAGTACAGCAATAATAAGCCTTTCAAATTAGTGCCGGCAATTCCAATCAGTCCTAATTATGTTTAGTGGAGTTTTTATTTCATAAGCAGACTAGCACAGTACTACGCTATTCCCAATTTAAATTCAATGTAAACCAATAGCATTTTCTCCCTATTCCCAAGTCAATGTTGAATAACCGATTTACAGAGCGATCTGATATAAGGCCGGTTATATTTTGCATTTTCATATTACCATGCACCCTAATCTAGATATAGAATTGTGGTTCAATGTCTACATTAGCTAAGTTTATACACAATAAGCATGTAAAAATGTTATTTAATGCGTAGCAAGTCCTGATAATAACTAATAGAATCTTGCTTTCGGTCATGACATTAAATGTCGTTAAACTCTCGTCTTTATCATATAACCGTTCAATTTGCAGTTGACATCAGTGGCTCTTTTGATGGTAAGGAGAGAGGACTACTCAATTTCACACACTATGTTGACCTAGAACCAAGTAAATATTACAGCAGTTTTTATACATAAAAATTTTCATGTGTGCCATTCACATGACTTTCTGTACATATACGCAACAAATTTATGTTAGGCTCCTATTTACTTCATTAAATCGAGAAACAATTAGCAGAAATAGTCTTTTTACTTGCTTTCTTGTAAGTAGAAACGAAAATAAGGGAGTACCATAGGTTAAATTGATAGTCAAAAGATGGTTACAATGTGACTGAAGTTCCTTTGTTTGTATGGACAGGGGTTGGCAAATTTCTATATGAGAAAAGTATAAGTTTTTTAAACCTGAAACCAAAAACAAGGAATATCTCAAAAACGATCAACTTCACGAAAAATATCTATGCAACATAAATTGTGTGTTTTAACGTGCTCTACATTTTTAGTGTGGTAAGTTTTTGTCCATCTCTTATGGTTTAGCAGTTATGCCTAATTCCATAAAATTCATCCAGAATAAAGTAGTATTCTGAGGCGGTTCCCAGAAAATTCAAGATATACATTTTATTTGTCAGGTAAATATCTTTAATATACGATATTTTAATCAAAATCGTTACAGCTATTTTTGAGAAAATCAAAATTTTCGAAAAAATTCCATGTAAAGGGTAGTTTGGAGTGGGGGATTTTCTTGATAATCTTCATGTCACATCCTTGGGATATACCAAACTGAAATACCAAGTTTGGTTTTAACGATCTTTTCGTTTTTGAGCTATGCTGCCCACAGAAACACACACACTCACACATACAGACACACACGGATATTTTTCTATAAATGCTTTTTTTGTATTCAGGGTGTCTTAAAACATGTATTTCCGTGGAAATCGAGTTTTTGGGTTCAATACAATACCTTCTATATACACTATGTACATAGTACGTGTAGAGAAAGTAAATAACCATTAAACTAACCCTAATATTGATTAACTATAAAAGCCTGAAATTAAAGGTACCTGCAGTTTAAGGGTGTGGCATATTGAGTACTTGAGTTTGCCACCAGGACGCTATCATAGAAACAAATATGACTACACGTTAAAAGAATGCATTAAAATAATAAACAAACATTATTATTTGTTTGTCTACGATATTGTTAATTGTCATGATCATGATCAAGGTGCCGGAATTTCCTCTCACTGAGGCTCTTTTACCTCCAGGAAATCTGTTGCTTATGAGCGGGGTTTGAACCGCGGTAGTGGGACCAGAATGTCAATGAACAACTTAGCCACCCAAACCGATGAAACGATACAAAGACCGTAATGGGATACCCAAGCCTACTTTGAAATGCGGAAGCGAAATATGGACTATTAAGGAGATATGACAGCACAAAACTCCATAAATGCGCTTTATGCGATTCGTCGTCTGTAAGGCAAAAAGAGTCAAATAAATATATTTGGGGGACTTACATACAGCAGATGAAATATGCAGTTACCAAAACACGAGATAGAATGTTTCTACGTAGACTCTCAAAGCAAACCAAGGGAGCAAGTGATCCTGAAAGACCCGAAGAAGGGAAGTGACCACTCGGAACATATCATTTTGGCCTAAACTTTGGAATGAAGACCACACGAATCAGTTGACAAGATTTAATGTATACTCCATGGAAGATTAAATGATAAGAATGTCGGAGATTTCTAATATTTATAACAAATATATCTATATATTTTGTTAGAATGTAATGTGATCTAGAAGCAACTTTAGCGGCGTATTCGGCAGTTCTTTTTTATGTTTTCACAAAATAGCAGGTTTTATTTCATTCTCCATCTGTCCTTTACTGGTTTCATTGTAAGTGTGCAAGGAAGAAGGCTTATGCTATGGAAAACGTATACTGCTCTGAAGATTACGTTCTATCCTTGTGGAAATTAGCTTCTGTGTTATTAGAGCTGAGAAGCGCCTGTATGTAAATGTACACCCAGGCAGTATGAGTTTTATTAAATTAATAAAAGCTCTCTGTGAGGAGAAGATGCGATGGCAGAGGGAGAGAGAGAGGGAGAGAAGGGGGAAAAGGCTTCTGGAGAACATTGTCTCGCAATTTAAGCATAGTAGATTCAGATGTAACAGAACTAGGGAATCTCACAATTTCATGGACCACTTCCCAAGACATACCACTTCTGCCTTGTCTTTTATTTTGTCCCCAGAATTCTGTGCATCTGCACATGACTCCAACGGACTGTTACAGAAGTACCCAGATTCAGCCATGAGCTATTATAATGTATTGTGAACGTAGTTCTGCCCTGCTTTGCTGTAATTTTATAATTCTATTTTTACAACAGAAATACCACAGAGGAAGTATTAAGACTCATTACATACATCGCGATTTTACCGAAAAGTGCGCTTTTAGTACCAATTTTAGTCTAACGTTCCCAAATATATGATCAAAGCTCCCAATTCAAGAAAAACTACTTCGCAAGAAAGCTAGAATTCTTGAAGCAATCATTTTACAAAATAAGAGGATATATGTAACATGAGGTTGACAAACATCCATTACTGTAACTTCTTTTAGCAATCAAGATTTGGCGGACAGTAACGAAAACCAAAATACGAAATGAAGGATTGGAGGCACCTCACTAGTGAGTTAAACTTGATTGATTCAGTGATAGCCTCTGTTATAACGTTGCGATGGCGTCTACCACTAACCAAACGCATCACTACAGTTGCAACGTTGGTTGGGTCTCGCGAAACGTCAGAAGCTTTGCATAACAAAATAGAATTTAATAATCATGTCCTATTGACCAGGATGTTTAAACTAGCACAACAAGAAAACGAAACGAAATTTTATAAATGTGGTACTTCTGGTCATGATATGTAAGTATATTGACTTTATCTGATCTCTAAGCAAAGTATTCCTGCAAAAGGAAGTTCTTTTTACCCACAACATACTAATCGGGGTAAACTTAGCAAAAATGGTCTTTTTACTTGTCTCCTTGTAAGTAGAAGAGAAATATGGAATACACTAGGCTAAAGTATGATGATAAGAATCTTTTATAAGATGTCGCTATGCGATTGTCATTGAAATAGGTCCGCTTTCAGAGCCAGAAGTAAAACAAAATAGATTTGAAACCAACGAGTATTTTAAAACTGAAACAAATTACAAGGAAAATATCTCAGAAATAGTTAACTGTAAAAAAACATAGCAATAACCGTGTGTTTTAACGAAATATATATTTCTTGTGTGGTAACTGTTTGTCTATTTCCTACAACTTACCATTTATGTAAAAGTCGTTCACAATGAAGAGACTTTAGAAGCTATTTCCAAAAAATTTAAAATAGAAATTTCTTTTGTCAAGTGCTTATTTGCAATATACAATATTTTAATCAAAATAGTTGGACATTTTTCAGAAAATCAAAATTTCTGAAAATTGTTCCATGTAAAGGGTAATTTGAAATGGGGGATTTTTTTTTTTTTTTTTTTTTTTTTTGAAGGAATCACATCCTCGCAAGACGCTGAACTTGAGTATTAATTTTAGTTTTCGTTCACAGAAACACGGGTACATGGACATACGTACACACGCGCTAAAATGCTTTTCTTAGGATTCAGGGGACCTCAAAGCATACATTTCTGGTAAAATCTCGATATCGCACTTTTGGGTGGAATTTAGTACCTTCGCTACCTAATATGTATATAGTACATGCAATGAAAGTAAAAATTAGCAGCTTGCACGAATTCTGAAATCAAAACATTTTATCTTATATGAAGAGAGTATACAACTGAGACTCTTGACTTCAAAGTGAATTCACAGCAAGCGTATCGAAAAACTGTTTAATTCGCAAGTGAAAACATACTTTACACTATATGCAGAGGAGAAGCGATAACATATTCGAATCCATCAAGCTCAAACAGATCTGTAACATTATTGTTAATTTACAAAGCAGACGTGGCAATCGTCCATGATGCTTGGGAAAGAAGCTTACAATGCTCCAGCGACACCTAAACGAACCGTGAAGCGACCGCTTTTGAACGGCTTAATTCTGAATTCCCATTGGGGGAAATGGAGTCAGGTCATGTATACCTGCACGCCAGCAATAAATATCTGCTCATGCAAATAGCGAGTTTGGAATGTGGAGCGAACTGTTTACGGTGCCAATGTATCACACCACCAAAATCCTATCTCCATGCGCCGCTGCAGTTGCGCCAGAGAGTACCAAAAATAAATAAAAGCAAATTACATCCGCAGAAATTCTAATGAATGTGTGTACGTTATTCGCATAGGTCGGTCGATCTTTTGAGTTAGCAAATAATACCACTACTACTGGAGTAATTAATAATGCCGAGAACTTCCGCCGCAATTAAAATTAAAAAAGAGCTACGCTAGTGGAAACGATTCAGTCAATGAAAGCAATTTATGGTTTATATAGGGTGTTTCAGAAATACCGTTTATCTTTAAGAACTTTATTTCATTTCTAACACTATTTATGAATCCATTCAAATTGCTACGAGCGATAGAAATAAAGAAACAGATTCACAACTGTTCTGTTATTTATTTCCTCATATTTTTGCTAAAATGCAGCCATTTAATCTATTGTATGTTACCATATTTTCTTCAATAACTACTTTATTATTTAGAGTACTACTTTTCGCCCAAAATATTTAAATGAGAGCAATTAATGGAAGAAAATATGAATGAAAAAATACAATCATTAAAACATGCTTAGTCTTTTACGTAAGAACTTAAGATTATGTATCCAAATTGACATACGAATCAGTGCAAAACTGAAAGTCAGGAATAATATTCGCGCGAAAAAATATACGATTGAGAAAAAAACACATGCAGAAAAGAGAAGTGCAGGTATAAGTGATTGAATCATGTTGATAGGTTTTTAAAAATGGCACATCTCTGCAGAACTGGGTGTTTATTATTAGGAATTTTAATCGCTAATCAAATTCTCTTTAGAACATGTCCCTATGTGATAGTTTGCTCATTTGCAGTATTCAAAGTATTTCAATTCAATTTAAACGGCACATTTTCACACAAATTGTTAGAATCTAGTGTAGAGGAACATGTGTAGCTCGTATGATTTACGTGTAATAAAAATGTGATGTGTTCCAGAACTTTCTCTAGCTGTTCCATATTCAAACTATTCTTACAAAAGACTATTCTTTTATCTGCATCATGTTAATTGAGCTAAACATTAGCAGAGTTGCTCTTATTACTTGCTTCCTTGTAAGTAGAAGAGAAACAAGAGAATACATTGGGCTAAAGCGAAAGGCAAATCTATGCGAAACAATTTGAGGCGAGGTTCGCTTTCCATTTTCCCGTTTGAAAAAAGTTAGGTGGCTTAAAAATGAAATCAGTTACAGGGAATATCTCAAAAACAGCCTACTTTATAAGAAAAGCATATAATGACAAGTTATGTGTTTTATCGAGATTTGTGTTTTATTCAAATTTCTGTAAAACTCACACAAAATGAAGAGGTCTTCAAAGGCTATTCAAAATATAAACATCTTTAATATAAAACAAACACAAAACATTAGCCGAATAACTGCTATAAATAGTTTTCTACGAAGTCCGTGCCCATGTCTCAGTCATCTTAAATACCAATATGACCTACGCCGTCGACGCCGCTACTGCGCTACCTGCTCCGGGAACTCGCACTTCACAGGGCAAGCCACGTGCCCCCTGTATCCCCGGAGTAGGCCTTCACCTCCACAAAACTCACAGCAGCACCACCAACCATCACCACCACCAGACTCGACACCGAACACTTCACCGACGGACACCTTTCTGAAGGACGCCGCTGAATCCATCAAACAGAACATCGCCACCATCCTGGCGGCTACACACCAACTCGGCCTCCGTCTCGAGGAACTTCAGAGGGAAACCAAAGAACGACTCGCAGCATTGGAGGCCAAGCACCAGGACTCAGATCGAGTTGCAGGTGAAAACGGCGCGGTGCTTGCGTCCATCCAGCGCCAGCTGGACCGCACAGAGAGCCACCTCGTCCATTCACCTTCCGAGGACAGCGACGACCAGTGCCCGCGGCTGGGGTCTCTTGAGGCTTCGGTCGTGGGTGTCCGAGAGCTGCAGCACCAACTTCATCAATCCATATCCAAGCAGCTACACGACCTTCAGACAGGACTCACCAAGGACATTCTCACATACATCGCTACCGGTCCAGCCCCCAGGGGAAGGAAGAACCGGTAGTGCAGTCATCATCACCACAGGGAGAGAGTGGCAGCTCTCCCTACACTTCCAATCCCATGTTTCACCAACAACTCCCAACCACCCACAATTTCCTTAATTCCTCACCAATAATCCGCTATGGGGGCCGGCTGGGCCTCGGTCAAGCCGGTCTACTAGCACAACCCTCACCCCTGGCGGCCGCACAGCGGGCCAGTTCACCTTTACCTTTTACTGCGCGGGTGCAACAGCGGTACCGCAGTATCCTTACCTTCCAATACCGGTGGAGGGGTTTTTTAGTCGGTAGGCCCATCCTGGGAGACCCCGACACTCCGGGCTTGCCAGCCCGGGTTAGTCCTTAAGGTGGATTTTTCCCCTCCACTTGAAACTAAAAAAAAAAAAAAAAAAAAAAAAGCCATAATATCTCGCGAACCAATCAGATGTTAGCTTCATCCCAGCTCTTATAAATACCAGTCTCCGCAAGCTCAAACCATCAGTTCACCCTGAAGACGAGGAAGATGCACTTCTTCGAAACGTTGGTATCAAGCCAAGTTATTACCTGGCTAGAAGCCCGAGAAGATTTTGAATCTTTAATATATGCTATTTTAATCAAAATCGTTCATTTAAGAAAACAAAATTTAAAAAAAAAATTGCCATTAAAGTGAAACTTGTGTGGGTTCTTTTGGTAGTGTTTAGCGCTCGTTTTAACTACCTATGGCACCGCAGGCGGTGGCCCTGATGATACATGAATGATGATGGCGCACCGGTGGAATGCGATGTCGAGGGAAACCGGAGTACCCGGAGAAAACCCGCCCCAGCGCCGCTTTGTCCACCACAAATCTCACATGCGGTCGCTTGGTATCGAACCCCTGCCATCTAGGTGAGAGGCGAGTGGTCTAACCACTTGCCCACGGCGCGGCCGTGTGGTGGTGGTGGGGGGTTCTTGAAAATATTCATGTTGCATCCTTGGAAGATATAAGTTTGGTATTTAGATTTTTTTTTTTGAGCTACGCTGTCCACAGTCAAACACACGCACGGACCTTTTTCTAAAAATTATTTTTTTTAATTCAGGGAGACCCAAGTGAAATCTCGGTGTCGAATTTTTGAGTGGAATGCAATACCTTCTCTATACACTATGTGCCTATTACGTGTAGATAAAGTAAAAACTGGCATTCAAACATTAACTTATGCACCTAATCTCTTTCAGGCTCAGGAGCGAAGTAAAAAGGAGGGGATGATGTGAAAGAAACAATTCACATTTATGTGAAGTGCCAAAATCAGCTGAAGATTATGGCAGAGCTTACCATCATATACATATGTGCTTTACACATCTGGGTCACATTTTGCCGAAAAATACTGGAATGTGATTTTTGTTATTTTATTTATTTTGCTTTCTTCTTAATCTTGAAATCATGAAGAAGCAGTAGGAAAAGCTATATTTTGGGGTGTTTTAATTAAAGAACTTCGTGTAGAGAGCAAGAAAAATATTTTGAAATAAAGTCAGAACTGCTACCTAAGGAATACACCCAGATTTTTACGAAATTATTTACCATGGAGCCACAATATCCTGATAAAATACGAAGTACAAAATTTAAGAAAATAAACTACAGCACACCATTTGCTAAAACTAAAGAGAGAATTAAAACGTTTCAGAAAGCAGTAAGGAATATCAATAACCTTTAAACGTTGTAGGTTGAAAAGAACATCGTAGGAGGGGGAAACTAGCTAAAGAACTTACGCGCCCAAACGAACAGAAAGGCTATACAGGAGAAAAAGTTGAACGTTACTAAAGCGACGGTGAAATATATAGCATAGTACACACGTCGGGCAGGAAATGGTGCAAACTAAGCAGTTGGCTGCAAAGCTTGGGGAAGTGATAAATTACTGTACAATAACACGCCAATTTCGGTTCGCAGTTTTTAAAATAGTTGACTCTCGCTTTGGTTTGGTGTAGTCCTTTGTTTCCCTTCTGCTTCTAAGTTTTAATATATTTTCTGCCAATGTTTATCTCAATTAACTCGAAATAGATAGATGAATAAGCTTCGAAAGAATAGTCTGTTATAGAATACATAGAGAAAGTAACTGGAACACATTACGGATTTTATTTTTACGGATCACATAAGCCATGTCCATATGGCAATGCTGGTGTAGTCATAGTTTTATTGTAATAATAATAATAATAATAATAATAATAATAATAATAATAATAATAATACTTTCCTCCGCTCTACCTCATTCTTATTTTCAGGTGGGCTGCCTTCGCTATCAATAAAGTAATTCAGCATTAAATGACTTTCGCCTGTTAAAACTGGTGGGTGGCTTTTATACTATACTTATTATAAGAACAATATTATATGCTTAACTTTTATTAATTGACATAAACTCTACTTTTCACTTTAGGAATGGCAGAAACGGTACCAAAAACAATCGCTGTTGAATCGCGTTAAAAAACCACATTAACGCTTTTTAATACTTCGATAAATTAATTGGTAAACAGACGTTATTGTCTTTAGATTTCAATTGAAAAGTGTGCAATTACAAGATCAGCGAAGAAAAGGCAAACGGTAGCAGATAAAAGAAAAAGCAGAGTGGAGAAGACAGCAGCAGATATGGGAACCTGCCAACGGCAAACAAGACTCTGCGGAGAATGCCCTACTTTCAAGAAGATTCAGATAATTGCTTAGACAGGCAATTGCTGTGTCCCGATATTACTCTATTCCTCACCATCACCAGGTCCAAATATGAAACCGACCTAGAGATAACACGCTAACACGTCATTTAGGCTACTGTGCGTGAAGTATATCGTTTTCTCAAAATATGTCACTATCTTGTTATATTCTCTATCCTTTCTCTAATTAATTTACGCCTTTAAGTCTTAGATCATTAGTCGGCATTGGAAAAATCATGCGCCATTATTGTTCAGTCGTCGTGCTTTAAATTCAAACACATATTCACTCTCAGACTCTAAGTACGAGAGGAACCAATTATTGCCCAATAACATCTCTCATCCGGCTAAGAGGGAATCGAACCCGGGAACACACATAATACAGTGACTGGTTTTGAAAATATTTGACTATCATTTTAGCTTAATATATTCTATTTCTATGTGCAACGAAGTTCTATCTATATTATAAAGAAATAAAAAAATAGTTTGTAGAACAGTGAAAAGAGAAAGTCATGTGAATGCAACGGTTCAATTCATTTTTACTCTCTCAACACGTACTATGTACTTAGTATAATGCACCCAAAAATTCGAAATCGAGATTGCACCGGAAATACATGTTTTGGAACCCCCTGAATCAAGAAAAAGCATTTTCAGAAGAAGTCCGTGTATGTGTGCGTGCGTTTGTCTGTGGATAGCCTAGCTTAAAAACGAAAAGCCTGTTGAAAACCAAAATTGGTATTTAAGTTTTTGACTTTCACTTTAACCTATGGTACTTCCTTATTTCGCTTCTACTTACATGGAAGGAAGTAACTAGTCTATTTCTGCTAATTTTTTCTCGATTAGCATGAAGTAAATCGAAGCATAAGCTTTTTAACAATAGGTATTTTGTTGCAGAGATGTAGAAAATGTCATGTGAATGGAACACGTCATGTTGAAACATAAGACTGTCACTCCTTAGTTAGAAAGACACAATTATATAACGTTCTCTAAAAGATGTTTCCATAACCTTATTCTTCTTTCTGTTACCGTTAATCGAGACATACTCTGCATAAGTGCGTTTATTGCATATTTTCGACTAGATACAATGGTTTAATGGAGTACAGTAGCCTTAATCGATAATAAGCTCTTTAAAGAAACACGAGTGAAATTGCATAAAAATTGAAGAAAAAAATGTAAATGCCGTGTTATTTATGGACGCTCTTTAACTACTGTGGTTCTCAGCTTCCCATTCTATGTTGGGTGTGAAATACCGCTTAGTTTTGCTCAGAGACCTCTCTATCAGGCTTGAGGTTCTTTTACGGCTTTACTGCCCTTCCGAAGGAAGCCATGTTAAGGATTTTTACACCCGCGACCTTAGGCATATTAAGTTATTACTAAACATCATTCCAGAATAAAGAGGACTTCAGAAGACTTTTTGCCAAAAAGTTGAAGTTATTTATTTCATTTGCACATATATATTGTTTTAATTCCATATATACGTAGATCATAATAGATAACAACCCATAAAAATGTTCCATGTAAATAGTAGTTGGCCAAATCTTGGTGACGCGTCCTTGAAAGATGCAGAACTGAAGTATAATTTGCAGCAGTTGTGTACAATGACTCCGCCTACCCGAGTCCAGTTAAAAAGGTAGAACAGCTCTTGAGAATCTCTTTTACTTAGGGCACGTACATGGTGTGGTGCATTTACTTGTTGAAAGAAATAACATTTTCTTTTCTTTGAAACAAAGCTCGCCTTTATTCAAAACTTTTCACACAGTTGCAAATTTAAAAGACAGCCTTCTTTCTTTTAAAACTGAAAATCATAGACACTTCGATTATATTCCCGCCGAAATATTTCTATTCCCGTAGAAAAGTTCACTTTACTTTTCCCTTGCATGTAATGTGTTTTCTTTCTAGCTTGAACCAGGATGTTCTGGACAATGATTTCCTCAATTCCCCGGAAAAATCAACTATCTCGTCGAAAATTATAGCTGGTCTATTCTCCGACGTAGTATTACTCCGAAGTAAAAATTCTTTTATAACATTAATGTACTTGCCTGACGAGGAAATGTTATCCCTCAGACTTAGTCTCTCCAGGACCTCCTTCCCCGACGAAGTCAGAAGGAGAAATGTGAAAACTTTAAAATTTTCCTTTGCTAAAACAGCTTACTGACACAAAATAAAACAGATCGTCGCCATAAGAAAAACCTGGTGTATTCCATTCCTATGACATTCTCTACATCTATTAAAAAAAGAAAAGAAAAAAAAAAGAAAAAAAAAGAAAAAGAAAAAAAGATTGTTCAAGACCTTATGCTTCCATTTACTTCATGCTAATCGAGAAAAAAATAGCAGAAATAGTCTTATTGCTTGCTTTTCTGTAAGCAGAAGCGAAATAAGGTAGTACCATAAGGTAAAGTGATAGTCAAAAGTTGGTTGCTATATGACTGAAGTTCCTTTGTGTGCACAGGAGTTGACAAATTTCTGTATGAGAAAAGTATAAGTTTTTCAAAACTGAAACCAAAACAAGGGATATCTCAATAACGATTAGCTACACGAAAAAAAACGTATATACCATAAATTGTGTCCTCTAGAGTTTTTTGTGGTAAGTTTTGTCCATTTCTTATGGTTTAGCTGTTACGCAAAATTAATCTAGAATAAAGTAATCTTCAGAGGCTATTCTCAGAAAATTCAAGATATGCATTTAATTTGTTAGGTAAATATCTTTAAATGTATGTCAATTTACTCAAAATCGTTAGAGCCATTTTGAGAAAATCAAAATTTTCAAAAAAAGTCTCATGTAAAGGGTAGTTTGGAATGGGGGGATTTTTCTCAAAATCTTCGTGCCGCATTCCTGGAAGATACTAAACTTAAGTATCAACTTTGGTATTTTACTGACTTTTCGTTTTTGAGTTATTGTGTTCACGGGCACACACACGGACTTTTTTTTTCTGAAAATGCTCTTTTTTTGGATACAGGGGACCCTAAAACATATATTTCCGGTGAAACATCGGTATCGAATTTTTGGGTGAAGTGCAATACCTTCTCTATACACTATGTACACAGTACGTGTAGAGAAAGTAAAAATTATTGGGTACATGCTATCTTGGAGAATTCAGTCCCTTTGCTCAGTCGAAACAGCTGTGTAACCTTTAGTTAAATTGCCATACAAACAATGCGATCTAGCTTCACTGGACCACAGCTCCTGATTTTGCGAGCGTAAGGACTAAATTTATAAAAAGAAATTTAATTTCATTCCAGTTCTTTAATTAGATGAGCCAGGAATCGGTGGAGCTGATTGGTGCGTCACACAAAGGGCGAATAATAGAATCAGTTCGCTGTCTGTCTGTGCAAGTCAAGTGGTACGGATGGACGGACACGACTCCTGCAGAATTCAAATACCCCGTCTCTCCTGAACACACATTCTTGGATTGTCTTGTGTTATTGCATTACACGGCAAGGAGCACTCCGTGTTTACTCTCGGGCTGGTTCCTGTGCCATTTTCATATTGTAGGACAGTTCTTTAAAATACGATCACACGACTCGATTTGCTCAGTTCGACGTGGAGGGCACCTGCTTTCCCGCCGACAAATTGCTTGATTTTTGGTGCGACACATGTTGCAGGTGCCACATTTTGAAAGCAAACATACATTATCTTTATTTGTTATTCGCGCAGATTTATATTAGAAAATCGAGTTACATTTTCTTTTCCTCTTTCTGATTGTATAATAGGTAGAGAAGGGTTGTCTTGCACTCACAAATTCGATGTGAGCTAAGTGAGCTTACAAAAGTCTGATGTGTTCCAATCACACGACTTTCCCTATCTCTTCTGTAAACAATTTATACTTACAAAAGATTATTCTGTGATCTACTTCATGCTAATCAATATAAACATTACCGGAAATTGTCTAATTACTTAGTTCCTCAAAAGAAGGAAAATAAGGGGATACACCAGCTTAATGCGATAGTCAAATACATTAAAATTAATTGATTTGCGATCGGCTTTAAATTCGGTTCTGTTTGTCCATAACTAATATATATGAAACCGATGACGACTTCCTTTATGCGGAAAGTATAAGAATTTTAAAACTGAAATGCCAAGGGATACGTTAAAAATCGTCAAAAAGTGTATATGGCATAAATTGTATGTACATTTTTTTTTTTTTTAGTACATTCTATCTCTTACAGTTTACCAGTTATGCAATAGTTATTTGAATAAAGAGGACATCGGCGGTTATTCCTGGGATATACCTTTTATTTGCGCTGTAAATATCTTATCTTTAATATACTGCACTTCAATCAAAATCGTTGAGAGTCAGTTTTAGAAAATAGAGATTTCGAAAAGTGTTTTATATATATGAGTAGTATCGGTAAGAGGGATTTTTCTGAAAATCTTGTGTTGCATCCTTGGATGATACTAAAGCTGAATACCAAGCTTGGTACTTCATCTCTCTTCATATTTTAAGTATGTTGTACTCAGACAGACACATGCACTGAACTTTTTATAAAACGGCTTTGTTTTTTTTGTATTCAGGGCGCCTGGAAAATATGTATTTCCGATGAAATTTGGATATCAAATTTATCAAAAATAATTCGTTCTCTACCTATTACATCTATTGTACATACGTGTTACAGATTGTAATAATTTTAGAATCATTTCCGTATGGATGTTCATAAACAGCACCAACTAAAAACGAAAATCGCTTAAATACATCATAATGTCTCCCGGTCCTAGAGTACCTTTTACATGGAAACATATTTGCAAAATTTTGAATTTCTGTAAAAGGTTGGAAAGTTTCGGATAAATATAAAACTGGTCAATTATAAAGTATACTTTCTCATAAAATGAGAACAAAGAAAAGAACTGCAATAAATGTTATCATAAAATAACATATTTTTAAGATATTTTCATGACTAATATTCATAACTTTAAGTTTCAAAGAATACCCTCTCAAGTTGTCTTCACCCTGAACTAATGTTACAGAACGAATAAACCGTAAGAGATATACAAAATTATAACATAGAAATCTGTACACTCGTTAAAGCACCCGATTTTGAGTTATTTACCATTTTCAAGGCATTCCTTGTTAGGTTTGAATTTTTCAATTATTACATTCTAATTGGGAATGTCATTCATTTTGTTTTCTATTTTTATTCTTTATCTTGTCAATTCAAGGAGAGCAGAACTTCCAAGAGATTACACAGCGACCACTTTTAGATCATTTTGTGTAATTATCATGTATTTTTCTCTTAATTTTAAAGTAGTTTTACAGCTTATTTTCCTTCATTTTAGACCATAAAACTTCGAACTGGCCTGGTACCTTACTCACCTGACACCAAAGTAATAAATTAAAACTCTAATTTTGTTACCGACATTATTGCATACATGCGAAGTTCATTTGAAATATGTATTTTCATTCTGTATATTTTAATTTGTTCGATTCAAATAGCCAAAAAATAAAATCTATGTCACATTAAAAATATTCAGATAATTGTACCATTCTTTAAAATAAAAGCTCTATCTTTACAGCAAATCGTATGTTTGAAGTTTATCTAAACTGTATAGTATATAACAAATTAATATCCCGAGGTGGAAAAAACTGTAAAAACAGCCCATAATTATACCAATTAATGTTTACAACTAATATACCTACCAGATATTTTATTACACACATTCTGCAGTGATTTAGGAAAACGTTTCAGAGCTCTAGTAGCATTTTTTGGAAGAAGGTAGATTCTGAATATAGGAAAATAACAAGAAATTTGAACCTATGAAAAATTGCTTTAAAGTTTGACTTAGGGAATGATTTAACCAGCGCAACGCTTTAAAACGGGTTCCAAAATATGATTTACATCCGCCCTGAAGATTAAAACAATGAAAATATGTAATTTAAATTATGGTGTAGTTTTGCACAAAAAATAAAAAATGGACATGTTTTACTAAGAAAGCACTTCGTATTTGGAGATGTTTCGTGAACTATGAAGATATGTGGATTGAAAGTCACCAGGTATACCTAGTAGGGGATTAAGAGAATGTGGTATGTAGTAGGTAGGCTCTTTCAAAATGTTGCAATAGAGAAAGAAAGCATGTAGACGTAGTACTGCATTACACAAAATCGATTCAATAAAATTGGCATTTATAATTACTACACTATGTTAATTTACACAGGCTCTGAATATTAAATTTGTTACAACGATGTGGCGAAAAATAGCTTTGTTGCGCCATTGCTTTCTTTTTTTGTTCACCTTCAATGCTAACAAAAAACAGTAAACGACGTGTTATTTTTAACTTGACCTTTTTAACTATTGTAACGTCAACCATGAACACAAAGGGGAGATCAAAGCGACATGCGCATTTACACCTGCACGGCGCTCTTCTCAAACAGGACGATCCAATTAAGTAGTACACAGTCACTTAGTGAGGAATTTAATAAATCCCAAACACAAGGCCGGATATTCTCCACTTAGCATTCACACTTATACATGCTCTTTAGGCATTATAAGCCTGCGTTTCTCTTTCATATTAGACCTAAAATGTGACATTTTTAGAGTTGATTAAATTTCATAAGGATTCGACATATGTGAAGTTCGAGCTTTAAATTCACGTTTAATAAAATGTCATACCATCCACGTAACTTTTTTATAATTAACATAAATATCAGTACAAGTCGGCGATCGAGAGATTTTCTCGATAAATATAATGGATTGCATTTCTCTTACTCAAGCTAAGTAGCTCCTAACGAAGTCAAACTTTCTCAGTTTTTAGATTTTGGGTACGTATTGCTGCAGTTTGGCTAACTGCAGCAAAAATTGAAAACATACATTGAAGATATTGTTTAAATTTTAACTCTGACTTTAAGGCTTCAATAGATGATCATTTAACATGTTATAAGCATACTTACTACAATTTCCAGCAGCAACTCAGACTATACTGCTTTTCTAAGTGCGAAAAAACAAAAATTGAGGATGGAAGATAACAGCAAAATTTGAAATAAAGATTAGAAAACAGTGACTATAAACAGTGATTCTCATAAACTACCTAGAAAAGATAGACAGTATAACTCTTCAATGTTAGAGGAGACAACGGCTTAGCAGCAGAGGAGAAAATGGCCCACAAGAGAGACTAAGATGCACAGTTTCAATTGAGACCCAAAAGATTGATAGATCACCAAATATACAAGAAGATTGGCACTACAAAATTACGTAGAGAAGGCAGAAACTGATGAGCTGATGGGAGAAATATTAAATTCTCTGTCTAGTTTTGTGTATTAATATTTAAATAACTGAGTAGCACTTATGTTCTTCAAAGTCAAGATTTCTTTATAGTGTAGATCACTGACCCGATTACTGACTTTAATACAAGTAAAATAAAATCTTTCCTAAAACAACTATTTACGATATCTGTATAAAATGTAACACCTAGCTGTAATTATAGTAACATATAACATTATTTTAAATATATTTAGGTAAGGTATGAAAGAATTACAATTTTAACTATGCGAGCTCAAGTGAGGAAAAACGGTAGTATTGAAATCACTCTATTCTGCAGAACCTCAAATTAAATATTTTGGCATCCTCCTGAAATCAAATTTACAAACACATTTGAACAGTAACTGAGCTTATCTAAACGCACATCTTTTATTAATTTATATCGGATATTATAGTGGAATGTTTTATAGAATATGAAGACACTAACTAATAGAGAATTATCTAGTTATTAAACACATCTCAAGAAACTCCATTACAACTTAAATGTTATTACCAAATTCATTGTGAGGTTATGACATTAAAAATATTCAGAGATATACACTTTTAATTCTATTTTTACACCCAGAGATGAATGCACACACAGACACACATACACACACAAATTCATAAGTGCCAGGTTACTCTATTACTCATTTTCTCTATAATCTACTTCATGCATCAATGTTCTTAGTTTTTGGTACGTAAGGAGTTGAAATTAAGAGGTTTTAATTTGCTATTGTATAGAAACTTGAAAATGCGATGCTTCAGTCGTCTATTTATGTATAGCGACATTAAAACAAACAAAGATTTCCTTCATACATTAAAATGCAATGTTTAACATATTCCATACTGTTAGTTCACAGTGATTTTGATGTGAATTTTTTGAAAGGATTCAATAAACATATACATACAGTTATACGTTCCATTATGTTTACTCTATAACTGAGAATCTAAAATACAATTAAATCAGTATCCTGTGTTAAAACTCATGCTGCTTTTGTTTGTATTTTACACAACGGAGTGTTTGGTTAATTAGCAAAGTACACAGGAGATAATTATCATGATAACTTTCAGAAACATTGTAAAAGGCAGCTGCAATTTAAAGCGTTGCCTGCCGTATGCGCTACTTTATTCCCAGCAGGCTTCCCCCTCATATCTGAAGCAGGGAGTAATAAATGTTTGTGTAAGTCGCTGTAATTATTCGAAAGGTAGCATGTGAACTGTGATTTACGGTCCACCAACCTCATCGTTATCTCGTATTTGCTGTCGATACGTCTTCGTCACGGAATCTCCCTTGGGGTTGGGTCAAAGCGATACAATTTACAGCCAATATTCTTCCAGGATTAAAACCTGAAAGTCTTTTCCTTAATGAATGTCACATCGCATAAATCGTCAATATATTGGTATTACAATACATGAACCCCATTATGAGGCTTAGAATATTGTAAGATCCGGACATTAGATTAACTTACAGCGATCTTGTTGTACTCAATACTTGCATGAGGGACTTCATGAAAATTGTTACATGTCTGCAAATGCAAAAGTTACATTCAGTAAATAAACATCCACACATTTCCCACTAAAATAGCTAAATGAGTTAGAAAAGCGTTGGTTGCTCTTTAACATTAATGAGTATTGTCAGAAGTGATTGCAAATAAAAAATATCATGAATGTAACATAGAACCCTTAAGATACGATGTTTACGAAATGTATACTATTATTAAAACGATAGTTCGGCATATAGCACCTAAATCCCAAAACAATGGAGGTTCAAATATACATTTTAGGTAGCGACATCAATAAGTTGGAGAACCGAAGTTTTTAAGCAATTCTAACTCTTTTTTTTTTTTTTTTTTTTTTTTTTTGCTTTCTCTACACCGTATGTATAGTATTCCACCTAAAAATTCAATATCGAGACTCCACTGGAAATACATATTTTGAGACCTCCTGGATAACAAAAGCGATTTTTAAAAACATGTATGTATGTGTGGAGGGGGGGTTAAATACCAAACTTGATATTTAAGTTCAGTATCTTCGAAATGCGATGTGAGTGTGTGTGTGTGTGTGTAGGCAGCATAGCTCAAACACGAAAATTCGGTTAAATGCCAAATTTGATACTTAAATTCAGTACTTTCGAAATGCAACGCTAAAATTTTCAAGACCCCCCTCCCCCAACTAAACATTACATGCAATATCTTGCGAAAAATGTTATTTTTTCACAAATGGCTCTAACGATTTTTATTAAAATATCATATGTTAAAGATATTTTCATTACAAATGAAATGTATATCTTGAATTTTCTGGGAATAGCCCCCTTTTCATTCTGGACAACTTTTGCATAACTGGTAAACCGTAAGAGATAGACGAAAACTTATTATATAAAAAATGTATACATCATTAAAGTACACAATTTATGTCATACACATATTTTTACTTTCTCCACACGCACTCTATAAATAGTGTATAGAGAAGGTATTGTAATGCGCCCAAAAATTCGATACCGATATTTCACCGGAAATACATGTTTTGGGACCCCCTGAATAAAAAAAAAGATTTTTTTGAAAAAGATTCCTGTGTGTACGTCAATGTGTGTTAGTGTGTGTGTGTGTGTGTGTGTATGTGTGTCTGGACAGCATAGCTCAAAAACAAACGACCGTCCTAGGATGCGCACAAAGATTTTCAAGAATATCTATCCACCGCAAACTACCATTTACATGGAACATTTTTCGAAAGTTTTAATTTTCTCAAAAATGGTTCTAACGGTTTTCTTTAAAATACCCTATGTATATGATGTTTTTATGACAAACGAAATATGTATATCTTGAAATCTCTAGGAACAGCCTCTGAAGACTTCTTCATTCTGGATAACATATAACTGGCAAACCGTAAGAGATATACAAAGGCTTATTACACAAAAATGTAGATCTCATTAAAACATACAACTTATGACCTATACATTTTTTTTGTAGAATTGACCGTTTTCGAGATATTCTGGGTTATTCGTTTCAATTTTAAGCCACTTAAAGTTTTCTCAAGGGAGAAGACATTTCGTTTCTCGTTTGTTTACTCCAGACAAGCAAAGAGATTGGAATTTCAATTATTTCATATGGCGACCGACTTTTAAATGATGAGACTATCGCTTCGGCTTGTGCATTTTCTTATTTGCTTTCTACGTACAAGGAAGCTGGTAATAAGACTAATTCTGCTTATGTGTATTTTCATTAGCATGATGTAGATAACAGAATAATGTTTTGAATAAAATATATGTTTACCAAACAGCTAGAAGACATCAAGTGAATGGAAACAATTAGATGTTTACCCTTCTACTTACAAGGAACCAAGTAATAATGTCTGCTAATTTTATCTCGATTATCAAGAAGTAATTAGAAGAACAAGCATTTTAACAATAATTTGTTACAGAAATGTAGAGATCATGTGGATGTGACACATCAGATTCTCATTTCTCTATACGTACTAAGTACCTACATAGTGTACAGAGAAAGTATTGTGTTATACCCAAAAATTTGATACCGAATATTCACCTGAATAAAATATGTATTTTTAGAAAAAGATCAGTGTGTGCGCTGTAGACAACATAGCTCAAAAACTAAAAGACCTTAAATATCAAACTTTGTATTTAAGTTTATTATATTCCATGAATGCTACACGAAGATTTTCAAGAAAATCCCCCCCACTCCAAACAAAGTTTTATATGGAAACATTTTTAAAAGCTTTGTTTTTTATAAAAAAATGGCTCTAACGATTTTGATTAAAATACCACGTATTAAAGTTATTCACAACACAATTACAATTTATATTTTAAATTTTCTGGGAATAGTCTCTTAAGAGCAATTTATTCTGGTTGATTTTTCATAACGGTTAAACTGTAAGAGAGAGACAAAAGCTTACTGCACAAAAAGTGTAACTCTCGTTAAAACACACAAATTGTGTCAAACGTGTTTTTATTGTAGAGTTGACCGTTTCCAAGACATTCCTTGTTATTCGTTTCAATTTTAAAATACTTGAACTTTTCTCAGACAGCAAATGTCTGTTGTTTTGTTTTATTCCTGGCCAAGCAAAGAAGCCAATTTCAACTACAATCGCGTAACGATAGTTTTTAAAACATTTGACTATCGCTTTAGCATAGCGCATTCCTTTAGATCCCTTCTAGTTATAAGAACATTCTGCTTAGTTTATCACCATTAGCATGTGTAGAAAGAAGAATAAGCTTTCGTAAGGAGTCTGTTTGTACAACAGTTATAGAAAGCCATGTGAGCGTAACACATCCGACGTTTTGTAGAGTTTCTGAGACACTGGTTGCAGTTTCAAGGTCTCAAACGGGAGTCATCTTTCTTTTCATCTCTCCTTTGTTTCACCAAGCAAACAAAGAGAATCGAATTTGAACTGTTTCACTTAAACTATCTGACTATCGCTCTAGCCTAGTGTATTCCTTATTGTGTTCTACTTAAAACCAGGTAAGTAATAAGTCCAATTCTGTTTAATTTGATTAAATTAAATTAATTTCTGTTTAACTGGGATAGCATGACGTAGATATAAGAATAATCTTTCATAATGAAAGTATTTTTGTGGAGCAGCTAGAGAAAGTCGTGTGATTTTTTACATTTGGAGCAGCATTAAATTAAGCAATGACTTAGGCCGGAGTCTGTATTAATATGTTCATTTTCGGAACTTTAATGCTGGATGTGCTGCAAGAAACGTTAGGATTTGCAATGGAAACCTCGACATCAAAGCTCAGAATATGAATATTTTAATATTCTGATTCATGTTACGGTAGCATAAAATCAAAATTTCTGTTTTATGGGAACTACACTTAAACAATATTCAAACGTTTATGAATATATAGGTAATGTAATGTTTATCGCTTATTACAACTGTTTCTATGTGTCTTGACATTTTTAAAACTGTATGCTCTGAAAATGCTTTGGTCCCCTTTAAATTCTTGATACTTATGTGCTTATCTTAAAAATTACAAGCGGAAAATATGTTTCTAAAAGGTAAAACAAAAAAGTAAGGTTTTAATAGATACAGTAGATGGTAAAATTTTATTAAAAGGTGCGTAATAAATTATTACATTCAATAAAATGAATATTTTGGAATAATTTAACATCTTATTTGAATAATTTACCACGTCATTTCACATCAAAGAGAGAAAAAAGAAAGCCTTTTAGAAACATTAATTACGTGCTGGAAAATTTCATCCTTTTCCGAATCACAGAAATACTCAAAGTGCACAACATCACCGAGCATTTGGATATCAAATCGTCTCCTGACTAGACACAGAGATTGCAATATCATCGCTTCTTAAGGGAAGAAACAAGTAAAATAATTTTTTTTTTATTTAAATTAAGTTGCTATTAATGGTATTTTCCCAACTGGAGTGTTCGTAGAAAACGGGACTACCGATTGAAACACCCGACCTAATATAAATAAAACTTGCAATCTTCGGGATAGATACATACAGCATATAATAATGAGACATGCTCAACCTGAGTGAGTCCATCGATATCAGGAAAACGTTTCAGAGTTACAACCATGCCGAGTCGTTGTGCAGGTTTATCGCCTAGACAAGATAGGACTGATGCTCAACCTGATGCCATTTAACCGTCATTTTATGTCTCAACTTCTAACTGCACTAAAATAAATTTATCGGTCTGCTTTACGTTTTTCTATATTTACATACAAACCCAAATAAATGAACTATACAGTTTGTTTCATCCTTTTCCATGCTTCAGCGGATATAAAACAGCAGCAGCACTAGGAGCAGCAGTAGTAGAAGTAGTAATGGTACTGGTAGTCGTAGTGGTAGTGGTAGTTGTAGCGGTAGTGGTAGTTGTAGCGGTAGTGGTAGTTGTAGCGGTAGTGGTAGTGATAGTGGTGGCGATAGTGGTAGTGGTAGTGGTAGTGATAGTGGTAGTCAAAGTGATAGTCATAGTCGTAGTGATAGTAGTAGTCGTAGTGATAGTGGTAGTGATAGTGGTAGTGATAATGGTGGCGATAGTGGTAGTGGTAGTGGCAGTGATAGTGGTAGTCGTAGTGATAGTGGTAGTGATAATGGTGGCGATAGTGGTAGTGGCAGTGATAGTGGTAGTCGTAGTGATAGTGGTAGTGATAATGGTGGCGATAGTGGTAGTGGTAGTGGCAGTGATAGTGGTAGTCGTAGTGATAGTAGTAGTTGTAGTGGTAGTGGTAGTGATAGTCGTAGTGGTAGTGGTAGTGATAGTAGTAGTGGTAGTGGTAGTGATAGTAGTAGTTGTAGCGGTAGTGGTAGTTGTAGTGGTAGTAGTAGTTGTAGTGGTAGTAGTAGTTGTAGTGGTAGTAGTAGTTGTAGCGGTAGTGGTAGTGATAGTCGTAGTGGTAGTGGTAGTGATAGTAGTAGTTGTAGCGGTAGTGGTAGTTGTAGTGGTAGTAGTAGTTGTAGTGGTAGTAGTAGTTGTAGTGGTAGTAGTAGTTGTAGCGGTAGTGGTAGTGATAGTGGTAGTTGTAGTGATAGTAGTAGTTGTAGCGGTAGTGGTAGTGATAATGGTAGTGGTAGTGATAGTAGTAGTCGTAGTGATAGTGGTAGTGATAGTGGTAGTGGTAGTGATAGTAGTAGTCGTAGTGATAGTGGTAGTGATAATGGTGGCGATAGTGGTAGTGGTAGTGGCAGTGATAGTGGTAGTCGTAGTGATAGTAGTATTTGTAGTGGTAGTGATAGTCGTAGTGGTAGTGGTAGTGATAGTAGTAGTGATAGTGATAGTGGTAGTGGTAGTGATAGTGATAGTCGTAGTGATAGTAGTAGTCGTAGTGATAGTGGTAGTGATAATGGTGGCGATAGTGGTAGTGGTAGTGGCAGTGATAGTGGTAGTCGTAGTGATAGTAGTAGTTGTAGTGGTAGTAGTAGTTGTAGCGGTAGTCGTAGTGATAGTGGTGGCGATAGTGGTAGTGGTAGTGGTAGTGGTAGTCAAAGTGATAGTCATAGTCGTAGTGATAGTAGTAGTCGTAGTGATAGTGGTAGTGATAGTGGTAGTGATAATGGTGGCGATAGTGGTAGTGGCAGTGATAATGGTAGTCGTAGTGATAGTGGTAGTGATAATGGTGGCGATAGTGGTAGTGGTAGTGGCAGTGATAGTGGTAGTCGTAGTGATAGTAGTAGTTGTAGCGGTAGTCGTAGTGATAGTAGTAGTTGTAGCGGTAGTCGTAGTGATAGTGGTGGCGATAGTGGTAGTGGTAGTGATAGTGGTAGTCAAAGTGATAGTCGTAGTCGTAGTGATAGTAGTAGTTGTAGCGGTAGTCGCAGTGGTAGTGGTGGCGATAGTGGTGGCGATAGTGGTAGTGGTAGTGATAGTGGTAGTCAAAGTGATAGTCGTAGTCGTAGTGATAGTCGTAGTGGCAGAGGTAGTGCTAGTCGTAACGGTAGTTATAATGGTAGTCGTAGTGGTAATGGTAGTGATAGTCGTAGTGGTAGTGATAGTGATAGTCGTAGTCGTAGTGATAGTCGTGGTGGTAGTGGTAGTCGTAGTGATAGTCGCAGTGGCAGTGGTAGTGGTAGTCGTAACGGTAGTTATATGGTAGTCGTAGTGGTACTGGTAGTGTCAGTCGTAGTGGTAGTGATAGTGATAGTCGTAGTCGTAGTGATAGTCGTGTGGTGTTGGTAGTCGTAGTTATAGTCGTAGTGGTAGTCGTAGTGAGTCGTAGTGGTAGTGGTAGTCGTAGTGATAGTCGTGGTGGTAGTGGTTGTCGTAGCGGCAGTGGTAGTGGCAGTGATAGCGGTAGCCATAGTGGTATTGGTAGTGGTAGTCGTAGTGGTAGTGATAGTGGTAGTCTTAGTGATAATCGTAGTGGTAGAGGTAGTGGTAGTCGTAGCTGTAGTGATAGTGGTAGTCGTAGTGATAGTCGTAGAGGTAATGGTAGTGTTAGTCGTAGTGGTAGTGATAATGATAGTTGTAGTGGTAGTGACAGTAGTAGTGGTAGTCGTAGCGGTAGTGATACTAGTAGTGGTAGTCGTAGCGGCAGTGGTAGCGGTAGTGATATTGGCAGTGGTAGTGGTAGTGATAGTGATAGTAGTTGTGATAGTCGTAGTGGTAGTGATAGTGATAGTAGTAGTGATAGTCGTAGTGGTAGTGATAGTGATAGTAGTAGTGATAGTCGTGGTGGTAGTGATAGTAGTAGTCGTAGTGGTAGAGATAGTAGTAGTGGTAGTCGTAGTGGTAGTTGTAGTGGTAGTGGTAGTGATAATGGTAGTGATAGTGGTAGTGGTAGTCGTAGCGGCAATGGTAGCGGTAGTGATAGTGGTAGTCGTAGTGATAGTAGTAGTGGTAGTCGTAGTGGCAGTGGTAGCGGTAGTGATAGTGGTAGTCGTAGTGGTAGTGATAGTAGTAGTGGTAGTCGTAGCGGCAGTGATAGCGGTAGTGATAGTGGTAGTCGTAGCGGTAGTGATAGAGGTAGTCGTAGCGGTAGTGATATTGGCAGTGGTAGTCGTAGCGGCAGTGATAGTAGTAGTGGTAGTCGTAGCGGTAGTGATAGTAGTAGTGGTAGTCGTAGCGGTAGTGATAGTAGTAGTGGTAGTCGTAGCGGCAGTGGAAGCGGTAGTGATATTGGCAGTGGTAGTCGTAGTGATAGTCGTAGCGGTAGTGATAGTAGTAGTGGTAGTGATAGTCGTAGCGGTAGTGATATTGACAGTGGTAGTCGTAGTGATAGTCATAGCGGTAGTGATAGTAATAGTGGTAGTCGTAGCGGCAGTGGAAGCGGTAGTGATATTGGCAGTGGTAGTCGTAGTGATAGTCGTAGCGGTAGTGATAGTGATAGTCGTAGCGGTAGTGATATTGGCAGTGGTAGTCGTAGTGATAGTCAGCGGTAGTGATAGTAGTAGTGGTAGTCGTAGCGGCAGTGGTAGCGGTAGTGATATTGGCAGTGGTAGTGATAGTAGTAGTTGTAGTCGTAGCGGTAGTGATATTGGCAGTGGTAGTCGTAGTGATAGTCGTAGCGGTAGTGATAGTAGTAGTGGGAGTCGTAGCGGCAGTGGAAGCGGTAGTGATATTGGCAGTGGTAGTCGTAGTGATAGTCGTAGTGGCAGTGGAAGTGGTAGTGATATTGGAAGTGGTAGTCGTAGTGATAGTCGTAGCGGTAGTGATAGTAGTAGTGGTAGTCGTAGCGGTAGTGGTAGCGGTAGTGACAGTGATAGCGGTAGTGATAGTATTAATGGTAGTCGTAGCGGCAGTGGTAGCGGTAGTGATATTGGCAGTGGTAGTCGTAGTGATAGTCGTAGCGGTAATGATATTGGCAGTGGTAGTCGTAGTGATAGTCGTAGCGGTAGTGATAGTAGTAGTGGTAGTCGTAGCGGAAGTGGAAGCGGTAGTGATATTGGAAGTGGTAGTCGTAGCGGTAGTGATAGTCGTAGCGGCAGTGGTAGCGGTAGTGATATTGGCAGTGGTAGTCATAGTGATAGTCGTAGCGGTACGATAGTAGTAGTGGTATTCGTAGCGGTAGTGATATTGGCAGTGGTAGTCGTAGTGATAGTCGTAGCGGTAGTGATAGTGATAGTGGTAAAGCAGTAGTGTTAGATCACTAGCAGTGGTAGTAGTGGTAATAATAATAATGATAATAATAATAATAATAATAATAATAATAATAATAATAATAATAATAATAATAATAATAATAATAATAATAATAATAATAATAATAATAATAATAATAAGGTGCGATCATATTACTAATCCTGAAACATTTTGAAGCATAAAGTATATGAAGGGAAAAACACGTGTATACAATGTTATTGTTCTAAAGTTAGGATCTCTACTGGTATCTGTGTAGCGAATTAGCATTTAAAGCCAAACAAATTTTAGAGAACGGAGTTCAGTCAGTGCTCCGTGGTAATGAATAAAAATGTCTGCTTCACCTCTACATTAGTGCATGGGAAAAAAGCATCAGGTTTTGCTAAATGAACTTACAGTTTTGTATTGCGATACTGTGTCATTACGTAAAATTTGGACGGATACATTCAGGTATAAATTTATTTGGAAATGTAACATTCCTTTCCTCTCTGCTAATGACTGGAAGGACTCGCTAAATCAGCTGACAAAAACAAAACATCTAAGTTAAAAGTGGTATTGTGATGCTGATGATTGGGGTTTAAGGGCGCCCTTAAAAACAAGGCGTGTCCATAGATAAAAGTGGTGAGTGACTAGAGCATGTGACACCATTTAAATATAGAAATGTATTTTTGGTATAACACCAAATTGGGGTATTATACTCTATAATGTGTCACAGAATTGGTAAAACTGATTGGATTGGAGACATAAACGTTTTTGCTCTTACTCCAAGAAACCACAAAGAACTGAATTATTATTGTTGCCAAATTAAATATATGTATAGCAATGTTAATTAAAACAAAATCAAATTTAACATTAGTATTGACATATTTTCATGACTATCGAAGTTAATCTATCACATGCAATTTTTATTAAAACATTCTGAAGATCAATGGATCTGTTCATCAGATGAAAAGTCTCTGTTGATTCTCTAATGGTTTTGTTGTATCTCCATGGTTGTAGATAGTTGTACTGAAGTCAGCCGGAGAATGTCTGTTTTGTGTGGGCCTCGCCCTTTGCTGGTGATGATGAATGCCAGCTGACTAATCAGTTTGCTGCCACACAATCCTCTGCGTCAGGTTCAACACTTTCAGACTTCCACATAATACCCGTAAAACTATCAATGTATCTTATGAGTGAGTATGGCTTTTCTTAATAACAAGATCTCCATCATTTGTATCAATACGCACGTGCTGATTTTAGTTTGCTTTTAACCAAAACAAAGAAAAAACAACCTAAAATTAACTAAAATGCGATCTAATAAATTTTCAATATATTTTGGGCCATAATTTTCCTCTCAAAGCTCGCAGAAATATGAAGCATTGCTATTACTGACTTCTTTGATGATTTCGATTGACAATTATGAGCACTGTTGACATTCTTTAGCTTAGCTAAAATATTCACCTTAAAAAGCGCACAACTTAAACGCTGAGTAAGGAGATAATTATTATGTACTACCCATATTTTAAGTGTGTGCCAGATAATGTGTATCATTGTTACTAAAAGTAAAATTCAAGAGTGGTGGAATAGTTTTTTGGGCTGAGGGAGTCTTCTGGAAGAAAACCAAATATAAATTAGTTCAAGGAAAGTGCAAAGGAAAGTGAATAATCTTATTAATTACAATTTTAAAGCTACAAAAGAGTAATCAGTAGTATATTATTATCTCCTTACTAACTTGTTTAACATGCAGCTGAAGATACCGATTTCCTACCTGATTTGCGATATAAAGGTGGTATATCTGCTCACACTTACCTGTAACGAAAAGATAAATACATTTAGTTTATCTAAACTTACAGAACTTACAGACTATAAAATCAATTCACTGATTATATTGTTATAAATGACATACAACTTTATTAACATATATAATAATATAATTACCTAATATACAAAAAGTAGTGGAACAGGAAACTAAATGGATGCTGTTCAAGTTAATATGATAGACACAGATATGACATATTACCAGTTGATCATTGGGCAGCAGTACTCCTCATCATGTCATTAATTCTAAAAGTCCGAATTTAATTTAGACATTAGAGGAGACTGTTCCAAAAGAGCAGGCAGGCTGAATCAAGTAGTGTGACGTTACTCTGTCCAGTTTTACAGTTGAGTATGTGAGTGTATTCTGACTCAACCTGTGGTAGAAGCTACTCAACAGTAATGCTACCAAACCACAAATGCTATAGGGTTATTTTACTACTTTGTGTAGTATGTGCTTATGGTGAAAAGAGAAAGTATTGTTCTTCATACGAACGTTTGATAGCAAAGTGTTATCGTAAATACATATTTTGAGTCACCCTGAACTCAAATACAAGACCGTGTTTGGAAGAATCCGTCGGTCTGTCTGTCTGAAGATTGAATCTGACCTCTTCATTCTGAATTATTTTATATTTAGCTAAAAAAAACTTTAGACATAAAAATGAAGATCTGTTAAATCGTGCAATTTATGTTAACTGAAATTATTTCGTAGTCAACCATTCTCAGAATATTTTCTGTTATTATTTTTTTCTTAAATAACGACTTATACTTTTACTTGCACTTGTGCTTTTCTCAAATAATAAATTGCTATGTTCGATTATTCTTGGTCATACAAGGAGAATGGAATTTCGAGGTCACCACATAGGCACAGGCTCTTATAAAACTCTTGCTTATGCTACAAAAATGGGTATTGAATTTTTATCTGGTTCAACAAAAAGGATAAGTTAATAAGCTTTGTAACAACAGTTTGTAAAATTGAGTAGGAAAGAGGTGTGAATTCAAAACTTAAAATATTTTAACTATAAGCAAGTTTAAATGATTTAAAGGGTTTAAAATGTCAATCTGGCATTTTCAATTTCCCAACCGAGTGCTCTGTACGTATACAGTAGGTGGAAAAGGTATTGTATTGCGCCAAAAATTGTATGCGGAGATATTTTACCGGAAATGTATTTTGAGGACACCCGAATCCAAAAATTAGCAATTTTTGGAAAAAGATCTGCGTGTGTCCGTGTGTGTGTGGGGGGGAGGATAGCTCAAAAATAAAAAGTGCGTTATCAAATATTCGTATTTAACTTCCAAACTACCATTTACAAAAAAAAAAAAAAACTGTTTCTCAAAAATGGCTCAAATATTTTCATGAATGAAATGAATATATTAAATTGACTCGGAGTGGTCTTCATCATTCTGAATGGCTTTTATATAAATACTAAACCTTAAGAGATGTGCAACATTTGCTACACAAACAATTTTAGACCTCGTTTACCGAATTTCAACGTCAACCCATAGCGATAGTTTTAAAATATTTGACTGTAATGCGTTAGCCTAGTTTATTTCCTTATTTCCCAACTACGTACAGGGAATCAAGCAATACCACCATTTCTGGTAATGTTTATCTCGATTAACATGATAATATTATACTTTTTGTAAATGTAGTTTGACTGCAGAAAAACGAGAGAAAGTAATGTGAATGGAATTAAATGTGTGTGATAAACCGTCTGCTTTTCTTATGATGTGCCAGTGAGGTATATGGAAACGAAGCTTTTGCTGGACAAGGTGCTTGTTGTGGGCACACTCTTACCGGATCATCGTCGTGAATTCCAAGAAGCTACGTGCCTGGACTACACTTTGTATTTAAAGCATTGCGTATGTACCGGTAACACCTATATTACTTTTTCTCGTTGCTGCACCGTCATTTAGGGGGCAAACTTCCTGACTAGGAATTCACCAAGGAACATCAATTCCGGCATCAGCTTTGCTGCCTCTGTTTTTGCTTTATTTCTTTCTCTTTTATTCCTTTTACGTGGCCTGGTTTGTTTGCTTTCAAGCGAGTGCTATTTTGGTTCGCCGAAAAAACGATCTATGTTGCTCAGTCTTTTGAGGGCGCTGGTTTTAATCGGAAGAACGTTTTGGTTAGTCATCCTGCTGGTGCAGAGTTGAAGTTCTTCTTCCAACGCTGAGGGCTTGGGTTCAAGAGGTGTATGTCTGCTTTTTACTTTCTCTACACGTAGATGTGTGTTCATAATAGGTAGGAAAGGTATTGTATTGCATCCAAAAATTCGATGTCGAGTTGTCACCGGAAATATATGTTTTAAGAATAACAAAAAAAAAAAAAACTTTTAGAAAAGTGTTTGTAGGGACCAGCTTAACTCAAAGGTAAAAAGTCTGTTAAATAATCGCATTTAACTTTAGTATCTCCAAAGAATGCGACAAGAAGATTTTCAACCAAATTCACCCACACCAAAATATCCTTTATGTAGAAAAAAATTCGAACATTTCTATTTTTTAAAAAATTACTAACAATTTAGATTAAATACTTTATAGTAAAGGTATTTACATAAAACAATAAAATATATATCTTGAATGTTATGGGAATATCCTCTTCTTCTTCTGAAAGTCTTCTTCATTCTGAATGCATTGTGCATAACCATAAGGGATAGATAGAAACTTACTGCACAAGAAATGTAGATTCATTACGTGAATGGAATACATTATATTTTTTTCTATGAAGCGGAATTAAGAGTACAAAAGGATAGGTGCAGCGCCATTTTAAAAATTGCATTTCTTATAGGTACCGTGGATAAAACGATAAACATACAGATGTCCCAGAATTCCACGGCACAAATTGGCAGCATAGAGTGGTCGAAGATCACAATTTTGGGATAGGGAGCCTATGAGCTATGGGTTCTAAATTCTTTGCTACAGCATAAAGCATATTAGGGGTTAGCACTGATCAAACCGCAGCGGACCGTAACCTGAACACCCGGATAGTGGCATTATTTAGCGCTATGGTAAGCGTCTGGGCATGTGTGAAAATGCTTAGGGAGTTGAAGGTGCAATTAGCATGTAGGTGCTACAGAGAACGTATCTATAACAATTACAATTGGCAACACTTCTCCATACTCCTCGAAGGAGTTTCCATACTTTGATGTGTCATATATTACACATTACAAATGTAGCCACAATTCACAATTTAGAAACAATATTACCAATGCATCAAATATCTTTGAAATAAAAATGAACAACTGGCTCTGTAGTAAAACAAATATCTACAGTAAACTAATTAAGGACTATGTACCAGTCAAAAAAGTGCATTCAACAATTTCATCTCCACATGACAGGCAAAAAGAAAGAGACGTCGAGAAATAATATTATATCCGAAACACAAAATACAACAGGTCGTCAGAAGAAGTGTTTAATGTGCGCCTACGAAGCTCTTAAGCATGCGCAATGGTAACAACACGTGGTACCCAAAAACACATGAGCTCTGATTAGCTTAGGATGTTAGTTATGTGATCTCTGTTTGGCACCTTGTAGAAACAATTTATATCCTTACACATAATGTGTGCACTTTAACAATATGAACACAGTTCATGGTTCTAACAGTAGTCATGTGAAGGCATTAGACAAGAGCTTCAGAAGCACATTCAGTAGCTCAGATGGTTCAAACGTCTAAACTCCAAGTACCTGTGTCCGCATCAATTAATAATCAGGTTCTTTTATTCTACCCCCAAAACATAATTTAGTTACTACTTTTCTTAGCACACATTACATACATGTTTTCAGCAAATCTATTGTTTTATTACTTTAACCTACACAGCTTTTTTGACAATTACTGCACTTGATATTGAACACTACATAGATAGTAATTTTGTACTGGAGGGTTTATTGTCTTGGCTACAGAAATGTAAACTAAGTGTAATAGTGCTGCTCAAATTGTTTACCTCTTTGAGAAAAACAAGTAAATTAAATCTAAAAAATGGAAACTTCAGAGAGCGGTGAGATTAGATGACCAGCGTTGTACCGACTCAACCACCAGTATGTTAGGGCGCAGCGCTCTGGTAGCTAACTGAAATTAACCGAAGTGTTATCAGTGGCGTGCACATCCTGAAAGCACAGACAATTTTATTAAAGTTGCGAGTACAATATTTTAAATATCGTATAGATTAGCACTAATACTGTATTCATTCGACTACTGGAATACAAATTAGGCATTCTGAATGAAAATAGGACATACACGTCCACATTCTTTAAGTTACGGCCATTTTTGTGCGATCCAGAAAAGATGCCTTAACTTTGACATTTGGCAAAAGGGACAGTAGGTGCGCTATCAGAACACGTTTATTTGGAGCCCCTCTACAATGCTACCTGTTTTGCGGTTGAATTCTGGACATCCTGTATATGTAAAATTAAAAATGTAATTTTATTTTTTATTAATGTGATTTTAAGTTAACTAACTAATAATTTTATATCTCCTTTTGCTTATTTAGGTATTCAAATAATACGTCCAAACTCCAACTTGCCATTTAGTCTCGCTTAACTTTAAATATATTTCAATCAAATTCTATTAAGTCGAATTCCGCAGCCCAACAACAAATTGTTATTTGCCAAAATGCTTGTTTCAAAGAAACTTTATACCCAAGCCTCCGTTTTTGATCATTAATTGATCCGAATTGTAGTTCATGAAATGAAAATAACGGTGGAGGAATTAATATAATGCAATAATTTAGCAGAATAAACACGGTCTATAGACACACACATTTGGACAAGCCTTTTTTAAAAGTAGTGCCAGTGCAAATTATTATTCTTCAGAGGGTTTTATTAAGAGAAGCTTTTACTTTTATTTGCACCTTTTATTATAAATAAAGAAGTCAAATATTAAGGACTGTACGCTGACCATAAAAGCGCATAGTCTTTCCAAGAAACAAGTTAATTTGGAGAAGGCTTTAATTAAGCGACAAAGTATTGCAGAATTCGCAGTATGTGTTAATAATAAATATCTGGTAAACGACCGTTTCTACAAAAATATTTGAAATAATTTGGTTTTTACAAAGATCTGCGTATCAGTTATACAAGATTATATGATAGAGAAATTCACAGATTGTTCTCAATTATACGTTTATTTTTCCATGTAAATATTTTTAATATTTGAGATAGATGTTTTGAAAAAACAAGTTTCAAAAAATGTTCTACGTGAAGACTACTTGAGGCTGGAGGGTTTTCCGCAAACCTTCTAATTGCATATTTGGAATATACTGACATTAAATCGCTAATATGATATTCATCAGATTTCTAGTTTTTCAGTTAAGCTGTTCACATGCATAGATATTTTTTCTAAAAATCGTATGTGTTCCATTTACGGTTACGGCTCTCTACGGTTCTGAAAAAAAAAAGTTACAATGTAAAGGCTTGTTTCTTGAAAATGTTCCTCTTGCAGTTTTGGGAGATACTTAAATGTCTGGTTTAACGGACTCTTTTTGAGCTATGCTGCCCACAGACATAGAGATAGACACACGCGGACTTTCTTCTAAAAACATTTATGGAGTCAGGGGACCTCTAAATATGCATTTCCGGTAAAATCTCTGTATAGAATTTTGGGTGGAGTACGATACCTTCTCTACCCAGTATGCACATTGCAAATACGTGCTAGAGAAAGTATAAATTCACTTTTGAGCTAAATGGTCTACGCGCGCGTGCGTGTGTGTGTGCGTGTGTGTGTGTGTGAGAGGGAGAGAGAGAGGGAGGGAGAGAGAGAGACAATGGACAGCATAGCTCAAAAATGAAAAAAACAGTTAATACCAAACCTGCGACACAAAGATTTTCAAGAAATTCTCTCCACCACAAACTACCCTTTAGGTGGAAAATGGTTTTGTCAAAAGTAGCTGTAACGTTTGTTTTTTCACACAAGGCGTGAGTAGGACAGGAGTTGGATAGGTAGAGTCAGACTGAGAAATTCAATACCATAGCCGGGATTTGAACCACCAATCTCCCGATCTATAGCCGGTTGTTCAGCCACTGAGCAACCACGGCAACATGCTGGCATAGCATTGAATTTCTTAACTGACTCGCATATTTCCCGGTAAACCACAAGGTGATCTCAAATTATTTTGAAATGACAACCCCAATTGCGACTTACAATGTTGTAAATACTTTAAGTCCCAGGATTCATAGTATAGCCAACTATTATGGTCAATTTGTACTGGATTAATTGTTTTTTCACACAAGTCGTGTGTAGGTCAGGAGTTGGATAGGTAGAGTCAGACTGAAAAAATCTGATGTGTACCATTCACATGACTTTCTCCATATCCCTGCAACAAATAATTCTTAAAAAGCTTATACTTCTATTTACTTTATGCTAATCAGAAAAAAAATAGCAGAAATAGTCTAATTACTCGCTTCCTTGTCAGTAGAAGCGAAATAAGGGACAACTGTAAGTTAAACTGATAATCAAAAGCTGGTTGCTATGTCAATGAAGTTCCTTTGTCTATATGGATAGGAGTTGACCAGTTCCTGTATGAGAAAAGTATACGTTTATCATAGCAGAAACCAAAAATAAGGAATGTCACAAAAACGACGAACTCCACGAAAAAATTTATATAACATAAATCGTGTGTTTTAATGTGCTCTACATTTTTTTTGTAGTAAGTTTTTGTCTATCTCTTACGGTTTAGCAGTTATTCAAAGTGTAGTAAAATTCATCCAGAATAAACTACTCTTCAGAGGCTATTCCCAGAAAATTCAAGATATACATTTTATTTGTCAGGTAAATATGTTTACTATACGAAATTTTAATCAAAATCTTTAGAGCCATTTTTGAAGAAATCAAAATTTTCGAAAAAAGTTCCATGTAAAGGGTAGTTGGGGGAGGGGGTATTTTTCTCAAAATCTTCGTGTCGCATCCCTGGAAGATACTAAACTTAAATACCAAGTTTGGTATTTTACCGACTTTTCGTTTTTGAGTTATCGTGTTCACGGACACACGGACGCACACACACACACACACACACACTCACACGGACCTTTTTGTGAAAATGCTTTTTTTGGATATTGGGGTCCCTAAAACATATATTTCCGGTGAAATCTCGGTATCGAATTTTTTGGTGGAGTGCAATACTTTCTCTATACACTATGTACATAGTGCGTATGGAGAAAGTAAAACTACTATGCCGGCATTTTGCCCTGGTAGTTCAATGGTAGAGCAACCGGCTAGAGATCGGGAGATCCTGGCTATGGCATTGAATTTTTCAGTCTGACTCTACCTATCCAACTTTTGTAAGAATAGTTTGTACGAGGAACAGCTAGAGAAGTTTGTGTGAATGGAAAACAACTGATTTTTGTCTTAAAACCTCTGTTGAACAGTAATAATAATTTGCAAAATGAATGAAGTGTACCGTGATTAGCCGAAGAGAGACGTTAGCAATAATAACAATATGGGCAATGAAAGTTCTGAATTTCCCTCCAGAGCAGTAGAGTAAATGGAAATGTATACTACACCATTACTCGACACTGTGCCTAAAACTGCCATAAAATTTTATGGTTTGCGAAATAAACGCAGCAAAGTATTTGAAGCAAGGCTTGCCTGTTTAGGAGAGTTATGGCGACAGAAACAGCCGTCTGTCTTCTATACAGTAAAGCATTTTATTATTCTTTAGGCTCTAAAACATTAATCCTTTGCCGTAATCGTTTCTTTGCCGCGCAGGTACGGAAAACGAACATAGCATCCTTCTGGGAGAAAACCTGACTTATTACGGTTTCATTCCGCTCAGGGAGTTAAAGTTATATTGCTTTATAAATCAAGTGCACGAGATATTATACACATTGCCAGGGGCTCTTAAATTTGCAGCTTCTTTTCCTTATACAATTATTCGTGCTACAAAAATATGATAAAATCATATAAAAGTAATGAATTACTGTTGAGTAAATAACGTAACCAATGACTAAGCAAGCAAATTTTATATTACGTGTTTTAAATCTGATTAAAATAAATTATCTAGTACGAGGTCTTCCTCAAATGTTTTGACTACAATGGAGGAGGACTTATAATCTATGTCAAAACTTTTTCAAACTTGGTTAAATTAAGTTCAAGGTTAACGGTAGCTTTTACAGAATATCACCTTCAATTTTACAATATTTACAACCCGGATGAATATATCAAGTTATCTTCTTTTTTTTTTCGCATATTTAAAGCTATACAGATGTTAGCAAATCACATTCGATATTTTAAGAAAAGGAACACGTAACTTTTAAATGATTAATATTAAGATACATCCAAAATATAATTTAAAAAAAGGAAGAAACAAAAAAACTGTGGGAGTGAAAACGGACGACATTCAGAAATAGTTCCTTATTCCATGTAAGTCCAACTTCAGCCTCCATCATCAAAGAGGATGAGAAAGCTGTGAAAAAATGTGTAAAATAATCAAGTTTAATTCCAATGAATATTTCAGTGTCATTGAGGTGAACTGAATATTTTCTTGTTAAATCTCGAAAACTAGAGAATACTGTGGTTTCACTGCAGCTCGCCACGGCCTTAATATTAGCGAGACAAGTTGCTTACTTGTATGAGCAATAAAAGAGATTAAATACAAAATATAGTGTACCTACTTCACAATAGATCGTTTGTTTTTCATATTAAAGAACATTTTTCATTCCCTACGCGTATTATGCACTTAGGTATACGTATCTACTAGCTAGAGAATATACCTATTGCATTGCACCCAAAAAATTCGACGTCGTGACTTCACGACGACAGTTCTCTGAATCCAAAATGGCGTTTTTACAAAAAGGTGAGTGTGTCTGTGGACAGCATAGCTCCAAAGATAAATGACGCGTTATTAATTTGGTATTTATGTTTGGTATCTTCCAAGGATGCGACGAACATTTTTTTCAAGAAAATGTCGCACCCCAAACTACCCTTTTGAGTTCAAAAAATGCTCTAACAATTTTGATTAAAATGTCGTATATCAAAGATATTTACATGGCAAATAAAATGTATATCTTGCATTTTCTGAGAATAGCCTCTGAAGAGCTCTTCACTCTAAATGATTTTGCATCACTGGAAGGCGTAAGAGAAAGACAAAACTTTACTTCACAAAAAAAAAAAAAAAAAAAAAAAAAAAAAAAAAAAAGTCTTTAAAACACAAGTTTGACATACCTATGCAGTTTTTTGTAGGGATAATGTTTCCAAGATATTCCTTGTTATTCGTTTCAATTTGAAACTACTTAAACGGGAAGTAATTTTTCGTTCCATCTCTTTTGTTTTACTCCTGGCCATGGAAAGAGAACCGAACTTCAGTTCTTGACAGAGCAATCGGGTTTTTAAAGCATTTGATTATCGCTTTAGCGTTCTGTAATACCTTTTTTCCCTTCTACTTGGAAGGAACTAATACAACCAATTCCTCTAATGCTTATCTTTGAATACCAAGATATAGATAAAACAATATTCTTTTGTAACAATAGTTTGTAGAGAAGGTCATGAAATGGAAGAGATTTTTTTACGCTCTTGTTTTTGCATTTCCATGCATATTTAACTATTTAAATATGCATACAAACCTGGTCTCCAGTTATAATAAACTTTAGCATTGAAAACTAAGGTATGCAAACCTATGCGTACATATTTTACGCATAGGTTATTTTTTCTCATCTAGCCATTAATAAGAATTAACAACATTAAGTGACACTCACTCTAATCAGGATACTGCACAATACAAAACGCAAATACATACAAATGATGGCCCTACAGGCTTATGTAAAATATTTTTCGTGTGTATTTTGCTCGAGATATAAAGTTGAACACGTTACTTTATAGTGATATTGCATTACTGCAGCAGGCGTGGAGCTTAAGAACAGCAAAAGCCTTTGATACTGCTATCCAAGAAATATCTTTTGAATAAAAGCAGCTATAATGTTTCCGGTTTTCTGGCGCTCTTTTTGTATCACATCGCAGTAATTAATTGGGCTTGTCATGCAAATCACTGGGAATCCCTCTCCCTGCTTGCATCTACGCCATGGAGATTTGTCCTCCCCATCTTACTCAAACTTTTAAACACTTTTTTCCCCTTTACATCTACGCTGCCTTAATTCAGAATTTCGCTGGTAGGTACTTCACGAAAATCTTAATTACTTTAACAACAACGTTCCATTTTTCTTGTTAGCTTTAGTGGTGCTTCTACTTGCTGCGACTGATTTTTTTAAACTTCAAGTTTAAGCTTGTTTTTCTAAAATTAAGAAGAATGGTTTTCCACTTCTGCGCGTCTCGCTGCTATAAACATCCTGATGGCGAGGAATGTAAGACTTTCAGAGGCTCGGCAATGAACATGTTTAAAATTTGCACTGTGTTCAGCTCACGCTTTGGGAGAGCAACACTTTGAGAATCCCGTAGCATCAATAATTTCTTCCCGAGCGTGTAATCTGAAGCGTGCACACATGAGACTATCGTGATACAAATGCGCGTGAATACATTTGTTCTCTTCTGCGCAATAAAATCATTAAAACTAAGATGAATAGCGCTAAAGGAAGTTGTATTGGCCTATTGGGTGAAGTTACATACACATGTCACAGAATCATAGCTACAGCTAACGGTCTAGCAAACGATAGTTCTATTGACAATTAGTTAGTTGCTAATAGGTACTATTCCGGGTCTCCGTTCAGCTACTCTAACAATGGCAACCTGCGAACATGGCATTAAATTCCCCTAGTGGTTTACGGGAATTCATTTGATGAATTCAATGTCGTGTTGGCATGGCAGCTCAGTGGTTAGAGCAACTGGACGGAGACCAGGAAGTCTTTGTTCAAGACCTGTCTAGGTATTGCATTTTTCAGTCTGACTCTGCCTTTCAGTTCCAACAATTGTCATTTAATTATACATGTACAATTGTTTGCAGAGCATATAAACAATTAACAGGCTCCATTTTTACAGCACCTGTACGGCTTTTAAGTAGATTTCCACTGCAACAGCTGGTTTCATGACTTAGTAAATTGCAAGTATGGTTATTGATAAATTGGTAAACATGGCCAAGAATGAGATGAGCATACATGCCTGAGAGCAAAAAGCAAATATATGTTTTTGCCCTTTAACCTGGTTGGTCATATCGGACAATGAATGAAATTGGTGAAATGATACTCAAACGATCTCGGGGCCATGGAGCTTAAAGTTACTTGACGTTTGTCTTCTCAGGATAAGGGAGAACGCCGAAAAAAACCTTATCCGGGCAACTCACACTAAGCGAGATTTGAACTCACGACCTTTTGAATGTGAGGAAGACACGCTACCACCACACTACCCAGGCGGGCAAATAGTGTTACATGTGTGCAACTTACGGTCGAGTTTACACGTGTTTGTGATATGACATTTTTAAAAATCAGCGTCGAACTGTCAGAAAATTAACAATTCTGCTCCAGGTTCAACAATGTAAAAATATTTATGCAGGAGTAAAATGTCATAAATGACTTAGAAATGTGTTTTCCGAGCAAGGAACAATGTTTACATGATAAAAGACAGCAAAGACCCAAGTAATTGCGATCAACGCGTCAACACAGAAAAGAAAACACGACACAGTATTTTTAGTTATGAAATTCAATACAGCCGTTGGAAAAAAAAAAAACAAAAACAAACTTGGTCCGTACATTAAGATTAACAGGGAATAGAGAATGACGTTCCGAATGACAGAACATAGGAGGTATGATGGTTGGCTAACCACGCGGCAATTGTGCGGAAGGATATTTTGATTTATGTTTACATCCCGTAGCTTAATAATTCTGGATAGAAAATATTAATTACCAAAACAATAAATACATAGTGCTGAAGGTAGCTCGTAATTGTCTTGTGTCCGGAGTGGGTGAATTATTTGCCATAAAGTGACCATAAGTAGCGCATAGAATTAACACAGTGTAACTCACTTAGGAATCGATGCTTATTTCTGCACTTTGGGTGTGTGATCGCCTGGCAATGTGGTACAAGTTACCCGATTGGGGAAAAAAGTCTCGCTAACAAATTATTAATTGTTTGCGCTGCGTAATTTTTTTGTTTTTTTGTTTTTGCTAGAAAACTCCAGTTATTAGAAGTTTTCAAAAAACCTGGTAACTACACTAGAGCGCGGTTTAAGGTAATCTGTAAAATATCACCAAAAATTGCAACAATACATTTTTTCATAATAAAATAATCTGTATCTTTAAGAGAGCGTATGTTTTTGCTCTCTCTCTCTCTCTCTCTCTCTCTGTCTCTCTCTCTTGCGCATTTAAGTAGCTAATTAAATGAAGCTATACATAATAAGGCTTAGCTTATTAATAGGCACGCCCAACTTTAAACCTTGTTTTCTCTCAGAACCCTTTTCAACATTTTTGCATGCCCAAAACTTTGCATATGGTGCAATTTTTTCATTAAAATACACTTTTGAAATCTTTATACTGGCTATTTAAACTACATTTAAGAAAATTACCACATTCATTTTAGAAAAAAAAAATCAAGTTTGTGAAAGAAATTATTAACTTTTGAAAAAAAGACTTGTGGGTAAAAAAAATAGAATAATTACTAGTTAATATAAATTATTGGATATGATAGATATATTTGTATATTCATTTTCTGCTAAACTTTAATTTTTGTTTGAATATTTTTAAAGATGCATAGAATGAGCATTTTATAAGAAAAATGAGTTTATATAGTAAGAAATGGAAATGGCACGTTATTTATGGGCGCTCTTTAACTGCTGTGGTTCTCAGCGTCCCATTCTAAATTGGGCGAGAAATACCGCTTAATTTTGCTCAGAGGCCTCTCTATCAAGCTTGAGGTTCTTTTACGTGCCGTAAATCTACGACACGGGACCAACGGCTTTACTTCCCTTCCCGCCCGAAAAATCCATCGTCCTCCGCCGGGTTTGAATGGTGACCACTACACCATGGAGGGCGACTATATAATATTTAAATCAGTATGCAAACCATAATATTGAAGTATGACAAAATATCGCCGTTATTGTGTAGTAAGTGGTAAAAATGTCAATAAAATATCTTACATACTGTGGATACACATTTCAGAGACGAAATCCTTAAAGCTCGTTGTCTTGCAAACACAGTTTTCACACAACGTGTCAGCCAGTACAATTCCATTATTATTTATAATGCAGCACAATGTATCACATATTGTGCTTTCCTATCTCATTTCTGCTATAGCGATTTAAAAACTAGAAGCTTATGAATATGAATTCTAAACTTAAAAAAATAAATATAGTTTTTTTTTTACTTCCTCTGCACGTACTATATGCGTAGTGTATAGAGGAAGTACTGTATTCCACATAAAAGTTCAACACCAGATGTCACCGGAAATATATGTTTTGAGCTCCCCTGAGTTTGTGGACAGCAAAGCTCGCAAATAAAATGTCAGTTAACTACACAAACTTGGCATTTAATTTCAGTATCTTCCAAGGATGCAATACTAAGTGTTTCAAGAAAATTCCCCCTACCTCACTACCCTTCACGTGGAATATTTTTCGAAAATTCTATCTGCTCCAAAATGACTAACGCTTTTAATTAAAATACCGTATATTAAAATATTAACATCACAAATAAAATGTACATTTTGAATTTTTTTGGAATAACCTGTGAAGAGTTCTTTATTCTGCTTTAATTTTGAATAAGAGATAGACAAATACTTTGCAAAAAATGCAGGTTTCATTACAATGGATAATTTATGTCATATGAGGTTTCCTTGTAGAGTTGACCTTTTCGAGGTATTCCTTGATATTGGTTTGAATTTTAAAGTAATTAACTTCTTTTTTCAAAAGGGACCATACAAAAGAAACCGAATGTCAATTGTTTCACAGAGCGATCGGCTTTTAAAAGATTTGACTGTCGCTTTAGCCTAGTGTATTCCCGTATTTTCCTTATGTTTATAAGGAAGCAAGTAATAAGACCAATTCTACATTAAATAGAAGAATAATCATTTAGATTTCTTTTAAATGCTAGAGAAAGTTATGTGATTGGAACACATCAGATTTTTCACTTGGTGGAGTTTAACTACCAGTTAACGGAAGTTTTAATTGCGCAGCTCATGAATTTTCTCGCAAACAGTTTTTCAATACTTGTCCATACTCAAAATGCTCAACACGATGCAAAGTTTAACCAATTTGTTTCAAAATTGTTGTACTGTCTCTGGAAAGTACATTAAAGAGAATGGTCATAGTTTTCCAAAATAGTGCTACAATTCTGATAAATTATTACATTTTGAAAAATCAGAAGTCTTGGAGAGTATAAAAAGTACATCATTTTATATAA
This sequence comes from Hymenopus coronatus, assembly GCA_030762935.1. Classification (NCBI taxonomy): domain Eukaryota; kingdom Metazoa; phylum Arthropoda; class Insecta; order Mantodea; family Hymenopodidae; genus Hymenopus; species Hymenopus coronatus. Next base: position 137,149,249 of record CM060888.1, on the reverse strand, counting down.
TAATTGGGGTTTATATAAAAATATAATAGATATAAACCCATTTACTGCAAAACTTAATTTTTATATGAACATTTCTCAAAAAGCACCAAGTGGCTCATTTAATTAGAGGAGTACAGTTTAGACAGTAAAAAATTACTTAAATTGCCATGGAAGTTTGAATTTTGATACATGCTAACACATCACCCTCATTGTGTTGTTTATAACTGGTATAAATTTCAATAAAATATGTTATAACTTTGGATTTTCAAAATTTCACAGTAAAGATCATAAATATTAATTCTCTAGCATTAAACTTTTACAATAAAAATAATAGTGTATCTAATCCTAGTTTATATTTTTCATAACAATCATACCATAATACTTAAACAAATACCTCAAAATAATATAAATTTCAATTGAAATTATTTTAATTACTATATCAAAAATAATATTAACTACTTAAAAACCAATAAAGCTCATTTGATTTTGCCGTCTAACCACGAATGCTGGTATCACCTTAACTGTAGAAGTTATTACCTTAAGCTACATAAATTAACAAAATAAGCAATGATGTGAAGGTTAAATAGCGTATAAAATATAGCTGTATAGTTTATTATCTGAATAGAGCGTATTTATGTAGTTTAGAAACAATGATTTTTCAGGGTTATGCATCATCCCAATTTAATATTAGCTGATATCAAAACTATGTACATAACACTTGAAGATATTTTCAATTCAATTTAGAGACACCATCAAATGGAGATAACCCCACAGATTAACTGCCTAATATTCGGATGTTCATATTAGCTGCCAATATGTCAATAGAAACAGTGTCACCAATAACAGTTTACAGTAGGTATTATACTCCTTTATTAACCAAATGTATACAAGCAAATATTTTAACTAATTAATATATTAATTGTTCACATCAACGAGTAAAGATTATAAATAACGTATTCCGGAATATAATTTTTTTCATCATTTACTTATAGTAATTGTAATATATACCTAAGTTATACAAGAAGTTGAATTTTGCCATGTGGAGTAATTTCAAGGTAAGATGCTGTCGTAGGACAGAATTCTCTTGTGTGTGCGTAAATCCATCTCCTCGAGTTGATCTTGTGTAGTCTCATGGTGAAGGGCGGGAAACATACCTACCCATGAGCTCATGTCTACTGCACTGGCTCGACCATCTGTAATATTCAGCGTCCTGTGGTCTATCTGCACGGGGACTTTTCACTTTTTAAGTACACATACCCTATCTTTTGATGCTCATATCTTCCAAGTTTCTTGCTCATATCAGCTGTAATTTGTATTGTAAGCATATTTCATTATTGCCTATTCAACGCACTATATAGGCTCAAAATGTACGCGGCAGCATTTGGATACCCTCCCTTGTCAACTATTTTTAAGACAGATAATTTTACAGCTATTTCTGTAAATACACAGCTGTGTTTTTGCAAAAGATTCAACTCAGGTGTTCTGGGACAGCACAACTATGTTTCTGCAAAGACACAACTTCGATATTCTGTGGAAACATATCTCAGGCGTTCTGAAGATACGGCTTAAATATTTGCAAAGATATAGAGCTCAGGTAGTTTTAAAGCCATAGCTGAAATATTTTTAAAGCTATAGCTTCATTATGTTTGGTAAACCCAACTTAGGTATTCTGCAATGATATGGCTCAGGTATTTTAAAGCCACAGTTTAAAGCTATAGCTTCGTTATATTTGTGTAAACCCAGCTTAGGTATTCTGCAAGTATATAGCTCAGGTATTTTAAAGCCATAGTTTAAAGCTATAGCTTCATTATATTTGTGTAAACCCAGCTTAGGTATTCTGCAAGGATATAGCTCAGGTATTTTAAAGCCACAGTTCAGTTATTTCTGAGACTTAATATCGAAATTATCGTTTGTGATGTAAATTAGACCTAAGAGGTGCTTCACTTCCAAGGTGGGTTAAAAATGGCTTTCTTACATATTTCGATGTTTTATTTTGCCTCTGGTTTATAGCGAAGCAGGCTGTAGAGTGTGTTGCTTGGCTTCGTTCCGCTTACATGCCCTTTCCAAATGTTTTTCTTCGTGCAAAATGTTCAACCGGGAGACTAAAAGCCCAACGCAGTTTCTCGAAAACCGCGTTGATAACAAATCGAACTTTTAGCATCACAATCTGTGCCTCAAGCACGTCTTGTTCAAAATAAGGCATAATTGGATATCCTCTGTAGCGCTTATCCCCAGCCAATATTCGATGGGAACGTTCTCTCATCGCTGTAAAGGCTATTACATCATCTATCTTCAAGATAGAGTGCATGAAGAATGGTTCATGTAATGAATGTTAAAAGAAAATGGAATGGTGTACGTACGGAGAAGGGCATAAGAATGAAGACGTGGCGAGGAATTAGCTTGTCGAGGCTGAGCAAAATTCAATCTTCGCCGCGCATAATCTGATAATTCAATTCCGTGCATTACTGAAACGCACTATTTCATATTATGAAGGCGCACCTTGAAGCCTGACTGCGAGAACCCTGGTATAGATTAGAGAAACGCTACGGAAATATTAACGAGCAGAAAAAGGGGAGAGCCTTCGACGCCAAGTTCTTATTCATGTGCTGCGGAACGTGCCCAAGGCTTTAAAAGCCGGCTCAAAAATATATTATGCGCCTCATGATATGACGCAGATTTCCTGTCTTGTAGGGAAACTTTTAGTTGTTCTTAAATTTATATTGCTTAAATATACTTCAAATATATAAGTTGTAATGTGGGCAATTTTTAATCATGGAGAAAAAAATGTTCTGATGCATTTCATTCACATACTTTCTCTACGCACCATAATTTATTTTCATTTGAGTTTAGGAAAGGAATCTTACGGACACTTAGTTTTCAACCCATTTTCTATTAATATAGATACATATTTGCACAAACATTTACATTACACGTTTTATAGGAAAAAAGGTGATAGAGAAAGCTGAATCGATATTTGAAAGCGCGTCGCTATAAACTAGCCTTAAACTTCCATACTCTTTTCATGAGAAACAACTGTAGAGCGACACCACCATAAACATAACAAAGGAATATGCATTTGAAGTAATAATAACCTATATTTTAGAAATGGCTGATTCCATAAATAGTTGTTTAGTTGTGGTGTAAAATATGAATAATTCTGAGTCACCCTCCTATAGGACATTATTTCCTTGTTTCTGCAGTTTTTTTTTTTTTTCCCTGTTTCATACATTTGATATATTCTGAAACTTTATATTCTGTCAAGCAGATGTTTTAAGTCAATAAACTTATACATTAAAAACCCTTCACAGCGTTCCTTGGGTTACTTAAAAACTATAAAGAGCTTAAAAAGCTCAACAGGGATGTAGACCGACTCAGATTTAGCTTCCTGAACTGCCCACCTCTAAAATGCCACCGTCTTTGGATTTCGAAGTAAGCGCAATAAAATACAGGTTTATACGGTCTACTTTTCAGAATAACGCTAGAAGAAAGTAGCTCTATTGCTTTTAAATCCGGCCATATATACTGCAGCTAGGAAAGTAGTCCCACCAACCTGCGGAGCTGAAGAGCAGCGATATTGGAAAAAGCTTTTCGATGTCATGCCAAAACTTCATTTGTTTTTCCTTTTTCTCTCTTTCTCTTTTTTGTAACCTGGGCTTATATTTAATCCTATTACCGAGTCTATGTGGTAATATAACGATGGAATAGAGAGAAAGAGAAGAATATTCTCTACATGTATGTGGAAATGCGCGCGCAACGTCATCGACCCTTCTTTTTACGAGTTTCATTGCAATGGTTACAGGTGTCCCATAATCCTAGCAAGAGCATTCAAAAGTAATTTTTCCACAACATTTTCAAACAGAAAACGTACCACCTTTGATTTACATTTTTATTGGATAACCGCTACATTTCAATGAATTTAAATTTACACCGAGAGGCCTGGGTTAAGTCTCCCACTGTTTCACTTCTTTATGATCTCTTTGGCAACCTTGTTTTCTCTTTGATCTTCTCGAACTACATGCCTCAAATAAGCAGGATGCAGAGAAATAGAAAGAAGATACTTAGCTGATAAAAGATACGAAAATCAGAATTATTTGCATCCAGAGTTGGTTCTAATTATAAAACAAGCTCTAAGAACAATTAATTCAGAAACTTGAGAAGGTATATTTTAAGATGCATTCATCTCATAATGTTTTAGAAAGAAATAAATGTGCGTGGGTAAGATCATAACTGGCTTAGAGTAAATATCTTGATTAAAATAGCAGTAATCATTTGAATGTGCGTAATAACTCATTGAACTCCTGTGATTTCTGCTACTGCAGTAAAAGTTCATCTAATGCTTACTTTCTCTAGCCCCATATGTACAATGTACATAGGGATAGAAAAGGTATTGTAATGCACCCAAAAATTCGATACCGAGATTTCACCGCGAGGTGGGGTCCCCCGAGTCCGAAAAAAAAAAACGTTTTTAAAAAAAGGTCCGTGTGTGTGTCTGTGGACAGAATAGCCCCAAAACGAAAAGACCGTTAAATACCAAACCTGGTATTTAAGTTTAGTATCTTCAAAGGATGCGACACGAAGATTTTCAAAAAAAAATCCCGCCAGCACAAACTACCCTTTGCATGGAAAAAAAATCGAAAATTTTTATTTTCTTAAAAATGGCTTTAACGATTTTCATTAAAATCCCGTATATTAAAGCTATTTATGTCTGAAATAAAATGTATATCTCAAATTTTTTGGGAATAGCCTCTAAAGACCCCTTTATTCTGGATGAATTTTACCGAAATTTGCTTTGCTAAACCGTAAAAGATAGAAAAGAAAAAAAACTCGCTACACAAAAAATGTACATCATGACAAAACACACAATTTATGTCCTTTACGTTTTAGTTGTGGAGGTAACCGTTTCCGAGATATTCCTTGTTATTGGTTTCAATTGAGAAGTACAAACTTTTCTCAGACAGGAAGTGTCCGTTTTTCTTTTGTTCTACTCCTGGCCAAGCAAAGAAGTGATTTGCAATGACAATCGCATACAGGTAGACAATCACTTTAGCATAGTGCATTCTCTTATTCCCTTCTACTTATAAGGAACTAAGTAATAAGAATATTCTGCTAATATTTATCTCGATTAGCATTGTGTACAAAGAAAAACAATCTTTTTAGGAGGTTTGTAGAGCAGCTAGAGAAAGTCATGTGAGTGTAACACATCAGATTTTTCTTCACCAAACCGAATCTATGTGTAATTTTTCATGGTTCTCATTCATTTATATTTTATTTGAAATTAATTTGTATTGCTATTTTGAGGATGGTTCTTGCTGAAATGTTTTTGTTCTTAAAATCATTACTGCAGATATATTATTTTTGTCCTTATTTCTGTGTTTAGCGTCTACGTGAGATAAAGAACATTTTGCATTTCATCAAAAGCTCAATATCGAAATTTTAAATAAGTTTTGAGACTCCATTAAAAGCAAAACATAAAAAATTCCTGAGGTGTACCACTCACATGATTCTCTCTACCTATTTTGTAACGAACGATTCTTACAAAAGCTTATTCTTCTACTTACTTCATGTTAATCAGATACACGTTTGGAGGAATCTTCATATTACTTACTCCTTTATATGTAGAATGAAAATAAAGGGCTGCACTAGGATAGAGTGATGTCAAATCTTTTAAAAGCTCTTTGCGTTGTTATTGAAATTCGTTTCGAATGCATGACAGAAAAAGGAATAATGAATTCCCAGTTGGGTGGTAGCGTGTCTGCCTCACATTCAAAAGGTCTTAAGTTCGAATCTCGCATAGGGTGAGTTAATCGGATAAAGCTTTTTTCGCGGTTTTCCCTTATCCTGAGAAAACGAATGTCCAGTATCTTTAAGCTCCATGGCCTCCGAGATCATTTCACCAATTTCATTCATCGTCCGATATGACCTACCAGGTTTAAAGGACGTTAAACTACCAAAACATACATCTTGTTCGTAACCTCCAAAATGTATATTATTATTAATCGCATTTTAACATGATATATAAAGAATAATTTTGGTTCATCGCTAAAGATGATGTATGAGACCTTTACGATTGCTACCTAAATCGTCATGGTCGATTTTGGGTTTCCAAATTCAAAACCGCTATATGTCCAATTTGAGGAAATAAAAATAAATTCTTATTTTGAACGCTGAAAGAGAGAGTATTTTGACATTCATTAATGGAATGCATTCTATAAAGGAACGGCAGTGGTATAAACCCTTGGAGGGGTTGCAACCTGCACGACTTAGTTCCATGGTCACGTGGAAGCGCAAGCAGGCCTAAAATCTCATGTGTTACATAAATACGTTTCACCACCCACTGTCATTTATTTTTATAAAGCTTTTACAAAAACTCTTATACAACCTTATTCTTCTCCTCCTTCATCTTAATGAAAATAAACAATTGCTGGTACAGTTTCATTACATATTTTTATGTGAGAATAAGAGGGATGAAGGAAACCAACTCGTATATACTTCTTACAGCACTTGTCTATTAGTTACACAGAATTCTGTCTACGTGAAGTGGACTTCTCAGAATACACAGTTTAGCTATTAAAGTATGTTAAACATGTGGCACTTCAATCGTCATTGGAACCATTCTGTATAAAATAAAACAATTGAGAAAATGTTCTATTTAAAGTGTTTGGGGATTTTCTTGAAACATTTCACGAATACCAACTTTAGCATTCTCTGACTTTTCCATTTTGAGTTACAGTACTCACAGGGGTACACACATATTTTTTTTTTATTCAGAATGCCTCATAGCAGCAGTATCTTGGGTAGAATGCAATACTTTCCTCTATATGCTAGACAATATAAAAATATATGTTTGTAATTATGAACGCATTTGCAATGATTACATGCCCACATCGCATGATATATAGGCGTAGGTGTTTCTTTTACATCATGGCATTAATACTGCATTTGTAATAAATATGGATGTCCCTCAATACTCTCATGTCTTAGATTCAAAACTGCAAAACTAGGCAATGTCTTCTTCTTCTTCCATGCTTTAAGTCGAAGCCTGTTCCGTTCTCACATTTCCCATCATTTTCTTGGTCGTCCAATTGATCGCCGTCCTCGAGGTTTATAGTTGAAGACTGTCTAGGAGTTCTTTCTTCTCGAATTCTTTGTAAGTACCTTACGCATTTGTGTCGTTGCTTGGTAATCGAGTCTAAGATAGACTGCTTATTTAATCCTTCTCTTATTTTCTCTTTCCTTAGATGTTTTTCCCTTAGTCAGCCGGAATCCTCTTTCAACTGTCTGTAGTCTGTTTTGTCTTCTTGCTTCTTGTTCAGGTATCACTTCCATACAGAATAACAGATTTAACCATATTTAAATAAAATCTTAACTTGCTGTGATTTCAGATTTTATTTTTAAATGTGTATTGAATTGTTTCTCAAATTACTTGAAATGGGCTACTTTTTATGTATACCATTATTTTCTGTGTTAAATGAAATCCTAAATACTGAAAGTGACACATTTGTTATATTAGTTCATCCATAATCTTTTATGTTATAGCATAGTGCCATTGAATGTCATTTCTTTTATTTTTCTATTGATATAGCCATGTTTAAGTTTTTATCATTTTATTTATTATTTTTTTACAAATTTCGTTTAATTGGTGTATTACATATTGTAATTTACCTTCCGTCTCAGATATTAAAATATTACAATCAGAACTTCAGCAAGAAAATCTCTTTAAACCACATGTGAAACTACTATATCACGTTATGTCGTTCTATTGTTCCAACTATGACTCTGCAATTCATTGCCGTACCCTGGAAGGGTGCAACCGTCGCTATTAAATTCCTAGACGCATACTTAGATCGCCGTTTGACCTGGCAAACCCATATCAATTTCAAATTAAACCTGGCTTACCCCAGGAAGCCTGTCCCAACCGCAAATCATCTCTGTGGCTGCAGTGTTGTTCTCTTTTGTGCTTACATATGCAAGTCTAATTTGTAATCGAGCGTCTATCGCGTTTCAAAATAACCATTGGTACGAATGCAATGCTCAGCCGGATCACAACATGTATTTATGTTTAGGTTCACTCATGTATTTATGTTTAGGTTCACTCATGTATTTATGTTTAGGTTCACTCATGTATTTATGTTTAGGTTCACTCATGTATTTATGTTTAGGTTCACTCATGTATTTATGTTTAGGTTCACTCATGTATTTATGCTGCGTTTTGTGCCCGACAGTGTACAGTGCTCTTTAGGAATAAGAAATGCTGAAATTCCTGGATTAAGTCACCTCCCGACTCAGAACAGGATCTCTAGAGCGACTTTATTAATACTGCATAGTCTTAATTGAGTAGGCTACGTTCTTACTATCATATATCACAGTACATCGTTCTACGGGTCCATTCCACAATAATAAACAAAAATAAACTTAACAAATTTAAAAGATTTAAGAAATGTATTTAAACATGATGATGGTTAAAACATTTAACGGTCAATTTAAAAAAGTTACTGTTTCGATCACTGCAATATATCTTCTATGAGTTCAGCTAAACTGAAAGAAATCTATGAGATTAGATACAAAGCTTCTAATTTTATGAAAGTAGCTAAAAATGTCATTTGCTTTGTTATAGCAAAATTAGCCTCACTTGCAATTTAGAAGGAGGCTCCGTATAGCCGTAACGTGTAAGAACCACATTATTATTATTATTATTATTATTATTATTGTTATTATTTTCCTATGTTTACTAGAATGTTCTTCTTCTGCTGTAAAAGGCATGGAGAATCTGCCCATTCCGAATTCACAGAATTAGCTCCATATTTTTCTCGGCCGTCTCACAGCTCTTCTATCTGCCTGTGGGATATTTCTATTTTCCTCTGTATTCTTCAATGTTTTCATTTCAATTTGAAATTCCCAATCCTGCTCGCATGTCCAGCCTCATTAAGTAGTCCCTGCTTGTATGGCCTTTGACCGTTCTTAAAAATCTCATTCTGCTGACTGTATGTCATTTGTTTTTTCTTCTTTCCCAATAAAGCCTCGCTGCCACAGAGTAGTGTTTTGTATAGTTTTAATTTTATGTATTTTATAATTTTATTTTGTAAAGCTTTGATTAGGAACAGTTGAAAAATTCAACGCCACAGCCGGGAATTGAACACGGTTCTCCCGCTCACCGTACAGTTGCTCTAACCATTGAGCTACTGTGACGATCCACCGGTACGACAACCAATCCTCCAACTGATCACGTGTGGTTTACCCGGTTCAACCAACCAGTGTGTCTCACTTCAGAGAACCCAGAATGGCGACCTACCATCGTAAGGACTCAGTATCCGGGTAATATTCACTATGTTCCTGCCAGCATATAATTTGTTTATAGTCCCACAGTTTACATTGAAATTTATTGTTTCTCTGTGTCTTTATCTAAGTCCAGACTTATCACTAACTGAATATCAGAAACAAGAAACCTTCTCGAGTACCTTGTCTTCGATAACAATCTTAGATCGAACTGAGAATTTTCTAAAATTTGCCATAACTTTGATTATGGGCAATTTTTAGTGGCTTTGGAAAGGTTGACTTTTCTCTGTTGTGATAAAATAACAGTATATTAATTAGTGAAGGGTGTTAAGATAGTTGTGGTATTGTTGAGAGTGTGAGGCAAGTTGGTGACGTAAGGCCAAGCAAGGGTTCTGCTGGCCTCTTGAGGCGAGAGACGGAGTGTGCAAGTAATGATTATTAGCAAGGGCAGCTTCTCTAACAACGCGGCCTCTTCACATTCTCATTCTAATTTCTTTCCTTCGCTCTTCACGCCGTGCTTTTTAATAGGGACAGCAGACTCCCTTATCTCGACTACATGCCGGGTCACGCACAGCCACGTCAGCACACCTACCTCTCTTTCACACCCTTCATGTGATAACCATCGTCCGCACCTAACTCAAAACGGAACCAAAAAAAGATATCCAGCAGCACTACAAAATCCGCACAAAAAATCATTAGTTTTATGAATGCCCTTATCACGTGAGATAAAACAGAACAAACGAAAAAAACATAATCTGATGTTTTACACACACACACCAAGAATGTTTTATATTGTTACTATCCACAGAAAGCGTGTTTATTGTAGCTGCATTAACCTGTTTCACTTGAATAGGATATGAAAGAAAAAAAATCTGACTTGTTCCATTCACATGACTTACTATACAACTCTGTAACAAATTATTGTTAGAAAGCTTATCCTTCTATTTACTTCATGCCAATCCAGACAAAATTAACAGAAATCGTCTTCTTGCTTCCTTGTAATTAGAACGGAAATAAGGGTGTACCATAGGTTAAAGTGATAGTCAAAAGCTGGTTGCTATGTGACTGAAGTTCCTTTATTTGTATGGGCAGGAGTTGACAAACTCCCGTATGAGAAAAGTATAAGCTTTTCAAAGCTGAAACAAAAAACAAGGAATATCTCAAAACGATCAAATCCACGAAAAAAAAGGTATATAACATAAATTGTGTGTTTTAACGTGCTCTACATTTTTTGTGTGGTAAGCTTTTGTCCATTTCTTACGGTTTAGCAGTTTTTGCAAATTTCGTAAAATTCATCCAGAACAAAGTAGTCTTTAGAGACTATTCCTAGAAAATTCAAGTTATACATTTTATTTGTCAGGTAAATATCTTTAATATTCGATATTTTAATAAAAAATCGTTAGAGCCATTTTTAAGAAAAAAGTTCCATGTAAAGGGTAGGTGGGTTGGTGGAATTTTCTTGAAAATCTTCGTGTCGCATCCTTGGAAGATACCAAACTTAAATACCAAGTTTGGTATTCAACAGTCTTTTCGTTTTTGAGCTATGCTATCCACAGAATCACACAGACCTTTTTCTGAAAATGTATTTTTTTTTTTTTTTTTTTTTTGATTCTGGGGGACCCAAAACATGTATTTCCGGTGAAATCTCAGTATAGAATTTTGGGTGGAATGCAATACCTTCTCTATACACTATGTACATAGTATGTGTAGAAAAAGAAGAAAAAACAGCTCTCAACTTCTTCTTCTCCTATAGGCTTCACTTCGATCTCTTCCACATCCATTAAAATGATCTCGGCAACTTTTAGTAGCCTTAATTCATGGCAGCTCTTGCATGGTGCTTCTGGTATTCTTTAAGTAATATAATAATACCTGTAAATGATTATTTTCTCTACTTTTGTCTAAAATAAATTCATGAATTTGATTTATCCTGTTTCTGTTATTTTTCCTCAATTTTGTTTAAATTCAACATTCACAGCAATTCAGAAGAGTAGGATTTGCCATTAGTTTTCAAACTTTTCTCAAATTGTTCCATGGAAATAGTTAAATCTATTTAATTTTTCTCAATTTTATATTTTTCACATACCATTGCTATTTATGAACTGTGTAGATGCGCTATAAGAGTTGCAGAACTCAATGGAGCTATTTCAAGTTATAAACCGCTAAGGGTGCAACTGACTGATCGATCTTCGTTTTATTTCTGTTGCTTATTGCGGAGGTGACGAGGCGAGTTGAGAATTTTTGAGACAGACAAAACAAAGATATCTCCTCTTATTGAATTCTTAAAAAGAATACAATAGTTCTCATTCAACCGTTAAGAAATTAAAAGAGTATTTTCAAGTAAATGCAACAACAAAGCCATTTTTTCTTTAAATCACAGACTGGAAGATAATGCGTTTATGGAATATGCTAATGCCCACAAAAATCTGCTCCTACAGGACACTATTTTTTTTAAAAAAACATATGTTACAAGAGTTATTTAAATTTTTTACAAGTGCTCACTTTTCTTATACAGTTCCATCTGGAACTATTTTTCTGTGTTTTCTGTAAGAAAACTAGCGTATTAAAGCTATGATATTTTATGTGTAAATTCACTTCCACTGATATCTCTAAATAAGCAATTTGCAAACTTAAAAAGATATAGATTTTGGTTTAATTATTAATGTAGTTAAATGTGTAAAATGTGTAAAATGTGTTAAATCTTTAAGCTAAAAATATTTTGATAACAAAAGTATTTATCAAAATATGCAGGCAAAAACGGCAAGATACAGACAGAATGAAAACGAGAATTACATTATGAAACTTAAATCCACCACTGAAAAGGTCTGATATTGAATTTGAATTTTATTTATGGACGCTGTTGTGGTCTCAGTATTCTACTCTATATTTGGAAATCTACGACACCGAAACACATATCCCTTCTAAAGAAAGCCATGCTAAAGTTTTTACGCCAGAAAATAATCCGTCGCCCTCCGCAACCCGCCTGTTTTTGTTGTAATGAATAACGATAGAAAAAATAAAATAAAACTTGCCGCTAGACCACAGAATATAAAGCAGAGTAAACGAATCACTAAACTGGTCGTGTGCTTGTTCATAAATTAGCATATAATGAATTACATGCATTTATAAAAATACTGTATACCCTTGAAAATTAAACTATTATCCAGCTGAAAAATGGCAAATTAATGCCAATAAGGGCAATCCTACAACTGCTCAAGAGTACCTCCGAGTGAATTGTACAGATATATTTCACAACTGGCAATTCTGTATTCTCAAACCTTTACATCATCGCTCTTCATAAGAGTTTTATGACCTCTTCTGTCTCGAGCAAGGTCGGACAAATGCTGCAGCGGGGAGCTTGACAGCCCCGACACAAGCAGTCAACAAATACAACTCCGGTTAGCAAAAAATTGGGAAATAAAAATCGCAGAGGTACACAGAGAGCTGTATGTGTCTGACATGAGGATGACAGAAGCGTTGGTGTCGAAACAAAAAGTAAGCTATAAAAAAGGGTAGTGCGTAGGTCGCCAAAATCGAAGCAACCTTTCTGGCGACCTGAGCCAACAGGCTGTGTGGGAGAAAGATCCAATGACTAATCCTACGTTAGGGGATAATCTTCCTTTTGCCTATTCTTTCAGCTTGCCACTTCCCTTTTGACAATTTTTTGTAACTCGTGTTTTTGCTATTCGCTACCAGTTCCATTGCACATTATCAGTAGCATTTTAATAAAGTTTTGTATCGACTCCTTCCATTTTAAGATCTAAGCTAAAATGACCTGCTCCGAGACTAATATACAGGGTTACACGCATATTACGTGTTGGAATTTGCTAGAACGCAATCAGCAACTTTTGTCCAACGACATTTTAGAACACGTTACCACAAAACGCCACCGACTAGACAATCAATCTACGACTGGTATAGAAAATTGGAGACAGCGGGATGTTTGTGCAAAGGGAAGAGCTCGGGAAGACCAAGAGTTTCGGAAGAAAATGTTGAACGTGTTCGTTCTGCCTACATAAGAAGCCCACAGAAATCGACATCTAGGGCAAGCATGCAATTACAAATTCCACAGCAAACTGTATGGAAAATCTTGCGGAAGCGACTGCACATGATGCCTTACAGATTACAGATGTTGCAGTTTCTGAGTGAATAAGATAAGGTCATACGGCGTGACTTTTGAATCGACATGTTGCGACATGATGAAGACGATGCTGGTTTTTGTGAGCGCATCATTTCATTTTTGTGGTAACATGTTCTAAAATGTCGTTGGACAACAGTTGCTGATTGCGTTCTAGCAAATTCCAACACGCAATATGCCTTTTCCACAGGATTTTCCGCCATTTCAGCTTCTGCAACAACAAACAAAACACTACAGCGTTACCAATAGTAACAAACGAAACTTTGAGAGTTTTTCAACATACCTTCAAAATAATTAGGTTGCTATTTCTAATAGTTTTGTTTTACAGGCAGTTGAAGTTGTCTATTTCTTTTGTAGTAACCCTGTATATAATGTTGGTAATTTCACTTCTTCGAGGTCTGCAAGATTTCTTCTATAGTTTGGTTTACAAAATAAGGCTGAACAATCTCATCATGTCTTTTGCTGTTTGTGGTAGTTAATATTTCACCTATAATTTATAAATCCTCCAATTCAGATCGAATAAATAATTTCTTACTCTGTCTCTTTAGTCATAGTAACCTCACACAATACGAATTTCGTTATTCCAAGCGCCGTTTATTAGGGTTCCTTAGAAACATGTTTCGTTTCCTCATTTCAGAGCAAGATTGAAAATAACATGACATCCTTCACTCATGCTTTACCCTACAAATTTTAATCAATTTAACTTGCTATAGATTGTCATATTTGTTTCATTTATTTTACTCCTGCATTATATAAATAATGATACCCATTCAATTATACCATCATATATCTACCATTGTTTTACTCACAGTTTTATATCTCATAGTATGGAAAGCTGATCATAAAAATCTAGAGCAATAAGGAACGATTTAAGACAACGTAATTTAACTAAAGCAGTTTTCCACCTACAAAGTATTTTATTAATATTAGTTCGAGTGTGTACACATTCTCTTGGTCAGAGACACAGTGGTGTGCATTCCAACTATGGGATGTGGCATGTTACGTTGGTCATTTATCTAACAATTCCGTTTTTATACGTAGGTTATACCATACTGGTATTACGTTTGAAACGCTGAGAAAAAATGAAGTGATCTAATACATATTCTAACCAAATATTTCCTTCATGGACAAGCGCATGAAGAACACCTTCATTTTAACTTTATGAATTAAACTTAGAATAAAATATTAAGAAGCGCACATTACTATAAATTAAGTTTATTACGTAATTTGTATTAATCAACTAACATTTATATTTCTTACAATGATTGAAGTGCTAAAATGTTTTCAAATATTTGTCAAGGAAATACAACTTTTCACTAACTTCAATATATAGAAACGCATGTATGAAAATGTAAATGCTCATCAAAAGTAGTTTCTCCCATTTAGTGTTAGCTACAGTGGCTTGTATACATATTTTATTTCACTTTCTGACATATCTGTGATACTAAATGTTACTTCCTGGCGAATGTAATGGCAGTCACAAATGAGAACGCCATGAATTCCAATCTTTTGACATCATTATGTGTTTTTTATAAAAGAATGATCATTCTCAAATGAGGAAATGAATAAGCCTCTAAGGTTAGAGCTGAAGCTTTCCTAGCGAAATAACGTTGCGTCCTCTTATGTGTTTTTGGGCCAGAAGAACTGTTGGTGGAACATGGACGTTGTGGCTTGAACCGACATTACGCGTAGAGAAACTTGTCCTTGATTGCTGCTACATTTTCTAGGCATTTTAAGATATTGCGATATGTGATTTGTGGAGGGTAGGTACTTTTTATCTTACAGTGAGGGCGAGTTACCAACCAGGAAATCGCCCCATGCCATTTTAATGTGGTTTAGCACTTATGTCTTAGAATCATAAACATGCATTTCCTGCTGATTAGTGGACTCGGAACTTGGGAGTCGGTGTGCCCGGGGGCTAAAGAACAACCTAAACACAACGTGTACTCGTTCTAGGCTGTTTGTTCATATTAAATAACGGTTGCTTGGCCTACAAAGTCGCAAATTATGAACCCTAGAAACCACAAATCATATGTACTTCCTTCAGAGAAAATTCTACCCCTTCTTAAAATCACGGCGGTAAACTGTAAATTATTGAAATATTTTTTCCGCAATCAGATTGGGTTTTCATAATATTTATCTTAAAATGTCCACGTGGGAGTTTTTTTTTATATTTTTAATGTTTTTTTATAAAATGCAGTTCCGGAGGCTTGTCAGGTATCCGGCGCTGTATTCCTTTTTCCTCTTTCTTTTTCCAGTTTCCTATATTTCCTCAGTTGGCCTATTAACATTTAACGTTTTCCTTTAACATTTACAAACACAGAAAAACCCATGCCCAAGGCGGGACTCGAACCCACGATCCAGTGCGCCAAAGCGTGTGCGGCCACGGAGACCGGCGGAGCTCGGTACCCATGCTGCCTTAGAACCGGGTTACACATGCGTGAGCAAATAAAATACCATCCGGAGCAGAAAGCCGAGCGGTAATAAAAGATTAATCAAAGTTATCCTCTATGACATATTCTACACGACCAAACTAAATAGTTCCGGTTTGTTTCACATTCGCACTTAAATTCTAGTACACAACGTTTAAATGGTCTTACAATTTTCTCTATTACAGAAACTTCAAGGTAAGCATTTTGTCCTCAATGTTAGAGCTAGTTAGTGTAATGTGACAGGCTTAGTGTAAGCATTAACTCCTCTGCGGCACGTATCGTGAAGAACAAATTGCTAATCATTGGACGCATGCCGAAGAAAGCTAAACGACATCACATAACTCAAGTGAAGGCTGTCTCTTTAATTTTACTATTCGTATTCTTTACTATTTCTGATTAATCATGTTAACTGTTTCATTAACATATTTCTTAATCAGAGATGAATTCATTTTAAGCTACGTACTATGTGTTATAGTACGTACGTTATCCCGTTTTAAATAGACTAGTTAATGACATCATGGGGTTTTATTAAGTGGGGTTGTAAGAATAACGCAATTATAAGATTTTTACGGAAACCATATTTCGACATCTTACGTTCAGAAACTATAGAATCGGTGTTTATGTATAATTTTCTTAAGTTGGTTGCATCATAAAACCGGTGCAAGAGAAGTAGAACTTGTCTTTAGGGCCCATTTGACATTCTCCTCTCTTAAGAAACAAGAATGAAATCCCGAAAGCATGGATTGGAATAATTTCCATTGACGCGCATTATACAAAACTTAATCCTTCCTTGCCTGGGATTCTTAAATGAAGAGCAGGATGCTCCAGCAAATATTTCATGGCTGGATTTTAAATTCGCGATAAAATATGCAGCTTCGTTCCTATTCCAAGTTTTTGCGTCGCTTCTCGCATTCATCAGCACGTTTATCCTGGATCTTCACCGCCGCGTGAAAGCTGAAGGAAAAAGATTTCCGCTTCAATAAAAACTCCCCTACTTCAATCAGTGAGAAAAGTTGCAAGAGTCGGAACAAAGATGAGTGAGTGTGTATCTAGTTAGTAAGTGAAACTGTGTCCGGAAAGAAGAACAGCGACAGATGGCACTAGGGCCTCAAACCGAACTTGAACAATGTAATCAGCCTCTGGCACAGACTCCGACGGCGGATAATTCTCAACCCCTCTTCGAGGCACAGACAGGTTTGTCTGCTTGCTTTGCTCTTGCTAAACTTATCAAATGCTCTCACACACGCATTCATTCTCTCACTGAAACTGTGCGCGCGCTATGGAGCGATTTCTGCCACTTCGCTGACTTCATATAGCAGGCAAAGCCTCCTGGATAGAAGATTAGTTTGCTTCCATGGCCTCTTGTAACCCGCTGCGAGAGTATTTATTCCGTCCAGTTTCTTAAGAACTGAGCAATGTTGAAGTGCTTTTGTTTGTCTCAAACTGTACTTTCCCGAAGCTGCACATTTCAGCGAAACTCACGTACTCTGAGGAAATTAGCGTGATCAAACGACTCCCGTTGTCAAGATAAGTGGAAATAATTTCAGGTCAGGAATGTGTGAATCACGCTTATGTTTAATAACTTCTGCTGTTCAAAATGTATCTTTTTGAGATGAGAAAAATAATAATTTGATTCAAATTACTTCTCACAGAAGAGAAGAAAACCCATTCGTTAAATGTATTTTGAACTTCTAACTTTCATTAAATTATTAGCCTACATATAGACGTGTCCTCAGACACAATATTTCATGAGAAGAGATTTTAGCATAATAAGCAATTTAATTAAAATGTTATGCTTTATAGCAGGAGAAACTTTTATGTTAAAACACACGTATTTTTATTCATAACACTGCAGAGGAATATTTCAAAACTATTACATCGAGTTACAATTCATTTTCCACTTAAAGCAAAACATAATGGAATTGTATAGTCGTACCTTGTCATTCTTATACCCTTTGGTAGCTACTTGCTTCCGAGTTTCTGTTTGAGGGTTCAGTGTGTGCCAAAGATCATTTGCTCACACGTTTCATTTACTGGTCTGCTAGACCTCTCTGGTTATACAATATACTGAAAACAAATCTATCACAAAAAGCCAAAACGAAGAATTACGAAACGAGTTAAGATTTTAAGCGAAGAAATATGAAATAAAAAGGGGTTAAACTTATAACAAGCAGTAAAAGCGGATCATAGCGCTTCACAAATGCTCACAATAATTTATTCTTAATTCTATTGATATATCCTTCACGAATAATAATAATAATAATAATAATAACAATAATAATAATAATAATAATACGTTTTAATATACTGTAAGCTCAAATAAACTTAACTAAAATCTTCATTTGGTACGACATAAAAACTCTTTATAACAGTCTGTGGAATAACCTATCCTGGCTTTAAAATATCAACGGCATCACAATATCTTATGGTTTCAATTACTTATACGATAAACGATAAAGCAGTTTGCATAATGCTATGCATTGAACTTAATGAATAAAACAAAATAAATTTATAAATAAAATTAAGCATAAAAAGAGCATGCAATTTTTAAAAAATAACACTTAGAAGACTCATTCACAATTTGAAGTAGTATGATCCAAAACTATTACACACAGATTTGAATTTTGAATAATGAAAAATAAGGAAACATTTTCAAGCCGTTGATTAAAAACAGAAGTGCCTTAAACAGAGCACGTAAAAAGTGTCTAAATGCCTGTGTATGTCTGAAATTGATACAAAGCCCCCAAAATATTGGATCATAAATGTTAAAAATAGAAAATCTTCATTTGTAAAACCATCCAATGGGAGTCCGATATTACTCCCCTTCGGTAGAAAAGTAACTGTTTGGAGGAGAGTGAGATGTGTGAAAATGAGCGATAAGATGAACGAAAAGTTGCACTGGATCTGTTAGTCCTTTGTACCCATGTAGGATGAAGCTTTACAAACGTCGGTAGTATCTTGCTAGGAAGAGACAGACGAGAAAAATAAAATAACGTGGAGTTTTCTTTACGCCATCTTTTAATCATAATGATAAAAAGGGTTCTTTTATACAAGCCATCATGTGAAAAGTCTTGCTAGAAAAGTGTAAGAGGGGAAACCGGATGAAAAAGTGAAAAGGCACAAACTGTCATGGAGACCGGAGGAAGCGTCCAAGAAAAGCGTAGCTTTAAAAAACGGCTGCAGGGAAACATCAAAACCAAACGCCATGACTTAGGAAACTTCCTTCTTTCTTCTCTTGCGTAATTCTCGTTTTGTTTCTGCTCAGATGCCGAAATTTAATCTTTCGGGAAAAGTTCTGACGGCGCCGGCTTGCCTACGTCATGACGACTTTCGAAAATTTGACGAAGCAATAAAGATATAGACCAATGTTGCATTTCTATTTACATTTCTGCTTTATAAAAATATTCCTTTCTTTTCCACGAGGTTGGTTTGTTTAAGGATTACTAATTACTGATTTAAATAATAAAAGAAGAGTTCACAAAGTTCAAATTAATGTTTGCTATAACCAGAGACAGATGAAATCTTGTAACCTGTAGCCTATAGTAAAAAGGGTTTAAGCGATTTATAAATGCCACACTTAAAAATTTGGTACCTACATAGCCAGTGTCATGACATTCTTCATAATGCGCCAGTTTAAAAAAAATAGTTGCTTTTAAACGGAGTTTATGTTCATACTCTATGTAGTTTTCACTTCGTCCCTTAATGATACATTTTTATTAGTAATGAACTGACTCCACGTTCCATCCAGGTACTTTCAAGTGAGTCAAGGTATACAGAGGTCTGTTTGAAGCACATTTAGAAAATGTCTTTTTGTAGAAAATAATTTACTATTGGAAAAGAACCCCTTATTCTTGATGGTAAGTGGAAAAAATGACAAACTTGAAAATATTCGATGGTTTTATTTTTGCATTTTGATTTAACATAACTTGTAGTTATGTTAAATCAAAATATTATATTTAACATAACTACACAATTTTACTTTTAAATAAAAGTTTAAAGCCACAAGTGGCTAATTATTTAGGCACATTATTCATATGTACTTTTAAATTTTATTTTTCTCAATTCCTTTAATTTTTCAGCATTTTTCAAATTTCAAAATCCTCTCTATCCAAAGATGAATCATCAGTTTGAAATGTTATAGAGCTTAAGGAATTAGGAATTTAAACATTTTTGTGCACTACTTGAGAAATGTCAAATAGCTAAAATTAACTTATTTTCCATAACTGATATCGAAAAGTTTGGTAAACGCTGAAAGATGAACAAAAGGGTTTTTTTCTGTTAAACTAATTAGAATTATGAAATGGCTGGGCATTGAGTGGCTAGTAGATGGAACATTCATTTTATCGTGATTATGACTGGTAGAGCCAGCCGTGAGAATAAATCATATCCGGCTTAATTCATAGCACTTAATGCAAAAACAGATTAAGGTTGTACCGTATTTTATAAAATGATCCCTTTTCTGTTATGTTAGAGAATTTCGCTGAGCATATTTTACAGATACAAGTATTTGGAAGAATACATACTTGAACACTGAAAGCGAAGTAGCAAACATGATTTGTTACAATCGCATGACATTCTCTACTCTCTATAGTTATAATGTTATGACAGCTTATTTTTCTATATCCTTTTTATCCGATCGGGATACTCAGGCGGGCCAAATTTAATTCCCAGTGACCGGCCATTCAGGCCCATGGGTTTTTCGCGGTATCACCGGCTCGGCAGTCGATTACTGGGATGGTTCATCTTATAGAAAACTTTCCTGTTCATCCTTTCCTGTCATCCATTTCAGTGTGAAGGAGCAAGCGACGGTGTTCGGCGGGTGGTGGCTGGGCGCTGGCTATATACTCTGTAAAGGTGTCTTCCCATTCTTTAATTCTCTCAGGCAGCCGCCATTTCGGTGGTACCTCGAAGGCTCGAGCCGTGTGGATAGAGCCCGGGCGGCGTCGAATTCGTTCGCTCTGGAAACGCATATAACCCCGTTCATTCTTGCGCCCGGATCTTGTCACCTTTTTTATCTCTCCCCTTATCCCTCACTCTCAGGGATATGTAAGTTGTAAAATGGCCACACTGGCCTCTCTGTGGTACTCTACTATATTGACTGGGAGCCCTTCCTAGATAATCCTATCTACTTCATTTTATTCGAGTTGAATAAACCTTTATAGAAATAGCTATATAACGCAATTTCGAAAGAAACAGTGATCAGATGTTTATGAACTCGACCATGAACTAGACATAGGCTGGCATATTCTTCAAATGCAATCACAAGAATCAGCTGAATATCGTTAGGACCTTAAGGAATGGTCGATTGGAACCAATAATACGGATATTTTAGAAACAAGTCTATGCCACAAAAAAAAAAAAAAACTCTCAGATAAATTGTATGTTATAAAGAGATATACATGTTTGGGGAGAATATTTTCGTATCAAGAGTAACGTTTACCAATGACATGACAAGATACAAAAGTTCTTCCTAATGAAGGGGATCACACATTCTGTTCTAGGAAAATTCGAGACATTTTATTTTCATGTAAATATTTTAATGTTTTACCAAAGTTACTAACGCCACTTTTGATAAAATTAAGCGTTTCAAACGCTTTTCCCTTAAAGGAGGATTGGGATGAAAAGTTTTCTTGAAAATCTTCATTTCCCATCTTCAATGTTTTATTAAATTTAAATATCACGTCTGGTAATTCAATTTTTGTTTTATGTCAAGTCATGTTGTTCACAAAAACACATCTTTGCTAAATTGACATTTATTGACTGACCTTAAGACATGAATTTATAGTGAAACCTTGATATCGAATTTTTGGGTGAGATGCCACATTTTCTCTAACTTCTCTGTACCTACACGGTATAATAAGAATTGTACAACTGCAATAAAACCTGTATTAATACTTGGAAGAAGAGTAGAAATCAGCAAAACTAAACAGTTATTCAGAACTTAATAAATGAATATGTAAACCCAATGTAGGGGAAAAAAGATAGGAGACAAAGAACGAGAAAGATCTAACATATCAAAAATTGTGAAAGAAACGAGGGAATGAACACAAGATTCACTAAAATAGCTGGACACTAAGGACCAACAGGAATTTAAAAAACTGGAAGGCCACTAAAATGTGTTTTAATGTGTGAAGACAAAAAGGCTAAGCCTAATCTGGAGTAAATTAACGGACAAATTTTGCAACCTGAAAGGTGTAGATAAATCACAGACTTGTTTAGCCACGTGTACTAGTTCAGAATTTACTCACTTTGTAAGGTGCATGTGATTTTAGCCTCAGTGCGTGGCAGTTGCTGTTCGTGACCGGAAGCATGAACACAGAGCTAATTGCATAATTCTGATGCCCTTTTTATTATAAGGCTATTTCTCTGTTAATCTCGGTTTCTGTAAGTTGGGTTACTTAACAAACCAGGAGAATGTATGGCAGCCTATGGTTAGCTCTACTTTTTTGTCCTCAACTAGTTTTTATTCACGCAGAATACGACGGTGAAGACATATTTATTATTGGTTTTGATTTTCACACACACACACACACACACATATATATATACTACTTATACAAGGGTCAACTGATAAGTCCGGGACCTCACACGGATATGGCGCCACTAGGCCAGTTAGACGGTAGCATCGTATAGTTTAACTGTAGACTAGCTTGCACCCATATGGCCTATGGGTTTAAACATGTGTAAATAGTGGCCACTGTTTTATTCGTGTTGGGCGCATATACACAAAAAGGTACGCACACGTATGCGAATACTCTTACGAGCTAACAGCCTTCAAAATGCTTCCACACGTCTTTGCCAACGATGAGGACGGCGCTGAACACCATCAGCTTTAGTGACATCCATCTTAGAACGCAGTATCTACATTTGTTTGTGTCTACTAGAACCCACTCTGACGTGATCTGCTGGTGGTATCCCGCACTATGCGAGACGTATTTTTAACCAAAAATTCCATACTGAGATTTCACCGTAAATACATGTTTGAGGCTCCTGAATCAAAAAAAAAAAAAAAAAATTAAAAAACTGTCCGTCGGTGTGTGTGTGTGTGAGTGCCTGTGTCAGCAGCATAGTTCAGAAACCAAAAGACCGTTAAAAACCAAACTTGGTATTTAGGTTTGGTATCTTCCAAGGATGCGACACGAATATTTTCGAGAAAATCCCCCACCCCCAACTACCCTTAATATGGAACTGTTTTAGAAATTTGTGATTAAAATATGATACATTAAAGATATTTACACACGAATAAAATGTATATCTTGAATTTACTCTAAAGACTACTTTATTCTGGATGCATTTTACGGAATTTTGCTTAACAGCTAAACCGTAAGAGATGAAGAAATACTTATCATACAAAAAATGTAGAGCATTTTAAAACACGCAATTTACTTTATATCGATTTTTTTCGTGGAGTTGATCATTTTTGAGATATTCCTTGTTTATCGTTTCAGCTTTAAAAACATACTTTTTTCGCAGAGGAACTTGTCAACTCATCTCCATACAAACAAGAGAACTTCAGACACATAGCAACCAGCTTCTGACTATCATTTTTACGTATGGTACTCCCTTATTTCTACTTACAAGGAAGCAAGTAATAAGACTATTTCTGCTAATTTTTTTCTCGATTAGCATGAAGTAAATAGAAGCACAAGCTTTTAACACAGATGTAGAGAAGGGTATGTGAATGGAACACATCAGATGTTTCTCATATCAATGTAAAAGTAACTTGTATCTACTGTTTGGCATTCCAGAATTATTTCGAATGTGTTAGATTACCTGAATTACTAAAAGATTATTATATTCTGAGCAACAGTCTTCCAAAGGCCAAGTACTAATTTGCCTGAGTAAAACCTAAATGAAATTTCACTTTTATTCACTCATTCATTTCTGTTCATACTTTGAACAAAACAATGACTACTGTATTCAATAAAGTGTGTCAACCATTTACTCAAGAAATGAGTGGGTGCTCCTAAAACGGGCAAACTATCAATTTAAAAAGTTAATATTTCGAACTAATACAGAAACAGCAACTATACTCTCTGAATCTGGCTAAGTTTAAGGAAATTGGTGTGAGAAGATATAACCTTATGATTTTTGACAGTTTATTGAAAACATAAACATATGTTATAGCAGAATTAGGCCACTTCGCACTTTAGACAGCAGACCGCACACATGTTATAGCTGTGTACGAGATTCTAATGCTACTTTAATCCTATATATGCTAGCATTTATGAGACTTGTAATTGGCCTACGCGAGATTTGAGGCAGACACGTTACCACCTCACTACCCAGGCGGGCTCTATGTTTCTTGTATTCTTGCAATAATGTTATAATTTCAGAACATATGCTGATTCCTACTTCAAGTCTAATGTGTTACATTCGGATGATGTTCTTTACCCATTTTAGCTTATTTTTATACATCTTCCAAAAGCTATTTCTTACATCTTGCAAAAACCGATCTCACAGAAGTATATTATTTGTATCTACTTCATGTTAAATGCTTCACAAGATATTTGCTCTAGGTCCACTTATGTGTCCTGGTAATCTGCGTCCCATTCAAGAGCAACAAAAGACTCAAGTCAGGTCTAAAAGGCAATTCATAAAAAGCTGTAGGCTCAATTTGAAATCTGATGCTCCTGCCATAACATAACAGAGGCAGTGGTATCTAATTAATGTAAAAGTACTGAAAAATTAAAACTAATAACAACAAATATTTTGAAAATGACTGGTGACACAAAAACGTGTACATTTTAACGAGCTACATAATAGTGGTGCTGCAAGTTTTATCTACCTCTTTATTATTTACTCGGTATACAAGATTGTACAAATGGCATTTTTAATGAAGAGAATGTCATTGGCTATTCCTATTGAATGGACATAGTCGTATTAGTCATGTTTATAATTTAACATGCTATAATTTGATCAAAATAAAACTTTTGATTAAAACTTTCCACGTAAACGGTAGTTTAGGCTGGGAAATCTCCTTTAAAATTGTTGGTGTCGCGTCTTTGGATAATACTAAACTTAAATATCAATTAGTGTTAATTTAATTTTTTTTTCACACAAGCCCTGTGTAGGACAGGAGTTGGATAGGTAGATTCAGACTGAAGAATTCAATGCCTTGGCCGGGATTTGAACCCGGTCTTCAGCCTGTTGCTCTAACGACAGAGTTACCATGGCAACATTTTCAACTTCTATCCTATACACGGCTTGTGTGAAACGACAATTAAATTGGTAACACTAATTGACCTAATAGTTGGCTAAACTATGAATCTCGGGACTTAAAGTACTTACAACATTGAGTCGCCATTGGGGTTGTTAGCTCAAAATATTCTATGAACATGCTGTCTTTAATTCAAGGGACCTACAAACCTATGTCGCTGATTTCGCAGTAATACATTTTTGTCGTGGCACAGAATATTTCCTCTAGGTATTCTAGGAGGGTGAGAGGAAAATAAATGATTGTATGTGTTGTACTCAAACAAATTCTCTATGCACTCCTCTTCAAAAGCGTCTTATTCTAATGGGGGATCTACTTCCTGTTAATTAGATAAACCTTATTGCTTATTTTGTTTCCTTGTAGCTATAAGAATAATACAATAAGCTAAACCAATAGTCAACATTTTCAAAGAAATATGAAGGCTTTGAAATCCTGTTCTCGTTGCATGAACAAGAAAGCGAAATAAATAACAAAAGAAAGAGAGAAAGAAAGAAATAGCGATTTGTAGTTAGAAAAGTGAATAGAAGGTATCTGAAAATTCCTATCAAACAAAGATGATCTGGAAAATTGTTAACGCAACAAAAAATGTTATTTAACCGAAAGTGTGCGTTTCGACGAGCTCCACATCTTCTGTGTAGTAACATTCTATCTGTCTCCTACGGTTAACCAGTTTTACAACAGTGGTTCAGTACTTCGAGCGTTTTCTCAGAAAAGTCATTAATGCATATGTGTTTTAATCAACCCTTTTTAAAACAAATCTAACATTTTTCATATTTGGGAGGGGAACCTTATTGAAAATCTTCCTGAAGCGTCCTTGGAAAATGCTGTAATTATGGGAGTTTTTCGGTTTTCAGTTATACTGTTCGCAGACATACACCGAAGTTTTTAAATATGGATAATGGGGGCGGTTTAGGGGGCCTCAAAATATATACTTCCGTTGAAATATCGACATCGAAGTTTTGGATGAAAGCATTACATCCTCTACTTTCTATCTGTGGTAGAGACATTAATAAATACAAAGTAGATGAACCAATATTTTGTTAATGAGAGAACAAGCTATGTGGTTTAAAATATATGCATACATATGCATACTTAAATCAGTCATAGGTCAATAAATAAATATTCATTATAACAATATCAAAAGCAACATTAGCATAAAAGTGTACATATGAACCGATATTCGGCCGACTGACTTAACCTAGAACTAGCGCGAGGATATATTTGTTACCCAACTTAACAACAAACCTTTGGAAATACTAGTCGACAACGTTATGAGTGCGTTCATAGCGAAGCAGAACTAGTAGTTACAAAAAAGCGGGCGGAGAAAAGTCAGGTTTTTCATTGTACAATTGGACATTATTATTGTATTTCCCCCCCCCCTCTCTAAACTCGGATCCCAAGACTTGAGAATGCCAACAACACAGTGGCGCCCTCCTGATTGATATCGCTGTCGAGTAGTACAAGGATGTTGGACCACTATAGAAACAGCGACAGAAGCAGAAAATAACCGTATGTGAGCACGACTTTGTATAATTTCCTTCTGGGAAAATTTCAAAATGCTTTTATACAGTCCAAACTAAAAGATTAAGTGGTCAATAAAGCAGGCGGAAACTAGAAATAGTTTGTGAGCCCAGAGGGACTGGCTAGAGCATTATTCCACCTAAAATGTAGATCTCATTTAAACAGACGTATGTGAAATACCATTTTGTGTGTGTTTAACCCTTTCAGAGATATTCCTTATTTATTGGTTTGCATTTTGAAATAACTATCCCTTTTTCCAGTGGAAAGACACAATTTTAAGCATGGAATTTCAGGCACAGGAACCATTTTACCTTTATTTACATGAAGTAGACAGAAGAATAAAATGTTCCAATAATAGTTTGTAGATGTGCAAAGAAAGGCTGTTGGTTCTGTTTTTATTTCCTTACTGATCCCTAATCTACAATATGGCTGTTAGTTATCATCCGTTCTCTATATGTGCTCGCACGCATAATTTACATGAATCTCAGCACCAGTTTAACAAATATTACAGAGAAAAAGAGTCACACCTTTTAGTTACTGCTTTTAGCTGTTCCTCAAAAATTGTCCTCAAGAACTCCGTAATGCTTTGATTTGGATATAAGACTGAATTGTCAATATACTGTTAAATGTTTCAAGGAAGAGACGAACCTCGGTGCCTTGCACAGGGAAGACCAGGATGTTATGATTTACAACCTGTAGGGACGGAATTACTGCAGAGCACATAAAGCACTGCAACCTTCTCGACGTTATGAGCGCCATAAAGCAAGACAAAATATTGCCTATAATTTGCTTAGCTTTGGGGATGACTTTTCTCATGAAGTAAAAACTTGGAAGATCATCGAATACTGTCCTTTCGTGTGTAACCTTTAAAATAGGGTCGGCAATGTTTATAGTTGCTCTAATGACACTCTTCCTCGAGTACAGATATGTGTGTCAACCTGCGTCAACAAAGGAAAATCATACATGTTGAGTTTTCCGCATTGTAAATTTAAAACGTTGTCGCATATCCTAAGAACCGTGTTTCATAGCTAGCGAAACATCTTCTCACAATACACTAGTTTATATGTTTAACAAACATTGGGACTAAATGTTCTAACTATGTATTTTAAAACTATTTCCTAGAAAATTAGCACACTTAGAATGAGTAAAGAAATGACTACACTTACTCCCTGAAAACCTTTCTGAGATAATGCAATTAATTATTAATCATATTTTTGTAAGAAGCGAAACATGAAACTTTTATAAAACTCCCTGGAACCATCATATTTATTGAAGAAGTATCATATAGCTGCCTTTTACATTGAAAACTATTCAAATGTTTATTTTTCTCAAAAGTTTTGATTGATTAATGTTTAAGATGTTTTCGGGACAAATGAAATGTATGGCTTGAATTTTCTAGGAGGAGCCTGTGAACGGTTTTTGTATAATTAGCAAGATGAACTTTGTGCACAAAATCACACTATTTGTCATTTTTGTCTTCCGAGAATGCAACACGAAGATTATAAAGAAAATCCCCCACCCCAAACTATCCTTTACAAGGAAAATTTTCAAAAATGTTTATTTTCTGAAAAAAAAGCTATAACGATTTTTATTAAAATATCATATATTACCTATATACATTAGCATGAAAAATAAGCCATATAACTTGAATTTCGTAGGAATAGACACTGAAGCCTTATGCATTCTGAATGACGTTTGGCTAACTAGAAACCGTAAGAGATAGATAAAAAATTATTATACAAAAATGTACATCTCGTTGAAACATTCCATATGTATCAAATTCATTTTTTGTTATGCAACTAGCCATTTCCGAGGTAGTGTTTGTTATAAGATTAAATGTTCCGCTATTTATACTTTTCTCAAATGCGTAATCGAGATTGCACGTACGTGCGCGCACAACCTTTTTCTGAAACTCTTTTTTTTATTCGGGAACCATAAAATATGTATTTCTGGTACATTTTACTGGAACGCAATGACTTCTCTAGGTTCTAAATACGAGGCAGACCAACTAAACAACTTGCCATGAGACATTCCCACATATTCTCTACTGGGCTTTATTATAGAGAATGTAACAATAAAGGAAGGAATGTATTATCTTTACAATACATCCTATGTTGGCAATGTTTGAGGCATCACACTCCTATATCGTATATTTATTTTCTCTACACGTACTATATACATAGTGAATAGAGGAAGTATTGTATTGCACCCAAAAATTCGATACCGAGATTTCACCGGAAATACATATTTTGGTTCCCCCTGAATCCAAAAAAAGCATTTATAGAAAAATATCCGTGTGTGTGTGTGTGTGTGTGTGTGTGTGTGTGTGCGTGTGTGTGTGAGTGTCTGTGAGCAGCATTGCTCAAAAATGAAAAGTCCGATAAAAACCAAACTTGGTATTTAGGTCTGGTATCTTCCAAGGATGCGACACGAAGATTTTCAAGAAACCCCCCCACCCCCAACTAACCTTTACATGGAACATTTTCCGAAAATTTTGATTTATTTCAAAAATTGCTCTAACGATTTTGATTAAAATATCGTATATTAAAGATATTTACCTGACAAATAAAATGTATATCTTGAATTATTTGGGAATAGCCTCTGAAGACTACTTTATTCTGAATGAATTTTACGGAATTTTGCATAACTGCTAAACCGAAAGAGATGGACCACACAAAAAATGTAGAGCACGTTAAAACACACAATTTCTACAACATACATTTTTTTTTTTTTTTTAATAGGTGGAGGTGGTCGTTTTCTGCTAAGTTTTCTTCATTAGCATGAAGTAAATAGAAGCATAATCTTTTTAATATTTTTTTTGCAGAGATGTAGAGAAAGATATGTGAATGAAACACATAATATTTTTTTAGTTAATTTTAAATGAAATCATAACCATTTCAGTATTATACTTGCCTCCATTATTATTATTATTATTATTATTATTATTATTATTATTATTATTATTATTATTATAACAGTTGTTCATACGCAGCAAAGCTGAAGTCTTCAAGGACTCCAGTTGCCGTCTCCAGGGTAACGAAATCAATTTGCAGTCTACCATGGGAGTTTACTCTTGATTAGAACAACTCCCATGGTACCATAACCTGGTCAAACCCCTTAAGGTTTATTTCCCTTAGCATGCCATCCTCACACTAACATGCGGTCTGATGAAACTGCGCCTTAAGAGTAAACCTTCTAGTTCCTCACGTCAAAGGAGATAGAGAGTCTGTGACTGCCTCCGTGGTCAGTGCGCTGACTTGTGTGAGTGTGTGTGTGTGTGTGTGTGTGTGTGTGTGTGTGTGTTTTTGAGGAAAATAAAACGATTTAAATGCAACGTAAACATCCGACGAATGCAAAGCCCCGGATATGACCTTCGATATTAAAGGTGGGTGATATAAAGAAACAATAAAAAAGAGAGTCTGTGTATAGTTTCGCCATGTCAGGAAATCGTGATTTTTAAAGACAAAGGGTCTATAATTACGCTACGTCAGAAAAAAAAAATTTTCATGCGTTCCATTCATATAACTTTCTGTAGCTGTTCCTTATACTTAATCTTACAACAGAATATTCGAGATTGACATTAGCAGAATTGGTTTTAGTGCTTGCTTCTTTGTAGGAAAATAAAGGAGTAAATTAAACTAAAGCGATAATTAAATCTTTTAAAAGCAGGTCGCTATGTGAAACAATTTAGGTTACTTTCGTTTTGAGAAAAGTTAAGTAGCTTAAAACTGAAACCAATAACAAGAAATATCTCGAAAAGGGTCATTACATAAATTATGTGTTTTAACGAGATTTACATTTTTGTCTGTCTCTTACGGTTTAACCGTTATACAAAACTCATCCAGAATAAAGAGCTCTTCAGAGGCTATTCCCAGAGCATTAAAAATATACATTTTATTTGTAGTGTAAACATATTTTATATACGTTATTTTAATCAAAATCGTTACAGCCATTTTGAGAAAACTAAATTTTGAAAAAGGGTAGTTTGTGGTAGGGGTATTTTTTTTTAAAATAACTGCTCAAATGACAGAAAAAAACTATGCTTTTGTTGACATGTATCGTGCATTTTAATGCTTGAAATACCTAGCATGTATCACGATTACATGAGAGGTGCCTAAACTGCTATTTCATCCATACTCAGTCCAAGATGGCAGAAATGAGAGCCGTGAGTTTTGAAAACGTGATTTTAAAAATCTAGCACCATCAAAAATTGAGACACAGCCTTTTATTACTTTTCTAAAGCTAACATTTTCTTTTTGGAAGTATTAGTTCTAGCAAAAATTAAGAAGTAACTTGAAAAATACTTAATGCCGTTAAAACAATTATTTTAAAAAAAAAATCAACAAATGCGGCGTGCACTCAACAGTGTTCCATATGTTGCACAACTCACAAGATCCTTGCATCATTCGATCTATATTTAATTGCCTCGTTTAACAAGGTTACATTAATTTTGTTAAACTCAAAGATTTGAAAATATAGTTTGGTCGACTAAAACGTTCTTATTCTTGACTATAATGGTAATTAAGCAAGTTTGAGGCGGATTTAAAAAGAGGGGTCCTCTGTGGTCTTGCGGTTCTCAGGGTGATCTGGTTGCTGTGCTGTGGTATTTTAAACCTTTTTACGGGTTTGATTTTGCCCTGTATATGAAGTTGGTAACTCTTGCTGTCTGCGAAACTGGGATTAGCTATTTGCGCTAGACTTAATTGTTGGAGCAGTTGCAAGGTAATTATCGGCGGCGAATTTACTTATTGTGCACAGCTGAGCCACGTTTTCTGTTAATTCTGCTAGCTTCAGGGGGTGAGTACGAAAATCTTAACCTCCATGCTTGGATGGTAGGATGTAATAATAAATAAATTAATTTAGAACATTTCTTGTTATACATGAACTTTTATTTTTTTATTTTTATCTTGGCGAAACAATGTGATGAATAAGGCATGCTATTTGAACAGAATCCACTTTTTTTTTTTTTTTTTTTTTAGAAAACTCTGTCACATAAATACATCATAATGTGTACTTACAATAAATCTCTTGAAGACAATTAATACAATACTATATTTCACTCTGAATATCCGTATAAGAGGTCTAGATTTGCGAGGTTATCTCTTTTCGTCCGTATCCCTGGCTTCTATCTTATTGACTGCGTCCCGGAAGCTTATTACAAATTTTCACGTATATACAATAGTTGAAGATCAACGTTTTATACCATTGTAATCTGTCCGTCTCCATGAGAACGACAGATTTCCTTATTCACATTTCGTGAAATACAAATTTATAATAATTTTTGTTCATTCCTAATAATTTAAAATCAATGCATTTGTATAATCTACATGGAAATGTTCTTATAAATAGCTAACATTTCTTAAACAAATATTTGTCTAATTCTATTCTTATGCTTTGTTACCGGTATAAACAATTTATAACATTCGGTATCTCGTTCATCTTTATGATTCTTCTTCTCTCATATTACTGCATTTAATTATGTTTTCTTATAAATATGCTTTTTAGACACAATTTCTTAACTATATATTATGCATTCTAATTTGTGGCTATGTTATTTTCCTAAAAGCACGCCATTTTAGGCTATATTCGTGCGTATCGTGAGGCGATGACGTCACGCTGCCATTTTTATACATGCAATTCTTTGGCTTACATTGCGAAACAAATATGATTAATTATTTTAGAGTATTTTCTCATGACTTGATTTACCTAGCGTTAAATCCTGCGTCATTGTTTATGAAATTAGCGGCAGTAATTTTCAACATTTCCCGTCATTAGTCTTGTTGCATCAGTTCTATTTATGCCTAAATGTAGGGAAACCTACATTTTTATATTCACTATTGACTACAGAATAGTACGCAATGCCCATGCTTCAAGTGCTTTTCAGAAACTCAGAAGGTAAATCCTCCAAACTTCCTCTTTCTGCAGAGATAACTTGGTGCACTTGATCCCCAAATACTATTCTGTGACAAGAAAATGTAGAAGATATCAAAAACGAAAAGAACTCAGAGGTCTTGTCGAGGTTATTTTTAATATAAACCCAACTATTGAAAAGCACAAGAGTTTTCTAAATACGACAGAAATCCCTGTGGATTTGGCACAAAGGAAAACTGTGAAAGGCGTTACACCATTCGAAGCCACGCTGGGTTAGGTATTTTTAAGTCCGCTAGTGTACACACGCACAGCGTCTCCTCACTAGAGGGAGCCAAATGTTTATTGTTTGCTTTTAATGGGTTTTATATTTTCCGTGGAAACAGGGACTTTGTAGTTTCCGCTTTTTCCTTTATTCTCTTCCGACGGTCGAATAAAACTACGCTTCAACGCAGGCGGGAGAGGGAGAATGTGACAGCATAGTTTGCATACGTGTCCGCGTATCTGCGTTCTCTGCAGATGTTTCCCACTAAACTGCTAATCTACTTCACTCCATCTGTCCTAAAAATGCGGTGCTGCGGTACTCAATAGCAGATGGACACATTCCCGGGATTCCAGCAGCGGCATCCCGCTAAAGCAAACGTCAGGCTGCACAACCTTGTCAAGGACGTATTAGTATTAGCTAAAATTGTCAAAAATAACATTTTAATTTGAATTTAAAATACAAGTTATCATTATAGGCGGCATATGTACATCTTAAATATGTTGTATTTAATCTAATGCGTACCTCAAATTTAAATTAAATCATTTGGTGAATGTAATGCACATCAATTGTACAATAAATGTATTTAGATCTGTTGTGTACAGTTTATACTTAAGCCGCGGATCAAATATATGAATTGGCCGACAGGGCGGTGATCTCGGTATTATCCCATTCCGCAGGAGCGTTGCAGGACACGTCAAGGGTACGTTTATCAGCTCTGAGCTCTCGGTGTCGTTGTTTTGCCTTGGTGTTGTGAAAGGTTTCGATAATACATGCGTTATAAGGGATGTTATTCTCTTATTAGTCCATTAAAATGCCTGTCAAACTCGTGTTTGAAAAGCGAATTTTTATGTACGATACATAAGTGACAACTGAATCATGAAGAGAGGTATGACAACTATAGCAGCTAGTTCCTGAATATCGGGTACAGATACTATGGGATGTTTGGTCACTAAATTTAGGACAATGATCGCTAAACCGTAAAACAAGGAAGGAAAAGCTAGACGAAGTTGGTGCTGCATTCTAACGCTCACCTAAGAAACAAGCAAATGGATGTTTCACAAGTCTACTAAACTTTTCAAACTGAAATTCTACTGTAATATTATGAACATTGCACAAGAAGAACTTGTGCGTGTGTGAACGGTAATTTCATCCGACGATGTCAAGAATATCTTGGAATGGATACCACTTTCAACAACACTTATGAAAAGGTTAGCATTAGCAGTCTGTGGGGAACACGCGATCGCCTTGACACAGAACAAAGGCACTGTATAAGAATGGAATTGTTATAGAACATACCTTGTATTTTTAAGCAACCTATTATTGACATGATCATTATTCAAGAAACTAAAATTATAATTAACCTTGTCAACTTTACAGGAAATATCTATTCAATATAAAACTCTGTAATGAACAGTTTACCTCTGGCAGTATAGCAAGTACCTTTTCCCTAAATTTAAATGAAAATAGTCTAATTTAAGCAAAAGTTAATTTCTTATACTGAAATCTCTCTCTACCTTTTTCATATGTTCTGCCCCCTCTTAAGACATTCCAAGTTATTCTCTGTTTGCTCGCCATTCCCTGATTACTCACTAGTTCAAATTCCCCTTGCAATAATAGGCCCACGAGAAATAGAAAAAGGTCAGAATAATAAACACATAAGATGTGTATTCCAATATTCTTTATTAATTCCAATAAGGTATATATATATACATATATATAACGCTTATTATATACTTTACAGTATATTTTTATACTCATAGATAAATTTGAATGCAATTTTATTACAGGTGAAGCGATTAATCGAAATTAATGCGTATTTCATCTAACATGCACTTGAACTCTGGATAGCGACTGAAAAAAGGTGCGGCTTAACTTGCGTTTAAAAAAACAAAAACTGATGCTACAGTGCATAAGTTCTTAAACCCTCTTAAAAAGCGAATTCTTCAAATTCTTAACATTAATCTAGATATAAATATTTGTATAAATGCTTTTATTACATATTTCTTTGTAGATACAAAGGAATAAGGCAATACATTAAAATAAACGGATAGTGAATTCTTTTAAAACCTGGCCGCTATTTGAAGACTTTAGGAACAAGAAAATCGAATAACGATATTCCATTTATGGAAAGCATAGAAGCAATAATAAGACATGTCTCGGAAATGGTGTAACTGCACCAGAATGTGCATGACATAAATTGTGTGCTCTGACCAGATCTAAATTTTGTGTCATAAATGTTTGTTTGTTTCCCAGTTTCCCTCATCCAGAATGAATAGGAATTAAGCAGCAATACCCAGAAAATTCAGGATATAACTTTTATTTTTTATCGAATTAGGTTTAATGTGTGACATTTTAATCAAAATCGTGACAACTATTTTGGGGAAAATAAATAAAAATTTAAAAAAAATAGTCATGTGAAAGATAGTTTTGGTTGGGGGAGGGATTTTTCCGAAAATCTTCCTACCGCATGCTAAGAACTTTACAAAGTTTGGTAGATAATCGACTTCTCGTTTTTGAATTATGCTGCTCACACGGACATCTGGGTTTAATTTAACATTATCTACATCTGACACTAATAAGTTTAACACCATATTTACGTCATGTTTAACCATGGACCTATCTCAAATTAGTTATATCAGAACAAAATCCTTTATATTATGGAATTTTGTGGAAACAGGGATTGAGATAATGGTGCTGAAAGAATTTCAAACACGATTCAAAAAGCGTATATTTTTTATTTGGTACGGAAGCTTGAAGCCTTTGGATGGTGGTATCCTGGGAGGGCACTTGCCGCACTGGAGCGATAGATGATCCGAGCGCATTTTATAAAGTAGTCCAAGGAAGCCTACAACCCATGCTGTTCCAGAAATTCCAGTGTCACATTGCACTAACCAAAAGACGAGTTGAAGTAATGGAACTCTAGTGTAATGCAGCAACAGCTGGAGGATTGTTTCGAAAGGCACTCGAATATCATTCACACATTTGTTGGCTCATTTGGCTAGACGCTAGCTTTCTGTGCCTAAAAGCGACAATCCTATGTTAGTAGATTTACTGGCATGTAAAAGAACAGAACTCCTGCGGGATTAAATTCTGGCAACCGGTGGTGTTGATATGATGCTGACATTGACAACGCCTTTAACAACAACAACAACAACAACAACAACATCTTCCAAGTTTACATATTCATTTTCACGCCAAGCCCTACACTTTCATTACGTATTTGTAAGTGTGATCCAGCAACAAATAAAACTTTACTTTGCATGACTTTTACATATCCCATATTTGTAGTTATATAATTAATTTATGTATATTTGTGAATAAGTTAACTCTGAAATGAAGCTGCTCTACAATCCTAGTGTAAAGAACACGTTTGTTGTCCTTTGCACTGTTAATCTACATTTTAATAGAAATGAAATAAACTGATAAAGTCGTTGGCATATAAGCTTAAGTTTTAAAATACTGTGCTGTGTCAAACCCATATCAACCACTCAATAATGATAAATTATATCCCGAATTTTATATCCTTTTCAAGCAGCAGTGAGAATTACTTACGGCCCTAGAATAAAACTGCCAACTATTCTGCGATGAAGGGCATTACAGCACAGCCTGCCTGCCTGCATATAGAAAGAGTGAGAAAATCGCTTTTTTGGTTCCAACTTAACTAAGTACCCGGTCAATATTCTCTAACAGTTTAAACCCGCTCAACCAAGACCACTCAAAAACCTCTCACAACTGTCAATCACCATCCCGCTGCTGGAAAAAAATTCGTAGTATACCAAGTGCTTGGTCGGCAAACGGGAAGGGTGACAGCGGAAGAGTGGCTTCAGGCGGTGAAACTTATCAAGTTAAAATTCTAAAGCGTTTTGGGCACAATACAACTTTTATATGGACGGGTGATGGCTTCACTAAGTAAAAATTAGACTTTTAAAAGCTGTTTTTAATGAAAAGGAAATTAAAAGTGAACTCAAAAAGTGACGTTCAACATTTTCAGTTTTAAAAACAGGGCTTTAGTTTGTGGTGCAGTATCCAGAATAATCATTTAAATGAAGATGCTAGTAATCAGAAAAGTAAGATATATGACCTCGATTTCGTTGTGTATGAAGAATAAAACATAAATAATAATAATAATAATAATAATAATAATAATAATAATAGAAACACCTTTTAGAACCATTAAAAGCGTCCAATATAGTGTTCGTTATCAAGATCGATAGTTCAGACCATTTTCATTAATCCTCGCCCAAAACTGATTCCAATGTTTCAAATTTGCCGGTCAAACACATTATAACAACATTATCCGCTACTCCAATCACGCATCCACTTTCTTTAAATCTTCACATACTTTCAGAAGAAGGACCAAATTTACAGCTTCGTTTAAACCCTTAAAACAAAATAAAATTGTCCACAACTTCAAAATCTTTTATATTATGTCACTTATAATTGATCTGTAGCATTATGTAAAAGTATTCAAACAATGAGAATTTCATTCTTAAGTTAATCTCCTCCTTTTGTAGCAATTACCCCTTAAAAATGGAATCTGTATAGTATGAACAAATTATAAAAGTATTATTAAGAGAACCAATGTTTTGTAAACTTGTTATAACTCGAATTATAGGGAAAAAATGTTTTTGTTAAAACCTTTGTTTTGTTTTTTCTACTCAATTCACCCTTCACAAACTAACGGGCATACAAGCCAACGGATTTAGTCAGCCAACTGTCGAGGAAATAAGTAAACTGTAGATCATAGAATATCCAGAATGAGTGATCACCCAATTCTTGGTAAGTGGTGAAGAAACAGAAAAGGAAGAAGAAAGTGGCGAAATGTAGTAATGAAAGGATGATAGGAGAATCCGAGGAACTAGCCAACCCAACATGCGGCTAGCGACCAAGAAAAACCGTGAAAAAAATCTTCGGTCAGATAGGTAAGTGATGAAGGAGAAGAAGAAGAAGAAGGAAAAGAAGTAAGCGAAAAGCAGTGATGAAAAAGACGATAGAATCCGCGGGTCAAGCTTTTCGTAGCCAACCCAGATGCGCTTATAGGTCGAGAAAACCGTGAAAAAATCGTCAGTTAGGCTGAAAAATATTTCCCGTTTGAGGAAGGTTATGTACTGGAAAATTTATACCAATTACTAGAAATATCTCGGACAAGGTTAACTTCACAAACAAATGTAACAAATACAAAGTGTATGCTGTATGGAGATCTACATTTTTTGTAGTCAGATTTCGTGTATTTGTTATCATTTACCAGTTATGCAAAATCCATTCAGAATAAATCGGGCTTCATAGGCTATTCCCAGAAAAATCAAGAAATATATTTA
This sequence comes from Hymenopus coronatus, assembly GCA_030762935.1. Taxonomy (NCBI): domain Eukaryota; kingdom Metazoa; phylum Arthropoda; class Insecta; order Mantodea; family Hymenopodidae; genus Hymenopus; species Hymenopus coronatus. Next base: position 137,111,241 of record CM060888.1, on the reverse strand, counting down.
AATTTTCATTAAAAACATTTTAAACTTTTAATAGAGTATTGAAAATCTTTATTTATGTTTGAATTTTCAAGAAATTATCCGTGTAAAAGGTGGTTTATGGTACAGGGTTTTTTTTTAAAATCTTCATATCTTCTTCTTCCTTGATATCCTTGGAAAATACTGAACCTAAATATCAACTTTGTGTTTAACAGACTTTTCGTTCATAGTCAAACGAACATACGCACGCGCATGTATTCAGAAAGTGCTATTTTTGGATTCCGGAAGCTCAATACATACATTTCCAGAGAAGTGTCGATATCCATGCAACCTTTTCTAAGTATGTTGTATGTGGTAGAGCAAGTAAAGCGCCGGTTAAAAACAATGCGTATCTCAAAACGCGCTGAACATTTCTTTTCTAGCATGACAATATTCGATGACAGCTCTTAGACTTAATTTGTGTGTTGCTGCAAGCCTGGGCGTCAAAAGCCCGGGAGATAAATCGAAAATAAATAGCACTTCACAGCTGCTTGTGACATTTACATATGTTGAAATTGAAAATGATAAATAAATACTCATTTTGACTGCGGTTTCCTTCAGTTTCTCTGTGGTCGGTGTACAAATCAAATCATTTGTGTCAACCCACACAAAGGAACCTATACAAACAGTGCATAACAAATACAAAAAGTTATTACAGGAATTTTCACTGGTGGGGAAAAACGTTGCTGTCTACTGCAAAATGCCAATAAAACGAGAGTACAAACAAGTCTCAACTATCACTGCTCTACGAGGCCTCCCAGCAGAATCCATAATCTGGATTTATCAACTGATATCCATGCAACTCTTTCAAATATAGCATAGGCTTTCCTAGAAGTGCGATCAGAAACTGTTATATCGATTATGGAATTGGAATACAAATCAAAGTTTTCCTTTTCATTTCGATAAATTATGAGTTTTCTGCGCGCACTAGTTCACGCAAATAAATGTGAATTATACACATGATTCCCTGGAGCATTCTGCGTATTTAAAAAAACTGTATTAAGATGCGTTCCAATCACACAACTTTATCTGTTCTGCAGCCAACAGTCCACAAAAATGTATTAAGATGCGTTCCATTCACATAACTTTATCTGTTCTGCAGCCAACAGTCCATAAAAATGTATTAAGATGCGTTCCATTCACATAACTTTATCTGTTCTGCAGCCAACAGTCCATAAAAATGTATTAAGATGCGTTGCATTCACACAACTTTATCTGTTCTGCAGCCAACAGTCCATGAAAATGTATTAAGATGCGTTGCATTCACACAACTTTATCTGTTCTGCAGCCAACAGTCCATAAAAATCAGGATAGCTAAACAAGAAATTTCGAAGTTAATGGAAAACCATGAAATATTTTTATGAAAAAGTATACCTTGTGTGCATGTGCCACAAATATAAAACGGAAAAAACAGGTAAGTGTTCCTTTTAAAAGTCGACCTATTTGTTGAAAGCAGTTACCTGAGAGCAGCCAACTTAATTAAAAATCCTATCTTCTTCAAAAATTAAACAATTCAGCAGGATAAAGTTGGTCATGGAACATACTAAGAATGATCACACATTGTTTGGTGTATAAAGCAAGCTTTAATACTAAATATTCTTTTAAATAAGGTTTCTTTAAAAAAATACATTCACAAAAAGATTAATGTTGGCAATTATTTAAATTATCGCAAACAAATTAGTTTAGTTTATTTTTTAAAAATGTGCTGTGTTTCATTCATATGACTTTTTCTATCTCTTCTGTAAACAAACTATTCTAACAAAATATTATACTTCCATCAACTGTCATGCTAGTCTATTGCGTTATTCCTTATAAGTGGAAGGCAAATAAGGGAATGCACTAGGCTAAAGCGAGGCAACATTTTTAAAAGCAGTTGTCATTGAAATTCAGTCCAGTAGTAAAACAAAAGAGAGATGAAATGGATGAGGGCTTTCCGTTTGAGAAACGTTTAAATATTTTAGAACTAACACCAACTTTAGGAAAAGCTGTATACGTCATAAATGTTGTGTTTTAAGAGAGCTACTTTTTTGTGTACAAGTTTTGGTGTACCTGCAACAGCAAAAGTCGTTCGCATGAAGAAGACCTTAGGGGCTATTCCCAAGATCTTCGTTTTATTTGCCATGTGTCGCATTCTTGAAAGATACCAAGTTTGGTATCCAAGCGAATTTTCAGTTTTTAATTTATGCTATCACAGTTAAAAATACACACATGCAGGCGCGTGCACACGGACCTCTTTCTTAAGTTTTTTTTTTTTATTATTCGGGAGTCCTCATAACATATTTTATTCTCAGTGAATTTTTGAGTGGAATACAATATTTCTCTACCTACTGTATACATTATATATATACGTGCTGCAGCACCTTTGATTCAAAGTTAGTATCAACTTAGAATAAAAAAAAAAAACTTCAGGAGCGCAGTTACCAACCAAAGATGTAATCTTGCAATTAAACATGGGCTGAACGTTTAAATCATAGATCTTAATTTGAACATTCCCTTACCAGACATACTCATATAAAACTTCAACTCGTGTGCTCTTTTAATGTTCAACATTTACCAAAAATGCGATATGAAGATCTTAAAGAAAATGTCTCGAACCCGAACAACCCCTTACACGTGTTTAGAGAGACCAATAAATAGAAAAGTAGAAAAAAGTTATAGATATTAACATGAGAAATAAAAGTGTATCTTGAATTGTAAAAGAATAGCCTGTGAAGTCCTTTCCAATCGGAATGAGTTTTTGTATACTAGTGAATAACTAGTAAACCATAAGTGATAAAAAAAGTGTACTACACAAAAAATGTAGATGTCTTTAAAACACAATATATTGCATATACCATTCTGTGCCATTGATCATTTCCGAGATATTCGTTATTGCTTTCAATTTTTCAACACATTTAATTTTTGTCACTATTCAGTTTTTTGTCGCGATATCATGCAAAGCATATTGAATTACAGGGCGAGTATAAAGGGACATTTTTACTATCTCTACGAAGTATACAATATGTAGGTAGAGAAGGTATTACACTCCACCCAAAAATCTGATACAAATATCTCACCGAAAACACACTTTAAAGTCCCCTGTATAAAAAGAATCTTTAACAAATGGTCCGTGTGTATGTGTGTTTGTGTGAACACAATAACTAAAAACATAAAGTTAAATATCTTCCAAGGATGCGACACGAAGATTTTTAGAAAAATCACTGCACCCCAAATTACCCCTTATATGGAAAACTTTTCGAAATTTTTGATTTGGCTCTAACGATTTTGATTAAAATATCGTATAGTGAAATGGCAAATAAACTGTATATTTTGAATTTTCTGGGAACAGCTCTGAAGAGCTTTTCATTCTAGCTGAATTTTGCATAACTGATGAACCGTAAGTGATAGACAAAAGCTTACTACAGAGAATCAGGCAGATCTCGTTAAAACACACAGTTTGGTTATATACATATTTTAAGTGGAGTTGACCATTTTTAAGATATTCCTTGTTGTTGGTTTTAAAATAAACTTTTCGCATACGGGAATATGTCAACTCCTGGCTATACAAACAAAGGAAGCTTTTGAAAGATTTGACAATCACTTTAGCACAGTATACTCTGCTATTACTTACAAGAAAACAAATAATAAGACAATGTTTGCTATGCCTATCTCGATTAGCATGAAATACATAAAATAATAAGATTTTTAACAATAATTTGTTACAGAGATGTAGAGAAAGCCATGTGAATGGAATGCATCAGAGTTTTAAACATTTGGCTCCATTTCCTTGTACAATAATGAAATGTGTAATAAAATAATGAATGTAAACTTTCATCCCAGTTAATAAGAAGTAGAAGAATAAGCTACCAAGCGGGGTGGCTCAGTTGGTAACATTTGTAGCATGCATTCGGAGATTCAGGGTTAAAATCCCATAGGCCGACCCATCTGCCTGTTCCCTCCCCCCCAAGTTTTTTTTTTCCCCTTTCTTTCTTTCCTTTTCCTTTCCTTAGCGGTTTCCCTCAGTCATCAAGGTTTGGACATTAAATACCACGACCCAAAGTTGCAATAGCATAACTGAAAATAGTTGGTAATTGCGACCGCGCTGGCATCTACCCGTGGATAGTGTAAGCACATGTTAATCCCATGTGCTAGTTCCGGAGTAAAGTAGTGGGTATGGTGCGAGGAGAGAAGAGCACCTTAAAACAATAGCTGCACGGATCGTAGACCAGCTGGATGCACTGTCACACCGTCTGCTTGGTTCCGGAATGACACCCCAACCAGGTATCTTACCGTCGTGCTATGCTCAAGTTGTTAAAGCGACATTAATTACAATTAAAACAAGACTTCTTTTGCAAGGATTGTTTCAGAAGCTGCATAAAATAAACGAGAAAGTAATGTGAATGCAATTTAATTAATCAGTTGTGCTTAAATTAAATCAATTCATTTTACACTGCATAATAATTTATTGTATTGAATAAGATTAATATAATTGAAAAAAAAAATCAATTTAAAGGTATTATTTCTGGATGAAAGAAGTATTTATTAATAATAATTTTAATATGACGTATTAATGTTATTTCAACTACTTATTTTCAACAATTGTTATACTGATGTAAGAGGGAACATGTTTTCAATGTTGGAATTACTTTATGATCCTTTGGAATATATGAGTTGATATTTCCTTGTTATGCTTTACCACAAACAAACAAGTGACTCCCTCAGTATTTGCAATCACATCCTAACACTCTGCTCCACACAAGTCTACGGTTTATTATAAAACAAGCATATAAATTTTAATGTTATTTGGGCATCATTGTAATACGTTTCCCCATCAATTTACCAAATATTTAGCCGATTAAAATTAAAGCCCTGCTACTACCAGTGCGCTATGTCATACATACATATTTTTTTATTGGCAGATGTCTACATTATTTATGTGGATTAGTAAATAGGCAATTATCCCTGGGTGGGGCTGTGGGAGGTCAGCGCGCACACTGCTCCTCTTTTGTTACGCGTGGTTCCTGCGCGCGACAGTGAAATATTTTAATCGCATCAGAGGGCGGGGTCCTAAGCTCGGTATCGGGACTTTTTTCTGTCTCTCCCCCACCCCCACTCTCTCTCTCTCCCTTTCTCTCTCTCTCTAGGCTTCCCGTTATGATATTCTCCCCGCGTAATGATCTCCTTAGTTTGTTTCTGCTCTCGAAAGATCCTTTGTGCAAGGGAATGACACATGATTCCTGTCCCTGGGCGGGGTTTTCTTAGCCATTAACTTGATAATGAGCCTTAGCCCCTCTTCTCCGACATCATCAGATTTATTCTCCTACTTTCCCCAACTTTATTTCACTTTTCCTGTCCTCTCATATCCTTCCGCAATAAAGCACTCGGTAAGATTTCTGATGATCCACAAGCAACCTCTGCTAAACTGCAAGGCTCAGGAAAGCTTTACGCAGGTTAGAATGTTTTCTCAAAGTCACCAGTAGGGTTTCTGATGATCCACAAGCAACCTCTCCTAAACTGCAAGGCTCAGGAAAGCTTTACGCAGACAAGAATGTTTTCTCAAAGTCACCAGTAGGGTTTCTGATGATCCACAAGCAACCTCTCCTAAACTGCAAGGCTCAGGAAAGCTTTACGCAGACTGGAATGTTTCCTCAAAGTCGCTTTTCTTTACGAGTTCTTAGTCAACTCGCCTCTGTACTGTGAAGGTAGCGTGTATGACTCACATTTACGAGGCCGCGTGTTCGAATCTCGGTTGGTGTGAGTTACTCATGGATTTCCCTTATCCTGAGATGACGGAAGTCGGGTAATTTTAAGCTCCATGAGCAGCATTTCATCAATTTCATTCTTCATCTAATATCTACCAGATTAGAGGACGTTATACTTAAATAAATAAAATGAGTTCTTAGTTTTTCAGCTATGTCTATGCAGCTTAAAAGTACTGATATATTTATAACTTGATCTAACACGCACTTAACATGCACTTCAATACTGAAATTGTACCGTAAATATAAATGCATATTTTGAAGCCACTTGAGCCCCAAAGGTCACATTTAGATGAAATGCGATTTTTTGTAGTGTTACTTTAAGCAGCATAACTCAAAAACTAACAATCCGATTTATACCAACACTTGCTATTTTAATTATCTATCGTCCAAAGATGCAATACTGATCTTCAAGAACATCACACGCAATCTATTCTTTACATGAAAAACGTTCCGATATGTTTTAGTTTCTCATAAATGGCTCCAACGATTTAAATTAAACTTTGAAGGCGAAGATATTTATTTTCCAAATAAAATGTGTATCTTAAATTAACAAGAAATAATCTACAAACTCCTCTTCATTGTGAATGATTTCGCATAACTTAACCTAAAAGAAAACATAATCCTATTATAATCTTACTAGACAATACATTTGGATTTAAAGCATCCAATTTATCTCAATATATTCTTTGTTATTGGCTTGATTTTTAAAATATATGTTAGTTTTTCGAGTAGAAAGTTAACATTTTTACTTTCTCTACACGCACTATGTACCTACATAGTGTATAGATAAAGTAGTGCACTCCACCCAAGAATTCGTAACCAAGATTTCACCGGAAATATGTTTTAGGGTTCCACAAAAAGGTGTGTGTGTGTGTGTGTGTGTGTGTGTGTGTGTGTGTGTCTCTGAACATGATAACTCAAAAACGAAAAGTCAGTTAAACACCAAACTTGGTATTTAAGTTTAGTATCTTCCAGAGATGCAACACGAAGATTTTGAGAAAAATCCCCCCACCCCAAACTACCCTTTACATGGAACTTTTTTCTAATAGTTTGATTGAAATATCATATATTAAAGATATTTACCTGACAAATAAAATGTATATCTTGAATTTTCTGGGAATAGCTTCTGAAGACTACTTTATTATGGGACGAATTTTACGGAATTGTTCATAACTGCTAAACCGTAAGAGAAGAAGAAAAAAAAAAAAAAAAAAAAAAACTTACCACACAGAAAATGTAGAGCACTTTAGAACACATACTTTTTGTTATATGCATATTTTCAATGAGTTGATCGTTTTTGATATATTCCTTGTTTTTGGTTTCAGCTTTAAAAATTATATTTCTCTCACACAGGACTCTGTCAACTCCTGTACATACATAGGAACTTCAGTCACATAGCAACTAGCTTTTGACTATCACTTTAAGACTATTTCTGCTAATTTTTGTTCGATTAGCATTAAGTAAATAGAACAATAAGCTTTTTAACAATAATTTTTTGCAGAGACGTAGAGAAAGTCATGGGAATGGAACACATGAGATTTTTTGTGAGCACTTAGAGATAACAAGATGTAAAAGCCAATGCATACCGAATCGCAGGTAAAACAGTTGACTGCCGCTTTACTCTACCGTATTCCCCTAAACAACCTTGTGCCTGCCTATAACGAAAAATGTAGTAAAACCTTTTCTGCAAATGTTTATCCGATCAATATTAAGCAGATCGAAGCATAATTTCTAATAATAAAGACCATAGCAATTTATCAGAATGTAACACAGATATTTTCCTGTCAAAATCACATATGAGGGCAATGGAAATAGGATTATCAATATATAATACATCTGTGAACAATTCTGCTTCCGAAGTACAAATAGTTGCCCTGAAATTGCGGTACACATAAGCAGTCTTGATGTGCTACAAGCGAAGAAATGAAAAACATTAATATAGCTACCCGAATAGAAATCACCACTACTTGATAGAAAACATCCTATTTTAGTGAATAAAAATAAAATGAAATTTTCATCTATATTGTACACGAAGTTGCAATATTGAGTTTTATATTGTGAACCTAGAAGTTTGTTGCGGAAATAGTCAATGCTTTGTTGTTGTTTTTATTTTATTTTATTTTTTTTTGTTTTGTTAATTAAGTAGGTCATATCAGACGTTGAATGAAACAACTGAAATTATGCTCAATAGAGCCCAGGGTGCGTGGCGCTTATAGGACTCGACATTCGTGTTCTCAGAATAATGAAAACCTCGGAAAAACCCCTAACTTGGGACCTCTTGAGCTAGACCCACACTAATTCTTGTTTCTTATGAGCTTTTCCCGCAATATATATTCTTCCACCCATATTTCCTTTCTCTTTTCCTCTCATTGCCTAAGTACAGCTTTGAATGGCGAGACAGAAACCTATACGTGATGAACACCCTTTCATGAGCCTCTGAAATACTAAATCTAAAACGAAAATTCGGTTAAATACGAAACTTGGTATTTAAGTTTAGTAGCTTCCAGGGATGCGACACGAAGATTCTCAAAAAAAATCCCCCCACCCCAAACTACCCTTTACTTATATCTTGGATTATCTGGGAATAGCCTCTGAAGATTGCTTTATTCTGAATTAATTTTACGGAATTTTGCATAACCGTTAAAGCGTAAGAGATTGAGAAAAATTTACCACACAAAAAATGTAGAGCACTTTAAAACACACAATTTATATTATATGCTTTTTTTTTTTTTTTTTTTTTTTTGTAGAGTTGATGGATTTTGATATATTTTTGGTTTCAGTTTTAAAAAGCTTACACTTTTCTCACACAGAGTTTGTCAAATCCTGTCCATACAAAGGAGCTTCAGTCACATAGCAACCAGTTTTTGACTATCACTTTAACCTATAGTACTCCCTTACTTCGCTTCTACTTACAAGGAAGCAAGTAATAAGACTATTTCAACTAATTTTTTTTTTTTTTTCGATTAGCATGAAGTAAATAGAAGCATAAGGTTTTTAACAATAATTAGTTGTAGAGAAAGTTATGAATTGAACAGATCAGATTTTTAAAGTTAATATCGCAGCTCTCATCGAGGTTTAAAGACACAGGCCGCTAACCAGGGAGCATCAATGTTCTCGTTTGCCGATAAAGGGGGACCGGTTGGAAAATGTTTGATGCCCCTGGTGCGCTGTTAGCTAATTCAGGCAAACTAGATGCCTTGTTATTGGCGTTAACTGCCCGTGTTTAGCATGCACCTTTATATCGCTAATCCGACCCCGGGTGACTAATGAGTCATGCTAGGGCAAATATTAACTGTATCATATTGGCAACAAGCGGGGGTGTCGATACAAGTACTTCTTTATTTAACGATGCCATTAGCATTACTGTTATTGGTTCTCCAACTTAGGTACATGCCGCTGCTTATTATCGCACGTGTCATGATGGCTGCTGCTGCTTTAATTTGCGCGTCACTGCACGAATTACACCGCAAAAATAATTAACAAGCCCTGTTCTTGTACTGCTTCAACCGTACGCTTTTGTTTTGGAGCTTTTATTTATATTTGCTTGTCATTAATAACGGCTCTCGTTGTGGTGAACGTTTTCTAGCGTCATAGCTTCAAATAAACAAGTTAAAAACGACGGGGTGTGGGGAATGCATCAAGGAGCGAATAGCGAAAACCGGGCCAATGAATCAAAAAACGCTTTGTTCGAAAGTTATTAACTGACGTGACGGAGATGATGTATGGAACTAAACAACAATTTTTGAAAATGTTTACATTTCGAGAGGCGGAATACCGAGGCTTAATGAAAGTAAATAGTATGTATACGTCCAAAACGAAGGAAATAATCTGTACCAGTGCTAGTAGCTTTCGGCTTGCAATTAACAGGCTCTTTTGAGTTAACTTTTGCGATGAATAAAAATGATCTGTGATTTAACGTTTCTGAAAACAATTCCATTCCAAAAGCTGTTTTATAAACTGTATGTTAGAATTTTTCGTTGCATAGTATTTGATTTAATATATAGAATTTTAAATATTACCAACTAGCTATTTGGGATCATGCCTGCAACAATATGAGATATTAAATTAGATGCATTTTTAAACCGATATCGTTTATTTTATTCACCTTGGCTTATTTTTTTTTTCTATCCACTTCATGCTAATCAAGGTAAAGCTTTAATTACCTATTTAGTTCTAGGCACCAGTGGAATAAAGGAAACCGAAGCGATAGACAATTAGTGTGTATCTCAATATATTTTTCACTAGAAAAGTGATTTCATATTTGCGTTTATAAAATGTAGAAAGCAATAAAATCACACCACCAAAAAAATTAATTAAGATTTTCGGTAACAATGTTGCGAATCTCGGTGGAATGTGGGAGTTTCAAAGATTATACGAACTCCCCAAACACTGTACTCTAAAGGGCTATGATTCAGTTACTGGATATCGGAGTAAGGCAGACGAGTGCAGCACTGCGACATCTTGTGCTCTTTTAACATGGCTCTCGCTTAGCATTCCATGTATCTGTTGTAGCTTTTTATATATACATTTTCTTTCATTTATACACACACACACACACATACACACATGGTGTTAATGAACTACACCGAAATAACTTGCGAGATTGTGACGTGACTGATATAAGTAATTTGAGATCGGCAAATGCATGGTCCCCGGATAAACATAACACAACTACATAGCGTTAAACGTGTGGGTATCAGGTGCTGATAAGTCGGTGTTAAAGCAAAACAGGTTGAAAAAATAGCTTAGAATGTCTTTAAAACTGCTGCCCAAGTATACAAATATCGATTTTTAGCAGCTCGTTACTAGCATTCTCAAGATTTAATGTCGCAAAAAACTGTAAAATCTCGAACTAATCACTTGACAGTACGACACTGAGCATTCATTAACTACGTTCTTGAGTTAAGTAGCCTACTCTGGAGGCGTTTTTTCAACTGCTCTGGTGGCTTAATGCGTAACGCTATCCCAAAGATTGTGAGTTCGATTCCTGTCATAGAGCAAACATTTTTATTATTATTTTTTTCGTTCCAGACGAAGTGCCGCGATACGTGAACGAGACCCGAACTCGGAAACTATCTTTCACTTGAAAGCCAGTATCATAACCACTACGCTAGAGAGGCACGCTGTAATATGTCCCTTCGTTTTTCGTGTTACGCTCTCGAATGGTTGATAAATTAGCCAGTGGCGTACTGACACTTCAGAAACATAAAGCCGTTACTTCGACATTTCAACAAACTTCTCCAATCTCAAATTACTTAGTTAAGTAATCTACATATTCTGTGAAAATATTTCGGTACAGTTCATTAACATCCTGTATATATATATATATATATATATATATATATATATATATATATATATATATATATATGTGTATGTGTGTGTGTGTGTGTGTGTCCTAGGTGGGTCGTCACCTTAGCGCGTTGGTAGTGCAGCTGCTTACCAAACGGGAGACCTGGGTTCGATTCCCGGTACCGGCGTGGCAGACCTGGCCCGGGGTACACTCAGCCTCGTGAGGTCCCTGGGGGCCAATTGAGGTCCTACTTGAAGGAGAAGTAGCGGCTCCAGGTCATGAGGACCGCATTAACCGCCGGGGGAGTTCGAGGCGCTGACCACGTCTCACCCTCCAATACTGCACATAATCAATGAAGTCTGTCATTGACCGAGATGGGGACGCAGCGGCCAGGCGGTAGGCCAAGGTTCCTTGTGAGCTGTCGTGCCATGGACTTATTATGGTACATCCTAGGTATTATACAGAGCGGTCCCTCAGCGCTCTGGCCGAGACTTGCATGGCAGACTTGTGCGCCACGTCTGAATGAACTCAAGGCCACGGACTCTTGCACTTATCGGACATGTGGCAGCGGGCTTCAGTCAGCTATTATTTGCTCCTTGTGTGTGGACGCGAGCCGCGTGTGTGTTTGTGTGCGATTGAATTATCGGATTATTACAAGCCAGAAATGGTACTCAAATATTCGCTTGAATAAAGAATTTGTATGTATGACACTTATGTGAAATCCGAAACGTGTAGACAGGTTTTTAGGCAACTTCAAGATGTTACAGTTTTGGGTACAGAGACAGATATCTAGTGAATAAAGTGAAGAGACCGGGATCATTTAATGTGGTAAGTTGTAAAAAGAAACAAACGGCATCCTTAGAAGATATCAAGAATGTTTTTGATGACAGAATAATCTCTAAACGGTTATGACCGGCTCGATCGTCGGATCTTACTGTGTGTGACTTTTATCAGTGGGGAACTCTCAAAAATAGAGTGTATAGGATAATCCTCGCACCATAGACCATCTTAAAAGCAATATAAGTGATAAACAATATATTAGGGAAATTACGCAATAAGAACCGATGCGTGTGAACGGTAATTTCATCACAAGGTGCCAAGAATGTTTATTTGCCGAAGGACACCACTTTCAATAGCAACTGTGAAAAAGTTTAGTGTTGCTAAAATAAAACGTAATTATGTTTGTTCAAAAGGTAATCAATATATCGCAATCATTATCATCATAAAATGAGTATTAATACGATATCAGTATCAATAATGAGAATAATAATAAACAGATACACGGAATATAGCACCATCACGACTACCGGCCAGATAGCTGAGCATCGAGCGTGGAACACGCATCACGACTACCGGCCAGATAGCTGAGGATCGCGCGTGGAACACACATCACGACTACCGGCCAGGTAGCTGAGCATCCCGCGTGGAACACACATCACGACTACCGGCCAGATAGCTGAGCATCGCGTGTGGAACACACATCACAACTACCGGCCAGATAGCTGAGCATCCCGCGTGGAACACACATCACGACTACCGGCCAGATAGCTGAGGATCGCGCGTGGAACACACATCACGACTACCGGCCAGATAGCTGAGGATCGCGTGTGGAACACGCATCGCGACTACCGGCCAGATAACTGAGGATCGCGTGCAGAACACGCATCACGACTACCGGCCAGATAGCTGAGCATCCCGCGTGGAACACACATCACGACTACCGGCCAGATAGCTGAGCATCCCGCGTGGAACACGCATCACGACTACCGGCCAGATAGCTGAGCATCCCGCGTGGAACACGCATCACGACTACCGGCCAGATAGCTGAGCATCCCGCGTGGAACACGCATCACGACTACCGGCCAGATAGCTGAGGATCGCGCGTGGAACACACATCACGACTACCGGCCAGATAGCTGAGGATCGCGCGTGGAACACGCATCGCGACTACCGGCCAGATAGCTGAGGATCGCGCGTGGAACACACATCACGACTACCGGCCAGATAGCTGAGGATCGCGCGTGGAACACACATCACGACTACCGGCCAGATAGCTGAGGATCACGTGTGGAACACGCATCGCGACTACCGGCCAGATAACTGAGGATCGCGTGCAGAACACGCATCACGACTACCGGCCAGATAGCTGAGGATCGCGCGTGGAACACGCATTGCGACTACCGGCCAGATAGCTGAGGATCGCGCGTGGAACACGCATCACGACTACCGGCCAGATAGCTGAGCATCGCGCGTGGAACACGCATCACGACTACTGGCCAGATAGCTGAGGATCGCTTGTGGAACACACATCACGACTATCGGCCAGATAGCTGAGCATCGCGCGTGGAACACGCATCACGACTACCGGCCAGATAGCTGAGGGATTCTTATTCTATCTCGTCTTCTCACTCGCATGGTTGATCTCAAAATCTCATCTCAGTTGGAAAGGGGTTTGCAATTCAAGACAGACCATAAACGCTTATAAAAAATTATTCTCGTAGTGCAAGTCTATGTTGGTGTTGGAGTGCGTAAAATAACTTAACGGAGAAGTTTTAAGTCTTTACATGGTTTGAAGACGGAAAAACGTGAAGTTCCAGATATCACAAAATAAAACAATTTACCTGTTAAATTGTTTTGTTCTTCGACGAGTTCTTTTGATCTCACTGTGGTAGCGCTAATTAAACTCATTATTGTTGATGCTATTGATATAGTTATTGCTAGGCTATATACGAATACTTGAGGCCTTTCTCTTAGCTGCTTTGAAATAAAATGTTATTAGAGCACTGTAAATGAGGTCAGCCGGGAAATGCCTCCCTTTGATTCTAACTGTGAAGAATGAACTGCACTTGGAGAGAATGAAGCTTGTGGACACAAGAATAAAGTCAATCACTCGATGGAGTGACGCGTACAAATCCGCTGTCAGCTTGACAACTTCATCCAACAGACACAATCGCGCCGTGAACCTACAAGGACAAATTATTCTATGAGGAACAAACGAATCAAAAGATTAGCTTTATTAAACTTTAGCTTCTTATATTTAATACTTCAATTCTCTTTATGTAACTGAGGTGGTAGTGCGCTAATGTATTAGGTATCGGCAAGGCAGAAATCAGATTATCTGGGAACTTTAATTTGGCACATAATAATCACTTTTAAGTCATCCAGGCTTCTAGCTCAGTAAGGCAAACAAAAGCTCAGTCTTTCCTATGTCGGCCAAATAAATGAAAATATAAAACAATTATTGTTAGGTGATAATTCCTAAATATTTGCATCAATACCTGCTATAAGTCATGTGAATGGAACACTATAGATTTTCCTAGGTATGTCATCTAGTAAACCTATTTCGGAGCCATTATAGAAATGAAATTCAGATTCCACAAATATATGAATTAAATGCCTTAAGGATGTACAAGCTTAATTATTAATATCCTTTCAAGGAGTACAAGAATTAATTGCGTACAAAACTTTCAAATCTGATGTGCTCCATTCACATGAATTTCTCTGTAACAAATAATTGTTAATATGCTTATTTTTCTATCTATTTAATGCAAAAACATTAGTAAAAATTTGATATGTTACACTCACATGACTTTCTCTAGCTACTCTACAAACAAACTTCTTACAAAGATAATTCTTCTTTCAATACCATGCTAATCGAGATAAACATTAGCAGAATTGTATTACTTAGTTTCTTATAAGTAGAATGGAACTAAGGGAATGCACTAGGCTAAAGTGATAGTCAAAGGTTTTAAAAGTTATCATTATGCGATTGTCATTGCAAATCGCTTCTTTGCTTGGCCAGGAGTAGAACAAAAGAAAAACGGACACTTCCGTCTGAGAAAAATATAAGTACTTCACAATTGAAACTAACAACAAGGAATACCTCGAAAACGTAAGCTCCACGAAAAAAAATATATTTTACATAACTTGTATATTTTAGCAAGATCTACATTTTTCGTTTAGTAAGGTTTGTCTCTTACGGTTTATTAGTTATGCCAAATTAAGCAAAATTCATTCAGAATATACAGGTCGTTAGAAGCCATTCCCAGAAAATTCAGGATATACATTTTATTTGTGATAGAGATGGCTTTAATGCGAGGTATTTTAATAAAAACCGTTAGAGCCATTTTTAAGAAAAACAAAATTTTCGAAAATTTTTCCATGCAAAGGATAGTTAGGAGAGAATTTTCTTGAAAATATACATAATTTATGTCTTATACAATTTTGTTGTGGAGCTAGCCGTTTCCGGGATATTTGTTGCTGTTCTTTCAATTTTAAGCTACTTATGCTTTTCTCAAAGCATTCTGCTAATGTCTATCTCGATTAACATGAGTTTGTTGAATACTAGATATAGAAAGTCATGTGAATGGAACACATCAGATTTTGTACTGCAATTTGCTAAAGACGTTTCAGCAAGGAGCGTAGGCTATTGTGTCACTTCCCGCGGCACCAGAGCAACATGCCTGAGATCCCACTTCTTTGTGCCTCCAAGGCAACACGTGTCGACAGGCATCTGTTTGTTTTTCTGCTGTCTCGTCTTCTTTATGTCATGCAGAGAAAACTGTACAGTAACAATGCAGGTGGAATTTCACGACGCATACAAGGGAGAAAATAATCTCTGAAACCTTATATTCTAACCTTTTTGAAATAAAAAAAATCTGATGTGTTCCATTCACATGACTTTCTCTACATCTCTGCAACAAATTATTGTTAAAAATTATTCTTCTATCTATATCATGCTAACTCAGATAAACACTAGCAGCAATAGTCTTATTACTTGCTTCCTTGTCTGTAGAAGCGAAATAAGGGAGTACCATAGGTTAAAGTGATAGTTGCTATGTGACTGAAGTTCCTTTGTTTGTATGGACAGGAATGGACAAATTCCTGTATGAGAAAACTATAATTTTTTTTAAAGCTGTAACCAATAACAAAGAATATCTCAAAAGCGATTAACTCGACGAAAAAAATGTATATGGCATAAATTGCGTGCTTTATCGTCATCTACATTTTTTGTGCAGTAAGTTTCTATCTCTTACGGTTTACCAGTTATGCAAAATTCAATAAAAATCATCTAGAATAAAGGTCTTTTGAGGTTATTCCCAGAAAATTCAAGATATACATTTTATTTAGCAAGTAAATGTCTTAAATATAGGAGATTTTAATGAAAATCGTTAGAGCCATTTTTAAAAAAGTCAAAATTTTCGAATTTTTTCCATGTAAAGGGTAGTTTGGATGGGGTGATTTTCCTGAAAATCGTGTCACATCCTTGGAAGATACCAAACTTAAACACCAAGTTTGGTATTTAACGGTATTTTCGTTTTTGAACTATGCTGCACACACAGACACACACACGGACATTTTTCTAAAAATTCTTTTTTTTTTTTTGGATTCGGGGGGGTCCGAAACATGTATTTCCGGTGAAATCTCGGGATCGAATTTTTGAGTGCAATACAATACCTTCTCTATACACTATGTACATACACTATATACATTTCGTTTGTCATGAAAATATCTTAAACATACAGTATTTTAATGAAAGCCGTTAAGAGTCAATTTTGAGAAAAATCCAGACCTCACACACACGCACACGCTTTGTAGTTTTTTTATTTTTAATTTTTGGGTGGAATGCAATACATTCTCTAATAGACTAAAAGTTTTGTTAACAAACCAATGTTTTGATTTGTTATTAAGAGTTTGAATTTTTGGCTATTTTTTAGGGGTAGGAAGGGCCTTTGTTTAATTTTACTCAATTCACCCCTCATTAACCCCTATGTGCTGGGAAGTGAAAATCTGCTAGTACTATTTTCTATTAATGTCGTTCAACATGTATTATAATGTTGCTTTCGGTGATCTTACCTTTTCGAGAAGAGCTCATGGCCAGAAAGCAAGGATTTTTGAAGAAATGATACTAAGCGAGTAGTATGAAAACACCTGAATGTCCGATTACACTTCTATGGTAGGACGGCAGATATTATTTTGGTATAAACAATGAAATAAAGCCAACATTGTATCGATTAAATGAAACAACTTTCTGCATGTTTATTGTGTCACTGTCGTTTTCAAAACTCAAGGCTCTCATTTCTGCCATCTTGGACTGAGCATGGATGAAATAGCAGTTTAGGTACGTCTCATGTAATCGTAATTTACGCCAAATAACGACGCCTTATTGCAATTTATAATAGAATATAAAATAACAAACTCGTAAGGTATTTACTATTTACCTTCACCGCCAGGTTTTATCACAATTTTATTAATCTTTGATTTGCACAAAGTACCGGAAACCGAAGTGAATCTTCCCAGGTTAAATACTACTATAGATTTATATTTATCTTTCTATTCACAATCGAATAAGAGGATCATATTCATACTCCGATAAACATCTGGATATTCATCTAATATCGAAATTCTTAGGCTTTCACGGCCGGTGTCAATACTGGCTGGAGTATAATCCGGGCCTGTGGGCCGTGGTCTACTGGGCTCCTCCTTCTTCCCAGACGTTTCGTCTGCGACTACGGCAGACATCTTCGGTGGCAGCAGCGAGGTCGAAGTGCTCTAGTGGACGTTTCAACTGCGACTGTGCTGGTTGCCGCGGTCCACAGTGCAACCAGCACTAGAGCACTTCGACCTCGCCGCTGCCACCGAAGATGTCTGCCGTAGTCGCACATGAAACGTCTGGGAAGAAGGAGGAGCCCAGCAGACCACGGCCCACAAGCCCGGATTATACTCCAGCCAGTATTTATCTAATAGTTATATAATAAAAGGT
The DNA here is from genome assembly GCA_030762935.1 of Hymenopus coronatus. NCBI lineage: Eukaryota > Metazoa > Arthropoda > Insecta > Mantodea > Hymenopodidae > Hymenopus > Hymenopus coronatus. The sequence goes on along the minus strand of CM060888.1, from coordinate 137,093,429 downwards.
GCTCTATCCTTTCGCTTTTATATCAGACTAAAGGGAAGTCGTTTAAGTGTAGATACTGTTAGAAATTTCATTATTTGAACATTATTTTGTATATTTCATTCTCTTCAATGACATCTTCTTTTGACATATTTTAGGTTTTTTGAGAGCATAAAACACACATACTGGTGACGTTGAAGCGGCAACTAACCGGTAACTGAGTGTGCTGGCACTCGCCCTTTCAAAACAGAAGTAGGTGAGCGCGTTAACAAGCTTTACTTTCACTGTATGACGTCTGGCTCATGAGTGTAGATAAATTATATAAGTGCAACTGCAGCGTCCAATGACGCATTTTTAAAATAAGTCAGAAGCTTTTCATAATCAGCTCGTTAAATTCAATACACGTTGCAGTTGATAATTCTAATTAACTTACCAAACTGTGTTTCTGATATGTGAACACAATAAACATGCAGACTCGTACAAGTTCTGCTAAACAGTCGTTTTGTCAACAGTAATTCTATGAGTGAAATGTTTGTTCAATTTGTGTAATAATACTGTTACGAGACAAAGATGAGAACAGGACACGACTTCATTGTTTCAAATTGCAAAAATGAGAACATAACTGAGTGATACGAAGCTCATTTTATGATTAATATTGTTTATTAGAGATAAAGATGCGAACATGACAGTGAAATTCATGTTCAATCTGTCAAATAATGTTTTAACGGGATAAAGATAAGAAAACATGACTGAGTGATATGCTTTTTTTTCCTTCTTTATTTTGATAGTGTTTAACGCCCGCTTTTACTACATATGGCATCTCAAGCGATGAAACTGATGCTACAAGGAATGAAGATGGCGCACCAGTGGAATGCGAGGCGGGGAAAACCGGAGAAAAGCGCCCTGTCATTCTTTTAAAGAGTTTTAAAAGGGAAACGCGCATAAAAACAAAATACAACGCAAGTAAGAAACCAATTGTATAAATAATGAGGGCAGGAGAAATTTATGGAATTTCTTATATGAAATATAAGATACGCGGTTTCACGAGCATTCCTTACGTAAAGGCAGATAACAGTTTTAAACTAGCTGAATGTTGCCGGTCCCCATGGCCGCGCTCGCCAAAGCGTCTCGCTTTGGTGTTTCGCAGCGCAGGGGATCGTGGGTTCGAGTCCCGCCTTGGGCATGGGTGTTATATGTTTATGTATGTGTCTGTAAAAAGTAAAACAGAAATACAGTAATCAAAGTAAACAAATTAGGTAAATAAAAAGTAGGGTATACAGCGCCGGAGTCCCGATCAGACTCCGGAACTGTATTTTTACAAAAAAGTCATTTCCCTGTCATCTAAGGTAGTTCTCAGTTTTCTTGAGGCGATATAACTCAATAGGGGGAGGATGTTGTATCGGACGAGCTAATGGATATTTCCCAAGAGGATTTCTCGTCCTTCGTGTATCTCTCTCGTCATTTTCCTCCTCAGTTTCTATTCCAATAGAATTACACGAACGGGAACATCAACGATTTTTCTATATATTTCAAATTAACATGGCGTAGCTTAACAAGGCTACCGAATCAATACTTCGTATTAGCGAATTCTTCTTGCAGCGGATGTAGTTATACTTGCAAGAAACAACTCGTTTTCTTAAGTAAAAAGTTCAGTTGCTGTAAATATGTGCAATTCTGATCAACTTTCCTACTTGAGAGTGTATAACAATATTGCGTTTATTAGTTGCAATTTGCATGAGTTGTTCCACTTACTATAGGTAATTATTTCAGAAATAACAATGAATTCGGTTTTTCATTCATTTAATTTGACAAAGTTTGCAGCATTGAATTTTATAGCGTAAGAATATATTCAACATTTATTTAATTCTGATTCATTGGTGGTGAGAAAAATCAACATTCATTCGGCTTTAAATTGTTTATCTCTTATTTATGACACCAAAATATAAACTTAGATATGTAGCGAAACAACAGTAACACTTTTTACTCATTCTAAACCATCCCTAAAATGCATTTATTTTGAGGAGCTTAAATTTTGAAAATATTGCACTATGGTTTATTTGGACACTGAGAATCTTGGGGAATCCGTAATTAATGGACATAAAAAATCTGATGTGTTACACTCACATGACTTTCTCTAGCTGTTCTACAAATTTCATACATAAGATTCTTCTTCTTTCTGCACCTTGCTAATCGTGGTACTCATTAGCACAATGTTCTTATTATTTAGTTCCGTATAAGTAGGAAGAAAAGGGAATACACTAGGCTAAACCAGTAGTCAAATATTTTAAAAACTGTCGTTATGCGATTGTCATTATAAATCGCTTCTTTTCTTGGTCAGGAGTAGAACAAAAGAAAAACGCACGATCCCGTCTGAGAAAAGTATAAGTACTTCACGACTGAAACTAATAACAATGAATACCTCGAAAACGGTAAGCTCCACGAGAAAAATGTATATCACATAACTTGTGTATTTTAACAAGACCTAATTTTTTGTAGAGTAAGTTTTTGTCTATCTCTTACGGTTTACTAGTTATGCCAAATTACGCAAAACTCATTCAGAATAAACAGGTCTTCAGAAACTATTCCCAGAAAATTCAAGATATACATTTTATTTGATAGATAAATATCTTTAATATATCATATTTTAATCAAAATCGTTAGAGCCATTTTTAAGAAAATCAAAATTTTCGAAAAAAATTCCATGTAAAGGGTAGTTTGGGGTGGGGGATTTTTCTCAAAATCTTCGTGTAGCATCCCTGGAAAATACTAAACTTAAATACCAGTTTGGTATTTTAGGTACTCTTCGTTTTTGAGTTATCATGTTCAAAGACACACGGACACAAACACGGACCTTTTTCTCAAAATGTTTTTTTTTATACAGGGGGTCCTAAAACATGCATTTCCGGTGAAATCTCGGTATCGAACTTTTGGGTGGAATACAATACTTCCCTATCCCTATGTACATTGTACATATGGGGCTAGATAAAGTAAAAATCTGATGTGTTCCATTCATATGACTTTCTACAGCAAATTATTTTTAGAAAGCTTATCTATTTACTTCATGTTAATCGAGAAAAATTATCAGAAACAGTCTTATTACTTGCTTCTTTGTAAGTAGAAGCGAAATAAGGGAGTACCATAGGTTAAAGTGATACTCAAAAGCTGGTTGCTATGTGACTGAAGATCATTTGTTTGTATGGACAGGAGTTGACAAAATCCTGTATCAGAAAACTATACGTTTTTTAAAGCTGAAACCAATAACAATACCTTAAAAACGACCAACCCCATAAGAAATATATACTGTGAGTTTTAACGTGTTCTACATTTTTTGTGTGGTAACTTTTTGTCCTTATCTTACGGTTTAGCAGTTACGGAAAATTCCGTAAAATTCATCCAGAACAAAGTGGTCTTCGGAGGCTATTCCCAGAAAATTCAATCGTTAGAGCCATTTTTGAGAAAATAAACATTTTCGAAAAAAGATCCATGTAAAGGGTAGTTGGGGGATTTTCTTGAAAGTGTTCGTGTCGTATCCTAAATACCAAGTTTGGTATTCATCGGTCTTTTCGTTTTTGAGCTATGCTGTCCACCGATAGAAACACACACAGGAACTTTTTTTTTTAGATTCAGGGGGACCCAAAACAATTATTTCCGGTGAAATCTCGGTATCGAATTTTTGGTTGGAATACAATACCTTCTCTATGCACTATGCACATAGTACGTGTAGGAAAATTAAAAATCACTTTTTTGTGATACTTTTTCACGACCTGACGGGAAAAGGAATTACTTTTCTTCATCAATTTTTTTCCATAACACTGCACAAATATTTCTAATGCCGCTTGTAATTTCTCTAGTAGAGCTTGCTTTGGTGTGGTAACCGCGCTATCTAATGATCTACACATAAAGAAACGGGTGATTTATCAACACTAGTCACCTATACTTCCATTATTTTTCTTTCACTGGGTACAGCGAAGCAATAACTTACTCTGTTGCCACTATCCTTCTGTTGGATTGAGTAAAGCGAAAAGTTATCAAAAGCCAATAATTTGAATGTGCATGGACGGTCACCCACTCGGACAAACATACCCCTTAGACATGCAAATCTGTTTTCACATGTTCCTAGCCTGATTTACTGCGTAGATGGGACGCTGTTCTTCCTTCTATCCCTATGTATCATTCTCATTTTTGTTTTATTTGCCTTGGTTTTATTTATGCTCAAATTAACAAAACGTTTCTGTGTGTTGAGGCTTAAGCAGGAACATATAGCTGCAATAAAATAGTAGTAAAACATATACTACACAAACTAGGGGAAAATTATAACTGGAGTATGCAAAATTGTTCCGTAAAAGGTTGTCACAGCAGAAATTACTCTTGTACTATATTTACATTATGATTAGTTTTGGAACATGAAAATTATGTAATCTATTTCATTTCTTTCTTACAAAAACGCGAACTAATTTACAACAATAATAATACTTAATGTATTACGCGGGTTGTCCCAAAAGTACCCGACCTAACAAAGAAAGCACAAAAATTTGGGGGGAAATCATCTTTATTTCTCTACATAGTCTCCTTTCAGCTCGATACACTTTTCTCAGCGATATTCAATAGCTTCGATATATAGTAAGAACTATCGAGGTCTGCAAAATAGCCATCAACTCCACATCTTCATTGTTGGCAAATCCTCTACCACCAAGCCACTTCTTCAAGTTTGGAAACAGAAAACAATCAGAGAGGTCTAAATCTGGCAAGTAGGAAGCATGAGGAAGCAATTCCAACTTTAACTCATTGATTTTGGTTATGGCGATAATGAATGTGTGAACTGGTGCATTATTTGATAAAATAAATAAATAATCTATTTACTATCTTGATGAAACAAGACTTTCTTTTTCGTTAAATGCGGACGTTTTTACCCGATTTCATTACTCAAATGCTGTAACAAGTTCGCATAATATTCGCCATTGATTCCTCTCCTTTTTTGAGATAACTAATGAAAATTATCCCGCGTGCGTCCCAGAAAACTGACGCCATAACCTTCTTTGGAGCCGATTCTCTCCTTCCAATCCACTGTTTTAATTGTTCCTTCGTCTCATAAGTGAAGTGATGGAGCCAGATTTCATCCACTGTTATGAATCGACACAAAAACTCAGCTTTGTTGTAGCGAAACTTTGCCAAACACTGGACTGAAATATCCTCATGACCGTGTTTTTGTTCTATTGGGAGCAAACGTGGCACCCAACCTGCATACAACTTTCTCATATCCAAATGTTCAGTCAGTATGCGATGTACAGAGCTTTTTGAAACGCCTGCAATGTCTGCTAGCTCGCGCACTTTCAGTCGATAGTTATCCAACACCATTTTGTGGCTTTTCTGTACAATTTCTTGACTGGTAACCACATTTGGTCCTCCACTGCGATAATCGTCTTGGCAGCTCATCTTTAATATTAGTTGGACTAAGACCTATCAAATGAAAGTACTGTATCACATAACGATAACCTCTTTTATCCATGTTTACAAATTCGCTGAGAGTATTCACTTTCACTAATAATGGCTGACAAGCAAAGGCAATGTAAAATCGTCAACTTCAAATTTAAGCTTTCGAAGGTTGGTACTTTTTACCACTGTTGTTTGAAACAACAATCACCATCTATACATCAGGTCGGGTACTTCTTGGACAGCCTAAGTGATTAAGAGTATTACTTATTATAATTTTAATGAACTGTTTTCTACATCTGGCGACTAGTTAACAAAGATTATAAATAAAACTGTCAACTAATATGTGTATTTTATAAGTTTGTAGAGCTCCTCTTAAACGCCACTGATTATCTTTAACATTTAATTAAATATAATTAGTTGATTACTTGTGAAGATGAGAGGAGAGTAGTGCTTTGAGACATGTGTATGCACGAGTTTTGTTAACTGACGTCACAAGTGACCATACATACAGGATGAGCTGCTGGCTTGCCTAAAATAGTGAGCAATTTACTGCCTGCCTGCGCAGGAAAATAGCTGTGATACAGAATATGCAGAGAATATATAGGATTATCGAATGCTTAAGCTTAAAAATTCTATTTATCAAAATCACAGAATATTTTATTTCCTACACTGTACCAGTATTACATACTCTGTATAAAACATTTTAATTTGAGTATTGCCCACAATACGTTGCTTAGTCAAGGAAAATATCCAATGTATCAGTACAACACACTACAAAGTGGTGAACAAAATTCCTTCAGATTGCTGTAAAAAGTCAAAGCCCCCAAGCTTATTAACTAGCATAGTTTTTGATCAGCATTTGCTTGTTACAAGACATAAATAGTTACATATTGACTTATAATTCAATATACCGTGATGCAAAAGTGATCATTGCTCAAAAGTAGCTGAAAAGCAATTTTTCCCTTTCTTTTCTTTTGAAGAGCAGCAGAGTGAGTGTGAAAGTGAGAGATGTAAACCCAACCAGCACATACATCTTTCAATAGGCTAATGAGACTCTCTAGAAGTATGTATTTTGGAATGTTAAATAAAACCTATTCTTATGATACAAACTAAGTTCCTCTCCAAAGAATGTGATGCAGAATGATTTCAGCCAAAACAATTGATGACGAATATTCGACACAAAGGTCTGTCAATGGAATCGTGAGAGACCACAATCCGACCAAGGCATTCAGGCACATATTATAACGCCGGTGTTGCCAATACTTTTACGGGATAGTGAGCATTAGCTTAGACTTCAAGCTACATGCGCTTGGAACATTAAGTACAGGGTTTTGGTTCGGATAGATGGGAGGGAATAACTCATTCCTCCGTTGTTCCCTGAAGGACAGCGTTGCTATTTGATGTGAATGAGTGTCAACATTTTTACAATATAATATAATGATCCCAATTTCATATTAATATAAACACAGTAAATAACTAAATAAAACAGTTTTCTTTTATAGCCCACTTATATATATTGTCATATTTCCATTATAATAGTCTAAAGCGTCAGTAGTAAATTAATTTTAACACACTAGTCTTCAATTAAATTTTTCCCACATATCCTTATACTTGTTATGTGCTGCTTAGAGTTGACTCATTTTGGATGAAAATCTTTTTCTGGGCTTTAAACTATATAGGTCTTACGTTGCAAACTATTTTTCTTGCTCTTGTAGTGAAGTACTAATATCCAAACTGAAGCAAATTGTGTGTGTATGTGGCAAAGAGAGCGAGAGAAAGAGAGTTTACTGATGACATGTTTTTTTTTTTTTTTTCTTTGTAGTGTTTAATGCCGCTTTAAATACTTAAGGCACCGCAGGCTGTGAAACTGATGATACATGCATGAAGATGGAGCACCGGTGGAATGCGATGGCGGGGGAAACCGGAGAACCCAGAGAAAATGGGCCCCAGCGCTGCTTGGTCCACCAAAAATCTCACATACGGTCGCTACGGATCGAACCCGGGCCGTCTAGGTGAGAGGCGCGGCCAGTGACATGGCTGTCCCTCTAACACGTCTAATTCTTTTAAAAGCGAATTACGGACGTATGTGTTGACAATGAGCGCATGTCCCATTGGCGTAAAGCAGGACTGTGTGACGGACGTGGCATCATATATAATCTGTATCGGGTAACGAACCAATAAAGTCCCAGTTCTTCCACACTGGTTCCTAAAATCGAACCCGAGGCTCCCCGTACGAGAGACAAGTGTGCTATTTAATAACCTCAATTTCAGGCTTTATTCTTTCCATCTGCAAATGTTACTTTTTCTGGCGAACTGTTTACATAGAACTCACTACCAAAATCTCCCTTCACGCTATGCTCCACAGTCCATCATCCCTACAGTCATAAAGAAGAGCAGAGGTAGATAAATATAGCTAGAAACATTTGGTGGCAGTTCGTGCCAAGTAACTCCAGCTGGGTATTGATCTATTTCATATCCCGAAAAATGCCATGTCTGGTACATGTTTACACGATAGCAGTTGTCTTCTTGTATTACATCTTAGACAGCTCTTGTGACCTCTGGGCATGTTACGTTTACTCAGTTTAACGCACAAAGGCTTCCCCTTATCTGACAAGATCGCGCAAACAAACTAACATACCGCTTCTACTACGGCATGATTCCACGAGAAACTTCACGTGGCAGGAATCTCAAACGTTAATGCAAGAGATTCTCTAAAGCGATATTCCTTGTTAACCAGTTTTTTTTTCCTTCTTTCTTTCTTTTCTAAAGTAACCGTTTATTTTACATTCTTCGCATTATTGCACATCCTGTGATACATATATCTAATTACCAGAGCTAGGAAGTTGGTAGCCTTAAGCAGAGGGTTGGCAATACCATGCGCCGCTACTTGCTCGAGCAAAGATCCACGCAGACTGCAACTCATTACTGCAAAACAGGCATCACTACATGACATAGAACCAGTCAATAGGAAGGCGTTCTTTCTTCTCCTCCTCAAATGTGAGCAAAATTAATTTGTTTTACAAGCACAGTAAGTTTTCTAGCAGTGCACTAATGCAGGTACTTATTCAGAAACCGATGGCTATTCAAATAAACAAACTCTCAAACGTCTAACAGCAGCACAGCTCACAGAACCATATTAACTGCAGAAAGTTACCCACAACTGTTATAGTCTTGAGGTATGGAGCTGCACTGAATATGTAGAAGAACTGTCAAGACGGATCTACCAATCCACGACCATCCTACCTCAAATAAAGATGAAAATGAAGTGTTGCTGAAAAGAATGCAGGGTTCAGTGTGATGTACCGCATACAAGCTGCACTTTTAGATCCCAACAAATGCTATTTGTTTGGTGATACTGATACATCATGCGAAGTGCAATGAACTTCTTCACATTACAGATTTTGTTTGTCGGAATGTAGAATGTGTTTTTCATTTTATAGACTTCAGAAGTGCATATAATTTTCAATAATACGCAGATGAGTAAAGATTTAGTTTAATTTCTGCTTTCGTTTTTACCTGGTAAGAAGATAAAGGTATTTAAGAAATTAGTTTTATTATTTGGATATTGTTTTACATTCGATGAGTAAATATTACAATTCAGTTAGAACCAGCCTTATATATGTAACAATTTGTGTGTTGTACATAATGATCTAAATAATGTGTTTTTACGAATGCCTCATAAATCATTTTTGTTCTCTGGAAGCAGCACTGTTTACTTGACAACAGGGTTGTTTACCCCCCCCCCCTCCCGCGTTCTTATCAATGACTTCTTTTGATGCGGCGAGACGGTCGGTCGTAACCTGTATGCGGAACGGCGAACGGTACGAACTTCCTAGCTCTGTTAATAACCTTATGTGCGTACAAAATATACACATAAATAAAGTTGAAAAATTGTGCGGCAACATTTTGGAACGCCATTGTGCTATATGTTCGGAGCAATATCTGTAGGTTTGGAACAGTATGTGCTACCTAGTTGTTGGAGGAACAATTGGGATGTTTTATTCATTAAACAACAGTAAAAAACTCTGGAGTTAAAGTAGTCTAAACCAAAACATTGGAAATCATTTCTTATGCACAACGTATTTAAAACTAACTTACATAAATGGAAATATGTTTATAGCAAGCTATTTCACGACAGCATGCTACTTTAAGGTGAAATTTGCAAATTTCACAGTATGTTACATATCTTGTTGAAATTTATACAGGTTACTACACACAATAATATACTGTTTTATCATGCTTCAAAATTCTAACCCTAGTTATTTAAATAATAATTTTATTCTAATAAAAATGCTTCACGTGATTCATTTTATAAATATTCACATTAAAAGGTCCTGTTTGCAGTAAATGAGCTTACAAACAGATCTGTTATATCAAGATTTCTTTATATTAAGCTCTCATTATTTGACAAAAATATACATTTTGTGCCTCCCCATTTTTTAAAATTTATTAATTTTTTTAATTGAATTTGGAGCATTATATCAAACACGTAAGGTTGTTTTATTCAACGTACTTTTGAGAGGAACTACAACAATTTTGAAAGAAAAATAGTAAAATATTGCATAATGTGGAGCATTTTAAGAATGGAAAATGCTAAAAAGGGTTTCGAGAAAATAAGGTTTAAAGTTAGGCCCATAAGCTGTCATAGCTGTCCACTACTAGCTTTAGTTGATTAGTTTTTCAAATGCGCCAAGTGAGAAAAACAATATAATTTTCGAAGTTTCTAATTTACAATAATCCATTATGTAAAATTATATTAAGGCAAACATACAAATTCGGTATAATAATAAAATACTAAGTGCAACGTAAGATTAACCAGGGCATTTACCCATTAACAGTACTTCGATGTTAATGGAAATGCAGCTCTATTTTCTAATATTTGTAGTATAATAAATGTTTGTATGTCATATGACTTTCTCTATGTATTATCGTTTGTTTACATGTCAATCTATTGTGAAAAATTATTCTATTCTTAGAAGCTATACAAACTAAATACGAGTAGGTTTGGTATATATCGGATACTTAGTTTTTGTTATACTGTGAATACAAACTCCTGCACGCGCGTGCGCGCACACACACGCATACATACACACAATCACGTGGAATTATAAAACTTGTTTGTGTTCCATAGACCACAAAGTACTATTTTCGATGTAAACTCGAATCATACTATAGGTTCCTTTCCCTACTAGCTACGTGATGGAGAAAACAGAGTAAAATCAGACAATTCTGCTTCAATTGTTTTCTATGAAATACAAAAAATAGTACATCGCGGTACTATTTGTTTACAGTTTATCTAAGAAGGCTTTCACGGAGAAGTTGGGGAAAACATTCTGCGGCAAACAATATTCGCTTTTGCATTTATTTTGAACACGCTCAGGCAATTTCACTTCTCAAGGACTTTACTTAAAGCTTGCTTGCAATTTCCGTAACAAGTGAGCTGCATGATTTCTAGGTCGTGAAATATTCTTAAATGAGAATATAGATGTGTTCCATTTATATGACTTTCTCTACATCTTCAGCAAATAAATGAAGGAGTTATTTTCCATCTATTTATGCTAGCATCAGCTGAAATGGGCTTATTATTTAGTTCTTCATAGGCAAAAGGGAAACATGATAGTTTATGACTAAAGCGAAAGTCAAATGTTTTAAAATCTGTCGCTATCTGATTGGTATTGAAATTCAGTTCTCTTTTCATGGCCAGTAGTAAAACAAGAAATATGTGAAACGGATACATCAACACCTTTCGTTTGGAAAAAGTTGAGGTATTTTAAAATCAAAACCAGTAATAGAGAATATCTAATAAATGATTAGAAAAATTATGTATTTTAACGAGATATACATATTCTTACAGTAGTTTTTTACCTATTCCTTACGATTTACCACTTTCCAAAAGTCATTTAGAATGCAGAGGTCTTCAGAAGCTATTCTCAGAAGATTTAAAATATACATTGTATTTGTCATATAATTATCTTTTTCAACAATATTGCATTTTCATACATACTGTTAGAGCTATTTTTGAAATATATAAACTTTTAGAACATTTTCTATGTCAAGGGTAATTTAAGTTAGGGTATTTTCCTGGAAGTCTTCGTGCCGCAAACTTGGAAGATGTGGAACTTAAACAGCAAGTTTGGTATTTAAACGTGTTTTCGTTCTTTAGATATGCTGTCTAAACAAAAAGAAACAAGCATTGACCTGTTTCTAAACATTTTTTCAGCGGCTCTCAAAACATATATTTCCAGTGAAATCTCGGTATCAAAATTTGCGTAGGATATGTGGTTTAGTTAAATATAGCATTTGATTGCATTAAAAACCTTCTCTATCTACTATCTAAATTGCACATACATACCCGCTAGAGAAAGTAAAAAGAATCAGCACTAATATGTATATACTTCATATTACAATACATGCATGTAGTCATGACTAAGAGTCTGCAGAAACAATTATTCTTATTTCGACAACTTATTCTGTGTAACAATTCTTCTAATACATCCTATTACAATAACTGATCTGTTTGAAACATTTTGCCGCTTGTTTGAAGATTCGTAACCATTAGACTCTTCCTGAATCAAGTACGGGAAATTATAACTGCGTCGCAATAAATCCCCTAATATTCAGGGATACATGTATACAGTTTTTTTTTAACTCTAAACATAAACAAAATAAAATATATTTATACAAAAGCAGTTATGGTCAGAAAATTCAAGACATGAATTTTATTTGCCATGTAAATAGCACGGGTATGTTACATTTTTATCAGAATCTCTAGAGCCTTTTTTGATAAGATGAAAACATTTCGAAAACATGTCCTCTTTAAACGAATAGGGTATTTTTATGAAAATCATGTTGGAATTTGGAAGGATTACATACATATAAAACTTTAATGTTTAACACACTTCAATTTATTACTTTCTCTATACGCACTATGTACATGGTATATAGAGAAGGTTTTGTATTGCACCCAAAAATTCCATACTGAGATTTCACCGGAAATATATGTTTTGAGATCCCCTTAATCCAAAAAAATGCATTTTTAGAAAAATATCCGTGTGTGTCCGTCTGTGTATGCGTGGTGTGTGTGTGTGAGTCTGTGGGCAGCATAGCTCAAAAACGAAAAGATCGTTTAAAACCAAACTTGGCATTTAACCTTGGTATCTCACAAGGATGCGACACGAAGATTTTCAAGAAAATCCCCCCAACCCAACTAACTACCCTTTACATGGAAAAAAATTCGAAAATTTTAATTTTCTTAAAAATGGCTGTAAGGATTTTGATTAAAATCTCCTATATTTAAGATATTTACTTCCAAATAAATTGTATATCTTGAATTTTCTGGGAATAGCCTGAAAAGACTTCTTTATTCTGGATGATTTTTGCTGAATTTTGCATAACTGGTAAACCTTAAGAGATAGACAAAAACTGACTACAAAAGAAATGTAGAGCTCGTTGAAGCACACAATTTATGTTATATACTTTTTTCGTGGAGTTGGTCGTTTTTGAGATATTCCTTGTTATTGATTTCAGCTTTGAAAAACATACTTTTCTCATACAGGCATTTATCAACTCCTGTCCATACGAACAAAGGAACTTTAGTCACACAGCAATTAGCTTTTGACTGTCACTTTAACCTATCGTACTCCCTTACTTCCCTCCTACTTACAAGGAAGCAAGTAATAAGACTATTTCTGCTAATGTTTTCTCGATTAGCATGCAGTAAATAGAAGCATAAGCTCTCTAGCTATAATTTGTTGCACAGATGAACAGAAAGGCGAAACGATTTATAAAGATGTTCTGGACTATGGGGATCTCAAAACATGTATATGTGGTGTAATTTCCATATGAAATTTTTGGTGGCATGTAATGTAAAAGGAAGTTGATAGCTGTAAGGTTGGTTCTCTGCTGAGGGAGATACTTGTGTGAACATGAGGTGAAGAAAAGCCACGCACCCAGATTATATGTAGCTGCCGCGGCCCGGCCAATGGTACCCTGGATCAATAGTTTTAGGGACAGCGATAGCACGCAATAGCACCGGAGAGATTCTTGGGAATCCGACAACAGAATGGGAGCACGAAAAAGGAGAAATAATGACCGGGTAGTTATAAATATTGCAGGGTGAGGAGAAAGGGACTGCTGCTGCTGCTACTTCTTTCGGATTTATGTATTGCCCTGGGCCCCATATGCCTGCATAGCGTCTGCTATGTCGCTTCCTTATAAATAACACACGACCATCAACCTTTTTATTCCTAACATCAACATCTTTTGTATATTGACATATTCCACATGATGAAACGCTAAACTATGGAAGAAAGGACTAGAAGTTGGGTCATGAAACAAAAACGTGTGTTGAGGCTTGGGCTTCTCAAGGTGAGGTGTATCGAAGATTTCACCGGAAATGTATGTTTTAATACTACCTGAATAAGAAAAAACATTTTTAGAAAAATGTCCGTGTGTGTATCTGTCTGGGTGTGTGACAGCACAGCTCAAAAGCTCAAAAGCGAAAAGACAGTTAAATACCAAACTTAGTATTTAAGTTTCATATTTTCCAGGATGCGACACGAATATTTTCAAGAAATCCTCCCACCCCTAACTACCCTTAATAGGAACTTTTTTCAAAACTTTTTATTTTCTGAAAAATGACTAACAATTTTGATTAAAATATCGTATATTAAAGAAATTTACCTGACAGATAAAATGTATATCTTGAATTTTCTGGGAATAGCCTCTGAAGACCTCTTTATTCTGAATGAATTTTACGAAATTTTGCATAACTGCTAAACCGTAAGAGATGGACAAAATCTCAACGCACAGAAAATGTAGAGCACATTAAAACATACACTTTATGTTATATACTTTTTTTTTCTCGTGGAGTTGATCGTTTTTAAGATATTCCTGGTTTTTCGTTTCAGCTTTGAAAAACTTATACAGGAATTTGTCAACTCCTGTCCATACAAACAAAAGAATTTCAGTCACATAGCAACTAGCTTTTGACTATCACTTTAACATATGGTACTCCCTTATTTCGCTTCTACTTACAAAGTAGCAAGTATAAAAATACGATGTCTGCTAATTTTTCTCGGTTAGATGAAGTAAATAGAATAATTTGTTGCAGAGATGTAGAGAAAGTCATGTGATTGTTTATCCACTCAAAGTTTTCCTCAGTCCTCAGTACTAGTAAATGCCGATAGGTACTCTACCTAGATGAGCAACTTTCCTTCCAAAAATTCTTTTCCCAATTGTAATTTAATTTTATGTATGTGAGTTTTCCCCATCTGTGGTGTCGTATTTAGTAATCACGGGCCTTATACTCCTGTAAACACTTCTGATATAGTATAATCAATAGTGAGACTAACAAATAGGCATGTGATTCCTTCGTAGTTTCGAGTCATCTATAACAGAAAAAAAAGGAATAGCAAATTTTAACATGGAGAAAAGCGTATGAATGTCAAAACTCTGGATATACATTTTTTGAAAACAGCATTTTATAAAAATATTGGAGCGTGTGTGTGTGTTTGCGCGCGCGCACGTGTAAACAATATAACTGAAAAACGAAATAAATGCCAAACTTAATACATAAGTAAAGATTTGAAATGAAGATTTTTAAGAAAATTTCCCACTGCTCACTAGCCTTTATAATGCATTTTTTTCATGATTTTTAATACTCTCAAAAATGTCTTTATCCGCCTTGACAAAAAAGGAATAAAATACCATATATCAAACATATTCACTCGACAAATTAATTGGGTATCCTGAATTTTTGGGCAAAATGCCTGTGAAGGAACTTTGTGCATTCTTATATCAGTAGTCAAAGTCAAGCGATAAATAAAAATGCACTGCAAAATTGTAGACCTCTTTGGAACACGCAATTTATTTCAAAAGACTTCCTTTTAAAGGTATAAGCCATTTCCGAGATATCTGTTATAAATAAATGCTTTGAATAACATTTCTCAGTTGCTTCTCATTCTTTTAAGGTCCTTACCACATTCATTTGTTTCCAGCTATTGAATGGGAACATTATAGTTTTTAGACTGGTATATACAGTGTCAGTGCTTCAACACTTGACTGGCGTAACGAAAGATTTATCGCGACTAAGTTACGTAAGAGTAGTTCATATTCCAATTAAGATGACAAGAGTGTAGAAAATGTTATGTGAATTTAACACAAATACGATTATGGCAGTTGGTGTACAGAACAAAATTACAGATGCACTAATATTTTTAAAAATATTTTAAAATAAAGTTGTGCCTACAGTGGCAATATTAAGTTAAACAGAAAGTTCCAGTTGATAAGATTACGTAAAAACTAATAGTCATTTTGGGCAAATTCTGCCATTTAATCTTCCTTAAATACAGAATGTGAAATCGCTTCAAATCGGCGGAAACTGGCAGCTATACAAATCGGAGATTTTCAAACAAAATATAATAAGCAATTAACTTAAATGCAATTAATTTTGAAATGCCATATCACCGATGGATGAAGTATTTCATCTTTTGAAAACATAGGCTCTTCGTGAGTCTTCAGTTGTTTTTGCTAATGTCTTGGCAGAAGCTGACGTCGAGTTGCTCTAAATACGCGGGTACTTCTAAGCTATATTGCCATGTATTAGTACTTTCACCAAGGCCCCACGAAGATACTTATTGGAGCGTCATCTGGAACTCGGCTTAGTTTCTTTCATCCTAACATCTAGGAAAGACCAGCTTTTTAGTGCTGGCTTTTAATTAGGATAAAGAAACTGGTTTGAATTTCTCATTTATAAAATAAATAACTGTATTACATTAATTTTATTTTGCTGTGGATTGGGACTAAAATAATTTTAAACAATTTTAATAACACACCAGTGTCCTTTCAGTTATTACAGATTAGCTCTTTAAATGTCACATGCATGCACACAAACACATATAACTGTCGTGCAAATTTGAGTACTTTTTGCAGAAGCTACTAATTTGAAATGTAGTACAGAAGATTGGGAATAAGATACAGATAAAGATTTATCTTCATTGTTGTACCTATGTCTCACGAGGAAGGGATACCCCGGGCACACGAACCTGGCGATACGGCACAGCAATACAGACTGTGGTGCCAATTTAGCCATTTTGTAGCTAGTTCTAGCTATTTTGTAAAGTGATTTCCTACAAAAGTTTGAGTTTAGCTATTAGCTATATTTTTAGCCTTAGGTTTCTTTTTCATGAGATATTTTGGTTTTCATTCATTTTAATACTATTTTTTTCTATCCCACTGCGATTGGCACACGAGCCAGCACACTACCGTCAATGGCACAACCATTATGCGGGAATTCGGCAAATCCCCTAATTCCAATTGCGAGACAAAGTAAATGAGTGAAATATACGACAAAGCTGCCAGTGTAACATAAACAGTAATATAGTGGTAAGAGAGCTGCTGGAAACCAAGAGGAAGATGAGGAGAATATAGTTTTCATTGATAGGCGAGTTAATGTAGACTTTTCTATAGCTATAATGTAACATAAACAGTAATATAGTGGTAAGAGAGCTGCTGGAAACCAAGAGGAGGATGAGGAGAATATAGTTTTCATTGGTAGGCGAGTTAATGTAGACTTTTCTATAGCTATAATGTAACATAAACAGTAATATAGTGGTAAGAGAGCTGCTGGAAACCAAGAGGAGGATGAGGAGAATATAGTTTTCATTGGTAGGCGAGTTAATGTAGACTTTTCTATAGCTATAATGTTGCATAAATAGTAATATAGTGGTAAGAGAGCTGCTGGAAACCAAGAGGATGATGAGGAGAATATAGTTTTCATTGATAGGCGAGTTAATGTAGCCTTTTCTATAGCTATAATGTAACATAAACAGTAATATAGTGGTAAGAGAGCTGCTGGAAACCAAGAGGAGGATGAGGAGAATATAGTTTTCATTGATAGGCGAGTTAATGTAGCCTTTTCTATAGCTATAATGTAACATAAACAGTAATATAGTGGTAAGAGAGCTGCTGGAAACCAAGAGGAAGATGAGGAGAATATAGTTTTCATTGATAGGCGAGTTAATGTAGACTTTTCTATAGCTATAATGTAACATAAACAGTAATATAGTGGTAAGAGAGCTGCTGGAAACCAAGAGGAGGATGAGGAGAATATAGTTTTCATTGGTAGGCGAGTTAATGTAGACTTTTCTATAGCTATAATGTAACATAAACAGTAATATAGTGGTAAGAGAGCTGCTGGAAACCAAGAGGAGGGTGAGGAGAATATAGTTTTCATTGGTAGGCGAGTTAATGTAGACTTTTCTATAGCTATAATGTTGCATAAATAGTAATATAGTGGTAAGAGAGCTGCTGGAAACCAAGAGGAAAATGAGGAGAATATAGTTTTCATTGGTTAGGTGAGTTAATGTAGACTTTTCTATAGCTATAATGTAACATAAACAGTAATATAGTGGTAAGAGAGCTGCTGGAAACCAAGAGGAGGATGAGGAGAATACAGTTTTCATTGATTAGATGAGTTAATGTAGCCTTTTCTATAGCTATAATGTAACATAAACAGTAATATAATGGTAAGAGAGCTGCTGGAAACCAAGAGGAGGATGAGGAGAATATAGTTTTCATTGGTTAGATGAGTTAATGTAGCCTTTTCTATAGCTATAATGTTGCATAAATAGTAATATAGTGGTAAGAGAGCTGCTGGAAACCAAGAGGAGGATGAGGAGAATATAGTTTTCATTGGTTAGATGAGTTAATGTAGCCTTTTCTATAGCTATAATGTTGCATAAATAGTAATATAGTGGTAAGAGAGCTGCTGGAAACCAAGAGGAGGATGAGGAGAATACAGTTTTCATTGATTAGATGAGTTAATGTAGCCTTTTCTATAGCTATAATGTAACATAAATAGTAATATAGTGGTAAGAGAGCTGCTGCAAACCAAGAGGAGGATGAGGAGAATATAGTTTTCATTGATTAGATGAGTTAATGTAGCCTTTTCTATAGCTATAATGTTGCATAAATAGTAATATAGTGGTAAGAGAGCTGCTGGAAACCAAGAGGAGGATGAGGAGAATATAGTTTTCATTGGTTAGGCGAGTTAATGTAGCCTTTTCTATAGCTATAATGTAACATAAATAGTAATATAGTGGTAAGAGAGCTGCTGGAAACCAAGAGGAGGATGAGGAGAATATAGTTTTCATTGATTAGATGAGTTAATGTAGCCTTTTCTATAGCTATAATGTTGCATAAATAGTAATATAGTGGTAAGAGAGCTGCTGGAAACCAAGAGGAAGATGAGGAGAATATAGTTTTCATTGATAGGCGAGTTAATGTAGCCTTTTCTATAGCTATAATGTTGCATAAACAGTAATATAGTGGTAAGGGAGCTGCTGGAAACCAAGAGGAAGATGAGGAGAATACAGTTTTCATTGGTTAGATGAGTTAATGTAGCCTTTTCTATAGCTATAATGTTGCATAAATAGTAATATAGTGGTAAGAGCGCTGCTGGAAACCAAGAGGAAGATGAGGAGAATATAGTTTTCATTGGTTAGGTGAGTTAATGTAGCCTTTTCTTTAGCTATAATGTTGCATAAATAGTAATATAGTGGTAAGAGAGCTGCTGGAAACCAAGAGGTGGATCAGGAGAATATAGTTTTCATTGGTTAGATGAGTTAATGTAGCCTTTTCTATAGCTATAATGTTGCATAAATAGTAATATAGTGGTAAGAGAGCTGCTGGAAACCAAGAGGAAGATGAGGAGAATATAGTTTTCATTGATAGGCAAGTTAATGTAGCCTTTTCTATAGCTATAATGTTGCATAAATAGTAATATAGTGGTAAGAGAGCTGCTGGAAACCAAGAGGAAGATGAGGAGAATATAGTTTTCATTGATAGGCGAGTTAATGTAGCCTTTTCTATAGCTATAATGTTGCATAAACAGTAATATAGTGGTAAGAGAGCTGCTGGAAACCAAGAGGAAGATGAGGAGAATATAGTTTTCATTGGTTAGATGAGTTAATGTAGCCTTTTCTATAGCTATAATGTTGCATAAATAGTAATATAGTGGTAAGAGAGCTGCTGGAAACCAAGAGGAAGATGAGGAGAATATAGTTTTCATTGGTTAGGTGAGTTAATGTAGCCTTTTCCTCAGATATTTTTATTTGTAATTTTAGCCACTTTTAGCTATGTTTTGAAGTAGTTTAGCTACTTTGTATGTTGATGAATTGGCAACACTGAATGCAGAGTCTTGGAGAGGTAGATTGGGGACCTCGCCAGGTGCGGTTCTCATTCCTGCCGCAGTCACAATGAACATTAATTTTCTTTGTCGCACTACACTGAGGACCATAACCGACACTTCCAACTCTGAAAGAAACCTACGCAGAAGAACGATGAATGAAATGACAGTGGAAATGACTGGAGGGACAAGAAATTCGTGGGATGGAAGAAACCTATCCCAGGAAAAACCCCGAAAAACCTATGGGTCGGTCACCCACGACCTCCCCGAATGGGCCACACAGGAAACCGCCCGAACCATCCCGCTTCGTTAGTACAGACATTTTCAGCAATGTGCTTCCAATAGCTGGATGACAGCTTTCACAAAAAGTTTAAATCCATGAAAAAATTATGCTCGAAGATATAAATATTATTCAGAAAGATTATTCAAGATACTCAGATAAGAACACAATAAGCAGGCATAGTATTGCAAAGTTTCATTACGATTGGCCACTACTTTTAGATAAAAGGCGCATAAAACAAAGAAAACGCCGATTTGAGAAAAATCATTTTTAAAGTGCAAACGTGGCAAGCACAAAAAGGATGCACTACTATATTAAACAGTCATTCAAGGGCATAAATAAAACTGTATTCATATAACCTCATATATTTTACTGTTCAGAAAGAATTAAAATTTGTTTCCAAAAATAAGACGGATAGTTTGAACTTCAGTACCTACCTACCCTATCTGCCCTTAAGCTCACATACCTTGCTGAATATTCGAATGATTTCTATTGGTTTTCTGTGAATGAATATCGAGACAAGCTGTGCAGCGGTAACATTATATGAAAATGTCACTCAGTACAGAGCGAGGATTATCGATACATCAGGTACAGGACCAAAGTGGCAGCTAAAAGGTTATCTAGGACGATATATGTGGTCATGAAAACATAGCAGCAGTTTCTGGGTACCAGAGTTAGAGTCGAGTACATAAACCCTCCCCTTGGTTGAGCAACACACATCTATGCCTTGCGGGAACATAGGCTTTAGAATTTCGTTCATCCCTAACCGGTTTTGTTCATGTGCGAGGAGCTCGCCTCACGTTCTTGAGGAAGGCCTATCTCTGCACAGCATTGTTGCTGTAGGGATGAAGTAGTCTCTCGTCAGTGCAGTGAATACGTGTGCGTTAAGTGTCATGTGAGTGGCAGATGGGAAGCACAATAGAATTGCCCTGGGATATCGCACAATCCATTGTTTCCATGGATTTGAACTTTAGCTGCGGGCGCTAATAAAAAAAAAAGTGAAACGTGTATTCCAATAAATATATTGGTGAGCTCGCTCATTCATATTCGGGAATATAATGATAGATCTTGTGCAGTTAGTGCAACTAACTTATATAACTTCGTTAATAGTATCGCATTAAACCAATTCCTCAATTTTAAATATCTGTGTTAAGTTGAAACAACTTAATTAAAACCTTCCTTCTTCCACATAATACTCCTAGCTTTATGGACACTATACACGAGGTAAAGAGTAATGAAGTTTACATTGAGTTTGGTGTTAAAATGTCAGGCTACATAGTGTATAGACAAGGTAATGTATTGCACTCGAAAATTCCATACCGAGATTTCACCGGAAATATATGCTCTGAGACCCCCTGAATCCAAAAAAGCATTTTTAGAAATATGACGTGTGTGTATTTGTGTGGGTGGGTGTGTGGCTGTGTGCGTGTCTGTGGGCAGCATAGCTCAAAAATGAAAATACGTTGAAAATCAAACTTGGTAAGTTTGGTATCTTTCAAGGATACGACACGAAGATTTTCAAGAAAATCCCCCACCCCAAACTACCCTTTACATGGAAAAAATTTCGAAAATTTTGATTTTTTTAAAACTGGCTCTGTCGACTTTGATTAAAAGCTCGTATATTAAGATATTTACTTCCCAAATAAAATGTATATCTTGAATTTTCTGGGAATAGCCGCTGAAGACTATTTTACTTTGGATGAATTTTACGGAATTTTGCATAACTACTAAACCATAACAGATGGACAAAAACTTACCACACAGAAAATGTAGAGCACATTAAAACACACAATTTATGTTGTATACATTTTTTCATGGAGCTGATCGTTTTTAACATATTCTCATTATACTTGTACTTTTCTCATACAGAAATTTGTCAACTCCTGTTCATACAAATAAAGGAACTTCAGTCACATAGCAACCAGCTTTTGACTATCACTTTAACCTATGGTACCCCCTTATTTCGCTTCTACTTACAAGTAAGCAAGTAATAAGACTATTTTTGCTAATGTTTTCTCAAATAGCATGAAGTAAATAGAAGCCTAAGCTTTTAACAATAATTTGTTAACTTCTCAACCCAGAGGTCCCGGGTTCGATTCCCGGCTGGGGCGGGGAATGTTTCTTTAGTCAGAACTATTCCCTATTTCCCAAGAGTCTGGAAGTATGTATGCGAGAGTGAATGCGGTGTGTGTGTGTGTGTTTGAATAAAATAAACAAATATAAAGAAATTACAGACAAGGGGTTGTTTCAAGTGCAATGCCCCTGATATGACCTCAGATGTTAAAGGAGGCTATATAAATAAAAATAAAAAAAATAAAAAAAAATTTGCAGAAATATACAGAAAGTCATATGAATGATACACATCATATTTATATTTTTATGGATTTTAAACGTAACAAATATAAAACCTATAGCATTTAAATTCACCTCACTAATGCTCTAAACTTGATCCCTAGCACTTTTTGACCAAAGCATGTTTTATAGTGTGTTTGCGCGTGCGCAGATAGTATGACATAATTACGTTATGGTTCAAATGTCATCACGCCCTCATCCATACCATCATAACAGTTGTATTAGACCGCCTCTGTTGTGTGGTGGTAGCTGTTTACCTCAAACCTGTTCGAATCTCGATAAGAGGGTTTCCCTTATACTGGGAAGAAGAATGTCTAGTAACTCTAAGCTCTGGCTCTTTTGAGTATCATTTCATTCATCGATGCCTCTAGATGATAACTCACTTCGGCAGAATTAGTTAACGCGCAATCCTCTCCCGGTTTCTGTATAACTTGTATATTGCTTTGGTCTTTCCCTAAAGCGCTGCCGTTAATGATGTACGCAACAAAGAACATCGTCAAAAACAAACATCATCAACAATAATTTATATTATTTTTTTATTATTGCACTTCTAGAGTAAGAAACCTGGAGGTAGCATATAAAACAATTTCTTAAACTCCTACAGCTCTAATTTTTGCCTTGTTAACACTATTTTAACGTTATTTTCTTCTGTTTGATATTTTTAAAACTTCAGTCACGCTCAGTCGGAATATAGTTCAACGAAAAAATGTATTTTTGACTATAATTAATATTAGATTGATTTTTATTACATTCAAGGGCTCAGTGGTTATATGAAAATCTTGGCTTTAAAAATACTAACTTTAAAACAGTATGGACATGCTTTACACCTGAATAATCAGGAAAAATAACTAAGAAATAATAGCAATTTAAGTGTATTTAATAGGTGGTGAAAAGCCCAGATAATATCATGGAAACAGTGCATTCCTTAGGTTGAATATGTTTAACACTGTGTACGATATATGCTTACATACTGGCCGCCACTGATTAGTATTACTTCACGAATGTTCAACCGTAGCAAAGTAATAAACATTCCTGATGAAGGCCCTCGGCGAAGAGTTCTATTTTTATTAATCCGCCTCTGTTGATAAGCAATAACATTTACTATACTATTATTATTCTACATTATATTATTGTTAGTAGTATTATTGTCATCAAAATCTTCATTGTTATTGGGAATGACTGCAGTTTTATCAATGTATTCACAATGTAACAGTTTCACATTTGCAGGTGTGTCTGAATCTAACATTTTGTTAACATACAAATGTAAACACACAAGTCTCTGCTGCACTGGACTATAAATTTAATTTGCATAAAGTTACCCCTTTTAGAAAAACAATGTAAACAATTTCGTTCCTCGTTTTAAAAACTGCAGTCATTTTCATATAATTTCTAACCTTGTAACCAGTTTTTATTTTAGCTTGCACATGAAGCAAATAGGGCAAAAAGAGGAACCAAGTGAGAAGGAAAAATTATACTCTGAATTTAAATTCCGAGGCCTTTAAATGTCAATAAAAATTAAACTTCTTTTTCTCTTGGGTTTCGATCTATTTTGTCAAAATTTATAGTATGCAAACTCTTTGCATATCCAAATTTAAATTATATTGAGTTTTACTTAGAGACAGGTCCATATTGGGCGTGACAGACTGCTTTATTTTGCATAGAGGTATCTTTATCAATCAGGTTCTTTTACGTGCTGCAAAGCTACGACACGCAACCATCTTCCCTATCGAAGGAAGCTATGCTAAGGATTTTTACACCATAAGAAATTCAGCGCTCTGCACCGAGTTTGAGCCAGCGACCTTGGGTTTGCACATTATTGACCGTAAGTAAAATATATATTTTAGTGTTTCAAGAGCAAACATATAGCAATTTCCATAATATTTTATTTTAAATCAATTTCCCTCAAATCAAATTTAAAATACATAAAAGTATTTTATCTAAGTGTTGTAATTAAATAAACTGAAAGTTTAAATAATTAGCGCTGTTGAAGTAAATCGTACAAAACTTCCCATAAAATGCTCAAAAACAAAGTCGTCGTTTCCTACCTTCACATTTCTTGGAATTATAGTATCATCAGATTGTTCACTTACCTGTAAAGAGAGAAAAATAGATATTAACAACTTTATTCATAAAAACATGGCTACATAAATACAGAGATTTGCTTAGTTAATTATGGTCTTGAATATGCATTTCCTAAGGACAAAAATTGGGTTCTGAAGAAAAAAGTTGATTGCATAAATAGAGACTAATATATGCTCCAAGATATCTAAGAGAAATTAATTCAGATTTTTACTATGTTTAACATAAAATAAGTTATATATAGTATTATGTTCAAACTGTTTTATAATACACTGACCATAGAATCACTGCGCAGCTACTCCAGAAGTTGGGTTTCGTTTATTGTTCATCGTTTTAATTACCAATAAACTGCCCGAGTGCATATGCATGCAGCAACCCCTAAAAAGTTGATTGGTCTTTGATTAATCGTTTGGTTACAGAGCTAGTGGTAAAGGAAAAATCACTGCACAGGGAAAAAAGTATTTTCAACACATAATGATGCAACCATCGTCCTAGCTTATCCTAGGAGATCCACCGATTGTCCGGTTGAGGAGATAAGGAGACTAACGTGCACTCTCTTTCAACGTAAATTTCTATTACATTTTTTTTTTCTCGCCCTGCCTCCCGAAAACTCTTTCAAAACTCCAGCGGTTATCTGCCTATCGATAGTACACCCAACAATCATTGAAATAGTCATTTGTCCTTGATGAGACATGAAGTGATGCTCACTCAACGTGATCCGTGAGTTGTGGTGAGAGTTTGGAACGTACTGCCACTGTGGATTGTTTAGAGTAACCCTGTGCTCGACGACACGGAACGTACTGCCACTGTGGATTGTTTAGAGTAACCCTGTGCTCGACGCCTCGGAACGTACTGCCACTGTGGATTGTTTAGAGTAACCCTGTGCTCGACGGTCCGGAACGTACTGCCACTGTGGATTGTTTAAAGTAACCCTGTGCTCGACGCCCCGGAACGTACTGCCACTGTGGATTGTTTAGAGTAACCCTGTTCTCGACACCCCGGAACGTACTGCCACTGTGGATTGTTTAGAGCAACCCTGTGCTCGACGCCCCGGAACGTACTGCCACTGTGGATTGTTTAGAGTAACCCTGTGCTCGATGCCCCGGAACGTACTGCCACTGTGGATTGTTTAGAGTAACAATGTGCTCGATGCCCCAGAACGTACTGCCACTGTGGATTGTTTAGAGTAAACCTGTGCTCGACGCCCCGGAACGTACTGCCACTGTGGATTGTTTAGAGTAACCCTGTGCTCAATGCCCCGGAACGTACTGCCACTGTGGATTGTTTAGAATAACCCTGTGCTTGATGCCCCGGAACGTACTGCCACTGTGGATTGTTTAGAGTAACCCTGTGCTCGATGCCCCGGAACGTATTACCACTGTGGAATGTTTAGAGTAACCCTGTGCTCGATGCCTCGGAACGTACTGCCATTGTGGAATGTTTAGAGTATCCCTATGCTCAATGCCCCGGAACGTACTGCCACTGTGGAATGTTTAGAGTAACCCTGTGCTCGATGCCCCGGAACGTATTACCACTGTGGAATGGTTAGGGTAACCCTGTGCTCGATGCCCCGGAACGTATTACCACTGTGGAATGTTTAGAGTAACCCGTGCTCGATGCCCCAAGTATAACGGAAAATCCTGCTTCGCGTGTGATTCATTTCACCGCTATCCCCGAGTACAAGAAAGTGACATTGAAAAATAAACAAAATCGCAATGTATTTCAAATCTATAAGTCACAGCTCCAGCTTGTTGATCAAAATTTCCTATTTTTTCACAATATTTTTTGCCTTTTATGGAGGGGGGGGCAAATATCAAAATTAAATTTAAATGTTATACACAAACGCAAAGCCAAGGGATGCATGAAATAAAAACTCTCTGTCGTATATCCCTAGACTTTGCACTGTACAGGGCTCGTGTGTCGCATTTGCTAATGTTTACTTAGCCAATAAGGGAAAGCGGAAAGATAACTGTGGGCGGTAGAATACTAATTAGCGGGGCAAGCTTATAAGAAACAAGGACTACACTGGAGGTCAATCAAAGCCGCAGTACACGATTGATTATTACATTCCTTGCAATTGAGTGAGTTTGGTTAATTATGTTCATTTTTTCAAAGTTCTGCACTGTACCAACCTATATTCTTTGATCGTAGTGTACTTGTTTTCAGTTTATAGGAATGCATTGTGAAATATCACGCAGGTCAGCAGGTTACCTGCTATGTGACGTCACTTCTGCCATCAAGAACACCGAGAACGACGGTGGAACAAAACTTCCACTGAACGGTAACGGCGTTTGCTACGTTCAATTAATATAACCAGTTGCATAGCCAGAATTCGTTACCTTTGTCGGAACCTTGAAATTGCTTAATTTACTTATGTATTAACGCGTGTGTCTACTCCAACAGCCCATTTCAAAACGTGTTGCACTACCTAGCATTGCTCAATGCCTGGTCTCGTTCAGTTCCTGCTAGTAGATAAACCGGTGAACACTGAAAGAGAGCGCAGATTGAAAAAATGTGCAAAATACACTGAACAAACTAGTGGAAGATTCAAACATATTTTGAGTGACAGGAGAGCTTTTTTCTTCGATACAGTAAAGGAGTATGTGGCAAATCATTGCAAATAATCTGAATGAGTTTGCTTGATTTGTTGATTGTCTCTTAAATTATCTGCATTTTTATATCAAGTTTTATACTTTTATTTGTAAAAGCACAATGCGTTTTTATTTACTAATCATGTTATGAAACAATTGTTTTACAGTATTACTTTATGAATTAGAACGATGCATATAATGCCAATACGTGTAATGTGTTAATTTTGGAACAGACTTTACCTCAACGTGTGTATGTTTACGCTACAAACCCCTCCCCATTACCCCTATTTATCCACTACTGCTCTATGTGTTCGTAGCTGTGTACGCTTTAGAACCCAAAACCGAGTTCCAGTCATAAGTCCAGCTCTTGTCGACCACTACTGCTGGACATCACAACAATAATTACGCGCTTTAGTGAACAAAGTATTGTTAAATATAGACAAATTAACTCCTGAAAATACAAATAAGAACAAGAATGTAGTGTGGAACAATTATCGGAATTCTGTGCAGAGAGAAATTATAAAAGTGACGGCTCAAATAGAAACAAAGAGACTGATTCTATGCTACACACACATTCAGTGCAAACTTGACTGCCGCTATACTAAAACGTATTCAGCCTTAAGATGATCCTCGTCAAAACAACCCAGGCGACCAGTGCACCATTGCAATGTAGCCTTCCGCCATTCGCGCCAGAAATACTGTCATACTTTCTCGACCATGTGGCGTGCACACGCGACATATTGTAATGTAAAACGAACAGAGCCCTTATTCCGACAATTTAAACGGTAACTAAATTATTCTGTTAAGTATAATGGTGATAAAATTGATAGTCATATCAAAATAAATGCGTGCACATGTAGTAATTACACCTAAAAATCACGTGCGAAAAAATAAATAACACGTACGCAATAACTTACATTTATTCGTTCTCTGGAAGCGGTTCTATTCCCTCCAGATCGGAATCGTCGTCTGAACTCTTGTCTCGTTCCATGTTCGAACTGCAAGCGACCGTTACAGTGCAAACAATTTGCGGAAATAATCAGGTGACTCATGCTGGGTCTTATAGCTCTGTATAACGGTATAAATCGGCGTTTGTTAAACTCGAATACAATATTATACCATATAAGATTAAATTTATTCTGTCATTTAGATTACTGCGCGCAATGCCACTCAGTTGTACCGCGGTCCACTGACCACGTGGATCGACCTAAGAGTGAATAGAATATAGGCAAGTTCGTGTTCTTATGAAGCCGAGTGGCACTTGTGCTACTAGTTTCCTCGACAATATACTTGAGTATCAAACTCGCGATTCTTATTAACTCTGCGGCAAATTATGAGAACACGAGGTCTACTAGGAACTACTGCTGCCGCTGTTCCTGCAGTAAGCAACATTTGGAAGCGGTTAGATGCCACGTGCCAGTGTTCTTGACGCTATCTGTGCAACAACAATGGGAATAGTTGCGTTACCGAAAGCAGTTCATCATCCCTCGGTTCATTGTGTGTCGGTAATCCAGTGGAGCCAAATAAAGCCAACAGGACTGACGGCAATAAACGTTATAGCGAACTACAGAACCAATCATGTACAATGCTAACGTTGTGGTTTATCGTAAACATAAATACAAAATTTATTGTCGCACAATTACCGGGTGACATGGTGCGGCGGCAGGAGGGGTTTAACAAACATCCCTGCTTGTTTTATGAGGAGGGGGTGCACTTCCAGAGCCTCTTGTATTTATTATCCTCGAATAAATTTAATTGTTTCATAGAGGTCTAAGTGTTTGCTGATTGATGATATTAAAATCTGATGTGTTCCATTCACATTACTTTCTCTACTTCTGTGTAACAAATTATTGTTACTAAGCTTATTCTTCTATTTACTTCACACTAATCGAAAAAAAAAAATAGCAAAAATAGGCTTATTCCTTGCTCCCTTGTATGTAGAAGCGAAATATGCGAGTATCATAGGTTAAAGTGAAATCAAAAGCTGGTTACCAGGTGAATGAAGTTCCTTTGTTTGTATGGTCACGAGTTGTCAAATTCCTGTCTGAGAAAAGTACAAATTTTTCAAAGCTGAAACCAAAAACAAGGAATATCTCAAAAAGATCAACTCCTCAAAATTGTATATATATTAAATCGTGTGTTTTAATGTACTCTGCGGTTTTTTTGTACTAAGTTTTTGTCCATTTCTTACGGTTTAGCAGTTATGCAAAATTTCGTATAATTCATCCAGAATAAAGAAGTCTTCAGAGGCTATTACCAGAAAATTCAAGACACACATATTATTTGTCTGATAAATATCTTTAATATACGATATTTTAATCAAAATGGTTAAAGCCATTTTTGAGAAAATAAAAATTTTCAAAAAAGTTCACTGTAAAGGGTAGTTAGGGCTGGGGGAATTTTCTTGAAAATCTTCGTGTCGCATAGCTCAGAAACGAAAATACCGTTAAATACCAAACTTGGTATTTAAGTTTGGTATCTTCCAAGTATGTGACACGAAGATCTTCAAAAAAATTCCCCCACCCCAACTATGCTTTACATGGAACTTTTTTTTTTGAAAATGTTGATTTTCTCAAAAACGGCTCTAACGATTTTGGTTAAAATATCGTATATTAAAGTTATTTACCTGACAAATAAACTGTATATTTTGAAGTTTCTGGGAATAGCTTCTGAAGACTACTTTCTTCTGGATGAATTTTACGAAATTTTGCATAACTGCTAAACAGTAAGAGATGGACAAAAACTTATTATACAAAAATGTAGAGCACATTAAAACACACAATTTATGTTATATAATTTTTTTCATGGAGTTGATAGTTTTTTAGAATTCCCCTGATTTTGGTTTCAGCTTTAAAAAACTTATATTTTCTTCACAGGAGTTTGTTAATTCGTGTCCATACAAACAAAGGAACTTCAGTCACATAGCAACCAGTTTTGACTATCAATTTAACCCATGGTACTCCCTTATTTCGCTCCTACTTACAAGGAGGCGAGTAATAAATTATTTCTGCTATTTTTTTCTCCATTAGCATGAACTAAAAAGAAGCATTAGCTTTCTAACAACAATTTGTTGCAGAGATGTAGAGAACTCATGTGAATGGAACACATCAGATTTTTTTTTATTCCTTTACCGAACTTATTCTCTCTTTTATATTATGGGTTTCTGTTTTGTTATACCCAAATCAGAAATATGTTATTCTTATAAATTAATAATTTATTAACAAATAATTAGTAATCATAAGGGAAACAAACACTAATGCAAAATCGAATACGTAAAATATGTTTAAAGGTAACATTTGTATTCATTATTCAGTAGATCTGCAGGTTTTTCAACGTAGTTATCCAAATGCATCAAGTTTATATACTTCTAATCAATTAGTAGATATTCCTTTCATCGTAATTACGAATAAAAACTATTTGACACGTGTTTGGTTAAACTAAATGTTTAAACAGAGGCTTCGCCCATTTTAACAATGCTCCAAAGAAACAATACTATTGCTTCAGAGCAATTCATTTAATTTAATCCCAGAAAAAAAGTAATAGTACAATTAATCTTCTTTAATTTAAAATAAGAAGTTTAAACTTTTGTTACATGTATAATTACTGTTCCGTGTTAATTATAAACCTAATATTGTATCACGCTAAAGTTCAACCAATGAAGCTGGTATACTGAGACAATGGTTTACTGAAAGCAATTTAAGATGTTCCTTGCCTACTGAAACGGAACATTAGCATTTAAAACACTGATTTCAGAGCAATTTGTTTCCTTTACACAGGTTGCTTTTGTTTTTGTGAACACATATATACAGAATATAGTGAAATTTCTTCAGTAGCTTCAATCTCAGTTTACGAACAGTTATGAAAACTTCTAAGCAATTTATTGAATATTGAGGTTATGGTCTCCGGCCACGTAATTACTTATACTGCTCTCTGCCGACGTTTCCATGGGCCACTTAGCTCAACATAAGTTGCAGCGAAACGTCGACAGAGAGCAGTATAAGAAATGACACGGCCTACACCGAAATCATAACCTCAATGGACTACGGCCGTGGAAGCCTACACATATATCAAACTTATTCAACAGTTAGTTGTTTTACTAGCAATATATACACGACAATACAATTTTGGATAATCGCTATTTATTATGCTCTGGATAAGTATTAATCATAATGTATAATTCAGAAATTCACTAGATAAAATTAAATGTCTTCAAAAGTGATATAAAGTGTAACCTCTTAGCCCACAAGATTTGAAGTTCACACAAATAATGCTAAAATAATAAACTTTGCAACTTTGTATTAGATGCATCAGAAATTGCCTCTTGCATTATATTTACAAAACTGCTTCATTTGATTAAAAACGTTCCCAAACTGCTTTAGTTTCTGAATTAAATATGTAACATTTTCCACAGAGAGCAATTTTAATTGCGTTGTAGCTTCTCATTAAATGCAAAGAAATTGAAAGTCAATCAAGTGTTGCGCTGAAAAGCTGATTATAAATTCCAAAATATTATTTGAAGCTGCAGCAAATGGCTTTCAAGCGAAGCATAAAGGAAACCGCTCACAAGAAAGCATGGGAATTTGTTCAGCTGTTATAACGAAGAGAGTAGCGGTACCGCAATACGTAGAGCGCTGGTATATTTCATAATAACTTCCTTCTTATCCATTCTTCATCACAGAAGGTACGTCTTGGCCGTAAATTTGGGATAAATAATAAAAAAACACTACACGTGTCCCAGAGAGGACACTCCCCTAGTAATCCTTTCCATGCTGAAGGAAGAAGCTCCCGAGGGGAAAATTTATTGCTCCAACAAGAACAAAATCGCTAGTAGACGAGAAATGTCCAACAGCTCTTTTATATCCGGCTTGGCCACGTCTGAGGGGATAACAAAACAGTGTCTACCAATATTGATGAGTGGAATGCAGCCGCTAGGAAGTGCTGCCTCTTTTTTATCGCTGTCTTGCCTAATGCATGTGGCAACACGCTAAAATAGTTATGCCACTCAAAAATGCATTTTTATTATCATAAATTAACGCAATAGCATTGACCGCTGCGGACACTTTGGTTTCACCACAATAGATTTACCTAATTATATTTATAAATGTGTTATTTATACCCAAAATGGCCTTTTCGGCAGACACCCATTTTAGTTAACTAATTTATTTCTGTATTGCAACGGCTTCTATTTTCTTTTCTTCTCTTTAGCGTCCATTTGCATTGTTTTTCACCTTTTGAAATACTCTCCAAAACTCCTGCATTCTTTGGTAAATATTATTTTCATCAGTGCTATTTCCTCCTTGTGATTAATGAATTTATTCCTCGTTCCAAAATCCTTTTAACATTCTCTCTCTCTCTCTCTCTCTCTCTCTCTCTCTCTCTCTCTCTCTCTCTTCCTTCAAACCTTCCCTAAGCCATTGCTCTGCACCTTAAGTCTACGACATTTGGTTAATTTTCTAAAAAAAATGTCTCCATATAAAAGAAGCGGGAAATATTTTGTTGTTGTTTTTGTTTTGAAATTCAAGTTTAAAGATGTACATGCCAATTTATGTGTTCCTCACCTTGATATAGGGTCAAAACGTTATTGCATAGGACGTGAATGGTGAAACAGAATGCTTTTATAAACTATTCGACATTAAAATTACATCTCAATAACAAGTCATAAATAAATTATATTTTTTGTAATCCATTATTCAACTTAAACATATTGAAGGTTTGAGGTTTAAAAAATCGCATCATTAATGGCAATATATGTAAAACATTATTAAAAAAATTGTAACCATAGATTAGTGTTGTGTGAGATGTATTAAAATACTTGAATCCTTTTATCACAAGTCAATTTTTGATTGCGGGTAGAATCACATTTTCATAACTAAAGTTCGATCTCAAAAAATATATTAATACTATTATTATTACTATTATTATTATGATTATTATTTATCTTATTAAGTATTGAGGTCTTTAAATCAGGACTGCTGAGATGGACTGAAATGTCGGAAGTGAAGTACAAATGAGACCAGTTCCACTGAGTTCAGAATTGTTCGACATTTACTTTCTCTAAGTATAGGAAAAAGCCCCATAAAATCACTATCAGGCAGCTCACCCCTCGAACTAGGTTTTCAAAAGAAACGACGACTCCAAAGAACTTGGTCAGACACATATTTCACATGGATTATTTCAGAAAGCGTTAATGTTTCAAGGACGTTATTTAATATACATATTTTAATTATACTTATAAGTATATACATGCTATTAAGTATAATAACATAATTGTAATTATACTTCTGCAACAAGCTACAGAAAAATTCAATGGAATGAAATGAAATTCGCATATTAAATAGAGAAAATTTAAGGTATGCTCTTTAATGATCATTCCAATATCTTAAGTAATCAAAATTGTAATATGTGGTTATTTTTCAGGATAAAAAAAATCTTATATGTTCCATTCACATGACTTTCTCTACATCTCTGCAACAAATTATTGTTAAAAAGCTTATGCTTTTATTTGTTCCATGCTAATCGAGAAAAAATTAGCAGAAATAGCCTATACTTGCTTTTTTGTAAGTAGAAGTGAAATAAGGGAGTACCATAGAATAAAGCGATAGTCAAAAGCTGGTTTCTATGTGACGGAACTTCCTTTGTTTGTATGGACAGAAATTGACAAATTCCTGTATGAGAAAAATGTAAGTTTTTCAAAGCTGAAACCAAAAACAAGGAATATCTCAAAAACGATCAACTCAATGAATATATATAACATAAACTGTGTGTTTTAACGTGGTCTACATTTTTTGTGTGTAAATGTTTGTCCATCTCTTACGGTTTAGCAGTTATGCAAAATTACGTAAAATTCACCCAGAATAAAATAGTCTTCAGAGACTATTCCCAGAAAATTCAAGATATACATTTTATTTGTCAGGTAAATATCTTTAATACACGATATTTTAATCAAAATCGTTAGAGCCAATTTTGAGAAAATCAAAATTTTTAAAAAAAGTTCCATGTAAAGGGTAGTTTGGGGTGGGGGGATTTTCTTGAAAATCTTCGTGTCGCATCCTTGTAAGATACCAAACCTAAATACTAAGTTTGGTTTTTGATGTTTTTTTCGTTTTTGAGCTATTCTGCCCACAGACACACACATACACACACACACAGACAGACACACACGGACATTTTTATAAACATTATTTTTTTTGGATTCAGGGGGTCTCAAAACATACATTTCCGGTGAAATCTCGGTATCCAATTTTTCGGGTGCATTGCAATACCTTATCTGTACACTATGTACATAGTACGTGTAGAGAAAGTAAAACAGAGATATCCAAAGCCCCATTATATAAATAGTTGTATTGAAGTGAGAATATTTGTCTGGCAGCCTTCTATATTGTCTTTAACACAGACACACACACACACGCGCGCGCGCCCGCATACTTTTACGTTCAAGGAACCTTAAACAGGATACTTGGCTTAACATTTTCATCCCGAATCCCTGGATCAAACACATGTAGCACAGAGCGGTTGTTTTTGGCACCGCTATGATCGCTTGCACTGCAGTGTCCTCGGTAACTTGCGTTAGCTGACAAGCGGTGAATAACCCGTTCAAAGTTACACTTTAGCACCTCTAATGCCTTCTGTTAGTGTTGTAAAGTTTAAGAATGCATTATACATCTCCAAAGTGAAACCCTATTCAAAACTATATTTTTTACGGGTTAGGCCTGTTGGCCTGTTCCGTCTCTAATAATTGATTCCGCTATCGTCTCCTGATTCTTCCTAGAGATGTGTTTTCTCGTGGATTTTTTTAGCTCTTTCTTCTCTACTTCTTCTACTCCTTCGTGTGATAAAAGATGGGGCTAATTCAAGTTACAACTGGTAAGCAGAGAACTGGTTGAGCGACCTTCGTTTTAGCGTTCTTGCTTATCATGGAGACGTTGAGCAGGTTGCACTCATTGAGATTGGTAAATTGGCTAATTCCACACTGGCCGGTTTTAACTTGAAATAGCTCCGTCGAGTTCTGCACCTCTTTTCGTGCTGCTGAATACATAGGGGCTGTTTACAGTTAAAACCAGTTAGTGGGGTGCTGCCTGAGCAAACCCTCTCAATGAATTTTTCAGTGTGACTATACGTGTCCAATAGCAGGGTTTTCTTTTGACTTCTCATGTAAAGACTCATTTATGATGTGGAGGACATCATCTGTAGATGATGTTAATGTCTTACTAATACATGAATATAACATTCAGTGCTCTTAAGACAATATTTGCTAGAATGTGTAAATTACTCAGTGGACACTACTGTAGGAGCGGATTTCACTTTTTAGCAAGATAGCTCGTGAGTTTAAACTGTTATATAAGTTTCCACCGCTTACTTAGTTCTAATTCGCTCTGCCAGAAGCCCTTAGCTACTGCTGCAGTAGCAGTAATTACGCAGGTGTAAAGATAAAATACTTCACTGAAGAAATGTGTAGCTCTGGATTACACGACAGGAAATGAAACTTTTGAGCGTCACTCACACGGCTGTAAAAACGAAATGTGATAATTACGAATGCCATTAAGAAGCTAGCTAATACCCAGAGGATATTCAATTACATTACCCTGGGATAGTGCTTCAGACTAATTTAGTCTTAGAACAGGCAGAGAAATGAGACTTACTCCGGAGAGATCAGTATTTACATATTGTTCTGAAACGCGCGACGGAAATTCAATGTCATGGTATAAGAAGTAAAATCGTCATCAACCACATGTTGCCAGCTTAAGGTCCAATGGTTCCTGTGAAACCAGCGCCTTCACGATGTCTAAACGAGTTCCATCTGGCATCTGTAACCTTTTTACTTTCTCTATACGTACTATGTACAAAAAGTATAGAGAAGGTATTGCACTCCAACCAAAAATTCGGTCCGAGAAATAACCGGAAATACATATTTTAGGGTCCCCTGTAACCGAAAAAGGTACTTAAAGAAAAAGGTTCCTGTGAGTCCGTGTCTGTGAAACAAAAAGTCGGTAAAATACCAAAATTGGTATTTAAGTTAAGTATCTTCCAGGGATGCGACACGAAGAGTTTGAGAAAAATCTCCCCATCCCCAACTACCCTTTACATGGAACTTTTTTCGAAATTTTAGATTTTCTTAAAAATGGTTCTAACGATTTTCATTAAAATACCGTATACCTGACAAATAAAATGTATATCTTGCATTTTCTCGGAATAGCCTCTGAAGACTGCTTTTTCTGGTTGAATTTTACGGAATTTTGCATAACTGCGAAACCGTAAGAGATGGACAACACAAAAAATGTAGAGCTCGTTAAAACACACAATTTATGTTATATACACTTTTTGCATGGATTTGGGAGTTTTTTAGATATTCCTTGTTATTGGTCTCAGCTTTAAAAAACTCATACAGGAGTTTGTCAACTCCTGTCCATACAAGCAAAGGAACTTCAACATTTCAACCAGCTTTTGACTATCACTTTAACCTATGGTACCCCCTTATTTCGCTTCTAATTATAAGGAAGCAAGTAATCAGACTATTGCTGCTAAATTTTTCTCGATTAGCGTGAAGTAAATAGAAGCATAAGCTTTTTAACAATAATTTGTTGTAGAGATGTAGAGAAAGTCATATGAATGGAACACATAAGATGTTTTCGTTTTCACCTTCTATTTAAAATATCTCTTTGTTATAACTTCATTTCATCTTAATCCTTTAGTCGTAATAGTACCGAGATATTTTCCGAGGTTTTGAACCCCTTTTGTTGGTTTCGTTAAGATGAAGTTTTCAGCACTGGTGATACTATAATTTATACTATCATGCTTTCCACTTCGTAACTATCTTTTGCTTTCCCAAAAGGTGTTCCTAATCACTCATATCAAACTATTGCGTCACTCTTTTCACTACTTACAACAAGCGTGAAATTACTTATTTCATATGTCTTTTATTTGCATATTAAAATGTGTTGCCTTAAACGTCACTTTAAATTTTCTGCTAACTAAAAATTGCACATTGTATTCAATTTTTATTTTGTGTGAAAGATGATTAGAGCACTACTGTGTGTGCATATAAGAAAATCTCGAAACAAATCAACCGATTTTGATAATGTGTTCACTATTTAAAGTCCTATTATTTTTCTGAGAAATGGGCTATAAAAGACCTTATAAATTTATTTCATAAAACCGTGAGAAGGATTTATAAAAATTATAATCTAGAATACGAACACGTTGGAGCTGTAAAGATGATCGGTCTGACTTTTGTTCAGAATCTCATAGAGTACAAAATGTATGCATGTCTATGTACACTAGTGCCAACATATTTAATAATCCTCATGCAAGAGCTTTTTGTTTTATTCTCTTTGTACCTATCTATTATCAAGTACGTTACGAAGACATGCTAACAGAAGATAATTTTATAAAGATAACAAATCTGTAATACTAAAAATTAGAAAATTAATATTTATTTATTACTGAAATAATAATAATAATAATAATAATAATAATAATTGTTATTGTTTGGATAGGTACAGTCAGAGTGAAAAATTCAGCGCCATAGTCGGGAATTGAACCACGGATATCCCGATCTCTAGCCGGTTGCTCTGCCAAAAAGCTACCATGGCAACATGCCGGCATAGCATTGGATTTCTCAACTGACTCGCATGTTTCCCGGTAAACCACAAGGTGTCCTCAAATTATTTTGAGATGACAACCCCAATGGCGACTTACAAAGTTGTAAGTACTTTAAGTCCTAAGATTCATAGAATAGCCAACTATTATGGTCAATTGGTATTGGATTAATTGTTTTTTCACACAAGCCATGTGTAGGACAGGAGTTAGGTGAAAAATTCAGAGCCATAGCCAATGGGACTTAAAGTACTTACAACATTCTAAGTCACCATTTAGGTCGTCACCTCAAAATAATTTGAGTACACCTTGTGGTTTACCGGGAAACCTGCGAGTCAGTTGAGAAATCCAATGCTATGCCAACATGTTGTCATGGTAGCTCAGTGGCAGAGCAACCGGCTAGAGGTCAGGATATCCGTAGTTCAAATCCCGGCTATGGCGCTGAATTTTTCACTCAGACTGTACCTATCCAACTCCTATCCTACACACGGATTGTGTGAAAAAACAATTCATTCAAATGTTGTTGTTGTTTTTATTATTTGCAAATATTCACCACAGTCCTCTCATATAGTCCAACACACTCACATTCAAGTATAATGCATAACTGGCTAAATACTTACTTATAGTGTAAAATTTTAAAGAAGTTAAAGCAGACTGGTTTAGGACGAGTAGTTTGAATTCGAATACTAATTGGTAAATGATCAATACTGCAGTCTAATTCAGGCAAGCAGTACTTTGAAGGACTGAATACAATGTCGACACTGTGTCGCAATGTACCGTATGCATTATTAAGTAACATTTGAATGTCTGTCACTCACAGCTACTTATCGATTGGGGGTGAAACATCCCCCACCAAAATGTACGTGACCGAGCTTCCAAAAAGCGCTAGTCCATAAATAAAACAAGAAACAGTCGTTTGGAAGTTTTTATGCTGATTCAACAGCCAATTGCTCTGACTGCCTGGACAAAAGACCGAAGATTGTTTCACATACTTTGTATCTGAATTTCCGGGCGCTTTACCATAAACAGTTGCAACAGTTTATCATGAGTAATATAACGAGAGCTACAAGTTTATCTAGAGTAAAGCTGTAGCACAAGTTGTATTTAATAAAACTATTTCGTGAATTAACGAAGAATAATATCCCTAAAAGCACGTATATTTGCTGAAATCAGTGCAACTTGATGTCCATATCATGAATCATGGCCTCGTTGCTTACAGAGTTCGTTGAATTACCTCTGTTGTTTATAGTTGTTTTCTTTGAGTTTCCAATAACATATCCGTTTCAGCGATAGACCTTTCCCCAAAACGTTTTGGAACTTCTGTCATTATGTACGGGAATATCACTGCACACTGATACTATTATGAGACGAACATTAGTTCAAGAGAAAACAAATGCACGTGGTGTGATGAATAAAACCGTGTCAAGAACGAAATAGTCAGCGTAAATATTTTGGAAATGTTTTCACCTACGTTCATCTTTTTAATTTACGCTGCATTTCTTCAGATTAGTTATATTTCCACTTAGTTTCGTTCTGTGTAGTTTTAGAACTGACGAAAGTGATATTTTATTGAAAAACAAGTATAATTTTCATTTCATAGAGCGTACACCGCAAGACAGGTATTTTTGTCAGAGATCCGTTTGACGTGGAAGCTAATAAAATAAAATTTATACCTTAATTTCCTGGCAATAGCCTCTCAAGTTCTTTTCATTCTGGACGACTTTTGCATAACTAATAAAGTTAGATAGACAAAAACTTACTAAAGAAAAATTGCGAATCTAATTAAAAACACAATTTATGTCCTACACGGCACAAGTAGAAGAAATCAGTAATCACGGGCCAGTACATATATTTCCGTCTCTTGTATGGGAAATAAATACACATTATACTTATATATGTAGAAGCTATTTATTTCAACACTGGTCATGTTAAAGATATTAACACATGAATAAAGGAATGGAATTGCATTTATAGAAAACAACTGCTATTTTAAACTCCAAAGATAATGACCGTGCAAACTAGCAAGTCCTCAAAACATATGACAAACAACACTACAAAAATAACTAAAGTCTTCCGTGCTCAGAATCTTATCCAAAGGGGAATAATAGAATAGAGATCTCACCACAAATGGGAACGAATTACAAAATGTCTATTGATTATTATAATCGTTATGAATTAGTCCAACAATTCTTTGACTTGGCCTCACTTCAACCAAGTGATCATTCTTTCACAGCAAAACATTCTCGGTCTTCGTTATATTTTTTAAACAAAGGCTTATTGAACTCTAAATAAACCACATCGTTTGGAACGACAGTAAATCAAGTAAGGACATCCATCCCAATCGACAAATATCGCTTAGAACTGGATTATAGAATAAATTTGTTCGTACTGGGGCATTCTAGATCACACGCTTTACTCATGCGTTTTGATGGTTGATATGCAGCAAGGCTCATGTTGCCTCCCTTGGTTTCCCGTCTGGGAGTTCGAACATTGCACGCCATTGTCTAACCATTCCCGCCTTGTATATTCCAGAAGCAATGGACGACTCGTACAATTAGACATCCCTTTGGTGTCAACGAGGAATACTCTTCTCTTAGAGAAAGAATCCGCGCCATCTGTCCGGCACTGCCTCGCTCTAAAAGCACATGAGGGGGTAACGTAGGAAAGGGAAATGAAAGAAAGAAAATTGCCATAGATATGAAACTACATTCGCCATCGACCAAGGAAAACAAGAAGCTTCTAAGGAAATAACTCCACATGTTACAGTGCAGCCAGATCGCAGGGAAAGATTTTAGGAAGTTTTTTTTTTTTTTTTTTCTCACAAGCCGTGTGTAGGACAGGACAGGTAGAGTCAGACTGAAAAAAAAAAAAGCAACGCCATAGCCGGGATTTGAACCACGGATCTGCCGATATCTAGCCGGTTGCTCTGCTACTGAGCTACCAAGTCAACATGCCAGCATAGTATTGAATTTCTCAACTGACTCGCATGTTTCCCGGCTAACGAGGTGTTCTCAAGTGATCCTGAGATGACAACCCCAATGGCGACTTACAATGTCCCAGGATTCATAGTATAGCCAACTATTATGGTCATAAGGTATTACAGCATTGGGGTTGTCATCACAAAGTAATTTGAGATCATCTTGTGGTTTTCCGGGAAACATACGAGTCAGTTGAGAAATTCAATGGTATGCCGGTATGTTGCCATGGTCAGGAGATGCGTGGTTCAAATCCCGGCTATGGCGTTGAATTTCTCAGTCTGACTCTACCTATCCAATTTTAGGAAGTTGCCATATTTTGGTCTTAAGAGCAAACTGTCGAGATGGTGATACACTTGCAATAACAATCGGCAGTCAAAGAAGAGGAGGGAAAGAGAGATGGAGAGCGACGGTGACATCTAACTGCACTTGGGAACATCCGATGGTCATAGCTTCTCCGGAAAGGATGGGCAACGTAGGAACTCCTTTCCGGGCTAATGTGTGCGAAGAGAAGTAACGATACTCGGAATGCCAGAGAGAGACAGTTATCTCTTTCTAAAGTTTCCCAGACACAGACTGAGTGTCAGCCATGAACGTAGCTCCACAATTTAATGCGCGAGAGAAATAAAACGGAACATTTTCTGTTTTCACAACAGAAGAAGTGCTTCAGTATCTAGACCGGAGTGTCGCGAAAAACTTATTTTGTGGGCTGGTTTCAGCCAGTGTTCTTTAACAAAAATTAAAAATAATTGTTGGATATAGCTATCATAGGTAAATATAACATTTGAATGGACGGTATCATATTTATTTTTTATTTATTTCAATAAATGTTGTGGCTTAGAGAATGGTATCGTCATTATGAGTGTGTGCTCTATCCTCGGAACGAACTAAATAATTTCCAACTCTTAGCGTACTTCCGAAGTAACAGTGCTGTCATTTATCTTCAGTTTAAACTTTAATTTAACGAGTGTTTACACTTATTCTGTAGATAAATTAATGTTTCAACTGTGCTTATTATAGGGATATAGAAACTCTTGCTTAAAATAAGAAGTTTTTATTTGATGAATTTAGTTGTGTGCTATGGTTATAACTGAAATATGACGAAAATAAAAACGTTTTATTGATTCACTTCCTGTACATCTATCATGCTTGGACATTTTAAATTTCTGCACTCTCTGCATTTCGTACTTTAACCGCAGATTTAAAACAACTGACACGTGTATTTATTGTCATAGATATGCAATAAAATATTTGGTAGTTAATATTACCAATTACTTCCTTTTATTTGTTAACATTTACTTAGAATTTCATCACGCAGGATTTAAATATAACTCTTTTGGCACAAGTAGACTCTTACCTTCAATTGTTGCCTTGATCAACCTTACCAGGCGTGAGTAATTCAGAAGTTAGCGGGCTCGACCTTGATACTGCTTTTGAACAGCTGATAATTATGTTTTTCGCGTAAGTATATCTATTATTCACTGTCTCCAAAAAATCACAGTACAATAGACATGCATTACGTGTTTTTCAAAAACTCGGAAGTGAAACTGCTGGACTTTCGAACTTCTTCCCCGTTCTGCAAAGATGCACTTCCAGCACTTGTATCGCAATATAGCAGATACCAAAAATTGACATGGTAACAGCATCACGTGAATAGTTCGCTTAGAGATAATCAGCTAATGTCCTTTGATAGTAGTCTCCACTTTGCATCGTCCAGTCCGCTTTCCTTTACAACCTCCAATGAAAGCCAACAGATTTTTTTTCTTTACCCTAAAACCCCATTTGAACAAAGAACAGATTTATTGGTGCTGAATTGTACTTTGGTAGTGAATTTCAATGTCAGAGTGAAACTGGTCTCTTCTCATGAGCAGAATCTGTCGTTGCAGCTGATTCAATGAACAAAAGCTGGCGCGGAATGGGCAAGTTAAATGCTGAAACCATCTCTCGTCGCTTCCAGAATTAACACAATTCGTTCTATATTAACATATTAATGGAACTGTTAGAGCGAGTTTTCGCAATAACAACAACAGCTACGCTCTTCTCATTGTA
This sequence comes from Hymenopus coronatus, assembly GCA_030762935.1. NCBI lineage: Eukaryota > Metazoa > Arthropoda > Insecta > Mantodea > Hymenopodidae > Hymenopus > Hymenopus coronatus. The sequence goes on along the minus strand of CM060888.1, from coordinate 137,050,913 downwards.
AAGAGGATACATTTTTTGTGTTGCAAATCAGTCGGGAAGTTTCCTTGCTGTTAATTGGCAAGACTTGCTATGAGAAATCGTGGATAAGCATGTTAAAGACTGTGAAATGGTAGAATAATATTGTTCGTGACGGTTAGGATGCCCGAAAATTGTGATAAATGAAGCTCCGTCTCTGCAGCGAAGAGGAATCGAATGATGAAGACGCAGGGAGAGACAGACAGAGAGGTCTTAATTAGAAAACTTAGCAGCTGGAGTCGCTCCTCCACTTTCGCAACTCGTTGTGACTTTCAGATTATACATTCATCACCGATTAGTATCCCAAAACTCGCAACTTTCTCACCATGCCTTATCATCCATTTCTACAACCTACTTGTACGAAAACTTTCTCTCTATTTAATGCTAATCGATATGATTCTGTGACAAATAGTATCATTACACTTCTCTGTGCAGGTACAATCTGATGTGTTCCATTCACATGACTTTCTCTACATCTCTGCAACAAATTATTGTTAAAAAGCTTGTACTTCCAAATGCTTCATGCTAATTGAGAAAAATTAGGAGAAATATTCTTATTACTTGCTTCCTTGTAAGTAGAAGCGAAATAAGGGAGTACCATAGGTTAAACTAATAGTCAAAAGCTGGTTGCTATATGACTGAACTTCCTTTGTTTCTATTAACAGGAGCTGAAAAATTCCTTTATGAGAAAAGTAAGGTTTTACAAAGCTAAAACCAAAAACAAAGAATATCTCAAAAACGATCAACTCCACGAAAAAAAAAAATGTATATAACATAAATGATGTATTTTATCGTGATCTTCATTTTTTCTATTGTAAGTTTTTGTCTGTCTCTTACGGTTTACCAGTTATGCAAAGTTCAATAAAAATCATCCAGAATAAAGAGGTGTTTAGAAGATATGGCCATAAAATTCAAGATATACATTTTATTTGTCATGTAAATATATTTAATATACGGGATGCTAATCAAAATCGCTAGAGCGATTTTTGAGAAAATAAAAATTTTCGAAAATTTTTCCATGTAAAGGGTAGTTTGTTGTGCGGGAATTTTCTTGAAAATTTTCTTGTCGCATCCTTGGCATTTAACGGATTTTTTTTATGCTGCCCACAGACAGACAGACAGACAGACAGACACACACACACAGGCGGATATTTTTTTAAAAATGCTTTTTATGGATTGAAGGAGTACTAAAGCATGTATTTCCGGTGAAATCTCGGTATCAAATTTTTGGGTGCATTACAATACTTTCTCTATACACTATGTACATAGTATGTGTAGAGAAAGTAATAGTATCATTACACTTCTCTATGAAGGTACAAAGGAAATGCAAAAAACTGAATCAACTGTCAAAAGTTCAAAAATATGGTGGTTATACGCTCATTTAGAAATGAGATAACTCTTTCCATTTCATCGCAAGTGAATAACTGCATCACTTTAAACAATTACAAACTATTGAAAAATTCAAAACAACAATAGCCGATGTCTTGAAAGTAGCCGTTGCCACAAACAAGGTTAATTAAAATATATTGTATGTTTTAAAGAATTTTTTTTTTTTTTTTTTTTTTTTTTTGTATTAAGCTTTTGCTAATTCAATGATACAAAATTATCCATACTTTTTCCAAATGAGCGGGACTTCACAGGCTATTCCCGGAACTCAAGAAATGAATTCTTAATTGCTACCTTAAATATGTATATATAATAAAAATCCTCCGATTCATTAATAAGAAAACTATTTCAAAAATTATCCATGTAATGTAGTTTTGGTTGGGGAGTTTATCACAAGAACCTTTATCTAAAAATGTTTCTTCATGTTTTATTCAGAGGTCCCTTAATCACGTATTTCCGAGGAAATCTCAACATCGAATCTTTAGGTGGATAACGTTCCTCTTACATATCTACTGTGCATATGCTTATAGAAATGGAGAAAAATGAATCAGATGCGTCAAAAGAATCTAAGCGTCCTCATTCATTGCCCTTTTGGAGCTTAACTCCGTTTACGTGCATGACTGAGTTAAAATTGAAAAGACCATAAAAGATCGTATTTTCCTTTGCAGGAATAATTAATCTAGGCTTATGTAAGTTTCTCCAGAAATGAATACTTCAGACACTTTAATAAAAACAATTTGATGCAAAATTCAAGTTACCGACTGTACACAATACGAGAATAAAGTAACACACGGGGGTTGCTCATGCTTTAATCGTGCTGTATAGGGCATTTAGAAACGCAGTTTTGGAGGCAAATTTATCAATAAAGGTCTGGTACACGTGTCTCCTTTAAAAGTAGTCAAAATAAATTACCAAACTAAGTTTTTTAGAAACTTATTGTAGGATTAGTTATGTTATGTTGCATTAAAGTACACACCTCAGCTATAAAAATGGGGGGGGGAAACATTGCAGCTTCTCTCTTTAACCAATAAATCACCATTTCTGAAAAGATATAAATACTCGTACATAACACTATGAAAACCACTTACGATACATAATAAATGCATTAGCTTAAAGCCGCAAAATATTACTTTAACAGGTTTCTTTAGTTAATAAAATATTTTAAAAAATCATTAATTAGTAATCTAAGTTATTTACATTTTCGGATTGATTGAGGCGAATCAGTGCATTTCCAATTTAATGAGGCCCTATTCTTGTGAGTAACTACGAAATTAATTAGACTTGCACTCTCCTGTATGGGAAGGCTAAGGCATGTTGATATACTCTTCCCGAAATAAGAAACACACTTAAGGTAAACAAAGGCGAAAGCAGTCCCAAGCACGTAGCCACAGTGAATGCTCTCATTGACACCCTTAATCTAAGAGAAGGAAATAGAATCTATATTTTCTTAGCTTTAAAATGTCCCAAGTTGAAGGATTCCATTGCAATGCGCTACATTTCACTGTGTAGTAATATTCATCAAACAGTTTACCGGAACTGAGCAGCTATAGCATAACAAATGCATATGCTGTGCGCGGAGTAAGTGTGTTTGTTGTTGTTTTTTTGAGCGGAACTATACAACAACTTGTGCCCGCCTAGGTAGTGTGATGGTAGCGTGTCTGCTTCACATTCGAAAGACTTCGAATCTCATTTAGGGTGAGTTGCCCGGATAAGTTTTTTTCGGGGCTTTCCCTAAAAGTGAGAAGACGAATTTTGAGTAACTTTAAGCTCCATGGACCCCGAGATCATTTGAGCATAATTTCACCAATTTCATTTATCGTCCGATATGACCGACCAGGTTTAAGGAATTAAACTACAAAAAAAAAAAAAAACAACATACGATCACTTTTGTCAGTTTGTAGCCTAGCAAAAGCTCTAGAGACTGTCTCTGTGGTTGAGTGGTCAGCGAGCGACTTCTCATCCGAAGTTCCGGGTTCGATTACCGGCTGGGGCGGGGAATTTTTCTTTAACCAGAATTATTCCCTATCCCCCACAGAGTCTGGAAGTATGAATGTGAGTATGTGTGTGTGTGTGTTTGAGGAAAATAAAATGATTTAAACCTACAGACAACGAGTTGTTTCAAGTGCAAAGCCCCCGATATGACCTTAGATGTTAAAGGAGGTTATATACGATATATAAAAGATCTAGTCCCTAAACGACCTTAGTTAATTGGAAACGGTGACTCACGGAGCCAAATGCTGCTTGGTTTCCCTATAGGGTTTCAGATCGGCTCACGAGACAAGAGGTTTAGCACATTCTGATCAGAGCCAACGTTATATATGTTGTAACAAGGCTAACTAAATACCGCGTAACGCTATGAAATATGTGTCGGAACTTTTAATGTTCGAACTGACTTACTTTCTTCAGATTTACACCTAAAACTAATCTTAATCCAATATATAGGTTTTTCGATACCATTGCTTCAAAGGTTTCATGCTGTTATCCTTGCAGTAATTTGTCTATACGTACTATGTACAGAGTGTATCGAGAAGGTATCGCTTTCCACCCAAAAATTTTATACCGAGATTTTGTAGGTAATATATGTTCTAGGGTCCTTGTATCCAAAAAAAGCATTTTCAGAAAATGTTTCACGTGTGTTTGTGTGTCCGGGTGTCTGTGAATACGATAATTCTAAAACGAAAAGAAGGCAGAATACCAAACTTGGTATTTAAGCATAGAATCTTCCACGACAGGGGATGCGACACGAAGATTTTGAGAAAATCCCCCCACCCCATACTACCCTTTACATGGGACTTTTTTTGAAAGTGGCTCTAACAATTTTGATTAAAATAACATACATTAAAGATATTTACCTGACAAATAAAATTTATATCTTTATTTTCTGGGAATAGTCTCTGAAGACTACTTTATTCTGGATGAATTTTACGGAATTTTGCATGAATTCTAAACTGTAAAAGATGGACAAAAATTTACCATATAAAAATGTAGAACACGTTAAAACACACAATTTATGTTACATATATTTTTTCGTGGAGTTGATAGTTTTTGAGATATTCCTTGTTTTTAGTTTCAGCTTTGAAAGATATACTCATACAGGAATTTGTCAACTCCTGCCCATACAAACAAAGGAACTTCACTCACATAGCAACCAGCTTTTCACTTATACTTTAGCCTATGCTACTTCCTTATTTCCCTTCTACTTGTAAGAAAGCAAGTGATTTCTCGATTAGCATGAAGTAAATAAAAGCTTAAGCTTTTTAACAATAATTTGTTGCAGAGATGCAGAAAAAGTCATGTGAATGGAGCACATCAGATTTTTAATCATCAATCCTGTATCACCTTACTATTTTACCTCTAAGGTTTTAGTTGATTTCTATTTCGCTACTCTAAAGCCACTCTTCACTTATCGTATTCTTGGATATTAAATGCTATGCACAATTTAAATCACGGGTCATTTTTGAAATTTTGGAATATGATGTAGAAAGTTATCGTGGTGAACACCAGCCCGCTATGCCAGTATCTCCAGTTGAATTAGCAGTACAATCAACGGTTATTTGGTTTAGCCATCCGTGTTGTAATGCATGACTTCCTTCGGAAGGGAAGAAAAGCCGTTGGTCCCGTGTCTTACATAGATTTACGACACACAAAAGAACCTCAAGCCTGATAGAGAGGCCTCTGAGCAAAATTAAGCGGTCTTTCACGCCCAATATAGAATGGGACGCTAAGAACCACAACAGTTAAAGAACGTCCATAAATAACACTCCATTTCAGTTCAGAGGCAACGCTTGTTTACACATCGTCAAGTATATAGTTAATGTGACCGCATGTGGGATTTATAGTGGACCAACCGGCGCAGGGGCAATCGCATTCCATGTATTATAAGTGTCACTGCAGGTACAGAATCAAAGAAACCCATATTTATCGAAACCGGCGACATTTTAAGATAAATCCAATCTAAGAATATACACATGAAAAATAATAAAATAAATAGTTTAAAAGTATACATATTATTTTCCTCTTAGTTCTGCTCACCACATTATTTATTAAAGGTTTACCTCTAAGAAATAAATAAAATCATTTTCGTTCCCTTTTCTTTCTGTTTGTATCTTATATAAATCACTACAGTATTACACAAAATGGTATAAATTATTTCAATTCGAGAATACGTATAAATGAATCTTTGTTACTTCCCTCGACATCTTTATTCCTGTTCCAGTAGAAAAGCGAGAAACTGTTTTCATTCGGGTTTAAAATTACGATGTAATAGGCGTTCTAGCCCTCAAATAGTATACAAATGATTTGGAGCACATAATTGCTTGCAATTGTTCTCTTGTAATAAAAACGATAATTAATTCCATGAATATCGGATTGTGAAAACATTCTGTTTATCAATGCGACTAACACATATAACTCTGAAATGGAACTCTGTATTTTAAATAAAGATACAGGTTTCGAACCTCTTTCAGAATTATGTGTGGTTATTGTTCAGAAATTTGAGGTTTTGTCATGTAGGTTATGTAGTATCCATTCGATTTGAGTCAAAATGAATGAGCCAAAGATTATTCCCTCGCAAAATGGGAAGACCCTCATTTGGTAAGTACATCTACGTTATTCTGTATTTGTGGTACCCGGTCCAAATTTGCATAAATTTGATTTTGACTTGAGTTGAATGTAATGCACATTAAGTTTGGGCACGTGCTTCTCAATTTTAACAAAAAAAAAAGGTGGGGAGCTACCGTAGCTTTGTGGATGTTAACCGGATAGCAAACGCAAAAAGTGACATTACTACAACCTTTATTTCCGTTATGCAAAAAGGGTTTACATTAAGGCTTGGAATTAACATTTTGGATTTTATTTACAAGCACAACCTGCACCCATTACCACATTGTATCCGCCACAAAATGGCGACCTCTTCGAAAGTATTACAAATATTAATGTCCAGTTTAGAACAAATGGTATGCACCAGTAGATCAACTGTATATTTATATTTCTTCGTAGTTGTGTAATGTTTATTACTAATTTCCAAAGCTGTTAATTAGAGAAAATAAGACAGTAGGTACTTTATGCTTATACTTTATGATAGCACTTGAAAAGTGATAAGGCATTATCGACTGCCGGGCAATCAATAGTACAGTAACATTAAACCCCGAATACTTGGGTAACAAACGAATAACCCATAGTTAAGCGTCTATTGAATAATCCGATACGAATTCGATAGTGTATTACTAGTATAAACGTGTACATGGATACCCCTGTGACCCGGAGCGAGAACGAAAAAGAATTGGTAGGCACGAAGACCAGTTCTGAGATTACTGATTATAATGAAGATTTAGCCCGGAAATGCAATAAAGCTTGCTGCCCCCATTTTGTCAACTGCCGTTCTACATGATAAAGGCGGCGGTGGCAAAGAAGATGTCGCCAAGATGCAGTGCAAGGGGGTGGTGCCTGAAGACTTGAGTCCAGCGATCATGCATAGTCATGAGTCTCGCTCGCCTCTGTGAAGCTACTTCCTACTGAAACAGAAAGCCTCTATCATGAATAAGCATGAGACAAACCTATCCCATACCATGCAAGTGTCTATTGGACTTAACACACACGTGAGGAAACAAAAACCAACCTGAAATGGGTCCTCTTTTCACACTTAAGTGTTAGATTCATTTGTAACCAAAAGAAAACTGGAGGGGCGGTACTGGGTGTACCTCCATACACATCATCAAAGAGACCGCGTGGGTTAGAACACACATACCCAACTGGTGGCGCTTTGAGCAACGTAGAGAGAACAAAGTTGCTCGATGCTCCTGCGAACCATCTACTGTGTACTGAGCAGAAAACCAGAATAGATAAGTCCTTCAGTGCTGTGACAAAATGCATCTTTCATAGATTTAATACACCTATTGTAGGTTCATGATTGGTAGAATAATTGCTCTATTACAATTTTGCGTTAGTATTTATATTTCGGAAATTAACATATATGTATTTTCATAGATTTGTTGGTAGCTGGTACTCATAACATACATAATTGCATATAATAATAATAACAATAATAATATGACAGTTATTATAGTACTAACATTAAACAACAAGCTTCTTAACTTGGTTAGTACCACTGTAATCACTTTGCATCGCCAATAGTATAACAATTAATTTGTAACCAGAACTGTTCACATTTATAGCATTTTGAACAAACATCTTGATAATAAATTGGGATAGAACACAATTTCAAGGAAACATTTCTCTTCTTGGCAAATGACGTATTCATTTGCATGGGTTGCGTAAAGATCGTGCAAATTTAATTTTCTGAGTGCAGAACTTGGCGGAAAACTATACATTTCCTCCACCATAGATTCCTCTTTGGCAAGCAAACACGTAGGAGTCGATGGTTTGCTTTCAGTTTCCAACATACGACGTATCATACAAGAAAGAAAGACAATCCCTACTTGCTTCGGCACCAAGTTAGTGACGCCTGGGTTAGGTCGTGCTATAAGAGCACGCCATTAACACTGCCCACCGCAGCAGTTCGCTAATTTTTTTCTCCAAGGCTGAACTTGTAATGAATCATAATATTTGCATCAAAAATACATCTGAAGGGTAAAAGCCTGCTCAATTTATTTGATTCCATTTTTAAGATCAATCATTCTCCCTGCAAGCCACAAGCACGACTGCGTGTCCTTCAAAAAACCTTATTTCACGACTGTAATCATCTCTATAGGTTCACAGCAATTTGTCCGAATATTAGGTTCAACCAAATAGTTTGTATTTTTCACCAACAATTACTACCTCAAACTGTAAAGAACTTGGCTGACTGTGTAGTTGACTTACAATCGCGAATAAAAATTACAAATTTTGTCACAGCTTCTGAAGACAAAGTATCCATTAAAATTCAAGAAATTCATACTTTTCTTCTCATCGCTTAGACTTTTTCACCATATATTCGAAAGATAAAACATAAATCAAAGTTTTAATAGCAAAATAAAATCCATTGTTAAAATTAATTATTATTCATAATTAATTACTTTATTGGCAGTATGAAAGCCTTTGTATGTGAAACCTTTTATATGGAAAATTGTTCGATATTTTTATTTTGTAAAAAATGAAACGATTTTGATAAAAAATACTGTATGTTTAAAACATTTACGCGGAAAATAAAATATACTGAATTTTCTGAGCGTTGTGTAAATAACTTTTGTAAACTTGGTCAATCGTAAGAGACAAAACTCCTAACTACACAAAATATGTAGATGTCATTTGAAGCTCAAAATTTATGAGAAATACCCTTTTTGTGGAGTTAATAAATTCCGAGATATATCCTTGCTATTGTTCTAATTTTTCATCTTCTCAACTGCTTGGAGCTATTCGTAACTTTGCTTCTCGTGATTATGTGTGCAAAATGTGAAACTTCAAAGGCATTAACAGCGACAATATTTAAAAATCTGGCTATGCTTAATATTATTTTGTCCAAGAAAATGCGCAATGAATATATATGTGGATTAAAGGAAGTAAGTATTATGCCGCTTCTGTTTTGTGCGTGTCGGCCTAACATTCAAGAGGTCCTAAGTTCGAAATTCGGTTTGGGTGACTTGCCGGCATAAGATATTTGCTCCATTTCACCCACTTCATGGATTCATCGTCTGATATCAACTACCAGGTCAAAGGAGTTAAAGAGTATGGACTAAAAAGCTATTGTAAATATACAAGTTTTTAGAAGAGTGAATACTATTTTAGTATGTAGCACTAAAGCTATAATCAGAATTGCATAAGTTTTTTACATGTCATTTTTATAATGAAAAAATGCTTAAAATATTCGAGAAATCACCTCTAATCTAAAAAAGTACATTTTTGAGGCAGCATAACTATCCCAGACCTTTACAATATTAATAAGTAGAGCAGTATTAAAACAATTATAGCCTGCTTTTATTTCGCCAATCATTTTTAAGTTTGCCCACTGTCTAAAGAGATGATGATACCAGTTGAGTAAACCCACGAGCGCAGTAATCGGACATGTTGGCTTGGAGAACACACGATGCTGATGACGTTAGTCCCTCTCTCTCTCTCTCTCTCTCTCTCTCTCTCTCTCTCTCTCTCTCTCTCTCTCTCTCCAGATGCAGCCAGTGGAAGACAGTACTGCTGCCATTCTTCACGCAGCACAGAACAATCTGCGGCACTTGGAAGTTCGAGCGAGGGAGAATTTTGCAGGAACGTACGGCTGTTTGCGTTGCCACGTGTGTTAACGTAACATTTCTGTGAGTATATGAGGGAGAGGAGAAATAACTTTTCGCTGACGTCAAAGGTATGCTGCTATTTAGTTCTCAGAGAAGAGGAAGCTTCCACGAGGCGACTTTATCTGGCTTTGATCTCTGACTGTGGGATTCCAGCTGCAAGGAAATACGGAGTTAATCGCATATGTAGCAACACAAAAAGAGAAAAAGGACGACGAAGGCCAGAAAAAACTACAGCATATATATCTAAACCCAAGGAAATCTAAGAAGCAAAAGTTATGACTTTCCATAAACTGGATCAAAAGGATGAAGAGGATGTAATAATCGTGTCAGACGCTATCTACGGGTTGTTTTAGAAGCGCCTGAATTACGATAAAAACAGCTCACAGAACGCCTGTGGAAGTCCGTGACCCATCAAAAACGGTTCTATCTATTCCCAGATCGTGATGTCGGAGAATACGCCCCGCTGTTTCGTAACCTGCAGTTATGGAGAAACTTTGGTTTTGAAAGAATAGCTGTAAAGAGAATGTATCAGTTTTATATTCTTCTTTATATGACTAAAGTTCATCACCAACACAGCGAGGAAAATATGCATTGGAAAGAAATAATTTGCAAGTTATCAGCTATTCATTGCTTTAAGATCGTAATACTTCAAGTTCGTTTGCTGCTACGGAAATTAAACTCGAATATCTTATTTTAGCACAGAGAAAATGCACAGGAATAGGATTTTGATGACGTAATTTTTCTTCAAAATACCTATAAAATGATATTTTTTAAATGGCATTGTAATTAAAATTACCTAAAACTATATTTATTTAATTCATTAAAATTACTATTCAGCAGATTTATACATTACGTAACTATTGTACGAGTAGAAAGTGTAGCTATATAAATAATATAATAATTTAGCAAATTAATTGAATAGCTACTTAAATGTTAATAATATGATTATTGCATGTTCATATTTGAACATTTTGAAAAGGTAAATTAAAAATTTGATGCAGACCTTCCAAAACTGTAGCATCTTTTGAGTTGTCGAATAATACAAAATTCAAAGCAAATAAAACAGAAATGTGACATGACTTTTTGGTCTTATGAATCCGAAAAAAAGAAAACTCATTTACCGCACTTCTATTTTGGAACAAAGATTCATAATTATTCTTGCTTCCCTGAAAATAGGCATCCCACCATCCTCAACAACTCTATCTAGACTAACCAACTAGGATATAATTTTTCCTCCAAGAATGTGAATTGAGGATAGAAAAAGATAGTCCTACTTCTCAGGTGAATAGTGAAATTTCCGGCGTTGAAAATGTTCAGAGTGTAGCTCTTTGTTGAAATGAATGTCTAAGAAACTTGCCAGTAAAGAGCAAAGAACAAGAGAATCAAGCTTTTTCTGACATCACTCTCTATAACAGATGTCTATCTCTTAATTTACTTTCCCTGCTTAACGGAGTATAAGTCTTAACTACCCTTTATAAATGAAATGTATTTTAAATTTTAATCGTTTAGCTCCCAATGCTTATTTTTATTTAGTTTGTTTCTTTAGAACGCTCAGCTATTCAGATTATTGTATTCAGCAAGAACTGGTCACCTGAACTTTGTGATTAGCGAAGACAAATATTTGATTTCACTATGAAAAAGGACCAACTAAAATTTAGCAATAAGTGTTTTCTCCAAGATTGGATTATACAATATATGTATATCGTGAGCAAACATTTACTACAGTTCTATATAAAACACATTTTCAATAAACACCAAAAAATTTGGCTAAGCTTTTATATTTTGCTACGGAACACAAACTGTGTATGCTGCGCATAAAAGCTATAGCATCGTATTACTGATCAGCACGGGTACAAGAAGATCGATCCAAGGTAAGTCGACCCTCGTTTGTTAAAACTAATCTAGTGCCTCAATAATAAGAGATATATCGCTAAGCAGGAGGGGGAAAATAATATGGAAGGAGAGTATTTAATTGAGAGCTAAAACTCCCATTACTTTTAGATACGTAAGCAAAAGCACAGGGGCATAAATGTGCACAAAACTGTGAGTGACGTTCTTGTATAACGACACTTCTCTACCTCGCACAAAGTACATAGTAGACAAAGAGAATTCTATTCCACCCATAAATTCGATGCTAAGATTTCACTGAAAATATATGATTTAAGGCCCTCTAAATTAAACAAAACAAAAAAAAACAGTTTTACAAATAGGTCCAGGTATGTATTTGATATGTAAGAAAAATCATTCCCCACATCTAGCTACTCTCTATATGGAATTTTTTCGAAAATCTCTGAAATTCTTTACATTCTGGATGACTTTTACATAACTGTAAATCGCAACAGTTAGACAAAAACTTAGTCTACAATGTAGATCTCGTCTAAACACGCAATTAATGTCATATCAATTTATTTACTGTAAAGTTAATAATTTCCGAGATATTGCTTGTTATGGTTATTAGCCATTCTTATACTTTTCTCGAATGGGAAGTCATTTATTGTTTTTCTTTCTACGAGTTAAGGAAAAAGAACCGAATTTCAAACTCATCACCTGTTTACTATTGCATAAGTCTACAAGGAAATACGTAATAAAAGTATTTCTACAGATGTTTATCTTGATTAATGTGAAGTTTGCTGAAGAATGGTTAGAGAAAACAATGTGAATATACATCAACATTTTAATTGGTCAGGCGTATGGGATCTAACGATTATTTATAAGCTATACAAAGTTGTACATTAAACACAGAATGCTTGAATCAATAAATCGAAATTACCAGTTTACGGTGTCACCGTACTTTGTCATAGGGAAATCCGGCAGATCTAATGCTGAAATGCTTAAGTTTATAAATGCAATGATCTAATGTATTTAGTTCTGGAACACACAGTTCTCGTAAGAATAAGACTTGGCATGTGTATATAAGTCACAATCGGAGGGCATGTCTCTGAGATCAGATAGAAAGCAGTTTAGGTGTGTAATATGTGAAGTTTTCCTCAGTTTAGGTGTGTAATATGCGAAGTTTTCCTCAGTTTAGGTGTGTAATATGCGAAGTTTTCCTCAGTTTAGGTGTGTAATATGTGAAGTTTTCCCCAGTTTAGGTGTGTAATATGTGAAGTTTTCCTCAGTTTAGGTGTGTAATATGCGAAGTTTTCCTCAGTTTAGGTGTGTAATATGTGAAGTTTTCCCCAGTTTAGGTGTGTAATATGTGAAGTTTTCCTCAGTTTAGGTGTGTAATATGCGAAGTTTTCCTCAGTTTAGGTGTGTAATATGCGAAGTTTTCCTCAGTTTAGGTGTGTAATATGTGAAGTTTTCCCCAGTTTAGGTGTGTAATATGTGAAGTTTTCCTCAGTTTAGGTGTGTAATACCTGAAGTTTTCCTCAGTTTAGCTGTGTAATATGTGAAGTTTTCCTCAGTTTAGGTGTGTAATATGTGAAGTTTTCCTCAGTTTAGGGTGTGTAATATGTGAAGTTTTCCTCAGTTTAGGTGTGTAATATGTGAAGTTTTCCTCAGTTTAGGTGTGTAATACCTGAAGTTTTCCTCAGTTTAGCTGTGTAATATGTGAAGTTTTCCTCAGTTTAGGTGTGTAATATGTGAAGTTTTCCTCAGTTTAGGTGTGTAATATGTGAAGTTTTCCTCAGTTTAGGTGTGTAATACCTGAAGTTTTCCTCAGTTTAGCTGTGTAATATGTGAAGTTTTCCTCAGTTTAGGTGTGTAATATGTGAAGTTTTCCTCAGTTTAGGGTGTGTAATATGTGAAGTTTTCCTCAGTTTAGGTGTGTAATATGTGAAGTTTTCCTCAGTTTAGGTGTGTAATACCTGAAGTTTTCCTCAGTTTAGCTGTGTAATATGTGAAGTTTTCCTCAGTTTAGGTGTGTAATATGTGAAGTTTTCCTCAGTTTAGGTGTGTAATATGTGAAGTTTTCCTCAGTTTAGGTGTGTAATATGTGAAGTTTTCCTCAGTTTAGGTGTGTAATACCTGAAGTTTTCCTCAGTTTAGCTGTGTAATATGTGAAGTTTTCCTCAGTTTAGGTGTGTAATATGTGAAGTTTTCCTCAGTTTAGGTGTGTAATATGTGAAGTTTTCCTCAGTTTAGGTGTGTAATATGTGAAGTTTTCCTCAGTTTAGGTGTGTAATACCTGAAGTTTTCCTCAGTTTAGCTGTGTAATATGTGAAGTTTTCCTCAGTTTAGGTGTGTAATATGTGAAGTTTTCCTCAGTTTAGGTGTGTAATATGTGAAGTTTTCCTCAGTTTAGGTGTGTAATATGTGAAGTTTTCCTCAGTTTAGGTGTGTAATATGTGAAGTTTTCCTCAGTTTAGGTGTGCAATATGTGAAGTTTTCCTCAGTTTAGGTGTGCAATATGTGAAGTTTTCCTCAGTTTAGGTGTGTAATATGTGAAGTTTTCCTCAGTTTAGGTGTGTAATATGTGAAGTTTTCCTCAGTTTAGGTGTGTAATATGTGGAGTTTTCCTCAGTTTAGGTGTGTAATACCTGAAGTTTTCCTCAGTTTAGCTGTGTAATACCTGAAGTTTTCCTCAGTTTAGGGTGTAATATCTGAAGTTTTCCTCAGTTTAGGTGTGTAATATCTGAAGTTTTCCTCAGTTCAGCCGGTAACAGTCGGAATGATAGCAACCGTATACTTCACTTTCTATATAGATCAGAACGAATGCAGAGTCATATTCCATATGGTTTCTCCACTCATTCAATCACAAAGTATTCAACATATTTTGCCCGAAATCCAAAGCGCAGGAGAAAGCATTTCTTGATATAAAATATTGAAATATATTCAAAATAGACACATGTTACAGTTCCTGGCACATGAGATAGCGAAAAGCATTATCAATACTTTGTACACAGAATAACTTATGCATTTTCTACGCACAATTATGTTGGTTAGATCTAAACCACATACATGTTCGATAATAGTGTGAATAATAATAAAATAATATGGATACTGAAACAGATTGAACAAGTTAGAGTTGCGGGTTTATATTAAATATAAACTCCGTTGAGTTAACTTTTAGCTGAATGATACATGTGTCTGCTTATTCTTAACAAAGTGAAACATTAAAATAATGAGACATCTCTTGAATACTCAAAACTTTTGGATGCCACTGATAACGAACATTCAAGAGATAGTATGAAAAGACTCAAATGAACAGTGATTGGATCTCGACATGGGTAATTCGCTTCCAGACGAGATCTCTATATAAAACTGCTGTGGAATGCAAAACACCAGCAATGAAGCAGCGGCGATGCATGCATAAAAATATGAGGAAGGTTGCAAGATAATACGCCTTGAGAAAGTTGTGCGTGGCACGGTAGGTACCTAATGATCCAGCCCACTACTCTACCTGATGGCAAAACAACATTTCCGACTACTTACATCCTAAATGCTGTTTCTTTCCGCGAGATTACACAAGTTTCCAAGCAAATTACACAGGGCAGCATTGACGCAAGTTCCGAGGGCACAAACACAAGCGGTCCCTGTCGAATTATGCATTCCGCAGTTGTCTCAACTACCTGACTGCTTCTTACCGTTTGTGACGCCACCCTCTTCCAAACAGGGATGTCCATAAGCCAGGAAAATACGAGGGTCGGCTGATAAGTCCCGGGCCTCACACAGATATGGTGCCACTAGGCCAGTTAGGCGGTAGCATCGTATAGTTTAACTCTAGACTAGCTTGTATCCATAGTTACAGGTCAATAGCTTGTTTAATTTTCGCATGACAGCATTTTAAACAAGACAACTTAAGAGTTTTCACGAAAATGGAGGATTTGTAGAAACGAGCAGTGATTAAATACTTCCATTTGAAAGGCTTAACGCCTAAAGAAATCAAGGAGGAAATGGACAGTTCATGACTCTACCCCTTCATATTCAATGACTAAAGGCGGGTTGCAGAGTAAATGGGACTACGAGCACTAGTGATGAGCCTCGCTCTGGACGCCCTGTAGAAGTGACAACTCCAGAGAACATTAAAGTTGTTTGAGATATCAGAGGCTGTAAACATATCAAAAGAACGTGCAGGTAATATTTTGAGTTTTCACAAGGTCTGTGTAAAATGGGTGCCGCGTTTGTTGACACCTGGCCAAAAGTTGCAAAGAAAAACTGTTTCTATTAAGAATGTGGAGCTCTACCGTACAAATCCCAGTGAATTTTTGAGACGGCTATTAACATGGATGAAATTTGGATATAACACTACACTCCAGAAAGTAAATCACAGTCAACACAGTGTATTGCGCTAGGTGAACCAATTCCAAAAAAAAAAAAATATGCAAAGTCAATTTTGTCAGCTAACAAGTTTACTGCGAGTGTTTTCTGGGATACACAGGGAATTATTTTTATTGATTACTTGGAAAAGTGTAAAAGTATCACTGGTGACTACTACGCAAGCTTACTGCAACGTTTGAGTGATGAGATGAAAAGAAAAGTACCTCATTTGGCAAAAAAAAAAAAAAAAAAAAAAAAAAAAAAAAAAAAAAAAAAAAAAAAAAAAAAAAGTCTTGTTTCATCACGACAATGCTTCAACCCATCATTCAGTCATTGCAATGGGAAAAATGTGCGAATTAAAGTTGGAATTGCTTGAACATCCACCCTATTCGCCAGATCTAGCACCCAGTGTCTACCACCTGTTCCCAAAACTCAAAACATTTCTTGGAGGACGAAGATTTCACAGCAACGAGGTCATTGATGCGGTAAACAGCTATTTTGAAGATCTTGATAAATTGCACTACAGAGATGGTTTAATTAAATTAGAGCACCAATATAACAAATGTATAAGCCTTTCTGGAGATTATGTTGAGAAATAAAGCAATAAATTATATAAATAAAATAAAATAAATTTAAATACTGTTTTCATTGAGAGGACCGGGACTTATCAGCCGACCCTAGTAGATATAAGAACTCACAATTCTTAAACGTGGGTGAAATTCTCTGGAAATGTTACCGTTGTATTACGGCCCAAAAACAGCCCGGTTCAAAATCTATTTTAACTTTAAAATACTTTCATGTGAAACTTTCAATGCAATAAAACAGCATTTATGGTATTCTTTAACACTTTTGCTCTACAATTTATTGTTCTGCATATTCCAAAAAGGCAAAGAATTAAAAATATCAACAAAAATATATTTAAAATAAGAACTGAAGCTTTCCTGGCGACGTATTAATTCAAAATTTACTCGGGCTTCTAACCAGGTTAGAAGCCCGAGAAGATTTTCAAAAAATATATTTATTGTTGAGGGTTTTGAGATACTAAATTTTAAATGCAATAACGTCCTTCAAAAACAGAAATGTACATTGAACGTTTCACTCGTCTACTAAGTGAACAATAGAGATGTATTCATGACAAATTCAAACTTGAATTTAAATTATTCACATGTTTATTCATCAATTTTACCGCTTTAATTTTATCAGTTTGATGGGTGATGGCAAATACGTATACATAAATCGGTAATAATCTAAACAAAATGGAGGTTCAGTATTGGCAAAGTCAGCTTAATAACAATTCATTTAATAATTATTATAGGGTTTAACTATAGTTGCATAATGTACAAAATATACATTAAATAATAAGAATGCATTTTTATCATTATCATTATCATTAACGTTTTGTCGAAATACATATCTTTAGACTGTGAATCTATTTTAGTCATTATGTGTAGTGTATACAATCATAGTTTTATATATGTTTTATTTTACTCTTACGATCGCATTCGTGAAATACAATAAACAATATGGGTGTCAGATATTCCCATTAAGAGCTGGAGCTATCGACAAATTTCTAACAGACTTCCTTCTTACTTATTTTAATTTGCACTAAACCTAGAGAGAAATATAAATGTTATGCACAGAAAATGAAAATTGCACATACGAGCATTAAAACACACATAATTATTTTAAAATGTCTAGTGTTAGATTAATGCAGAACGCATTAAGGATGCAATTACTACAACATTTAATTCGTAGAATTTGACGTTTCGCAATTATCTATTGCTGGATATTATTATTATTATTATCGCAGGATAAGTTGATATGTCTTCTAATGGAGCATGTGTGATTTTGTTTTCTTCGATTTTAAGTAACAAAACCTTCTTATTTTCACATCGTGTTTGTAACAATATATTATTTATTTTGTATCCATTCTTTAACATCTTATATCATTTGGATACCGGGGCAGGCAAACAGACGGAGTATTTGGAGAAAAATTAAGAACCGCTTCTGTGATATTGATAGACAGCAAATAATTGCGCAATGCACAGAGAACGTTACATAAGAAGTACAATCTAGGCTAAAATCGGAGTGGGGCATGGAGCAATACATGAAAACAGGTATCAAATTCATTAGAGAGGGGCTCGCGTGGATCAGACTTGGAGCATGGAGGAGCACAACAAATGGCATGAGAATCTGTCCCATTTGCGAGGAGGCGTCGTGGACCCATAACTTGGCAAGATGAAGGGGTTCGGAAATGGCGGGAAAAATATTTACCGCGATTCTTTACCACCGCGAATGTAGAGCTAGAAGCATGTTGGACGCTACTGGCAGCCACGGAAGATGTGGCCGGGATAGGTAAATTTATATTTAAGGCAAGACAGCTGAGATCTGAGAAGGCTGCCAATAGAGTTTACATACATATACTTTATGTCATACTCATGTCATTGTTGTGTTATGGTTTTAAACATTGTGTACATATGATGTGTATATATTTCTCTTAAGTGCATTTATCTAATATAATAGGGTACATTTATGCTTCTGAATAAGGTGTACTCTGTGTTGTAAATTTAAATTTCTGTATTTGAATATCTTTATCTTTTTTATTTTTGTGTTTTCTCTTTCAATTCTGTGTTGTTGTTAATTTAATATTATTTATTATTTTGTGCATTACAAAATCACGTACGGTCTGTGGACCCGTGCGATTGTTGAAGTTCAATATATGATACTGTTAAGTCAATAAATACACTTGTTAATTAATTCATTCATTCATCTTATATGTGCAGTACAGTATACAACAGATAGTCGTACACGTATTTTAACATCAGATTTTTGTTTGTAATGTAATTTTGTGAACGTTCACTCCCGTGTTAAAAGGTATGTTTTGGTGTTTGGTGTCGTTTATCGCAAGAGTGGCGGTTAACTAAGAGCCAAGTTTTATTCACATATGTTCGTCCAGTTTGCGAAATGACCTATCATGCAATGCGCGACGTCATTCTCACCTTAATGTATTCAGTTATCAAATGCTTGTAGAGGAAGAAGTCAACAGCTCTAAAAGTGATCGAAGACTATCGGTTTGGAGGTAACACGGTTACCCAATTAACTGAACAGTGCAATCGATTCCGCAGTGGCCTGAATTCATCATTGATAATACGCGGGTGGCAATACCGCTGAGCATTAGGACCTACATTAGCTGAGGAAGGTTCTCAAGTATCCTCGAGGTATACCACGACTCTTTGTAAATAAGTTAGGTTACCGTATCTTTACCATGGTTCAAATTTGGGAAATGAAATGCAAAATAGCGCAAAGGACATACTTCAAAAAGATCACCGTGTGAATGTTTTCATTGACTGCAAGCTCAAAGTCATGTTCTAATTAAGCGGTGAACGTAATTACATTTACGGGATGACCTATTGATAGAAAGATCCTGGAAACATCGGGTACTAATTATATTGCATATTAAGCTATGTTTTATTAATTCTTAAGAAATCTGGTGATATTTATCTTCTAAATTTCAAAATCAATTGGCTTTATATCCACTTTTATTTATGTTTTTTTTTTATTTTGAAGAATGCCTGCATAATTATGTAATTCTCGGAAATGTGGTTCGCTACTATTCAAATAGCATGAACCTACATAGTAATATACGTATTGTTAAATAAATTTGTATATGCTTATTCACTGGTATTTTTGACCAAAACAAAGAAAAACACAAATTTTTGTAAATATATTTACGAGTTTGTTTAATTTATTCCAGTTATAGCAGTATCATGACAAGGGCACAACAGAGCCAAGGTTTGTATTCCCGTTTTAAACACCCTCGTTTGTTCCCTTAGTAATAATATCCTCCGAGGTGATGGCATTGATGCACATAGGAGTTCTTAAGCGGTTGGCTTCAAGCTATCTACACTAAAACCATTGGGTAATTACAAAGAAAGCAAAACCGTGAGGTTAAGGGTTACTAAGGATAAAAACCGACCTGACAAGGGACATTAACACACTGATTGTCCAAATCAAGCTGGACTATGTTTAAAGTAAAAGTAATCCAAAATAAAAATACCCCATACACCCAAATGTGGCAAGAAAAAATATTTATGAATTAGAATGTTCGCTAATCGTATATAGGTATTTACTTCCATACATCGGTGTTCAACACCGTTAAATAATGAAAGAAAACACAAAGATGTGCAATTTTATTCTTTCTATTTCTTTCTTCTTTTCTTTCACTCTTGTTTTTCTTTCTTTCTTGGAAGTGTCCCATTGCTGAAGAAAAATTAAAATAAATTGTGTCCAATTCTTCGCGAAGACAAAATGGAAATTACATTTTTAATTTAGATTTTCTAATAAATTATTATGAAGTATATTTAAATTCATTTTTACTTATTTTAACAGGAGTAACCAAGAGTGCTCAAATTCCTTTCACCAGATTACCCTCAGATGTTTCAGCATCAGATGATTCTTCAACTAGAAGTTATGTCTTGCACAAATACGTGTAGCCTCACTACGGGCCAACTTCATTATCACCTCCAGGCACAAAGCTAATCGTTGAGCGGAAGCTGGACCTACAGTCATTCATTACAACTTAAAACTATATAGGAATAATTGTTTTTTCACACAAGCCGTGTGTAGGATGAGTTGGATAGGTAGAGTCAGACTGAAAGAATTCAATGCCATAGCAGGGATTTGAACCACGGATCTCCCGATCTCTAGCCAATTGACCATAATAGTTGGCTATACTATGAATCCTGGGTCTAAAGTACTTACAACATTGTAAGTCGCCATTGGGGTTGTCATCTCAAAATAATTTGAGAACACTTTGGACGAGTCAGTTGAGAAATTCATTGCTATGCCGGCATGTGGCCATGGTAGCTCAGTGGCAGAGCAACGGGCTAGAAATCGAGTGATCCGTGGTTCAAATCCCGCTATGGCATTATAATGTTTCCCTCGCCGAATAGGTTCTCCATAGACTCACGGGTATCTTTTGTTTTCGATGTATTTTCACCACAAAAACTTGCAACTCAATTTACATGCATGTGAGGTAGGCACCTTGTAAGTAGTGTCTGGAACGCAATATTGTGTCCGCGATATACTGCATAGTACAGTGGATATTCAAATTGGCTTTAATACTTAAGAAATTCCTACACATGGTCGCAGTTATAACTCCCCCCCATGACCGACCTCGGCGACAACCCGCGCCTCTTTTACCAGTTTTTCTTGCGCTGATAACCCAGAGCTTAGCACGAGATTCAAGTCAGGTTACTTAGAACACTGCGTGGTAATAATGAGTGGCGGGGCAGAAAAGTGGTTTTAATCTATGCGTATTCATTGGTTGCTTTGAATAAACAGTCCCAATACACAGTGGTTGACGTAAATAGCTTAATTTTCCATTTTACATGCAGTGCATTCATAATAATTATCATTGCTAATGATTAGACAATTACAACACTAAAATCGTAAACGCAATAGAGGATAGGAAACTGTATCTGAAAATGTAAATTGAAAGTTAATAAACAAATGTATTAAATATTATTCTTTGTTTATTTACACAGTTATTCCTGACCACTTCTATTGTGATAAACTGATGAGAAAAACCGAAGAAAGCAGTATAACATATTGAGAAAGAAAAAACTATGATGTGTTCCATTCACATGAGTTTCTCTACATCTTTGCAACAAATTATTGTTAAAGAGTTTATACTTTATTTACTTCATGCTAATCGAGAAAAGTTAGCAGGAATAGTCTTATTACTTATTTCCTTGGAAGTAGAAGCGAAATGAGGGAGGTTAAAGTGATAGTTAAAACTGGTTGCTATGGGACTGAAGTTCCTTTGTTTGTATGGACAGAAGGTGACAAATTCGTATGAGAAAAGCGTAAAGATGAAACAAAAAAAGAATATCTAAGAAATGATAAACTCCACGAAAAAAAAATATATAATATAAATTGTGTGTCTTAACGTGCTCTACATTTTTTGTGTGATAAATTTTTGTCCAACTCCTATGGTTTAGCAGTTATGCAAAATTTCGTAAAATTCATCCAGAATAAAGTAGTCTTCAGAGGCATACATTCATTTGTCAGGGGATTTTCTTGAAAATCTTCGAGTCGCATCCTTGGAAGATACCAAACCTAAATACCAAGTTTGGTTTTTAACGAACTTTTCGTTTTTGAGCTATGCTGCCCACACACTCACTCACACTCACACACACACAAACATTCACACAGACTCACACACAGGCATTTTTCTAAAAATGTTTTTTTTTTAGATTCAAGGGGTCTCAAAACATGTATTTACGGTAAAAATTCGGTATCGAATTTTGGGTGCATTACAATACCTTCTCTATACACATGTACATAGTACATGTAGAGAAAGTAAAACAAGAGGTTGAAATAGGCATACATTTGCAGGAACATAATTATTAGTTTGTTTAATCAACATGTATCCTTTAATAAACGTACAATGAATTGGTATTTTATAGATGATGTGAACGCACGGCTCAAACCCACGCATTCACATGCGCGCGCAGCGTCTCTGCAATTCCAGATGACCTTAGTCCCGCCGGCCTTAGAAGGAAACCTGATTTAAAAAGTGAGAAATATTGGTCTGCAAATTGTAATGCAAACCTTGGGCACACCTACACACTATTTGAAGTCACGTGCTTCTGACCTGAACCACCTGACCGGCATAAATGTACATAAGCGGGTCTATAATGCGAAGCCACCATATTTGCTACTTGCTTTTGTTTATATCTAGTTTTCTTCTAAATCTAGCGGGACTATAGCCCATGCAGATCCAATGCAAATGCTACGGTGCCAGCACAGCCGTCCTGGCTAAAGCCTGCCGAGCTGGCGCGTTGTAGTGACGATAGCGAATGGGTAGAACACTGTTCATTGAATATAACAGTGTTTTATTCAATAAAATGAGGTACAATCATTTCGACCAAAGATTCATTTATTTTATATCCGCTTATCTTATCTTCTATTACAAATTAAGATTCACTGATGGGACTTCTGACAGTATTTGGACGCAACAAGGGACATGTTGGTATATCATAGACTGGGACGGTGAGGGAGTCATAGCACCACAGCCTTCGGGGCTCTTGTTGGGACGGCCTAGACTACCACTGTAAAACCGTTTTATCATACTTAATATCACGGTTTCGAATGCCTAAATCAGCGTAGACTGGTTTCTTATTCATTTCTTTGTATCTATCGTTTCTTCTAGATTGAGAGAAAAGTAAAAAAAAGTCTACAAGAATGTGATGAACACGTTCATCAGTAGCAAATTATATTTTCCATTGCATATTCTGGATGCGTTGATTTTCAGAACTGTTATTATTAAATATGGATCATTTTATTAAACCAACGGCTGAACCTGCTGCATAGGTTAAAGTGTGTGTGTGCGTGCGTGTGTATATAATATATATATATATATATATATATATATATATATATATATACACTTCACAATACCTTGGGAATTTGTTCATACGTTTTCAAATGTAGGCAGCTTTTTCTTCATATGTTGCTTGTCTCTACTTATTACATAGAACCAGAATGAAGCTGCAAGTGAGCTTGTAAAATGTCCTGACATGAAGCTTCTCTATTACCACAAAGAGTTCTACTTCTTAATAATTAAATTTTTTTATAAACTACTCCGTATGTATTTAATATTTTCATCAGTTGTCTATCACGCAAAAGAAGTTGAAATGAATGTATGCATCTAATTCTCTTCCTCTCTCTCTTTGTCAGAAGATGGAGTGCTAAGCAATACAAGCTAAAAGTAGCCACAATAACACCGCGACCGAAAGCTTTATAAACCACTCTTTGTCACAAGATGGAGTGCTAAGCAATACAAGCTAAAAGTAGCCACAATAACACCGCGACCGAGAGCTTAATAAACCACTCTTTGTCAGAAGATGGAGTGCTAAGCAATACAAGCTAAAAGTAGCCACAATAACACCGCGACCGAGAGCTTTATAAACCACTCTTTGTCACAAGATGGAGTGCTAAGCAATACAAGCTAAAAGTAGCCACAATAACACCGCGACCGAGAGCTTTATAAACCACTCTTTGTCACAAGATGGAGTGCTAAGCAATACAAGCTAAAAGTAGCCACAATAACACCGCGACCGAGAGCTTTATAAACCACTCTTTGTCACAAGATGGAGTGCTAAGCAATACAAGCTAAAAGTAGCCACAATAACACCGCGACCGAGAGCTTTATAAACCACTCTTTGTCACAAGATGGAGTGCTAAGCAATACAAGCTAAAAGTAGCCACAATAACACCGCGACCGAGAGCTTTATAAACCACTCTTTGTCACAAGATGGAGTGCTAAGCAATACAAGCTAAAAGTAGCCACAATAACACCGCGACCGAAAGCTTTATAAACTACTTTTTGCCAGAAGATGGAGTGCTAAGCAATACAAGCTAAAAGTAGCCACAATAACACCGCGACCGAAAGCTTTATAAACTACTTTTTGCCAGAAGATGGAGTGCTAAGCAATACAAGCTAAAAGTAGCCACAATAACACCGCGACCGAGAGCTTTATAAACTACTTTTTGCCAGAAGATGGAGTGCTAAGCAATACAAGCTAAAAGTAGCCACAATAACACCGCGACCGAAAGCTTCATAAACTACTTTTTGCCAGAAGATGGAGTGCTAAGCAATACAAGCTAAAAGTGGCCACAATAACAACGCGACCGAAAGCTTTTGCGTCGCTTGAATTTTTGGTTTCCTGGCAAAAGCTTAATCTACGCATAGAAGGGTCCTGAACGCTGGAAAGCTTGACTTATGCACAGTTGACTGATATCGATTCTTTGTAGCTCGAGAACAACATCTGTCGATACCACCGTGAGGGATGGAGTAGAGGGATATTTGAACGAAAACCAACGGACTATGGAAATGGATTTGTGATTACTGAGACGTGGCATGATGGAGGCCCTTGCTGCAGCGTGCTATTCGTGGTTTTGTAGCAACCACCAAAATCGTTTCTTGCTCCTCCATATCGTCGCTTTGCACGCGCTACCTTTAAATCCATTAAGGCAACAGGAAATGAGAAATGAATTCAATTAAACAAAGATACAAAACGCAATGTATAGCAACCACATGTATTTATCTATTCATTGTGTTTTGTTTCCTATTTGAGAAAAGTGTAAGGTTTTGAAAGTCAAAACCAACAGCTGGATGGAAATGGCTAACATAAAAGAAATGTATTTTAATAACTGTATACTTTAATTATTTTATTTTATTTTTGTATATTAAGATTTTGTCGATATCTTACGTTTTACGAGCTATGCAAAAGTCATTCAGAATGAAGAGGACATTTTACATATGCATTTCATTAATAATAATAATAATAATAATAATAATAATAATACCTATGGTATTTTATTCAAAATTTAGTCACTTTGAAAAAATCTCGTTTCTTTGAAAGATGCTGAACTTCAATACCAAGATTGGTATTTAACCGATTATTCGTTTCTGAGCAATTACAATTAACCACAAACACATACAAATAATCTTTTTCTATAAGTGTTTATTTTCTAGGAGGAGATCACGGTGTAACATACCTAGCTATATTTCCGACGAAATCTACATCGGATTTTCGGGTGAAGTAAATCATTCCCCCTACTTATTATACGTAGTAGAGCAATTTGCTTATTTTTCTGTGTACTTCAATGGTAATAAATGGAATTGTTTTCTTCTTCTTCAATACCTGGGATACGCATTGCCTGTTCCGGTTTCACAGTTTTAGTTTCTCTTCTCATCGTCCGTTCGGCCTCTTCTTTCAACTGGTCAATGGTTTGGAGTCTGGCGTCCTCCATTAGATTTACACCCTTGTAATGTTTGCTGCGATATTCTTTTATTGTTACATTCATTTTGAAAAGCTATAATTTCATTTTAATTCCATTTCGGAAGCGATCAGGTCTTGTGCATCCATATGTTCTCCTTAAACATATCAGTTTAGCATTTTGTACTTTATTCAGAATTTCACTGTGCTTATCCGTGCCTCTGATCTATAAATATGAGCAATACATATTATTTTATGCAAATTTACTCTAGAGTCTCTCTTTGTTTTATGCTTAGCACCAATTCTTAATATAGCAAACCAGTTAATTAATGTGGTATTTAGTTTCAAAATTGTTTGTGTATTAACTTCATTTCCCGAGGAGCGACCAGAAAAAGCCCAAACAATAACCTAAAACTATAGTAAATAATTAAGTTCTCCTTAATGGTTTCAGTTGTGAACTTGAAATAAATAGATAAATAAATGGCTTTAGTGGGTTTCTTATTATAAAACTTTTTTTTTTTTTGTAAAATTTGCAACAAAGAGCCCGATGCTCTGACCGTAAGAAGCATGATGTAATAACCACAAACAAAATTCTAAACCAAATCTTAGGCAATTTCAACCCACCCCCTCCCTAAGAAAATTTTAATGTGCAATTGGGTGATTTCAATATGTTTTTTGCGATTTTTTAAATAATTCTGGAGCTATTTTGTGAAATGAATCTGGCAACCCTGCTTGGAGCACACATTCGTGGTTAAAACTATAGCATTCAATCCATAATCAAGCAATGGTTACTTTTTCAAAGCAGGTTTGTGATGAAGAGTCCTAACCCAAAGAAGTTCTTATACTTTTTGCTGTTTCATTAGACTGAGCTGCCAATTGTACCGCCAAATTTTGTAGGTATATCAATCACATGATACGGAATTGACTGCGGTATATGGTCAATGGAGGAAGAGTATTGCAGTTCCCAGTTACTCATCTATCAGTCGAAGTAAAACTTTCTTGCCTTATACCTCAGAATGGAACAAGGAAAGTAATCTGTTTATTTGGTATTTTATTTTCCAATACCAGTTTTTGTCAGTACCAGTCAGAGTTCTTTTACTTGCAATAAGCCTACTGATTAGGCGCTGTCGCTTTTAAGCACATTTAAAAACCATCGGTGCCGTCTAGTAAGCAGTCAGTGCTAGTGTTCGCAAAACTTAAAGGCACATGGAGGAGGACCATACAGATATCTGCAGCGAACCATATGCTAGCCCAAATTACCAGCGCTGCCACTTCTGGTACACACACACACACATCTGACGTGTTCGGACTGAGAACATTGTCTTCATTAATTACACTCGGATAAATATTAACAAATGAAGATGCCAATGTTATCATTACTCAGAACTTTGCTTCCTGATGACGGCCGTATACGTCTCTAACATACAGTGCAGTATGATACACAAACCACGCAGTTTGTAAAGGAATGAGTTAAAGTTCAGTTGGTCTTCACAGCGGTGTGGTATATAATAATAATAACCAAAAATAATATTATTAGCGTATTATTATTGCTATTATTATTATTATTATTATTATTATTATTATTATTATTAGAGTGACGGGCATGTTAAGTCCCGCTGGAATCTTGCTATATCAAATTAAATTATATTTATCATTGTGATGTGACTGATGTGAACATTTCCATCTAAGCTGAGGGCATCTGATTTTTCGATTAATAAAGGTGAAGTAATCCACTCTCAGGGCCGGGCCATTCTCAGCCACCGATAGAAATACTACGTTCAAGTTAGAGGATGTAGAAAAACTCATACACGAGGCAATACAGAGTGCAAGAACTGCTGCTGTTCCGTTCATCTAACGCCTATTATGAGTTACACCATCAAGTTAACATTTCAATGTTTTAAGAATGTTGCTCAACTAGCTCTGAGCCAGCATTGGCCAGCGTTCATATGCCTTTAAGTTTATAGTATACAGAATGGTGTGATTTTTCTGCTCAAACTTCGGAGAGCGTTTGCTTACTAAAGAGGTCAAAAGCTTAAGATTTGAAAAAAAAAAAATCCCTCACCTTATACTACATAGAATATGTTATATATTTTTTTTAAATGGGCATTTAATTACAATATCATGCGAATAATTTATGCCTAAATTTTCTGCGAATAGCTAAGTTCCCTTTATTCAGCTGTTCTTTGAATGACTTTATATAACCAGGAACCATAAGAGGAGGACTAAAAGGACGAAGGCGCCGTTAAAATACGCTCGCGTGTAAAAGTGTGTAACATAACGTTTATATTAATAGTAGTGTTAAACGGCTTTGGAATTGGCAGAGAAATTCGTGTAAATATAACACAAAATATTTTCCTCTATCTCTTTGAGAAATCTAATATTTCTCTTTCATGACAAAGCTCCGTACTATTTCAGTCTTCATGCAGAAGTACATGGCATTATCGTCACTTGGGGATCTTTACAGATCTCCCGAAGAATACGGTGGTATGTCTCTTGTGTATACCTTTTGAGCAACGCTAAATGATATCAGTCAAGATGGTCACAACATCTTTGTCAGAATTCACAAGTCCATGTTTATAAGCTACAATGATTGTGATGGCAATCCTGGCGGCGATTTCCATCTTCGGATATGACGGAGATTATATTAAATGCTTCTCATTTTGGGTTTAAGTGTGGGGAGCCGCTCACACAAACCACCGTCTCCAAGTCATTCAGCACCACGTTACACACATCGCTACCAACGCTCCTTGGTTTATATCAGCAGCTCCATCACGAACTGGGACTCTTACCGCTTCACGAGGATCGCCCGTCGTTTCTGTTCCACATTGAAGGATGTTGCTGGAGCAGTGCACCATAACATAGGCGCTCGTACGCGCCGGCCAACCCGCTTGAAGAGAAGATCTAGTGTTCTAACTCTAGTGATTAATGTGCTCTTTTACCTCTTGTGTGCTGTGTCTTATACCTGATGTTAGTTTACAACATGCTGTAGATATGGCCTGTGAGCCTCCTCTAAGTGTTCTTGCCACTGTCATGTATGCTATCACTAATCTATAAAGCATTGCACTGCTGACCAATCAAAATTAATAAACAATAAATTAAAAAAGTGAGTTTATTTAGATTTCTAGAATGCTAAAAGCTATCCCCCAAGTTTTACTTCGTAATTTATTTCCATTATTGCTCGGATGTTGGAACTTGGTGAGCCTAAATGGCCCCTTGTGAACAAACGCCGTCCCAGAGGTACTGTCGCTTAGTAACGTGTGTTGTTTTAGCTTTGTTTACATTGCACCTGTAGAACCAGTTGATTGCAGGACACATGAGGTCCCAAGTTCCGAGCCTTAATGTTTATATTAAAATATTTCACTTTTGTCTCAGACGCTCTGCCAGTCGTATTTCATGACAATTACAAAGAACCTGGGCAAAATAAATCAGAAAACTTTGGTTCTACATAACACATTTTTGCCCCGAAGAAAGCATTTCAAAATACTTAAATAGCAGAACTAATCTGAATGTATTGGCAGTAAGACACTGATAACGCGGATGAAAAACGTCCTTTAAGCATTTTAGACAAGCTTCCAGTGTAAGAAAAGGAGAAAAATACTGTTCGTCCTCAAAAAAGACATTGTGATTCTCAAAGAAAAGTAAGAATGTGCTCCAACTGCTTAGAAAATCATGTTGAGACAATCCTTGTCCCCTCTTTGTGCGAGCTGTCGCCGTCAAATGACGATGTCTTGGCGGCAGTTTTCTCTCATTAATTCAATCTGGCGTAAAGCAATGAAACTTGCTGACCCGGAAGGAAGCCCATCGTTTCCTGGGGCCCGCCTGCTTCTGTCAACAGAGCAAGGCTTTTTCAATAACAGCAACACCTGAAGGAGGGAACAAAATACCTGGCTCAGAGCAGAGGTAACAAAGATAGAGACAGCAAAATAAAAGATAGAGGGAAACGAAGGCAAAAAGGAAACACATTCCTTTCTGTTATTGCTGTTTCTGTGTGTGTAACCGCGCCTGAGCCCACTCTCCTTCAAGCAACAAAGAAACACGACGGAATTTACGGGTCAGTGTTTTTATCTCCCTCTCTTTTAACCTACGTTGTTTGTGCAGTAACAACTTAAGGGGTGGCGCTTTCTTTTTTACTATTATTATTTGTTATCCTCTATCTCTTTATTCCAGTATGAGGAGGAGATATTCTGTGAGGTGCCCCTCTAATGGGGAGGACGTGGCGTTTGATAGCAGTGGCTTCATTAAACAGATATTCACGAATCAAAGGTGTGAACTTTTAGTGAGGTAGCATTCTTATAACTATCTGTTGTTTGGTTAAAAATGCACGATCACATATAAAGGACAAGCTTGCCTTTTCCGAAACGAATCAATTCCCATCTTATGCTTCCATCTCTTTCTAGAACGTCGTCCAATTTTTCTTCTTCCTTGGTGTTTATATTTATAAAGTTCTTTAAGAATGAGAACAATTTCCATTTGAATCACATACCAGTCACTTATTGCTCCACGTTCCCATAACACTATGTAGTTCCTCTCAAATTACCTGGTTGCTTTTGTGATCCCAAATTCGGTTGCCTGCTAATGGTGTTACGTATCGCAACTTTGTTGCTTCAATTCTCTTTCCATTCTATTTGTTAAAGATTTCTGCACCATAAACAAACACAGGCAAAGACTTTATAAGAGTCATGAACAACAGTTTTCGTTTTATTATACAAACCATTTGTTGGAACTTATGTAATTTATTTTCTGGATCCTTTGCATATAAATAAGATATTAAGCCCACCTGGGCAGTGTGGTGGTAGCGTGTCTGCCTCATATTCAAAAGGTCGTGAGTTCGAATCTCGCTTAGGCTGAGTTACCCGGATAAGTTTTTTCGGGGTTTTCTCTTATCCTGAGAAGACGAATGTCGAGTAAGTTTAAGCTCCATGGACCCTGAGATCATTTGAGCATCATTTCACCAATTTCATTCATCGTCCGATATAACCAACCAGGTTAAAGGACGTTAAAAACTAAAGACTAATAATAAAAAAAAAAGATATGTTACAAACAAGTAAATCTAAAAGATGCACTTGTCATGACAATTGGTCCACCTGGCGGCCCGGGTTCGACCACAAGCGCCCGCATATGAGAATTGTGATGGACAAAGCGGCGTCAGGACGGGTTTTCTCAGAGTCCTTTGGTTTTCCCCACCACCCATTCCACCAATTGCTCCATCATCACCTCTCCTATCATCCCTTTGTATTTGTGACGTCTTGCATTTCATATTATTCACTTTACGTTCATATTTGGCTACGGCTCATTCAGTGGTTTCGTGCCGCTGGCTCCCCGATGGCCTTCTGACTGGCTCGTAAGTCAGTCCTAAAATATTGGGAGGGCAAGCAGACTACGGAAGAAACAACAACAATTTGACTCAAGATGATTTTTTCCACTAAATGGTAAAGTTATTCTAATGGCTGTAATATTAAGTCGATGTTTCAAAGCAAACTAACTAGTGCAAACAAAACTGGTGCAGGGTTTTAGTTATCTGCTCAAGAATTGTGTTCACTGTGTGCAGATAAAGTGGCTCGTTTAGGAGCATGGCGGTTAGCTTAGTTCCGCTCTCTGCTAGTACTATTCTTCCCTTGTACAATTCCGGTTGTATAATCACACTTATACTACCCCAAAAGATGGACGGAAGGTAGTAGAGTCAGCGAGAGTTGTAAACTGATTGTAGTTAAACAAAAAACCTTAAAATAAATAATTTTACAGAAACTTGACAGGCCAAACGTGGGTGCTCAATTGCTTTTGAGCAAGTATGTATTCGTAAAGCGAGGAGCATGAATACCAACTGCTAATTAGAATTCCGTGCCCATATCATGGGTGGTGAGGTTTCCAAATACCAAGTGCTTACGCTTCTGCGATCAGAAGGTGTTAGAAGCGAAATTTGAAGCAATAAAAGGGTATAAAGTATATACAGTTGTCAGTATTTCGCGCAGAAATGATAAGATCGTATTCTGTGGAAAACGGAACAGGTATATTGTTACCAAGTTCTACATTTAGTCTTAAAAGATTGAATCAGCTGCTAGTAACACATTTGGCTGAATTCTGGTAAGTTGTTCACCTTTAGGAATAATTAAACAAATTATGATAACACAAACATTAAAATAAAAACAATAAATAAATGGATTAAGTGTTACATCTCCTATTATATAATCCTCACTATACAAAATTACTAAACAGACAATTAAGATTACAAAACGTATAAATAATGTAGTAATAGCAATAGATGAAGATCTGTCACCTCAGATTCAATAAAACGTCTGTAACTTGCGAACTACATATTGTACTTAGCACGAGCTGTTTTTTCTTTAAATTTTACTAAATGTGATCCTGAGGAGTTTAAGTATAAAATTGAACATAAACTTGTTTGTATATGGTTCATTAAGGAGAAAATAGGAGTTGTAAATGTCCTTCTAGTCACATGAACTTCTTACCGATTACAGCCTCTGCAGATAAACGAGTATCATTAAAAGCTTGGTTGGTTTACTTTTCAAATTTGAAGAGCAATAACATGAACTTTGTATAAATTGTCATTTTTTCCTTCTTTTTTTGTTTCACTTGAATTGCCCTCTTTAATTTGGACAGCTAGAGTCAGACTGAAATAGCCAATGCCATAGCCAGGATTTAAACCACAGATTTCCCAATCTCTAGCCCGTTGCTCTGCCACTGAGCTACCATGGCAACATGCCGGCATAGCACTGAATTTCTGAACTGACTTGCATGTTTCCCGGTAAACCACAAAGTGTTTTCAGATGACAACTTACAATGTTATAAGTACTTTAAGTCCCAAGATTCATAGTATAGCCAACTATTATGGGCAATTGGTATTGGTTCAATTGTTGTTTCACACAGGAGTTGGATAGGTAGAGTCAGACTGGTTCAAATCCCGGCTATGGCATTGAATTTGTCAGTATCTCTACCTGTCCTACACACGGCTTGTGTAGAAAAACAATTAAACCAATAGCCCTCTTTAACTCTATGGTTGTATCGAGGGCTGTAACTTCTGAAGAAAAACTTTACTGCCTGTTGCTTTTTAATGTTGGGACGTCTTTTCTATTTTCAGCACACGCAAATTCATTCTGACATGCACATTTCTGGATTCTCTGGGGAAGAGGGAATGATTCTGGTTAAAGAAAAATTCCGCGCCCCAGCCGGGAATCGAACCAGGGACCTCGAATACAACATTTTTCCCCACTCTCCCATGGCTACTTATGCAGTATTATGTTCTAAGTGCTTTGACCATTCGCGACCTGGGTAGCAAAAAGCGATGGCTAGTAATGATGGAAGGACGCATTAGCCGTGCCAAAAGTTGCTCTGCAGAGAAGAGGACAATATCCGGCGAATTTGCAGCTAGGTTTTCGTCCCCAGGACAAGGAAACGTTCAAGCTCTTTCACGGCGAGTGCACTTGTTCTCGTATATAATGACGTCACGCCTGGGACAAGAACTAATGCCTTGGTAACCCCTCCCCCCCGCGCAGTACAGCCCGGACCGCCAAGAACAATACACGCAATTAACCCCACTTCTCTCTGCAATCGCTGACAAGTCCAAAAATAGAAATGCTTCAGAGAAAAGAAGGATTTTGGAGTCCACTTGCTCCGATACCAATCGCGGGGAGGGGGGATGTGAAGCGTCGCTGGCTTCCAACCTAAGCGAAGCTGCAACCTAACCCTGCTTTTTAACTATTTGCCATTGCCCCCCCCCCCTTTCTTTCTCTTACATTATGCACGAGGAGTTTCCACGAAGGTGGATTGTTTCAAATTACACCTCTGGCCTTTTCCATCTGCATTTCTCCTTCCTTCACACATTTTTTAAGGGAGCCTGTGCGCAGTCGCGCCACTCCATGGGCGCGCCACTCCATGGCAACAGTAACGAACCTCCTGGATTTCAAAGACAGTCATTTGTCTTAATGGAAGAGCTATCTCGAGGACCCCGCCAGTAGAAACCCTCTTACCGTGTTGTAGTGTGCTGTGGTACGCGAGCTAGTTCTTCTTCTTCTTAATCCAAACTGAGAGAAGAGGGGAACCGCAGTGGCGTCGAGAACGAACAAAAAAAAACAGCGGGAGATATCTTGCGTTTAGCAAGACGGTATTGCTGCTTAGAGTTCCCGAAACATAACGAGAGATTCTAAGAAACAGGAAGAAGTAGAAAAAAAAAAAAAAAAAAAAAAAAGGAATGAGAACACGAGGAAGCAGATGAAATGCTCTTTTCTATTTACTGCGACAGACATCTCCCTTTGCCTCATTTCGCTGCTCTTTCTTTTGTCTGTTCACCCTTGCCATAAGCATTCACATGTTTTCTGTCTTTGAAATTAAGAAAAAAAAAAATAGTAAAAAATGTGTGTTGAAATACCATTATCATATAACATGTGACTATTTGGGTAATAATAACAATAATAATAGTAATAATAATTCTACTGTGAGTATACCTTTAGGTTCTGTTTCTTTATAATGATCAGACATAGGAACTATTAAGTAGTTCGCTTCAAGTTTTCTGCATTCAAATCATGTCAATACACAGAACGTCAACAACACCGACTAGACATTGATGAGTATGTCTGGAAAGACCAAAAGACTGGCCGACGGATGGGGATAGTTTGTTGTCTACGACGTCCCAGTCCAAAGTCCAGTCCTTCATGCTGGCTCTAAGCTTAGAAATTCCTTTGTCTGATTATGACGTAGGTTTCTTTAGCTATAATACCGACCTATGGAACTAATTGGAAAATCTCTAGAAGGTGTGCGTTTAAGTTGATATCGGCACAATTCGCATACTTTGTAACATAACTGCGAAACTACAGACAGTCAACATGTTTTGTATTTAGCATGCTTTCCATAACAAATACCCACATATGACTCGTTGTTTGGAATTTCATTGAGCTTTGAAGTATTCGAAAAACAAAAGTTATTCATAAACTTTGATAAGTTTCAGTATGTGTATGTTTGTGCAAGTCTTTCTTTATTTCCACCAGAATTTCAAAACCAAACTCGTAAAAATATTATAGGATAGAAGTCGAACGTTTCATGAAATTCCTTTCTGCCCAAACAATTTTAAGTTGGAAAATTTGGGGTTTTATTTTCTCGTAAATTGCAGCGATTACGATTATAATGTCAATGTATCTTCTGACCTGGTAAATAATATGTGTAGCGAATTTGCTATAATCAGCCTATGATTCACTCTCCATTATTACTGACTTTACTGTAATTAAGGCTCGATTCCCGGCTAGGCCATATCCTCACCAGAGACTGAAAGTTAGAATGTGTGAGATCTGATGATTGAATATTAAAGGTAAACAGAAAAACATTCCGCCGATAGGACCATAAAGTTATAAATGGAACAATAACAATTACGAGTATGCATACTTTGAGTTTAACAACATGGACCCCTTTAATCTGAAAATGCCATCACTGGACGAAAGCGGTCCAAATTTCCATTGAATATCCACGAAATAGTGTTTACATTTTATAAATAATATCACTATCACTAATACAGATTAGCTTATCAGTTTAGATTATCTTATATAAACAAAACTGTCAGTTTAACAGATAAAAGATATACACCTACACCAGAGGAAAAAAAATGCATACGCATTTGGAACTGGCGACCTTCATAAATCTACTCTGATATTGCGATATTTAACCTCCAGCTACCATTTAACAAATTGTTTTCCTACCGTGTCTGTTCATCACAGTACACAGATAAATTTATTGTACCTTTGCTCATTTACTATACAGTTTGCGGTTCATTTGTTTCATCCCTACACGCTTATCTACCCAGCGCATCATCTGTTAATCTGTCAATCTGAACTTTATTTCTCGTTTCAAAAGTACTTCACAATATAGCTTCATAAAACTGTTTATATTTACAGGATTTCAAAACATACAAAGCTTAGCGAGTTTTTAATATCCAGGATTAATTTTAATAGCTCTATTCTCTAATTAGCCTTGCAACAAAATCCAGAAAAAATTGTTCATTATTTCGAAAGAATATAGCTATTGCAATGCGGTCATTTAAAGGATTAAATTTTTCGATATCCAGGAAAGTGGGATAAAGCACTTGCCTAATTATTATTATTATTATTATTATTATTATTATTATTATTATTAGGATTATTATTATTATTGTTATTCGAACCTTGGACTCGAAGCTGTTTATTTAAGATGCACCAGTATTTTTGAACTGTATACATTTAAATCCATGTTCTAGACTTTTTTCTGAATTACTGAGAGACTTTTGGTTGATTACAGATTAATTTGCAATCTTATTTTGCTGCCTAACCTGATGAAATTAGCTGTTCTACCTAACAATGTCACTGTTACAGGTTTCGGGACAAATGTGAATTCATGGTAATAAAAGAAGACATGATTCGTCTATCAGCTACTTCATAAATCAGACCGCAACCCTTTTAGGATTATCCTATGCAACATAACTAGTCGGTGGGGGACTAAAAAAAAATAGAAGCACTGGGAGCAAATTGCAGAATACAGCTACAAAAACTAGCAATCTTTGACACAAACAAAGTCAGGACTCGTGGTGAACTATTCTCCATAAACAAGAATACAATTTCGTTGCACAATACTAGATCAATGGACATTTATAAAGATAGGTTAAGAAGTTCATCCAGAAATGTAGATCAAATGGCGATTAATCTATTGTATCACTGCGCGCCACTTTCAGCTCATGGATTTAAACACTTTAAGCAAGGGTTTAAGTAATTTAATGAACCTCACATGGTCTGAGTAGATCCTATAACTACCTTTTATCTTCAACCGCGAGAAGGTGTTATTGGTCTTATGAACATAGAGATGAAATGCAAAGCTCTTTTCATCAGTCGGAATAACAAATTACAAAATAGTGATGGTGTATTTTCTAGTCAGTGGTTACAACACTGGATTGATGTTGTAGGAATA
The DNA here is from genome assembly GCA_030762935.1 of Hymenopus coronatus. Lineage (NCBI taxonomy): Eukaryota > Metazoa > Arthropoda > Insecta > Mantodea > Hymenopodidae > Hymenopus > Hymenopus coronatus. Next base: position 137,014,366 of record CM060888.1, on the reverse strand, counting down.
GATAAACCAGGAGACAGTAGAAGAATACTATCAACTTTAAAGTATATGCGCCTTTATATTCAAGAAAGAAGTTATCCTGCTCCGGAACAATCCTGAACATCGAAGACAATCTATCGTACGCTCATACTTTACTGTAATGCACCTGAGATGAGAATAATGAAGATTTTGCCTCTGGACACTCATTTTTCGTATTTATTTCACAATATCTCCTTGAAACATCTTCCAGCTAGAATCACATCCTTGTGGTTTAGAGTACATGATGTTCTACCCACTCGTAGTAGATTACATCAAATTCATCTCTCTGACTCTGGTAAGTGCCCGAAATGCAATGGAGAAGACACAGTAAAACATAGGTTGTATGAATGTTCTGTTATACAGGGAATTAAGATTCACTTTATGGAATCCCTGAAGAAGCTACGGTTGAAACACTATAAATGGTGCACTCCAAATATTCTTCTTTGACCAGATTTTGTTTTAACTCAAACTTCAACAGATAAGTTTGCATTGTGGTTAATAGCAAATACAATGTATTATATGTTGCAATATTACGAATATGTGAACTTAATGAAGTATGTAACTTATATGAAAACAGAGCATTCCAATCTCTTCTGTAATACTTACTGTGCAAACGTTTATAACATGTATAAAAACTTTTTTTGATTGGTCTAAATTTATTAACTGAAAATATAATATAGTAATGTTTTTGTAATCAGTTAAATATTTGATATAATTTTCATTGTAAGGTATAACAAAATGACAATTAAAAAAAAGTAGAATAAAGGTGCACAGTGGATCAGTAATCGTTGACGTGAGCACATGGACTTCGATTATTTCAGATTTTTAGGACTTCGTGTTTTGTTTCTGCTTATCTCACGGTGTTCATTTCTATTGCTTAAACATGACTTTGGATATGCATGTAACAAGCAATGTGCCATTCACTGGCGAATTCAATTACAGTCCGTTTGAAGTAACGCATATTTTTCTAATTGCTAAAAAGTGCTTCTATAGTAACAGGAAGGGGTTTAAGATTTAATAAAGTAAATATAAAATTGTTAAAATCTTCCTGTTAGAATATATGGGTCTTCAACAATCCAAGTTAGTAAAATTACAATTCTAACCATAATTCAAAATATAAATTGGTTAATTGGATAATGTTGTAACCCTTATTGGTCTACATGTTTCCATTACGTTCTGCTGTTCTTGCAGTCCTAATTTAAAATTGAATTTGAAAAGCATTTTAGTATTTCAAAATGTGAATTTAAACATGTTGACTGAAATAATATAAATTATAGGACGGTTTCTTATCATGAAGGTAGTTTTTACTCTCTCTACTGCTTACCAATAGTTTTTTAATATCTACATTTTAGATACATAAAATACATTAGTAAATTGTAATTAAGTCATAGATCATAAACAAATTTTTTTTAAAATCTAAATTTTAGGTACATAAAATACACATTAGTAAGTTCTAATAGTCATAGCTCATAAGCACGTGTTCAACCACCCCCCCCCCTTTTCTTTCCGTCTGGTGTAGCTTTATAAGAATATAAGCCGATTTATGTTTTAATTTCACGGGAAACTTACACACCCACACTACTGTCTACGGCCACAATTAGATTCACAGTCAATAACCAATACTTTTTCTAAATTTTGCAAAGTAAAAGTACACCTTTTGTGAGCTAACAATAGTTTGTTTGTGTAATAACTTTTTGTCTATTTCAAACAAATTACTGTGTAAAAATCATCCAGAATAAAAGGACCTAATTCAAGATATACATTTTGTTTTCATGTAAATATCTTAATATACGGTATCATTATCAAAATTGTTACAGCAATATTTAAGAAATTCCAACATTTCGAAAAATCTTCCATGTAAAGTATAGTTTGGGGTTGGAAATGTTTCGTATATTAGTTTTGTACGACAGAAATAAAATATAAAATTTGCTTTTTTCACCATTTTCCGTTTTAGAAAATGAGCAACAAATGCCATCTGAAACCTTTATTGTAGCTTAAGGTTAGAGCTCAAAACATACCTTAAGAAATGTGGAATTTCAATAATTATTGCTCTCGTTGATATGTTAATTACATTCTTATCAATTTTTATGAGTATATATTTTTGTTCAAAACATTTAAAACGAGTAAAAATAGATTGGAACATCAATTTACATATTTTTAGGTACTATAAGTTTATAAATGTTGGGCATACCCGAATTGCACCTACAGTAATTTATTTTTATACATTTCATGTGGAACAGAATATTTTTAGCTCAAATTCGAGATCTAGTAATTAGAGTTAAACCTCATTCCACCCAATTGTTAAATACCAACTTTTTACAGTATATACAGTTTCGAATTGAAAAGTAACTCCTTTTACTTTCTGGGCCATGAATATAGTAAGTGGAGTAGGAATTGCATTTCACCTAAACATTCGATAAAAATTGCACTGGAAATTCATGTTTCAGAAAAGTATTGTTTTAAAAAAAGGAGACTGTGAGAAATGCTTCGGTAATTTATGCAAAGGTTTATCTCGATTAACATGAAGCTGAAAAACTAAACTTTCGTATGATCAGCTAATAAAACCTATATACAATAAACGATACTCAATAGAATGTAGAATATAATTTTTACTTTCTGTAGCATGTATGTACCTGCAATTAGCATCACTATGCACCTAGATAAAGAACTAAACATTTGATATCAAGATTGCACCGTAAATACATTTTTTTGAGATCCACTGAATCCATAAAGGTACTTTAGATATAAGTGGTGTGTGTATGTGTGTGATGTGTGCATGTGTGTGTATGTGAGTCACAAAGATTTTCAAGAAAATGTTCCCACTCCAACCACCCTTTACATGGATCATTTTTAAAAATTGTTGATTTTCTCAAAAATTACTAATGATTTTTTATTAAAATGCTATATGCATAAGATATTTTCATAATCAGGCGAATATATATCTAATTTTCTGAGAATAGTCTCTGAAGGCCTCTTCATTCTGGATGATTTTTGTATAACTTTTGTGTAACTCGGAAACCGTAAAATATAGACAAAAACTTACTTCAGAAAAAATTAAGATCTCGCTAAAGCACGCAATATTTGTCATACACTTTAATTAATGAGAGTTAACGATTTCCGACATATTTCGAGTTATTGGTTTCGCTTTTAAGCCACTTCTTGTTCTCAAACGGCAAGTCGGTCGATCTTCTTAATCTCTCTGTTACTTACTTCTAGCAAGTAGGAAGAAGTAACTTTCAATAGCGACCGGCTTTTACACTATCGCTTTACCCATAAAATCAAGCAATAAGACCAAGTGTGATAAAGTTTATCTCGATTTAGCACGATGTAGATAAAAGAATAGCCTTTAGTAAGACCTTGTGAACAGCTAGAGAAAGTCATGTGAATGGAACTCATCAGTTTTTTACTTTCTCTACGCGTACTATGTACATTGTTATAGAGAAGGTATTGTAATGCACCGAAAAATTCGATACAGAGATTTCACCGAAAATACATGTTTTCAAACCCCATTTATCCAAAAAAAGAGCATTTTTAGAAAAATGCCCTGTGTGTGACTGTGGGCAGCATGGCTAAAAAACGAATAGAACATTAAAAATCAAACTGGGTATTTAAGTTTAGTATCTTCTAAGGATGCGACACGATGATATTTACAAGACAAATAAAATATATATATATATATATATATTGAATTTTCTGGGAATAGCTTTGAAGACTACTTTATTCTTAATGGATTTTATTGAATTTTGCACAATTACTAAACCGTAAGAGATGGAAAAAAACTGAGCACACAGAAAATGTAGCGCACGTTATAACACACAATTTATGCTATATACATTTTTTTTCGCGGAGTTGATCGCTTTTTAGATATTCCTTGTTTTTGATTTCAGCTTTTCTCATACAGGAATCTGTCAACTTCTGTCCATACAAACAAAGGAACTTCAGTCACATAACAACCAGGTTTTGACTGTCACTTTAACCTGTGGTACTCCCTCATTTCGCTTCTACTTACAAGGAAGCAGTAATAAGATTATTTCTGCTATTCTTTTCTCGATTAGCATGTGGTAAATAGAAGAATAAACTTCTTAACAATTATTTGTTGCAGAGATGTAGAGAAAATAATGTGCTGGAACACATCAGTTTTTTGTTGTTTTTTTTTACTTTCTCCATACACACTATGTATAGAGAAAATATTGCACTCCACCAAAAAATTCGATACCGATATTTCACCAGAAATATATGTTTTAGGATCCCCAATATCCAAAAAAAGCATTTTCACAAAAAGGTCCGTGTGTGCGTGTGTGTATGTGTGTGTGTGTGTGTGTGTGTGTGTGTCCGTGTGTCTGTGAACACGATAACTCAAAAACTAAAAGTCGGTAAAATACCAAACTTGGTATTTAAGTTTAGTATCTTCCAGGAATGCGACACGAAGATTTTGAGAAAAATACCCCCACCCCCAACTACCCTTTACATGGAACTTTTTTCGAAAATTTTGATTTTCTCAAAAATGGCTCTAACGATTTTGATTAAAATTTCGTATATTAAACATATTTACCTGACAAATAAAATGTCTTGAATTTTCTGGGAATAGACTCTGAAGAGTAGTTTATTCTGAATGAATTTTACTAAATTTTGAAACTGCTAAACCGTAAGAGATGGACAAAAACTTACTACACAAAATATGTAGAGCACATTAAAAGACACAATTTATGTTATATTCATTTTTTTCGTGAAGTTCGTCGTTTTTGTGACATTCCTGATTTTTGGTTTCTGCTATGAAAAGCGTATACTTTTCTCACACAGGAACTTGTCAACTCCTATCCATATAGACAAAGGAACTTCATTGACATAGCAACCAGCTTTTGACTATCACTTTAACCTACAGTTGTCCCTTATTTCGCTTCTACTTACTAGGAAGCGAGTAATTAGAATATTTCTGCTATTTTTTTCTGATTAGCAGAAAGTAAATAAAAGTATAAGCTTTTTAAGAATTATTTGTTGCAGGGATATGGAGAAAGTCATGTGAATGGTACACATCAAATTTTTTTGTCTTGCCTTCCAAATTAATTTAATTGCGTTGATTTTATACAGCTCTAAAGATAACCAAGAGACCAAAGCAATGAACATTAACTTGCATTAAACCTGTTTTGGTATAATGATAATAACAAGGGGTGAATTAAGCTACAGAGAAAATCTATGCAATATATTACGCGATTGAAGCAAAACCCTGCATCATATCCGGAGCTGTGAGTGGGTATTTCACCCTCCAGTTAAGCGAACATAACAATATTGAATGTAGTACCTATATCCGAATGATGCTTGTGCCAGGATATGAACCCGCAAGCATTCTTCTCATTGTATGTGTGTTATCGTCCTTTAGTTTCTGAACCTAGAAATAAATTTCAGGGAATGTCTATACTCCTGTATAACTGTACCATCCTATTAGCCTTCTCATAGCACATTCCCTTTACTTCGTTGTTATTACATCCTATGGACTAATGCAATCTAGCAACAATTTCTTCAAATTCTAGTCAGTCATGTCGAATAATTATGCAATCACACATTTTATACTACTGGTACTATTACAATTACAAATACTTATTCCTTAGTAGAGAGATTTCCGTTTAACCAGAACAATTTCTCCGTCTACCCTGTTTTGTGCATATTCTGAACAAGTCAAAATGCAGCATGGAGTCTACAGCATTCAGCTACCATGTGACATTGGTCTTCCGTCGAATCCTCTCCTTTCGCATTCACTTAAAGTGTGTATAACATCGCTATCTGCTTTTTTCTACCATTTGATTATATCTCATATTTCCACTACCCTTCGGATTTCTTCGGCGTTCTTTTGGCTCATCATCTTAAAAATGCATTGCCACTATCACCAGTTTTACTTTCTCTACACGCACTATGTACATAGTGTATAGAGAAGGTATTGTATTGCACCCAAAAATTCGATACCAAGATTTCACCGGAAATATATGTTTTAGGGTCCCCCGTAACCAAAAAAAGCATTTTCAGAAAAAGACCCGTGTGTGTGTGTGTGTGTGTGTGTGTGTGTGTGTGTCTGTGATCACGATAACTCAAAACGAAAAGTCGGTAAAATACCAAACTTGGTATTTAAGTTTAGTATCTTCCAGGCATGCGACACGAAGATTTTGAGAAAAATCCCCCCCACCCCAACCTACTCTTTACATGGAAATTTTTCGAATTTTTTTATTTTCTCAAAAATGACTAACGATTTCGATTTAAATATCGTATATTAAACATATTTACCTGAAAAATAAAATGCACATCTTGAATTTTCTGGGAATAGGCTGTAGGTTACTGCAGTCGATTGTAATTACACTTACTCTGACTGCATAACTCGACTTTTGTGTGCATAAGAGACGAAGCTACCACAATCGATATTTACGACTGCTGTCTCCCCCCCCCCAGATGCCAACACTCTTCACTTCCACCCCGATCACTAACTTTTCAACATCATACGCATGTTCTTCCTCCCTCTTCATGTCATTTCCGGATGTGCGGATATTCTTCTTTGCCTCTCCACATAATGATATTCACATTTGCGTGGTAAAAATGGACAAATAAAAAAATTACTGTTACATACGCTGTAAAGCAAATAAATTCCATTTGTTCGACATTCTCATGCTTTAATGTGTGTAATTTCATTCAAAACTTTTACCTAATATTGTTACTTTCTCTATCCCCGTATGTACAATGTGCATAGGGATAGAGAAGTATTGTATTCCACCCAAAAATTCCATGTCGAGATTTCACCGGAATTACATGTTTTAGGACCCCTGAGTACAAAAAAAAGCATTTTCAAAAACAGGTCCGTGTGTGTTTGTCTGTCCGTCTGTATGTATGTATGTATGTATGTATGTATGTATGTATGTATGTATGTATGTATGTATGTATGTATGCATGCATGCATGTCTGTGTGTGTGTGTGTCTGTGGACAGCATAGCTCAAAAACGAAAAGACGTTAGAATACCAAACTTGGTATTTAAGTTTGGTATCTTCCAAGGATGCGACACGAAGATTTTCAAGGAAATCCTCCCACCCCTAACTACCCTTTACATGGAAAAATTTTCGAAAATGTTGTTTTTCTTAAAAATGGCTCTAACGATTTTGATTAAAATCCCACATATTAAAGCCTTTTCTATCACAAATAAAATGTATATCTTGAATTATCTGGGAATAGCCTCTAAAGACCTGATTATTCTGGATGAATTTTGCTTAATTTACAATAACTAGTAAACCGTAAGAGACGGAAAAAAACTTAGTATACAAAAAATGTAGACATCGTTAAAATACGCAAGTTATGTCCTATACATTATTTTAGGGAATTTACCGTTTTAGAGGTATTCCTTGTTATTAGTTTCAGTTGTGAAGTACTTATACATTTCACAGACGGGAGTGTTCGTTTTTCTTTTATAATACACCCGGCCAAGCAAAGAGGCGATTTGCAATGACAGTCGTATAACGATTTAGCCTGGTGCATTCGCTTAGTTCCAGTCTACTTATAAGGAATTAAGTAACAAAATTCTGCTGTTTATCTCGATTAGCTTGGTGTTGAAAGAAGAATTATCTTTTGTAAGGCGTTTATTTGTAGAGTAACTAGAGAAAGTAATGTGAGTGTAACACATAAGATTTTTTTTATTATTAATTGAACTACCTTAAATACAGAGTTTTACTTTCTCTATACGTACTATGTACATAGTGTATAAAGAACGTATTGTAATGCACCCAAAAATTCCACCGAGAAATGCACCGAGATTTCACCTGAAATATATGTTTTGAGACCCCCTGAATCCGAAAAAAGCATTTTTAGAAAAATGTCCTGTGTGTGTCTGTCTGTGTGTATGTGTCTGTGGGCAGCATAGCTCAAAAACGAAAAGACCTTTGAATACCAAACTTGGTATTTAAGTTCAGTATCTTCCAGGGATGCGACACAAAAATTTTCAAAAAAATCCCCCACCCCCAACTACCCTTTACATGGAACTTTTTTTCGAAAATTTTGATTTTCTTAAAAATGGCCCTAACGATTTTGACCAAAATGTCAAATATTAAAGATATTTACCTGACAGATAAAATATCTTGAATTTTCTGAAGACTACTTTATTCTGAATGAATTTACGGAATTTTGTATAACTGCTAAAGCGTAAGAGAAGGACAAAACTTAGCACATAAAAAATGTAGATCAGTTTAAAACACACAATTTATGTTATACACATTTTTTTTTCTCAGAGTTGACAGTTTTTTGAATATTCATTATTTTGGTTTCAGCTTTGAAAAACATACTTTTCTCATATGAGAAATTCAGTCACATAACTCTAACGTATGGTACTCCCTTATTTCGCTTCTAGTAACACGGAAGTAAGTAATAATATATTTCTGCTAATTTTTTCTCGATTAGATGAAATGAATAGAATATTTTGTTGCAGAGATGTAGAGAAAATCATGTGAATGGAACACAATAGATTTTGAAGTCTATAAAACAATGTGGCTTAATCGTAAACAAGAATAGGTATAACCAATAAGCTTCCTATTAAGGGAAAATCGGAAAAGTATTAAATATAACAGCACAAGTCAATACACGGAATAAATCATAAGGGGAACAAAAAATAGATTGTAAAATGGGGAAATAATTTACATCATGATTAACTAAAAAAAGTTAAAGAAAGTTATTTGAGTTACGCTAACTGCAGTGTCATGTGCGAAGACCATCTTTGTAATGATCGCTGATGTGCATCTTTATTTTGATTTCCGCAAACGTGTTGTAACGCATTCTCTAGCCACATACCAGAATGTAACTCAGAAAGCTTGTATTCAATTAAGAAACAAGCCTGTAAATTAATATCACAATTCTTATTAGCAAACAAAGCATCATTTTTGTGAATTATGCCTCTATTTCCTGAATGAACGTTTAATATCGTGCGGTATTTACAGCAATGCTATGAACATGGAGAATAAATGGTTCTTTTGAATATTCAGTTTTCTCGTGAGCGGCACTCATTTCCCTGTATTACACGAGATGGCTCTGCGACAAGCCATCGGCTAGAGATGGGACTGTTCCTCTCCTAACCTCTGTATCGAAGTGTTAAACAAAACTAATTCTGAAACCTTTATATACCTGTATTAATTGAGGGAGATAAAACATAAAGTTTTATAAGAATAGTTGGTAGAATCTTTCCTAGTAACGAAGAGAGAAAAATTCATTTGAAAGTAGCATTAGACAACTTAGATCCACAGATTTAGTAAATAAAAGAAAAGGTTCTTACTGGAGAGGGACCCAATATTTGCAATTTTGAATGTAGGGAACATTTCAGATTATTCTTATGATACACAACGCTTATTTTATTGTTTTTTCACTGTGGAAGTATCATTTATCCTATAGATGTCACGAATGCTCTGCGCATTAAAGCTTAGGCCCCATATCGGACAGTGTATGATACTATTCTAGTGAATACAACAGTTAAATTCACAATAATAAAAGGCTAAATAATTATCAAAGCCATACTGCTGTATTTCGAAATGTTAAACATATTCATTGTTATATAAATCATCGTCAGAAAATAGCTCTCACCCAGCTGTATATTATATTTGGCTGATATTACCTTCTCTGTCTTTCGTCAAGCATGTTAATTGGTTTTCCACTTCATTTTTATTATCTCTACATGTATTACTTGAAAGTACAGGCAGTATTGTATTCCACCGAAAAGTCAATGTCGAATATATCAGCCGAAATAAGTTTGAGATCCCTTGAACCCTTCGCTCCGAAAAATGTGAAGAAGGAAGTGGGTCTGGCCTTGAGCAGCATAACTCAAAAACTAAATGCCAAAAACAAAAAAAAAAAAATATATATATATATATATATATATATATATATATTCAAGTTCAGAATCTTCCAAATATTAGACGCAAATATAAAAAAATCACTCCAAAGCACCCTTTAATAGAAATTTTTTCGGAAATTTTGATATTTTCAAAAATGCTATAGCGACTGTTATTGAAATACCATAGTGCGCAGCATAACTTTAAAAACTAAATGCCAAAGTTCTTAATCTTCTAAAGATTAGACACAACCATAAAAAGCCATCCCAAAGCAGCCTTTAATAGAACTTTCTCAGAAAGTTTGATATTTTCAAAAGTGCCATAACGACTTTTATTAAAATGCCATATAGCCAATATATTTATGTGGGAAATAAAATGTTTAGCTTGAGTGTTCTCGGAAGGGCTTGCGAATACCGTCAAGAAAAGCTCAGTATGTAAACATGTCAAAGATATTTAAAATAAACGATTTATTTAGAAAACTTTCCCATTATTAGACCATAACCACGAGTTCCGTTACTTCTGGTTCCCTCTTTTCAGTGATTTTGTCATTTTTAAGGTGCTGCTGCTATTCGGTTGTTTCTTCAATTGCATAGAAAGGGTACAGAGTTTAAATAAAACAGAGACATATAATCTACTTTCTGTATCTCCTTGTAGCTACAAATAAACGTGAAATGAAACTATTTCTTCAAAGGTTTATTTTGATTAACTTTAATAAGAAAATACAAAGTAAGTTTTCCGTAGGAATAAGTTACATGTTCAGATATTTTAAAATCAATAAGCGCAACTCGTTTAAAAATACCATGGATAACGATAGAAAAGACAAGAGGTCAGTGTTTTCAATATTTAAAGATGTAGGGTGTATGTTTAGAGCCTTGAAATATAACTTCTATTTGGAAGAAGTCACTTTCTACTCCTGATAGCACTGAAGACAACTTATCCCAAAAGAAATCGAATTTCTCTGCCTCGTCAGCGTCCCTCGGTTTAGAGCACATTCCGACTACTGCCCATTTAAAAGTGTTCTTCGAAATCCTGGGTATCAGCGGGGAAGGTTTCCGAGGTCGAACCGTTTCTATCCGAACGGCAGCTGCTGGAAATGTGTAGGAGAAAGTGACCCTTCTCTAAACGATTCGGACACGTGATCGTCCGCTTCAATGCAAACGATAGAAATAAATTAGCAGTACTCTCAAGTGCATGCATAGAAGGAAGTTTCGGACTTCCTGCTTACTGGCAAAAGCTACATCACAAAATTTTAGGCATAAGATATTTCATTTTGGAGAGCAAAGCTTTCTAAGAAGCAAACAAGAATACTTGAAAACCTTTTCTTAACTGCACAGGGCGAATTCTCTTTCACCTGATTTACAATATAAATGAAACTTATTTGAATTTAACGTGAGGTCATTGTTGTAATCTAACTGAAAAATGGGCATTATTCCCTTTAAGTATTGTAGGAGATTTTCTGCAACACATTCAAGTTTTTCTCAGGTTGGTTTAAATGTGTTTCCAATCATTTTAAATTGCATTGAACTTGCAGACTCTATAACGGATAGGCTATATGCTCTTGGATTAAGAAAATGTTCCATCTTCCAGCCGAGATTCTAAACCAGTACCTTTGGATTTGACAAGTAGGATGACAGTCTGCACAGTTTTCTTTTTATTTTAGCACCAGAAGCATTACCTTCAATATAATATTACTGGTTAATGATTTTTATATATCTTGTGGCCGAATTTGGGAGTCCTTTTTATGCATCAGTATTGGAGTAACCAGCTTGAAATGAAGTCACATCACTTTCCTACGTGTCTTTATGGTTCTAATCTTGTAACTCTAGGGGGAAGTTGGTGTTTTATCTCTTAGCCTATATGCTATAGAGCAACAACCTCATAAATTGTGTTCCATATTCTGTAATTAGGCTGTAAAACTAGGGTAATAAATCATAGAAGAACCTGAGGGATTCAGAAAATTAAGAACATATCAATTTTTTGTATTTTGTGGCTATACAGTTATCATTGTCACTTCACTTTCTCTTTTCGCTTCCCTGGAACGTCGAGCACAAGACTTCTCTAAACGCTCGCAATAGCAGTACTCACTATAGGTCGCGTCCAAATAAGAAATCAGTTTATATCATATCAAGAACACCTCGCCTTCTCACTCACTCGCAAGTACGCTCGCTTATATACAAATACGGGAATATTTACGGGAGGCGAGGGTGAAAAACTTCCACGTAAACTTCCTGGTATTTATGTTAGTCTAGAGCACTATTCCGTCTTCAAGCGGTGAATCGGTCGGTGGCTTCCCAAGCGATAAGCGTGGACCATAGATGCGTTAGGTAGTTTAAAAAATGTGTTTCAAGATAACATTTAATGAGCTTAAACCTCAGGATCCAGAGAGGATAATCAATGGTTGCAATGGATTACAAAGAAGTATTACAAAACTGAAAGCATATTCATTGTAAAATTATTTCGATATAGCCCTATTTTTTCAGAGGAAGTAAATGTTTAGAAAATACCCTATCATACTAAGTCCTATCCGGTAAAATAAACAGCTCGTACAAATACTGCTATAATGTCAATTTGGACAAAAAGTTAATAACCCTATTACTTTCTACTCTTTGTTTCTTGATATACAAATGAAATGGAGTTTTATTTATGGACGCTCTTTAACTCTGTGGTTCTCTATTCCATTCTATATTGGGCATGAAAGACTCTTACTTTTGCCCAGAGGCCTCTTTATCATGCTTGAGAATCTTTTACGTGCCATAAATCTACGACAGGGTACCAATTTACTTCCCTTCCGAAGGAAGCCAAGCAAAGGATTTTTAAGTTCGAAAAAATCTATCGTCCTCCGGCGGGTTTGAACCCTCGATCTTGGGTATATGAGGCTAGCTTGGTAACCACTACACCGTGGAAGGCGAACTCGTTTCTTGATACTAAATATGATATTTTCAATACATTCGAGAAATATAAAGCCAAAAGTTTGTGCAGACAAAGACCTGTATTAAAACACCTAATTATGGTTATCAGAAGAACGAAAACGGTATATTGTAGCATCCTACACAGAGTTTGTAATCAAAAGGGATATTAATAGAACACAAAAAACAAGATACGAGAACATTAATCCATAGAACTGATTTGAACGTGCTCTTCCCAGGCCACTACCTTCAAACTCTATTTCAATGCTGTTTCATACAAATTCCAGCAGAAGCGAAAACCGTATCTTCTTGCTTCTCGCGCATGCGCAGATGTACCATATTTATATGTTCGCTTTTCATTCCTTAAGTGGTGCTAACGTTTCCTGCCATTCAAAACTGTTTTGGAAGCTGTAGAATTTCGCCCCTCCTTTCTCATTAGCATTTACTGAAGTTAGCGACCTCTATTAAAACTTCAAAAACCAAAACGTATGAATTTCAACTCTTAGAATAGTAGATTTGAAAGGAATCTGACCTAGAGATAGCATATTGGTAAAGACTTAAGAGTTATTTTCTATCATGCACAGTGATTCAGTTCTTTGCTCTGTTTCAGATCATACATGGAAGAAATTTGAACAGTTCAATAAATACCCGTGTTTTAAATGCTCTTGTTTAGGAGGTTTATGTAACCTCCAGAACTCTCATTTGCTACACTCCCCAAAATAAAGTTGGTACCGATTCATGACTGGTTTCGATTTATCAGGAACAGAGTCGCTCAACTTGTTATCGCTTAAATGGAGCATGTGCACTGTCGTTCAGTAATTCGCTTTTTACTTTCTTTACACGCACTATGTACATAGTGTATAGAGAAGGTATTGAACTCCACCAAAAAAATTCGATACCGAGATTTCACCGCAAATATATGTTTTAGGATCCCCTGTATCCAAAAAAAAAAATATTTTCAGAAAAAGGTCCGTGTGTGTGTGTCTGTGTGCTTGTGAACATGATAACTCAAAAACGAAAAGTCGGTAAAATACCAAACTTGGTATTTAAATTTAGTATCTTCCAGGGATGCGACACAAAGATTTTGAGGAAAATCCCCCCACCCCAAACTACCCTTTACATGGAACTTTTTTAGAAATTTTTGATTTTCTCAAAAACGGCTCTAAAATATCATATATTAAAGATGACCTGACAAATAATATGTATATCTTGAATTTTCTGGGAATAGTCTCTGAAGACTACTTTATACTGGATGATTTTATGGAATTTTGCATAACTGCTAAACCGTAAGAAATGGAGAAAAACTTACCTTATAATAATGTAGAGCACGTTAAAACACACACGTTATGTTATATAATTTTTTTTCGTGGAGGTGATCGTTTCTGAGTTATTCCTTGATTGTGGTTTCACCTAAAAAAACTTACATTTCTCATACAGGAATTTGTCAACTCGTGTCCATACAAACAAAGTAACTTCAGTCACTTAGCAACCAGCTTTTGACTATCACTTTAACCTATGTTACTCCCTTATTTCCCTTCTACTTACAAGGAAACAAGTAATAAGACTATTTCTGCTAATGTTTTGTCGATTAGCATGAAATCAATAGAAGCATAAGCTTTTTAACAATAAATTATTGCAGAGATGAAGAGAAAGTCATGTGAATGGAACACATCAAATTTTTTTGGATACAGGGGACCCTAAAACATATCTTTCTCGTTGTCGATTTTTTGGGTGGAGTGTAATACCTTCTCTATACACCATGTACATAGTACGTGTAGAGAAATTAAAAATAATAGCTTGAAGGAATACAAAGCGCATAACAAAAACACACACTCTTCCATTTTGTTAAACGATAAGGACCAAAGACAAAATGCAAAGAACAGGATATGTTATTGACGATCGCAAATTACGGGACATTCTCAGCTCTGCTAATTGCGAAGAAATTTACGGTTCCTCGTGGTTTGCGTAAAGCGGTTTGTGTTTTACGTCATTAATATTGTTGGAAAGGTGGCGACGCTTTGCAGCAAATTCGTGTATATTTCGAAAAACGTAAATCCATGCAAATTATGTGATGTAAATTTGCTCCTCCCAGGATTACAGCCTCAGGATCGGCTAAGTATTGGAGATATTTCGTTCAATTTTTAAGGCGTCTGAGGTACTGAGGAAAATGAAAATAAAAGCATTTTCCGAGTACTTCCTCATTATAGCAGCCCTGTCACTACTATAAGCGGCAGAAAAAATATAAATTAAGCTATCTTTTACTCCAAAAACCTAATTATAACTTCGCGTTATCAAACTTAGTAAGGCTCAAAATTAGTAAGGCATAACATGACCAACACAACAATTTCATTAATAACATGGGCTCATAAGTATTAAGCTTATAGGTTATGTCTGTCTGAATTGAAATACAGATTTCTAGTTGGTTTGGTTATCAGAAAGTTTTAAGTAGCAGTTTTAAAACTGTAAACAAACTATATTTTTGTTATAAACTGCACTACTTCAACACTGTCTTCCACTCTAAAATTCGGTATGATATTGTACCCAAAACACACAGTTTAGACCTACAGAATCCAGAAAAGAGCATTTAAATATGCTTATGGGTATTTTGTGTTTGTTTCTTTGTGTGAATAGCATAACTCACAATTATGATGTGCTCTATTGATACGATTTTCTCCAAACACTATTGTTACAAAGATGATTTGTTTATTTACATAGCGGTCATTGAGATAAATACTAACCGAAATTATTGTATTAGTTCCTTATAAGGAGAAGGGAAATAATACACTAGACTAAAACGACAGTCAAATATTTTCAAAATACGGTCGCTATGTGAAACAACTGAAATTCGGTTCCCTTTGAACGGGCAGAAATTGAAATAAAAGAGATGAAACAAAAAATTACTTCCTGTGTGAAAAAAAAAAGTCTCATGTGTTACAATCACATGACTTTCTCTATATATCTGTAACAAATTATTGTTAAAAGCTTATACCTCTATCTACATCATGTTAATCGAGATACACATTAGCAGAAATAGTCTTATTACTTGGTTCCTTGCAAGTAGAAGGGAAAAAATGTGATGTGTTCCATTGACAGCAAACAAATCTCTCATTCAAAACATTAATATTTTATCTATCTCAATCTAACCAAGATAAAAAAGCAGAATTAGTCTTATTACAAGCTCCTTGTAAGTAGAAAATGCACACGCTAAAACGATAGTCGCGTCCTTTAAAAGCCGGGTGCTAAATGAAACAATTGAAATTCCAATCCCTTTGCTTTCCGGGAGTAACAAACAAGTAACGAGAAGAAAGATGTCTTCCCGCTTGAGGAAAGTTTAAGTGGCTAAAATTGAAACTAATAATCCAGAATGTCTCGAAAACGGTTAACGCTACAAATAAAATGTACATAAAATAAATTGTGTATTTAAATGAGATCTACGTCTTTATATAATAAGTTTTTGTATGTCTCTTACGGTTTTCCAGCTATACAAAAGTCATCCAGAATGAGGAGTTTTTAGAGGTTATTCCCAGAAAATCTAAGATATACATTTCGTCATAAAATATTTGAAACATGCAATATTTTAATCAAAATCGTTTAGAGCTATTTTTGAGAAAATCAAAAGGTTAATAAATTTGTCCATGTAAGGGGTAGTTTGTGGTGTTTTTTTTGTTTTTTTTTAATGTTCTGTCGCATCCTTAGTAAATATTCAACCTAAATACCAAGTTTGGTATTTAACTGTCTTTTCGTTTTTGAGTTATGCTGTCCATAGACAGACAGACACACACGCGGATCTTTTTCTAAAAATGCTTTTTTCGGACTTAGGGGACCCCAAAACATATATTTCCGGTGAAATCTCCACATCGAATTTTGGGTGGAATACAATACCTTCACCATCCACTATGTACAGTGTACATGCGGGCTTGAGAAAGTAAAAATTAGGTAGCTTAAAATTGAAACTAATAACAGTGAATATCTCGAAAACGGCTAACTCTACAAGAAATGTAAACGACAAAGATTGACCATTGGCAAGAACTTTCTTAAGGTGAGAGAGAGCCTCACCTCACAGCTCCAGGTTCTCCTGGTGCGGGAGATGTACCTGGTCATGCAAGGCGAGGACAGAACTTCATCCTGAACCGAAGGCAACCTGCCTAGGGGAAGGAAACCAGGGGTGGAGAGGACTTCAAATCTAGGGCAAGGGCACCTCAAAACCAGTATATCGTCTCCTGAGCTTCTCAACAGGCTACGTCTTTTCAACAAAGAGGATGTCGGATGATTATTCTCTCAACGGCTAGGAAAGTTGTGGTTCAAAAGAGATCCTTCACTGCAGCAGTTCTCAGAATAAAGAACTGATGGCCCATTTCCATTACAATATTTATAAATACAACAGATCCCTTTAATGGTACGGCAGAACCGTTTTGAATGGTCGTAATAATCGATAGTAATGATTTTAGACAGCGAAAATAATAAAACAATCATATACAAAAAACAAATTTAATTAAAATTAGTATTGTATGCAGTATTAAAATATGTTACTGCGGTATTTACAAGACTGATTCATAAAATCATTAATTTTTCTCTAAGCTTTGTTCATACAAGATTTCAAGTAGCTACATCACATCACCATTTGAATAAAATGTTGGTGTCCATTCATTGCTTTATCTTAAAAAAAAAAAAGTGAAGGTAATCTAAGCAAACAAAGATTTTGTGTTATTGATGGTGCTATTTTTCATTGTTTCCCGTAGAGGTCAAAATAAGACTTTCTGGTCTTTTTTACATCTAATCCTTTGAATACTTCTCTATCAGTAATTTTGTCATCAACCACTTTGGGTTTCTGTTCAATGCTTATTAAAACACGATATCTTTTGATATTTTAAAGAACAATAAAGTACAACAACCAACACCAACTGTAAAATATCCAATAATGCATCTGCAAACTGTTAACATTTGTTATAAATATACACTATTTCATGGTATGTGGGGTAAAAAAGTGAGAATTATATGCACACAATAAAGATTACCTGCACTGAAATTTGGACTAGAGCTAGGGGAAAAAAACTGCCAATTTCTGGGGAAATTCTGAGCAGTTGGGATTTTTTCGTTCATGCTTTCTTTCTTGCTTTTATAGTTTTCATTTTTGTTTCTTTTTTTTTTTTTTTTTTTTTCCTTTTTCAATCTCATCCTCATTTCATTTATGCTAGTTTCGGTTAAGTGCAGTGTTAAGTGGGTTTTACTGCACGCTGTATTTAATATTTTAGTATTTCTGGAGGAAGGAGAACTGAAAATCCGACAACAGCAAGCACATTCCGCAGAACCTGAGATTAGATAAATACTGCATGACGGTTGTGCACCAGGCTGCAACATACAATGTTGTAATCAACATAATTTTCATTTTATTAAGAGAAGTATACACATCTACTCTATTGGTCAGATTCATTAGTAACGTTCAGTAAATAACAAATACGTTTATTTATCAAATGTTACTATCAAAAATAGCTTCTAAAAACATTACCTCAAATGCATTGTAACATCAGGTCAATTCTGGAGCCTTTATATTATACGTTTGTCCCCTTTTAATTTCAAAATACTAAATGGCACGTTTGAAATTCAGAAATTACGAATGCTGCTGGTAAAACTGATTTATTATTGAGATTGGATATGTATCAACTAATGGTTGGATGAAGTCGTAAGTCCAAAAATATGTGTGACGTCAGTGATTGAAGTTATAATTAAGGGTGCTTGTGCTGCAACACGCCACACGTACAGAAGTAGGGGATAGGCCATCCCTCACTCCCTTAATGACCTGGATTCCCCCTAATGATCCCGGCACCAAAACCGCACCCTGAGTTCCCGGCATGGAACAATTCAACTACCGTTTTCAGTGCCAGGAATGTGCCAGGAAATGTTTAGGCTGTCTGAATCCTTCACACACGCTAACTCGGTTATATCCGACAAACCACCAGACTTGATTAAATTCCGTGATATGGCTTCCAATAAGCTATTACCACTTCCAGATTTGCTAGTGAATAACCACAGCGCGCAAAAGAGCAATGATGTACAGTCGTCTATATGCCACGTGACGTATGTCACATAAATTACTTCAGTGAGAAACTGCAGGAAGTTTACGTGGAAACGTTGTCATAT